>CM017907.1:11388106-12598660 GCA_008369825.1 Triplophysa tibetana | reverse complement strand
AATGTAAGCATTGACTTCTTAGATTTCATGGCGACTTTAAGAGTGTAGTTGATCCCTATGGGTACAATACAGTAATACACAGAATTTTTGTATCATAGCATATTATAGTATGCATAAGGATGCAGGGCTAGTTATAACACTTTAGTACTTTAAACATTTCTAGCCTTTATTTATTATTTGGAAATTATTTTATAAAAGCAATAAGGCACTTCAGACTATGCAATATTGAAAAAAATGTATGTATATATATTAATATATATATATATATATATATATATATATACTGTATATATACAGGTGCATCTCAATTAATTAGAATATAGTGAAATAGGTCAATATTTTTTGTCACTCATTTCAGAAAGTTAAACCAATAGATTATATAGATTCATTACACATAGAGTGAAATATTTCAAGCCATGCTTCCTTCTGCTGACAAGCTTTATGGAGATGCTGATTTCATTTTCAACCAGCACGACTTGGCACCTGCCCACACTGCCAAAGGTACCAAAAGCTGGTTCAGTGACCATGGTGGTACTGTGCTTGATTGGCCAGCAAACCCGCCTGACCTGAACCCCACAGAGAATCTATGGGGTATTGTCAAGAGGAAGATGAGAGACACCAGACCCAGCAATGCAGATGACCTGAAGTCCGTTATCAAAGCAACCTGGGCTTCCATTACACCTGAGCAGTGCAACAGGCTGATTGCCTCCATGCAACGCCGCATTTATGCAGTTACTCATGCAAAAGGAGGCCCAAACAAGTATTGAGTGCATAGGAATGAACATACTTTTCAGAAGCTTGACATTTCTGTTTAAATATCCTTTTTTTGTTGATTTTATGTAATATTCTAATTTTCTTAGAGACTGAATTTGGGGTTTTCATTTACTGTAAGCCATAATCATCAAAATTAAAAGAAACAAAGGCTTGAAATATTTCGCACTATGTGTAATGAATCTATATTAAATTGGTTTTACTTTCTTAAATGAGTGACAAAAAATATTGACCTTTTTCACAATAATCTTATTAATTGAGATTCACCAGTGTATATATATATATATATATATATGGAAATAACCTAAAAACATTTTTTGTAAATAGTGTACTATCAAAAACTCATAGGAACCTTCAGCTGTGACTATATGTATATATTTACATTTACATACATATATACATATAGTCACAGCTGAAGGTTCCTGTGAGTTTTTTTGATAGTACACTATTAACAAAACATTTTTTTTAGGTTATTTCCATTTTCACAATTTAGAAAGAAAACAGTGGAATATAAAAACTAAAAAATACAGGTAAAACAGTTGTGAATAGCACAACCTTGAATAAACTTGTTCCTTGCTTTGTCAATTTTTTTTGAAGTATTGTTTACCGAGAATTTCTCTTTAACCTGTAAGCTGGGTTTTTCAGCTTTTGTCTTTGTACAGCTGGAGCACAGCCTGACCTTTCGGACCATATGGTGCCCTTTTTATTCTCTAACCAGAGCCAGACTCTGGCCCGCAACTTTAGTGTGCTCACTAATATTCAAATAATCCATGTGATTATGGGAGTGGTTATTAAAATGAATAGGGGCAGCAATGGGGAAACAGATGTCTGATGACCCACATCTGTGTGTTGCTGAGCAGGGTGAGTGTGTGGCAAGGCGGGTGTCTCATAGGGCACATCTGTGGCCTGGCTGCTGGTTATACCCCCACTGATCTATCTGTTCCGAATTGCCCTTCGGAGACCAGCTCCTCGGTTCACTACAAAAAACATGTCCATGTCTACAAGTAACGTAAAATCACTTTTACAACATGGTACGGCATCACTACAGTACCGCTTTCCATTATTAGCAGATGAGGTCTGTGTTTCAAATAAGAAGGGCTTCTGTGTACTGCAGATGGGTTGTTTTGCATCTGAAGGGACCCCCAGCTGCATGTACAGCTGAAAAAAGGCAAAGATGTGCTTCAATATTGGAAAAAAATATTAAACAAAGGGACAGCCTCGAGAAAATGTGCACCGAGTGCCTTTGCTGCGAGAACACAAAAATTGAGTTTATTTCTAGCTGTAATTCAATTTGACCCAAAGTCATGGTCATCATTGCTAGCGCAAAGCAGAACTGCAAAAGAATTGCAAGCATTTCAAGCACTTGTTCTAAAACACATTTCTGTCTACATAGGCAGCTTGACATCTAATAACATCATAAAAC
This sequence comes from Triplophysa tibetana, assembly GCA_008369825.1. NCBI lineage: Eukaryota > Metazoa > Chordata > Actinopteri > Cypriniformes > Nemacheilidae > Triplophysa > Triplophysa tibetana. The sequence goes on along the minus strand of CM017907.1, from coordinate 12,596,466 downwards.
CTTGAGTGCAAATTCACTGTTTTCAGAAAATGGAAAAACACTACTTTTTAAACAATACAGTACTATGTTGTCAAAGTTGACAAGCACAAGATTTTAGAAGGACACCGCTGATGTTATTGAACTAATGGCACAGAAATATAGTCTGAAGGGTTTAGGATTGAGTAAGTGTTTCTTATTGACATGTATTTCCATCACCTCAAGTTACCTTTTACATTCACATTGGTCTGGTCAACTTTTCTAAGGATGTGGAATTGATAAATGTAAAAAGAGAGTCAATGATAAACACAGAATATTAATTAGAAAAAATCGGAATTTAAATAAAAATATCAAAATTGAAATCTGTGTAATTCTAAATAAAAATAGGAATTTAAAGTGTCAGCAGAATATAAGCAGAATATAAGCAAATGTAAACTTTATGCAGCATAATGCCAGTTACTTTTTAATTCTATTCAAATAATGACAACTCCTTTTCCCATGCTGAGAAATCACGATTAGTTCTGCGTCCTCGGATTTACGATATTTCTCACCTAAACCCGGAAATATTTTTTCAGCACGGCGATTTTTTTAATGTTTATAAATACTTATAAGGTTTTAATGCTGCTGTAATGTTTTGATGCTCTGTAAGATTATTATTTTAATGTTACTAAATACTTTTAACGTTACTAAATCCACACATTACTTCCACGTTTGTGGTGGGATATATTCCAAAACGAGTTTTTTTTTTTTCCAATTACGAGGTGTCTTGAACGGAGAATACGCTCAAAGGCATTGTGGGAGATGTTATAGGATGTGAGGCATGATGGGTATTGTAGTTCCCTTGATGGCTAAGTTTCTTTGAGCATTGTTGAAGGTGTGTTTTCGCATGCTAATCAGTGAAATTAGAGGAAATGGTTATACATTTGTATTTTTATCAGTCTATCTTTAAAAACAAGTTTATTTAAGTTCCCTGAAATTTATAGAACCAATCTTAATCAATGTCAAGCCTGGGCTGAGATGACTTTAATGATAATGAATTCAGAAACATTGAAATTGTGAAGGCATTACCCAATGGATTTTATTCCAGCTACAATTGAGTTCGTGCTGTTTGTCAAACGAGATTTCAGTGAATTTTGTTGCATGAGGTAAGACAATGGTTATAATGTTTATTTTTGTCGGCTGCTATGCCATTGAAAGCTTGCCTGCTTCTGAGTTGCCTATGATGTAAGTATACCTATGGTGTCTTAGTGTCTCTAAATTATAGTTTGTTTGGAATCTTGCAACAGTAAGTTGTATGCCCGTGATCTTTTTTTGGATGTTCATGGCTAATAGACAATTTTATCAAGGCAGCGTTCAGGCCCAACAAAATGTTGTTTTAATGTAAACAGTGATAAGGTTGAGCATTCTTTGTGTTCTTTTTGAAGAATTCCTGTTGAATACTGCAAAACACATGTCTTCTAATATCTTCAATTGTTGTGTATACCGAGCTGTATCGGACACATTTGTAAACGACTTTACTTGACCCATAGTGCGAGCTGTCTTTTTAATACCGCATGGATTATAAACATGTTGCTGCTGATTGGGCGGACATTCTTGACACACCCACCAAACAAGAGAAAAATGATCTCAAATCCCGTTGCAAACCATTTCCAGGAAAAATGTCGTTCAACCCGGAATCTGTAGCAAAACGTTGCTCACCTATTTGAGCTTGAATGTGTGGCTCTCACTAAATTCTTGTTGAGATCTGTGGGCGTGGCTTGTTGGTTTTGACAAAATCCTTAGTGTTTCGAGTCTTCAGAAACCTTTCCCCTAAACCTCACCTTACTCTAACCATCTAAACTACCTATGGTTGTTTAAATTACCAAAATAATGGTTTGGGTGATCACATCAGACTAAAAACACCAAAGATTTTGTGAGAGCTTTTAAAGTTGCCCACGATGTATGTGCTTGGCCTGATATTAACTTCCGGTCCTTGTTTGGTTATAATATAATTATTTTATATTTGATTTAATTAAACATTAATTTACATCAATATTTATTGAATTAAATTAGTACTACTCAACAGTTATTGCATCTTTGCTGAGGTCTACCGGAAGTTAAGTTTGGCCCACAGAACGTTTATGTTGTGGCTGAAACCTGCCTCAGAGAACTTTTTCCAATATTTTCTAAGAAGTTGGCTGACCCTCTATGTTGAGAAAAAATATTAAAATGTACTTCATAAAAAAAACACTTTTATTTCATGAAACATCTCCATGCCAATCATAATTTTGTTGGTCTGGAAGAAAAGTATCATAGTAACTTTGCTTTTCATAATCCATAATAACGTAATGTTGTAATATGTTTCTACCCAAAGCCCAAATGTGATCTCTCTGTGATTTTGTTTCTTTGATTTCATGTTCTGATCTCCATCACCCCGCTCTGCTTCTTTTTTATGTTCTCTTTCACTATATTGCACATCATTGCACCGCAGCACTTGGGCGTCATTCTTTGATTGACAGCTGGGGTCAGCGTGTTGACACAGTACTCTGGCCCTGTCATCATGACTGTTCATCCCACGCTGGCCCGGGTTAGTGACAGACGCCGGAGGAGCCATTTACTCCCGCTGTTGTTAAAGGCCCATCATCACGGCGGCGCAGCGGAGGGAGAGAATCACTGTTTCCTGAAATCGTCTTCCTCCAACTGCCATAAATCAAACGGAATCTGCGGGAACTTAATTAGCTTAATTGCTATGTTTGCTCTAACATAACACTGATCACTCCGCCAGGTCGAGATACAGCGTTTGAATAGAAATAAAACGAATGGATCGCTTACGTTTTTTGCGCCCTTGTATAAAATAGTTTGAGGATGATGAGAGGCATCATCTTTAGTGCGGGTTGGATTTTTGTCTTGTTATGATTTATTTGTACTTTTCTATGATTTGTAGAGTGTTTTGCTTTATCAAATCTGTGAAAAATTAGTCAGCACCTTCAATGTATCCTTTCTTTAACTTAGATCACTTATTTCCAAATGCTAAGCTTTCAGTCGTAGCAAAACCTGCTGTTGGCATCCCAAGATATTTGATATCACTGTTATAGTGTCTATTTTTAAGTTACTTCCACATTTTATTCCCCAGGGAGGCACAGAGCTGGAAGCTGTTGTGGATCAAGCTCCGCCCCTTTGACCTCATTACACTTCTAGCAGTGTAGATATTGCATTAGTTGTGGTTGTTAATACCAGCATTAATATTGTGAATTGCTCAGGTTTAGGGATTTGAATAAACCACTATCCATAAAAACAGTGAGAAAACCACATTATATTTATAGAGGGAACTTTCTAGGGAACATGTATAAAGACGATCACCTAAAAATCCTAAACAAGCTCTTAGCAGCACTACATCTACAGTTATGCAAAGATCAGAATAATTGGTAACCAGCATGTTGTCTCTGTTGTGCAAAAACGTATCATAGTTCAAACCTATCTATCTTCATTTTTCATAACTGTTATAGCCTGTCATTCCACACCGAAATAAAATTATAACTTTAAATGTTGGCACTTCAGAGAGGCAGATCATTTGACGGCATGTTCTCTTTGGAATACCTCTGTACTTGGGATTGTATAACAGAGCTGGTATATGTGGGAGGGTGGCTGGTGTACATTTGCGTGCAGAATTGCTGCAGGAACCTTTGTGTGATACCACTGATGAATCTCAAAGGCGTGCTCTCGCCCACTGAAACTCAAGATGAAGAGCACCTTCACAGTTTGAGACGACATCCTCTAGAATGAGAACGTTAATATCAGAATATTGTTTTAACTGGTGTATGAATTTCAGCTGTTGGTCGGAGTCCATCCATTCCTCCTCATAGCAACTATATAACTGTGTTTAATGAACTTCTGAGAAACGAGACGGAGAGAAACATAATCTTAAACTCTGAGAGCTTTGGATTGAACAGGATACTCTCTTTAAATAAGCATGACTGCATCTTCCATGTTTTTCAAAAGATACAAATATGTTCTAAAAAAGTATATAATGCATTTTATTACATTTGGTTCAACTATACCTTTAATGCAAAACGTGTACAAGAATATATTTTTGGAGCGTGGCTGAAGGGTCTGTTTTTGGGAATTCATTACTTTAACATGCTTTCAATGTTAGTTTTATAGATGTTTCATGGAGAAATGAACTGACAGCACTCCACCTTCTTTCAAATTCACTACTAAAGTTTTAGCATGAAATTACTTCTATGTTCAGAAAAAGAGTACAACTGGCTTTAAAGTGATAGTTCACCCAAAAATGAAAATTCTTTCATCAGAATAAAACCCCAAAATAAGTTATTTTGAAGAATGTTGTTAACTGGCATCCATTCACTTTCATTGGTTTAGTGTCCATACAATGGAAGTGAATGGGTGGCGATGCTGTTCGGTCACAAACTTTCTTCAAAATATTTTCTTTTGTATTTTTGAACTAGAAAGAAAGAAAGTCATGCAGGTTTAAACGACAAGAGTGTGAATAAATGAAGACAGAATTTTCATTTTTGGGAGAACTATTCCTATATGCCTAAAAAAACCTTAGTTTGTTTATAGATTAGGTCATTCATGTTGTTCTCCTTGTTTGGGTTTATGCAGCGCTGTCAGTCGGTGAATTCTAGGGACAGTCTTCCGCGAATTGATCATTTACAGAAGTCTTACTCATGAATCATAACATTCTCACCGGATGGGAGACAAACATCAAGGCTTTCCCACTACTTTGCTCAACACCAAAAAAAGCAGTGACCTGAGTTGGCTACTTTGAGTGTCGATAATGACAAAACTAATTTTGACAAAACATTGATTTTTATGTGATGTAGCCAATGTAAAGACGGGGTATTCGTTGTTCAGCATTCAGTAGCATTCATTGCCATTTTTACCCTATTTGACTTAAGTTGAGGAATGTATTTTCTAGGATTCCTGGCTGTGCATAATGTCAGACAGATTTCGCATTGTCAGAGTTGGTGATCAGACAAACCCCCAGGGTTGGCAATGCACACAATGAAACATTATTACTTGAATCAAACAATAAGACTCTGCAACCATCAGAAAATAAAATGGAATAGATTAGAATTTGGGGAGCAGAAATCTGAATATACATTAATACATTTCTATATTATTTGTATAATTTTAATAATTTGTTTCAGTATTAACAATAACAGTTACACCTTTACATTCAGCTATTTCAGTTTTTCTCATATGAGTACAAACATACATTTATGTTTTATAAAAATTCTTGACCTTCAACAATGCATTATTATGTATGGGCCACACAAAGAGTCCATCCCTAGGTTATGTGAGTACTTTCTTTTCTCACATCTTTCTTTCATTGGAAATTTATTTAATTTTGTTAACCTATTTTACCTAAATATGTTAATTTTACCTATTTTTGGCAGAAGCAGTAAATTGAAGGATGGACAATTATTTTCTGGTTGATGTTTTACCAAGGATTGAAGTTTGTTTGCAACCCCAAAGAGCAATAATAAACTTTAATGTATAAGCAATATTAACTTTTGCTTAAAGGGATAGTTCAGCCAAAACTGAAAATTCTGTCATAATTGACTCACACTCTTGTCATTCAAACCTGTATAACTTTCTTTCTTCTGCTTCTTTTTTTTGGCAACCAACCGGCGGTACCCATTGGCTTGCACTGGTTTTGTATCCATACAATAAAATATACAAAATAAAATTAAAAGGGTAACGCCATTGTTCAGTTCCCATCATTCTTCAAAATATCTTCTTTTGTGTTCTGCAGAATAAAGAAAGTCACAGAAATGACAAATGGTTTGAAATGACTAGAGGGTGAGAAAATGATGACAAAATTTTCTTTTTTGGGATAACTATCCCTTTAAGGCCATTGTCTGTTTGCTTCTAGTCTCATATAAAGGGGAATTTAGACATGCAGTTCATTTTATTTGCGATTTATCAGCTTCATTCAGGCCCATGTTATGGGTTAAGTTTTCACGAAAGAGGATGTGTTTATGCAACATGGTTCTTGCTCTCTGTGATGATAAAACGGTTTCTTCACTAAGTGTTTCTGCTCCCCTAGATAAAAACTCACTTCTGAGCTTCTCTTTTCTGTTTGGAGGCTTAAGGTCTCTCAGTTTTCACAGGCCGTGATGTGAAAAAACACTTTCTGTTTATGTTGGCGGCCTCTAGTCTACTAGATAAGAGGGATATCTGGTTTTACTTTGTGGTTCTACTGACTGGCAGGGGGAGAGAGAGGTGACCACTTTTTCACAAGAGCAGCAAAGAGATTCACCTTGGTATATTTCCTGGTAGAAGCTAGAATGTTTTTTGAAAGGCTCTGGCTTCCTTCATACGAATGTGAAGGGTGAGCCAGAAAAGATGCTTGCTCCGCTTTTCCTTTTTAAGTAAATGATCTTAAAACATGCAGCATCCCCTCTAGGGTCTAGCAAAAAGTATAAACCTCTCAAATAAATATTTGAAGTCAGCATGAAATCGAAATTGACTGTTTACTTTCCTAATACGTTCCTGGTCTTGTTGTGAAATATTTCAAATGAATAAAAGGTGGACATAATACTTTTGTATATATCAATTTATAATGAATTATACCGAAACAACTCTCTGTTATGTGTAATGTCATCAATTGATGTTCATGTTTTAAGTCTTTTTTATGATCCAAGCGATTCCTGATAAATAATAAGAAATGATCTTATAGTCCTTAAATATATTAAAATGATATAATGACAGATGTACAATTATTTACAAACGGTTTCGTGACTTCAATACATTCAGAACTTTTGGCTTAAACAATATTTGTTTATCGAAGTATGGGTCTTGTGCATGAATACATTTCCTAGAGTTTGTAAGAACTTGTCCGCTTCTAATTGAGTGAATTGGCTGAATTGGCCTAATGTTTCATAGTCTCTAGATTACATACTATTTCAACACATTTTCATTCTTTAAAGTACTAATGCAAGAACAAGCCTTTGAATAGAATGACTTCTATTTCTGATGCCCGTCTATTTCATTTAAGGCTTAAATTTGATGAATTGACAATAAACTTTTACAATACACATTTCAAATTACATACAAATTGATAACTATAAAATTCAAATCAAGTTTATTTATATAGCGCTTTTCACAATGTGCATTGTTCCAAAGGAGCTTTACAGGAGCAAACAGGAAAAAATGAGAAACACAAAGGTAAAACACAGCACAGTTCTTGTATAGAACAAGCAAGATCATTCTTATAAATAATATATAATTATTAAATAAATGCAAATAATAATATCATATAAAAGAATAAAATGTGCTTACTACTATGAATAGAAGTTTCATAAGTTTGTCATCAGACAAGTTTCATCAATGTATATCATACTACGAAAAAATGGCAATAAAACCGTTTATTAAAATACCATTTACTATTTATCTTCTTTTTTATAATGATGTATTTTTTTACATTAACTACTGCCTAAATGTAAAGCTGGTTTGCATCAAAGCAAACTTTAAAATGCGCAATGTAAACACAGTTGAATTGAATTATAGATCTGAATAAGATGTATAAATATACAATGAAATGTTCTTCATAAAGGAGCTGTTGTGGTGAGGTTATATTTCACACGGCTCATTCCTCCACACGTCCCCTGTGGCACTCACAAGACCTTAAACCTCCGGCACTTATCTAATTAGCTCAGGGAAACACTGAATTATTAAAGTCACCTAAATCATTCAGAGCACAAGTCTAATGTCTGCCATGGTCACAGGAGGTAGCAGGACACGGGCACGTAATGTCACGGCCTACCGTCCAGCTGTCAGGATGATTGTTCTTTTGAAAAATGTTTGTCACCAGAATCGGTTACATACCAGCGATACTTCACTCAAAGGAACTTTACCCCAACATTCTTTCACACGCTGTGCGCTTCAGCTATCAGCACTGTTTTAGACAGTCGTCTTACTGTTTTTGGCTACTTCATCTATATGAGTCTGGGAATAATCATCATTTTTGTCCCCTTCCAACAGCTGGAAAAGATTATTCTCTTACTTATAATGCGTCATTGTTAACATGACTGATCGGATGGGAAAAAATGTAATAAACACACTTCCCGTCACACTATCTAAAGCGAGTTGTCAGACAATCAAGGCAACGGTGATGCTTATAAAGCGATGATCATAACATTTTCTTGGATATTGTCACTAGCTTCTCTCTTTAGTGTGTTTGATGAGAACGTGGTAAGTGTCCTGAAATTTTGTCCTACTGACCTTTCTTGGCGGCAGCTGATGTTGGAAGTTGGAAAGAAAAACAAATTTTGGTTTCATGTATCCACTAATATTTGTGGACACAAACCTCTCTAAACCCAAGCTTCTCTGGCCTTCTTGATTGATTCCAGAGAAACATCCCGAGGAGCTTTCACATGACTCGTGTCAGAGGTTTCACATAAACCTCTGACTGTAAGCGACAAATAGCATAAGGAGAGCCATTTTTCGTGGTTGCTTAGTAGCAAGAAAACCTGACACTAGCCATGTAAAGATCCATCTTCCAAATTTTCCATCCAGGAATTATTGTCTGTGTTTCAAACGGTCAGAAGCTGAAATAGTTTGAAGTTTAAGCATTGCATTGACTCATGTGTAACTTAGAGCCTGAGGTTGTCTTTTGATTTTGAAGAGTTTAATGCATTAGGAAATGTTGATGTGAATTGTATCACAAAGTCTTATCCACTGATAGTTGACGAAAGCAACAAAATATTGTGCAAAAAAGAAAGAAAGAAAATATTGAAATTTGTTAAAAGCATCTCTACAATATGCAGTTTTGAGTTCTGATGTACTGGAATTATTTGTGACATGGCATGCTGAGAGTTTCTTTATAAAAATGTGCAGACGCGTGAAGTAAATAAATCACCTATAACTAAATAAAACAATTGTCATTAAATGACATTACAAATCTCATGGCGTTGAAGCGTGCTGCTTTAACCTTGTTAATATGCCACCCCTCCCCCGCGTCGTTTCAATTAAGAAAATTACTTTTTAGTTCAATTAACAATAATTCATGCTTAACTGAATAAAATTTATTAAGCAATTAAGCCAGCCAGAGAGTGCAAGCAATGTGATTAGAAAAGAACAATGTGGCTTCTTGGTGGATAAGAGAGAGAAAACCACGGTAAACGTTGCCTACCATGAGAATGAAAGAAAGCAAGCTAAATAAAGCAAGGTCATTACGACAGTGTCGTTGTCTTCATAGTGCTTGATCTATTGCAGAAAAAACGTGCCACCATGACTGGTAATACACAGATAACAATTTCCCCTTTGAGGAATATCTTGCCCCTTAAAGACTATTTTATCTATACATTTTCTGCTCTATACAGTAATATAAAAACAAATAAAAAAGCGTTGTTTCAGGTATGCAAACCATGTCGCCCCGACAATATGTCTAAATGCTTAAACTGTTTCAAGTAAGGAGAACATTTTTAGAATCTGAGGACATTATGCCGTTTCTGTTCTCTTGCGCCCATAATCTTGGAGGCCCAACTGAAATGATTTACGCATCCGCAATTATTGGATAATCCCCACTGTCATTACTCCAGGCATCTGCTCTGTCACAGTGCAAAGAGCTTTTGGCTGCGCTTTCGTGAGGTTATTGTGCTCTCCTGTAGTGAGCCTGACCTGCCTTCATTCCGCTGAGTTAAACTCTATTTAAGTCAATCGAATAAAATGAGCTTTATAGCCGTTTAGAATGCAGTGGTGGTTTGAGTCGACGGTATGAGAGCTATGAGGTCAGGCCTGGAGGTGGTCTGCTGGGGGTGATACGGTCTTGACATGAATGTAGGGTGAAGTGGTAAACACATTTTTTGTCAATTACAGTACGTCAGGTTATTGTTGCAATTATGAAACCATAAAGTAGTTTAGGCTGTTTTTCAAAATGGGTGAAAATCTGTAGAGCCATTGTTCTCTTTTAGTGATAGTAGTCGCTAATAGCGAGTTATCATAGTTTAATTTTGATAACAGTAAATATTAAAGTAGGCATCTGTAGTGAAAATTGTCACATATTTTATAATAGAAAATATACAGCTGCAAAAAATTTGGATTTAATCAGCACTTCTAGATGAATTGTGGTCATTTGGTTGAATTTTTTATCGAAATAAAACCTGAGATGTGAAAAGTCATCCAACAGCAATGTTAAACACTGACAGCATGACAGGACACGTGAAAATAGTAATACAATTCGGGGTTATCACATTAAAAATAAATTCTTGAACTTTTTCTTAATACATGTAGAAACATTACTGTTGTATTGCTTAAAAGTTAACATCCACTTGTTTTTTGCTTTATTTGAGTTCTGAAAAAAAACAGAGCATCTTTTCTGTTATTTTGACCTGTTTCTTATTTTTTTGCAAATCCATGCAAAAAGAAACTATATTTTATGTGACATTTGGGAGAAATATTGTTAGCATTAACCGAATGAAACAATAATGAGAATTTTAACCTAAATACATACTTAAATATTAAATTCGGAAAAACTGTAAATCATTTTGAAATCGTCTCTTAATGTTTTCTGCGGCTGTATGTGTGCAAAGTGTGAGTCATCTCCTTTCACAAAATATCACTTTCTTGTCTCTCAATCGTATGTATCAGCTTTGGTTTACATAAACATGCATTAGTTATCTGACCTCCAGCTAACGCTATGGCAGTTTTTTGACCCTAAGCTATTTTGTGAAAACTCGCTTTTGCAAACGTTGAACTCATGTTAATTTAACCGATGCTTGGTATTTTCATTTTCAATGTATTGACTTTCTAGATGACCTTTACTCCTTGAATGCTTTTCAAATCAAAGGAAAATTACTCATTGCTGGAATGATCATGATCTTTTCATATCTCAGTCATTTCACTGGAAGTTATGAATAATGGCCTTTAAGTTAAACTATAATGCCTTCACACAGACTATCCTCCTCTAACATTTCAGTCTATTTTCGGTCTCAAATTGTTTGCTTTCATCCAAGAAGAAGTGTTTGCAGAATCTTTTATGCGCTTATTTGTTTTCTTATTACCTCTTGATGTATCAGTAAGACGGCAGTTTGTTTTCCAGCTCTGACGAATTACAGCTGAGATTTGTATGACTGTGATCCAGCAGTGAGTGATTGAGATGAATGGTCTTTTTTTGTCATCCATTTTGTGGTTATGATAGGGGAACACATTGTGACCCTCCACTCCAAGCCACTGGAGGCCGTGCTGGCAAAGGGGAGAAATGATGATTAAAGACGGAAGAGCGCGATTGCAGAATGTAGTTTAATGATGCCCAAATGAAATTAATAACCCTGGTGTCCCAGAAGAAGACCAACACAAATGAAAATATGTTATGGGAGCTTAGAGCCAGATTGTTCTTGTTTCAAGGTGACAAGGATACTGAAAGTTTTGCCCGGGAACCCAGAATTCCAAGTAGACGATTAAAGGCTGAATAGTTACACAGTCAAGAAATCATTTACTGTTTGGATCTATACCTGTTATTTTGGTAATTGGAAGATAATCTGGGACGAAGTGGAACGAATATGCTTGCTGTGTAGAAGATGAGGTTCAATAATTGATGCACATCATCACACAAGTCTATATCTTCTGATTTAAGATTTAAGGGGTTCTTACACAAGAATTACTCATTCATTTTGTACTGGCTAACTGGTTAATGAGTAGTATGGCTTGGTTACGTATTATGGAGCTATTTTAGTTACTGATCACAAGGATCAGGCCAGAGGGACAATGCATTTGTACTACCAGGAATCACAGCAATTTTAGAGGAATAGTTTACCACCAAAAAATGAAAATTCTTTATTTACTTACATGTTGCATGAGGAGCATTTTTGCTTCTATAGAACTCAAAAACATAAACCTTGAATTAGATTATGTCTTTTTTTCCCCCCTCAAGACTGAAGGGCGTTGTTAGTCAGGAAGTGGCGACAACTTAAAGATGTAATGAACTGGCCTTCTTTATTGTTTTATACTGATGAATGAGGTCTAGTTATGACGTTCGTGTGATTTTTACATTCAAAAAAATCAAAATCAATAAGTAATAGGCTATTTACTACAAAAGGTTTGAGGCCAGCTATAAAAACGTGTGGTTTTAATGGGCGTGCCACATTGAAGACTTTATAAGTAAACGTCCACTGATTTGATTGGATAGCAGTTTGCGTAGTTGGAGCCTTCTGTGAATTTGGTTAGAGACGTAACGTTAGGTTACACATTGGCACCATTCAAAGTTTTTGCACGGCATTAGTATTATCTGGATACATTCTGTGAATTTTGTTAGAGACGTAACGTCAGGATACACATTAGCACCATTCACAGTTTCGCACGGCATAAGTATTATCTGGAATGAAGACAGAATTTTCATTTTTGGGTGGTCTGTTCCTTTAACTGTCTATAGAGCACTTCTAAAGAATTAATAGGGTATATGCACACGGACCAATGACGTCCTTCCGTTTTATTTAAAATGACATGAAAGCAAAAAAAATAATTTGGGTGTTATAAAGGAAGATGGTCGACAATGTATAAAGCAATCATAAGCATACAAATGTGTGTGTGCGCGACTGCGCATGCAATATGGCTGAGCCTCATGACTCTCTGAGTGAGTGGATGGGCTCTCCAGGCTGCTAACAGCAGGGGAGAGCAGTGATGAGCTCATTCCTGTCCTACTGGCAGGAAGGAAGAAGCAGACTCCAGACTCACAGCCCCCAGGCCTCAGGTGCTGCTACGTTGCTCATTTAGCTCCTAGCTGCTCTGAGAACAGCAGCAACCACCGCAGGCAGATGAAAACCTGCTTCGAGATGATCAGAATCACCAGCAACAAACAAAGACCACTAAACCGTAGACAGACGGTCGCACTTCATATTTGATTTATGCTCAATACCTTTGCAACTTTGGTACAAGATCATTAGATTTCCACTTTATTGTGTGTGATTGTAGTCATATGTAACCATATTTATTATAGACCCTTTATCATTTTGGTTCTTTGGTATCTTTTGGTTCTCTTACAGAAAGGCGGAACTTCCTTTCCTACTCTAAATTTGTTATGTTCCTCAAGAAAGGCCATAATGTTAATGCATATTAACATCAGCCAAATGGTCGAAGTTTGTTCTTAAATTTGTTGTTTCCCAATGTAACACTGCTCAGCAAAATGGCCAATTTCAGCCCTGAACGTTATTTTCAATAATATTTGCCATACTGTTCAGCCTCAACACTCCCGTTCTGCAGGTCGCGATAAACGTTCCAGATGCTGGTATGCCATCGGCCACCAAATACTACAAGAAGACATCATGGCTAAAATTATTAAAAATGCTGTTCAGTTTTATGAAAATATCACACAGTTCGCTTCACGAAACGTCAACATGTCGACAGGAGCCTCTATTTGGAATTTTGTTCTTTAGGAAGTCTTAGACAGGAGGACTCCATAGACTCCCATTACATTAAGCAGAGAGGGCTGCTGATTTACTAAACAATCTTATTTATGGTTCTACTCAGGAAAATTTCACCTAGATCTCGAATGGCCTGAGGGTGAGTAAATAAACGGCAAATTTGAGTTTTTGGCGGAACTATCCCTTAAAGGAGTGGGTATGATCCGGCCGTCGACGTCCGTGCAGCACCCGCATGACGTCATTTTCGTCCTCAGCAGAGTTTGTGTGCGCCCCATTTTTTGAGACGCGTACAACAGCGCATGCGCGAGAAAAGTGCACATGTCCACTAGGGGTCAATACACACACAGAAAGTCGAAAAAGAACTATACAAAACCAACATGCTGAAACTAAGAACAGTAAGCTTAGAAGCATATCCTTCTCCATACTGTTTGGTTGTTGATCTTGTTGTCTTGCTGTTTGCTCGGATTGTTTGCAATGGCAAATGACTTCCTCTATCATGAATTTGCAGTGGGTCTGTGAATGACGCGACTCAGCGCTGCCCTCTGACAGTCTGGTATAGCTCAAATACTCATTTGTACTGTGCATGTGTCGAACTCGGACATCCGCGGTTAATCCGTGATGAGTATGCTCAAGAAGCTGTGCGGACGCATTTGTGCGGAAAGTCGAGTATACCCGCTGCTTTAGCGTGAGAGAATCCACTGAGGTGGATTTAAACTTGAAGGTTTTGTCACCTCGGGGAGCAGGTGGCCATGACAAAGACGTCTGACAGGCTACAAGTCTCACCTATTGTCAGGTGTCTGTTGCACCAAACCTGACACACTTGACAGCTCCCTACACAACTTACTTTTTTGCTAAAACAGATGAGAAGATTTCGTTTTCTTTTCAGTATCACAACAGTTGTATTTGTGAAACATCAAGCCGCAGTGGCGCTAAGCGATCTTCAGCTTCCCTTCATTTGCATACAGGCAATGTCAGTTATACATGTAAACAATCATTCCTCAAAGTCAAAGTTTTATCAAGTACTTATCGGTTAAGCAAAGTTCAAATTAAATTTTGTGCAGGTCTACACTTTTCTAGCAGCATAGCCTCAATAGCAGGGAAAACTGTAGAGGAAATGCATACTTTATATTTTAATGTAATGATAGCACAAAATGAATGATAGCATCCAGTACTGTCGAATTGGTCCATTAGCTACATCTGAGAACATGTTGGTCAGCCTGGCACGACGTTGTTCTGTTACGGGATGCGTTCACAGCTGTTCCCCCCCTCTGTTTGGTTTTACCTATGCTGTCGTGCGCTGTTAGCGCAAACGTGCCGCTGCTAATCACAGCCGCGTCCTCATCTGCCAAACAGCCACATTGCTAGCAAGCTCAACAGCGTTGCTCCTGCCAATTTCTGTGCCACTCTTGATGGCTGTAACAACACCTGTGACATTTGAGACTTGTGACCCACAGTCTGTTTTCGCTCACGCTCATTGTTTGTCTTTTCTGCTGTGCGCCGCAACCTGAGTCATAGGCAGCAAAATGCTTTTTGTGGTTCTGGAACTGTAGAGGGAACAAATCAGAGATAGGGCCAGGCCTGGGAAGTTTTTCTCCCAGGTGACTGGAATGTAATCAAGGACATGACTTGAGCTTGTGCAGGTGTTGTTTGTTGGGTTTTCAGCAAGGGCCTCGGGTTTAGGTGTCAAAAGACAACCCGACAAACCAGTTTTTTGTGGGGGGGTTTTGTGTTTCATGTGTGTTGTGTGTCTGACTGACAGACTGAATCCTCTTTATCTGCTATCATTTATTAAGCATCTGCCAGCAGTTCTCAGTTTATGTGGTTGTTTTTCTAATTCTCATTTTCTGTGTTGGTATAAAAAAATGCTGCATTCTTTTGGTCTGGCCAAATTGCACTCTTTATTTAACACATCTGAGAGAAGAGCATGACCAAAAACAAATCATAAAAGAAAACAAATATCAAACTATCTCAGAAAATTGCTATAAAATTCCTTTGGAAAATAACAATAGTTTAGATGATTTGTTTGTGGAACAAATTCTCTGATCTTGATTGCAAACTTTGGCATTTTAGGATTAATCTGAGTTTTGTTTGTGACGCTGCTGATATCTGGAGGATGTGTGAGATTAAGCGAGAGTTTCTGTTCACTCTTTTAGTAATTTCATTGTCAAATTTCCAAGAAATTGCTTTTTAAGACGAAGGCAAAAGTATTTAAAAAGCCCATGTGAGAACATGTGTGCTCTCTGTGGTAGGCCCACAAAATATTTTGTTTACCCAAAATGAAAATGCTCTCATCATTCACATGTCACACTATCAATCCAAAACATGCATGACTTAACTTTTCATCTAAACACAAAAGAAGATATTTCAAAGAATGTTGGTCTTCATACAAAATTGTTCCCCATTGTATAGACACAAGTCACTGAAGCATTTCTCGAAATATCTTCTTTTGTGAGTCATTATATCTCTTTAATTGTCTGACGGAATTAATTATATTTTTTCTCTTCCTGTGCTGTGACTTTCTTTTCTTGTCAATGTATTGATGACAATTTTTTGCCTTTTATTACTTTTGCAATTAGAAAATGTAAATCAAGCAGGTGCTGCTGGCAGCGTTTTGAATTTGTATTATTTTACCTAAGGCTTAAGATCCTCCCTCTTTCTCGACATTACAGCGAAGAAAAGCAGACACACGCAAACACACACACACACACACACACACACTCCGCTAGCAGCTTGTTGTTGTCAGTGCAATCACGGCGCCTCTCGCATATCGAGTCAAGCCGTTTTGACAGCGCCTCAAGATAGTGTGGTCAAGGTTACTCTTCCATCATTGTGCCATTATCATCAATTGACTGCATCGCACGATATTATAAGCACTGCTCACATTCCATCATTGGGTCACACTTTTTGTCATTTGACATGAATTAAGATATAGCACCTTGATGCTGATTGGTCAATATCTGACATTTACTCATTATAACATGAACTCTATGACCTCTTCACAGAGCAACCATTTGTTTGACTTCTCAGAATTTATATCTATTATTGTGTTGCATAATAGTCTTTGACTATTAACACAGAAGTCGCGTTAACCGTCATTGACAGATTTTTTTAACAGTGATGGAAAAATCTGAAGGCCAAATTACAATAAGGGCAGTTTGTAACTTCCAGTTTTGATATTTCCCTTCATTAGAGCGTGACCGTAGGCCACTACCATACTATTATTATGAAATATGCCTTGCAATTGAAGGCCATTTTGTTGGAAATATTGGTATATCCTCTATATTCTTAGATGGAACTCTGCCCATGTTCCCCCATTCCTATTAAAAAAGCATCATTAACGTTGTCTGTAATTTTATTGCTCTTATTTTATTCAGCGTTATTAAGTTAAAGATTTCATTACAGCTATTTTTGTGGCTTTTGTGTTTTATTCCCATTAAATGTTTCTCTTCATTCAGATACCAAAATAAATTTAATTTACACAATACCAAGACTTCATTCACATAATCATTTTATTCTCAAAATGTTAAAACTTAATTCATGTAATGTTCTAATGACTTTATTATTGTTTCAGTGGTAAAAACAGTGTTACATTTTTTATGACAGCATTTTAAACAAGCAATATATTGAATGTGTGGACTGCCCACATGATACATTCTTAAAAGCTGTTTGCACGTAGGCACATATCTGTTTTCAATATGATATTATGACACTTTAATATTGTTAACATTCCCAAGTCGTCTTGTACTCTCTTATTTATTCATGTGTCATTTTCTTTTTTCTTATTTGTCCAGGATGTGAGTTCTCTTCTTCAATGCTCAGACACATTCTCCCTGCCCAGAGCTGTGTGTGTATGTGTTTGAAACAGAAATGTTTACATTAGAAAACTATTCAGACCCACTGTAGAATATTATCAGTTTCATCTGGATCCCTAGTCACTGCTAATCTGGAAAAAAGTGTTTACTTTGTCATTAGGGGAATTTGAGTGGAATGTTACTTTCCAAAACAAGCAAATAAACAAACAAACAAATTAAATCTAACAATATGCTAATATTAGGACGGCAGAAAATAACTTTTCTCAGGGCATGGAAAATTTCAGAGGCCCGCAGCTGAGAATTAAAGCCGTCAGGGGTGGTATATGTGCTCAGTACTTATCTTCTTGTATTTTCATGTACCGGCTTTTTTATTCCACTGGCAAGGGCCCTATTCCCACCAGCTGTCGGAATGCATAAAAAACAGGCTTGTTGTTAAGTCTGGGGCTTAAGTCGCTGCCAAAAAGAAAAGCGTGGCGAATAACGGCATTAGTTCTCTGATTTGAGCCACCACTCGCACCCGCATTTAAAAGTGCTTAAAAACTAGCAGCTGGTGTCAACAAGGTAATAAAACAAGACACGGGGGAGCACTCAGCACGATTAGCGCATGCACGCGGGACACTCGCGCAGGTTTAAACAGTAGCAGAGGCGCGTGGAGTCACTTTTACCCTGGCACACAACCACGCAAGCAGACAGCGGTCCCCATGTTGCCCGGAGAAACTTGCATCACAACAGCTCCATCAGTTGTCTTGCTCCTTTTCCTAGATTACAAATGGCTGACATGCAGAAACACTTCCTAGGTGAACTTTTTTGGTTTTTGAAAAACACTTGATTTGATTTGTTGCACCTGTGGCACATTTGTTATCTAAATGTTCTCAGTAAACACAAATGTGGTTGGAATTAAGGAGGTCTGATGCGTGCAGCAGTGCATTCAGGAGTAGCGTGATTAATTGGGAGATAAGCTAACCTCCATTTCACCTCACTTGGAAAGTTCACCAAAAAGAGCTAAGGTAAAATGCTCTGGCATGAAGTAAAATGGCTCTGGTGAGTGTTCAGGCATTACTACTGTTAATCTGGATCGCAATTTGTCCTTATCCTTCTCCCTCTCTTTGTCTCCATTTCTGTTCTGTCTTATCCTTAGGTGTTATATAAACCATTGTACTAGGATATTTTGATTTCACAAAGTAGTTTTGTATTAGAGGTATACGTTTCACACTTGTCACATAGTGACATTGCCCAAATAAGTATTTTTGAAAGTTTAAAAATGAAATCGAAGATGTCAAAAATGTATAAACATTGATTTACTTTATTTATTATGTTATTGTTGCCACAGCTGTTGCGTGAACAAGTGGACGCAAGAGATGCCATTACTCAGTCAATAGTAAAGATATCAAGGTTATGTTTTTAGAGAATGTTCTTTTATGTAGTGTGACGCGGAGCTGACCTGGGATCAGCTTCACCTGGGCAACAGCCCGGGAGCTAGCGCTGATTGTGTTACACCTGCGCTGGCATAAAGGCCGCGTACAAAGATCACTCGAGGTCCTGGGTCGAGAGACAACACCGCTGTCACCATTCGCCCCGGAATGGAGGATGGAAGGGAAGCAGGGACCAGGACCTTCGTACACATCCACGGACTGGCGGATTATGATTTAAGAGCACCCCGGATGTTACCTTTTGGGACAGTATATTTTAAGTTGTTTAATAAATTCCCCGCTGGGGTTGCTTGCACCGTTGCACTGTGTCTGCCGTTTCTCTTACCCCGTCACAGTAGGATCACTTTATGTAGAAAACAGTAAATCACAAAAAAAATACTAGCTGGGTTTTCACAGACTTGGTCAGACTGGCCCACATAATGAAGACAAAACTGAACCAAACCTCATAAACATTGTTTTAATAAATGTGTTACTTTTCTATTCATGCTGTTTTGTGTTTCCTACTTTTAAACTTTTTAATTGGACCTCTAATCCTTTTCTTAAACAACTGTTTACTGACATTTTCCACTGTAACAACTTACCCCATGTAATATGACTAGTAATATGACTACATACCCTTCAGGGAAACCTGTATAATTACTGTTCATGGATACAAATTTCACCCTTTTCTTCACCCGTTACCTCATCCTTTTTTCACCCGTTACCTCATCGGAAATGAGTAGGCAAAGCAATTGTAAAGGCTCACCCTAGCCTGCCTCTAAACCTTTTGTCACAAGGCAATGTCAAATTACAATAAACCGTAAACATAAGAGATTGCATTGCCGTATTGAAAAACATAAGATTGAAAGCCATGCTGAGTGAGAAAAAAAATGACAAAATTTATGTCGTTGAACACATATTTATAGATGAAATTAATTGTACAATAAAAAAAATATTTTGTTGTTATCTTTTGGAGTAGTTGAAATCACAACAGTCACAAATTCCTGTCAGATTGTGATGTATAGGGGCATACTGAATGTATATGACTATGAAACTCGCTTTCTACTATGAGAAATAGCTAAGAAAAAAAGTGTGACAACTACCCCTGATCATCGATATTTTGCCGTATCAGATCATTCAACCAATTGAGTCTTTCGACGGTCCCACCTATGGATTTCGTTTCACCTCCCCACCATATGTGACGCTAACAGTGAACATCATGTAAACTTAATTCAGTTTCTGAGATGCTTCGGCTCTCCATCCCTTGCTACCCTCATCTACCTACAAGCAGCACGAGGAGCATATTTAGAGCATCCATTTTCGTCTTGACAATTTACAGCAGTTAGTGCTCCACCCTGAGCCATCTGGTCTCCTGTGCCTTGCCGCTCTGCAGAAATACGCTATGTATAATTCATTTAACAGATTATCTTTAGAATAGATTAATACAGTAATGACGGTGTGTGAAAGGTCATTTCAAGTACAGGATACCTATTTAAAGTAATGATCCTGCTAGAACTGTGAAAAGCTTTTTGACAGTCCAAATTGTTTACCTTGTGGGTGTTTAAAAGGCTTGGGAAGGGAGGGCAAGATCCTCTCTGAGAATACAAATATGAGTGAAAACTGCACAGACTGGTGTGCAAAGGCCAAACTAGAAAGATCTGCTAAATTACATCGAAAACCGAATGCCTCCAAATTGCATCAAAGGGTTAAAATAAGTATAATAACCAGACATTCCAATTATGCCTTGCGATGAAGGTCAATAGAGGTTGACGGAAAAGAAAAATGCTTTGTTAATGATGCTCAGGGAGCAGTTTGGATTAAGCGTAGGGCGCAAGGATTATTACCTGATTCAATAAATTGCTTTTCATCACCATTAGCACGTTTCCATATATTCCCCAGAGGTGCATCTGTGAGCGATGTTTACAAAGAGATCGTTCAACGTACCTGCACCAGATTCAGATTTAACACATATAGTGCAGGATCCACCCAGGGGACTCGGTCCAGATACAGCTGTTCTTTGAGCTGCTGTGGGCCGTACCCGCGATGGAGGCTGTGTGGGATTTGAACCATTGATGCAAGACTGCGGCACCAATTTCTTATTAATAATTTATTTATTTTAAGTCGAGGAATATGATAATCAACCTGGTTTGATAGGGTAATTAACTTGGCTAAATGAAAATCCCATGAGATGAAAGGATGGAACACAGATGTTCCATTAAAAAGGAAACGCGTCTTGCGAAGGAGCGTGTGAAGATAAAGGCGACGGTTTCAGTCGCACTGGCAGAGCTAGTTGACAAAACACCTAAGTTTGTGTTCGTGATGTTCCTCTTTTGTTGTCTGGAGGCCTTTATTTGAGCATAGATCTCAAGTGTGTCTATTCTCGGATACATCTCAGGATAGAAACATTTGATGTTTGTTTGTTTTTAACTGACAGATGCTTTTGTACACACCAAATAGAGCTTTTATGGAATGGAGTTTAACAGTAATGTGTTTCTGGGCCTGAAACCCATGACATTTAATTTTGGAAAATCTAGTATCATTACACAAAAAACATTAGGAAATTAATTCATTATTACAAAGCATTCTGTCATCATTTACTCAACCGCATGTCTTCTCCAAAACACAAAAGAAGACACTTTGAAGAATGTTGTGTTGACACAAATAAACGCTCTCTAGTCAAACAGTGCACAGGTTTTGAATGAAATGAAGGTGATTTTGTCACTTTTGGGTAAACTATGCCTATAAAGCAACATGTTCCCCTGTCGGTCTCTCGACGTTGTGTCGAGAACGACAGATGGGGTTCGTCCTTGAGAACCAATCAACTCTGACTACTATAGAAAAGGCCAATGAAATTTGGCGAATGAAATTTGCATGCCGGACTCCGCCCCCGGATATCCGGTATAAAAGGAAGCCGGCGTGCAGCATTCATTTACCTTTTGTTCTTCAGAGCCTTCACTCTTGAGTACAACTTAGGATTCAAAATCCTCTACAAACTACACTGCTGGTGCTACGACGTGTTGCAGCGGATCGTCCCTACCTGCAGCGACCTTCCCCTGGGCGTCTCGGCGGTTCCGGAGGTGTAAGAGATCTTCTAAAAAGTCCTTTTCAGGACTGACTGAGCATTCTCCAGCGCGGCATGTCCCGCTGTTCTCTTGGGTGCGGCACCCTCATCGAGGAGGGGGATGGACACGATCGCTGTGTTAGGTGTCTGGGCGTCCAGCACACTGAAGCAGCGTTCGTTGACACATCTGCCCGCACTGCGGGCAGATTGTCTTTCAGAAGTTCCGGTCACGGGTGGCTGTCTTCCTACGGGAACCAGCCACCATTTCGTTCGCTACCTGGGCTGTGACATCTGTGGCTACGGCCCTGATGACCACCCACGTTAGCAGCGTTAGTGATATGGGGAACTCTGCGAACGTAAACCCGCCAGCCAAGTGCTCACGGGCCGATCGCACCCCGATTCGCTCTTCTAAACGTTCCCCAACCGGCGGTGGCATACCGTCCGGATCCTCACGCACACACTCGGAAACGATGTGTGACGTAGATGAGACGTCGCTCGCAGCATCGGAGGGAGACTGGCATCCGGCTCTGACGAATCTGAGCTCCACCCCCGGGTCGAGTTCTAGAGGAAGCAGAAGTGATGCCACCCGTGCTAACCCGGGGATGCGTGGTTCCTGGGGTCGGAGCGCGGTGCAAACCGCGCCCACCCCGGGTTCCATGTTTTTCCCGGAAGTGCATGAGGAGCTGTGTAAAACTTGGAACGCTCCACGGACCGTTCCAGTGAAACCAGCTCCGGCTCCCTTACTTCCCTCGATGGTGTGGCAGCCAAGGTCTACGTCGACATCCCCCGGGTGGAACGTCCGCCCGCGGTGCACCTGTGCTGCGGACGGCTACCACCTGGTGGGAATCGGCCACACCTACCGCCCAAAGCACGCAGACTTCGGCATCACGGTGTCGAAGGCTTGCGATGCCGCGGGCCAGGCTGCCTCCTCTCTTTACGCCATGGCCATCCTGCAGGTCCGCCAGGCCTAGGTGTTGAGAGAGCTCCACGAGGGTAAGGCCGACCCGGGTATAATGCAGGATCTCCGTGCCACCGCTGGCAGCGCTCTACGGGCGACCAAGAAGGTGGCACGGGCCCTGGGTCGGACGATGTCCACGGTAGTGGTCCAGGAGAGACACCCCCGGTTATACCTTGTGCAGAGGAGTGACACCAAGGAAGTCCGCTTTCTTGATGCACCCATCTCGCAGGGTGGGTTGTTGGTAACACCGTCGAGGACTGTGCTCAGCAGTTTTTGACGGTGAAGCAGACAGTGGCAATAAGCCACATTTTTTCACGCTGCGACTCGGCCGCCTAGAGGCCTCCGAGATCCCGCGTGACGTCTGCTGCCCTTCAACCCAGGACCCCTTCGACATCGGCTCCGGTTCCTGTGCCCCCACTGGCGGCACCCCGGTAGCAGAGGTCGAGGGGGAAACCTCCACCCCGTCAGCTACCTTCTCGCGAGAAGGGACACTGACGGGAAGACCCCAGGGAGGACAACTTCGGGCCCGAACCTTCACAGCCACGGCTCTGATCGGTCGGTACGGGACGACTCCTGCCTCGTCACCTAAGCCGGGCCCTTATCAGGGCCTGGCGCCCACTTACTCACAGAGTTTTCCGTTCTCCCCGGGTGTACTTACAGCCGATCGCACACTCCACTGGACTGTGCTCGGCGAACCGACCTCACACCCTGGCGAGGTGTGAGGTCGTACACATACGACAGCTGTCACCACTCTCAACCGACAGTGCGTGCCGTTGTCCCGCCAGGCAGGTAAAAAGGCGGAGCCAACCTTCCCTCCGGGGACCCTCCGCCAGCCGACGAACCACCCCCTGTGGGAATGATGAAGCAGACCGTCCCCTTGGTCACCCTGTCACAGTCCCTGGGAGCTCGAGAGCTGCCCACACTGTCTCGCTGGCCTTGCGGGCGGTCCGTCTTGGTTACTCGATCCAGTTCGCCAGAGACTCTCCCAAGTTTCAGGGCATCATCTCTCCCTCTCTCAGAGGCAGGGACGCCTCCGTACTTCGGGTAGAGGTCACCACCCTTCTGGCAAACAGGCATCGAGCTCGTCCCTCTAAACCAAGATGTTCAGTGGGTCACGACCCGCACTTCATCGTTCCCAAGAAAGACAGTGGGTTGCGCCCAAATGTCTGCGTACCCGGAACAGAGCACCTTCACAAGCTGCCGTTCAGGGTGCTCACACAGAGGCGCGTCCAGACATCTATCAGGTGTCAGGATTGGTTCGCGGCAATCGACCTGAAGGGCGCTTACTTTCATGTCTCGGTCCTCCTCGACACCAGCCGTTCCCACGGTTCTCGTGCGAGAGGCGGGCATATCAGTACAGAGTCCTCCCTTTCGGTCTGTCCCTGACCGCCCTTTCTCCCTTAGGGGAAGAAGGTGAGCGGGTACTAAACTACCTCAGCGACTGGCCTACCCTGGCACACTCGCGAGATCTGTTGTGTACAGTAAGGGACCTGGTGCTCCGGCACCTAGATCGATTGGGACTCCAGGTCAACCAAGAGAGGGGCAAGCTCTCCTCATTGCAGAGCATCCTCTCTCTTGGTATGGAACTCAACTCTGTCACCACGGCGGCGCTACTGTCCGCAGTTGCGCCCAACCAGTGTTGAACTGTTTGAAATGAACATTTTAGACAGACAGCGGCCCCCCTGAAACAATTCAGAGGCTCCTGGGACACATGGCGTCCTCGCGGGTTAATACCCCTCGGGTTGATGCACATGTGACCGCTCCAACACTGGTTTCAGAGTCGAGTTCCGAGGAGAGCGTGGCACACTGGCAGCAGGCGCATGGTGATGCCGCCCTGCTGCCAACGCACCATAACCCCTAGTCTTAGGACTTTTTCGACGGACTCAGGTCCCTCTGGGCAGGTTATGAGGCAGGTCGTGGTGACGGCTGACGTCTCCCTGCAGGGGTGCGGTGCAGTGTGCAACGAGCACGCAGGTGGGGTGTTGGACGAACCCCCGCCTGCGCTGGCATATCAATTGCCAAGAGTTGTGGGCTGTGCTAATTGCACTGAGCAGGCTACGGCCTCTCATGCAAGACAGGCACGTGCTGGTCCGAGGACAGCACTATAGCTGTAGCGAACACAGATCGTCAGGGTGGCGTTCGCTCACAGCAGCTAACACAACTTGCTCGACGCCTCCTCCGGTGGAGTCAACATGTGACCCGCTCCCTGCGGGCCACACACACCCCGAGCAAACTGAACTAGACAGCCTACGTGCTCTCTCGCCAGTTTATGCCTCGTGGAGAGTGGCGACTTCACCCCCGCGCACCAGCTCATTTGGAGGCTGTTCGGGTAGGCCCAGGTAAACCTGTTCACCTCCCGTAACACCACCATTTGCCCGCTTGATATTCCTGCCCTCGGCACGGATATCCTTGCGCACAGCTGACCGCGGGATGGGCGGAAGCACACCTTCCCCCCCCAGGAGCCTCCTTGCACAGACGCTGTGCAAGGTCAGGGAGCAGGAGCACCAGGTGTTATTGGTTACACCACTCCGGTCTAACCGCACTTGGCTTCAGAGCTAATGCTCTGGACAGCGACTCCCCCTGAACCATTCCCCTGACAGAGGACCTGCTCTCTCAGGGGAGGGACACGTTCTGGCATCCCGGATCAGACCTCACACCCATGTCTGGTCTCTAGACGGGACGAGAAGATCCTGAGATGGCTACTCCCCCTCCATGGCAGAGACCATCACCCAGGCTAGGGCCCCATCTACTAGGCGGTTACACGCCTCTAGACGGCGCCTCTTCTCGTCCTGGTGTCTCTCTCAATGAGAAAGACCCACTGAGGTGCTCAATCAGGATTGTGTTTTCCTTCTTACGAGACTGGAGACTAACATCTCCCCTCCACACTGAATGTGTATGTAGTCGCTCTTGCCACTCATCACGACTCAGTCGGTGGAAAGAGTCTAGGGCAACACGACCTGGTCATCAGGTTCCTAACGGGCGCGAGAGGGCGGATTCCGCCTCACCTCCGCTCCATACCCTCTTGGGACCCTAAGTGGTCCTGGGGAGCCTCAGGGCCCCCCAAGAGCCCCTCGGAGGTTCCGATCTTCCTCACTGAGTAAGACGGCCCTCCTGACGGCGCTCACTTCCTTCAAGAGGGTAGGGGACCACCGAGCATCCTCCGTGTCCCCGGATTGCCTTAAATTCGGCCCTGGATACTCTCACGCTAGCTTGAGACCCAGGCCCGGATGCGTGCCCAAGAAGTTCCCACTACTCCCTCCGGGGCCAAGTGGTGAACTTGCAGGCGCTCCCCATAGGGGAGGAAGACCCAACCCGATCAGTGTTGTGTCCAGTACATGCTGGACCGCACGCAGAGCTCTGAAGCTCTGACCAGCTCCGTGTCTGTTGGAGGACAGCAGAAGGGGAAGGCTGTCTCCAAACAGAGGCTGGCGCACTGGGTCGTGGACGCCGTTACGACGACATTCCGATCTCAGAATCTCCCATGCCCATTGGCAGTGAGGGCTCACTCCACACGGAGTTCAGCCACCTCCTGGGCACTGGCAGAAGCACCTCTCTAGCAGACATCTGTAGAGCTGCGGGTTGGGCTATGCCCAAACACCTTCGCAAAGGTTTAACAACCTTCGCGTAAACCCGGTGTCAGCCCACGTCCTGCGTGGCGACATGTAGGACTGGCATCCGGGGGGGCGTATGCCTGCGAAAGCACCATCCCACCCTCCAAGAGGTTGGGTCAGTGTGCTATCTACCCTTTTCCTCTTACCCAACCTTGGCTAAGAGAATTGGTACCTCACCAGCCTCCCTTCTTACCCACTCCTTGGTTAAGAACAGGCATTCCATCCATCACTAAGCACTTCCTCGGGGTTGGCTGAGCAGAGCAGCCTTCCCCCTTAGGCCGGGACATTCTTGACCTACCACTTAGTTCTAACCGGACCTGTGCTTTCAGACGCAGTAACACCCCCTCCGTGGGCTGTTCCGTCTGCTATACCCTCATGACACTGGTTCCCACACTCGGTAACCCATGAGCTTCCCCAGGTGGACCTCCACCTCGCGGTTAACTACCCAGTCCGCACGTTCCATGCGTTCTCCTCCTAGGACGAGACCATACTTATCCACCAATTTCCTCCCCACGGGTAGGAGGTGGCCTCTGCAGCGCTTCTCTGCTTAAGAGTGCGCTTTCCCGGTGTAAACCGATCCGGACGGCCTCTCGCCTGTAGAGAGCTAAGGCCCCGTTCGTGAAAGTTACCGGTCAGGGCTGTATCCATCTTTCTCGAAAGCTCTGGAATCCCCCGACCACCACACTGGAAGGTTACAAGTTTCGCGAAGCTTCGAGCTGACACGCCCCGGCTTGTTACCGTCGCTTCGCTGAGATTGTGACGCGATACAGCGTTTGTGGCGTTTTCCATACATAACCCCATCTGTCGTTCTCGACACAACGTCGAGAGACCGACAGAAAGGGAACGTCTTGGTTACGTCTGTAACTTCAGTTCCCTGATGGAGGGAACGAGACGTTGTGTCCCTTATGCCACAAACCTGTATCGTTTCTGTTGCAGTTTGAGAGGCTCTCAGGCTCTTCAGAACAAGAGGTAAATGAATGCTGCACGCCGGCTTCCTTTTATACCGGATATCCGGGGGCGGAGTCCGGCATGCAAATTTCATTCGCCAAATTTCATTGGCCTTTTCTATAGTAGTCAGAGTTGATTGGTCCTCAAGGACGAACCCCATCTGTCGTTCTCGACACAACGTCTCGTTCCCTCCATCAGGGAACTGAGGTTACAGACGTAACCAAGACGTTTCTCAGTGCAATTTGTGAGCAAATATTCCAATGTTGGCCTTCTAAAAACAGAGCAATTCTTGAAAAGCGCACAGTTATAAAATACAGTCTTCAAACTTCTTCAAGCTAATTTACCGTCTAATGACATACTTGGATGAACACATTAAGGTTTGATAATAGACACCATTGCAAGTTAGTTTAACATAGGACTAAAAAAAGTAAGCATTTGTGTTCTATGACTGAGGTATTGCATCATTTTTTCCCATCAGATACTATGGCCTGATGTATTTATTTATATTTGTGTCTTCGCTTAAGCACAGAGTGTCTCTCAGTTGGAGAATGGGCTGACTGAACAGACTGATATCAACGGTTGGCTGTTGACTTGGTGGATAGGAACATCAGTGGCACAACCAGAGGCAAAGTCACACTCCACAGCAAACTTGCACAGAGTGAAGCCATCTGCTGCTCTCACACAACTTTCAAACAAACAAACAGAACTGTCAAAAGTTTGCCTTACACACTCTTCCTCGTTTTATAACCCTATTCTAAGTGCACATCCCAAACCATGTCGCAGGCTTTGAATAATGGTCATATTGTTGTGTGTGAACTAATGCTGGATTTTAATCAAAATTTCTACCAATGGATAAATTAGTTATACATATAAAAGACAGAAAGTACTTCAAAACAATTGTGTGGAAAGGATTAAGAAAGGGAGAGTGGGTCTCTAAATGCATTTACTTCTGTGCATCTGTCCCCATGTGTCTGGATACAGCCTTGGCTTGCTCTGTAGACCTTAAAGGAACAGTTCATCCAAAATGGGATGTTAAGCCATAAAAAACTCACCCTCATTCCATCCTTAGTGTATATGACATTTTTCACAAATTCTGTGTGATTTAAATATAATCTTGGCTCAGCGTTATAATGGCGTTGGATAGATACACATTTTTGAAGCTCGGTAAAGTGCATGCATCCATCATAAAAGTAGTCCACATGACTCTAGGTGGTTAATACATTATGACGCCAAACAATGCATTTTTGGATGTAAACAATGAATAGTTTGAGATTATTTAATCACACTTGGATGTAAACACAATACTGGACACACAAAATGTCCTCCACATCCTCCACAAATCTCAGTTCTAAATATTACATTTACGCAAAGCGACTTACATTGCATTATACTAAACATTGTCTCTGACTATGTGCAATCCATGGGATCAAACACATGACCTTGATATTGCTAGCGCCATGCTCTAACCACTGAGCCACAGGAAAGCTGTTATTTATGTAAAATATTATTGGTTGTCGCGTGTCTTGTGACCAAGGAGTGGTGCACAGCATTTAAATTATCTCAGAAATGCATTCGTCCAAATTTTTTTTTAAAACATTTTTTAAAAAGATTATGATGCCGTGACAACAAAAGCATCATAATTTAAATTCTGTGAAGGTCAGCAATCGTATTCTGTTTAGTCTTCTTGTGTTAGATTTACCATCACAACCTTACGGAAGTTCATAACTGTTTTACGATGAGGCTTATCCGTGTGAATTCGGATAATATCATTTATACGTTTTTGTAAGGTTTGCACCAGTGACGTTAGGTTTTGGGGTGGGGCTTCAGCATTGCTTCTTTTCTAATAATCGTACGTTTTTGTACAATTCCAAATTATACTTATTAGCCACCTCATAAAATAGCTACGAATTCCTGTGAGATCAGGTTGAATGATCAAAATGATTGTAAAATTGCAGTATCAACATGATTCTCCTCAGTATGTACATTTTAATGTTTTCACAACCGACTGCGTGTTGTAGTAAATTTGTTTTGCAACTGTCCACTGTTCCACATAGTGACACATGTGAAATATTGAGAGATTATAACAGCATGTTTTATCAGTGGCACCAGAAACACAAACTGAGGGCTGTATCTGTGGTGAACCTTTCTGAACTTCCTCATCACTGAAATACTGCACCTTACGCAGAAGTGTTAAATCACATCAGTACAGACAGGCTTCCTCTCTGGTGATGTGTAACTCTGTTAAAATTTATACCAGAAGTATACTCAACTGGAACTTTGAACTCTACAGTAAATCATTGACCTTAGTCAAAGTACAGTAATCTGATCAGAAACAGAAACATTCCATCCGAGAAAAGCCAATGTTAAATGAATATAAAAAATTATAACGCTGAATTCCATCTTTTAGTTTAAACAGCCACTTCTGTCACTGAAATGTTGGCTCTTGGACTAATAATACTGCCTTAGTTAAAAGAACCACAAGGCTGTTTTTTACTATTCAACTGAGAAACATCTCTTGCCTTAAGTTAAAGATGTCTTTAGTTTGACAGCGGTTTAAATAAATAAAAAAGCATTTCTTTGTCGGTAGATGCATATCACTATGGGCCACAATGCTGCAATATGTCGACTGTGATAAAGTCCACCACTGACTAGAGGGAAAGGATTATGCGTAATGTCAAGTAATGAACGTGAACGTTTTTTAAAAGACAGAATTAACCATGAAATAGCCTCTGAGAGCTGACTGTGGCTTCTGCATTTAGTAGATGTGAAGAGGGATAAACAGGTAAATAAGTAAAAATATGCAATCTACTGATGAGAATTGTGAAAAAAGCCTTAATAAAATGAATTCAAGTGATAAAATAAAAATTTTTAGGGGCGGTTTCCCAGACAGGGATAATCTTAAACAAGGACTAGGCCTTAGTTAAAATAAGTCGTTTTTTAAAAAGATAGGGCCAGTTGCATAAACATAGACTGTGTCTTAACAACTAGTCTCACTGACTAGAAATTAGTTAGGACTAATACGTCTTTAGTTTTTAATAAGATCTACCTTTATATTTGACAGATCTAAAAATTTTGGATAACTTGTAAGACTAGTTTAAGCAGTTTATGGAACCGGCCCATACTTACAGAAAAAAAGAACATTACTGTGTGCATCTCTAGCCATAAGAATCACACTGATATATTTTATTTATTAAGATATGTCAGTGCATGTTGTTTTCAGTTTGGACAGCTCTAACATTTAAGTTAGTCTTGGGACTAGGTTTAAGCCCTGTTTGAAAACCAACCCATAATGTATAATGTGTAGTGCCATTTTTACGAAATTACGAAAATAAAATTGTATCAATATGAGATTAAATACTAACAGTTTGATAGTAAAGTCCAATTTATGAAAATAAAATCACAGCACAATGAGATTTAAATGGTAATATTTTGAGTATAAGGACAAATGTATAAAAGTAAAGTCATATAGCGATGTGATTTAAGATAAATCAAAATGATACATATAAAATCTTAGCATGATGAGATGAAATTCATAATATTTTGAAAGTGAATTCAATTTTATGAAAATAAATTAGTAGCAATGGGGATGATAAAGTTGTAGCAATGCTAAAAAAACAACCTATGTACAGGCAAGCAGATAAGCCTTGTAAATGCAAAACGCTAAATGCCACATATAAAACTTTATTCTTGTCATTAATAATAAATAAACATGAAAATGTCCAATCACAGACTTTTAATGTTCTGCAATCTGAATTATTGATTGACATTTTTTAGGGGTTGGTGACGTTTCCCCGCTGTTGCTTTCAGTGGGCCAGTCTATCTTTTATCGACCTTGAGCTGCTGCCTTGGAAACACTTATAATAGTTCATTTAGAATCCACAGGGCACTTGTCACCGAAAAATTCCTCAGCGGTTCATCTTCACATATCATTCCTTATTATCCACCGTTCCAAAGAGTCTTTCATGCAAAACACTGAGGGTTTATGCTGGCGGAGCATTTCCTCACAAAAGTCAATCATTATCATGAGTGAACATTAAACAGAAGTTACCTCCCTCCCCACCCCATGCTGTCACCCCCCGTTTCCTCTCCCTTCCCTTTCGCATTCTACAGCTCTAACTTCTTGGCATTCTTGTTGACATTTGGCGGCCTGTGACAAAGCTCTCCTTTCACGTGGTCCCAAGCTGCAGCTCGTGGGAACCGCTTGTGTATGTCGCAAATGCAACTTGGCACCATCTGCCACCAGGCTGGGAGCTGATGATAAAGTTAGCATCATCAACGCTAGCGTCTTCGTCCCACTGTATCCTCCTCCTCTGTGCTGGCCTCTTCCAGGAAGTGTGTGTGAGTCAGACGTCCAGCTGAGTGTGGCTGACCAGACTTGGCTCCCACAAGGGTTCCTGTAGGAGGAAACAGGGAGGAATCGGAGGGTGCATATGGGTTGAGTGAAAGGATATATTGTGGTCGCAGGTGGTTAACCTTAACAAAAATTAACTTTTTTTCTTCAGATGCCGTGTCCTAACTACTGTTGGAGTGATGTTACAGCTTTCACACTTTAAAGAGATGGGTCACTTCACCAGATTGTCTGAGCTCTTTCTTTCCTTCTCCGCATAGAAAGTGAAAACAGACAAGGGGGCAAAAAAGGACAAAAGGCAACATAGGATCACAAAATTAATCCTTGCATTTTTTATACTATAGCCCAATTCTCATTATAACCGTATTATAAGGGTGTGAGGATATGCTAAACATGTTGCTTTAGAAATCTTTTTGGAAAGCTGTGGTCACTATTAACTAACATTTTTTTAAACTGTGACGTTTCAAACCTCAATATGCCATCAGCCAATGCCAATAAAACATTTTCTTATTGAAAATCTTGCACTACTGTAACACCAATTGAAACGTGTTGGATGTTAATTTTGGTAAATGTAAAGTAAAATAACATTTCCATATGATTTTACATCCAACTAGTGAATTAACTGTCTATTTCTTTAAGGTGACTTTTTATTTTCTGTAAAATATAACAGTGCAGTTCAAAGTGTGGCACGGTAACTAAACTCAAACTTAACAGGGACAATTTTGCTTCCCACTTTATGATGTTGCCTCTGGTTAAGTTCCTGGTCTTATATTGGCAGTTCTGTATTTTTACATTCTAAATAATGATCAATTACAAAGATACGGATCAGTTATTCAACTTAATTTCAATGTGACGAAGAGGCGGTTTTGGTTTTAATTTCACTTCTTATTAAGTTTCTGATTTCTATCTAAGTGTAATCATGAACTTGTCTTTAATTGCTGCTGTTTAGGGCGCAGGAGGAGGTTGATTAGCTGACCGGATTTTCTGGGCTCTTTGCTGTACGTGTGGCAATGGCCACTCATCTCTGCTGGCAGGAACTAGGAGCAAAGAAGCGTCAGGAGATATTTAATTAAGACAACAGTTCAATTAACAGCTCAATTAGCTGAGGTAATTAGAAGCTCTGCTGGAACAAAAGCCAGCACACTCAGTGAGTCCCTCTGCAGAAGCAGGGTGGCTCAATTGTGCCATTGGCATCATAATCCTGCTTAAGAACCGGACAACAATTTTCACCTCGATTACCTGAAGTAGGAAGCTCATGCTAATCTATAAATCAGATACACTTATTAAACATTCTGAGAAAATGTTGGTTCCGAGTAAACTTTGGTTTGGCACCAGTTAAAACCCATAAATACCATCAGCTTTTAACCAAGCTGTTTGTTTTGACCATGCAAAACCTCTATAACACTCCACGTCCTTGTATTTACTGCAGTACGTCTCAAGGCTCCTTTGGCGGGTAGAGATCACGGCGAGCGCAGCTGCTATGTTTAGCCCACCCCGCGTGTGCCTGCCTCGGGTACGGACTCATCTAGCAAGCCTGGCTCCCCTAATCAGCTCCAGAGTAACTCACCAGGTGAGCCTCCTTATTTGCTGTTGTGCATAGACTGAGATCTCCTGCATTAGCCCCATTCAGAGCATTGACAAAAACACCTGATGACATGTCCGTCAAGACAGCCATGTCTGGGTAGCAGATGGGGTGCTGACCTCAGGGACTGTTGGAGGCGTGTGGGACCGAGTGTTGGCGGCATTGGTGAGGAGAGAAAATTCACAGTCCTGCTCCGCAGCACCGCTCTGTAATGAGATCTGGTAGAGCCGGGGCCAGCTGAGCAGGTCAGTGCAGGTCAGGATATCAGATATGTAGAGTGGGCACATTTAGACTTACAGATAAGATGAGTTCATGTCTGAGTTCAGTGTATGTATTTGGTCCAAAAGGCTTAGCTTGATAGTTAGCGTTGACTAGTATTATATATACTATATATATTAAAGATACTTCGTTATATTAGTTACTGTAAAGCCCAGCATTGTTGAATAGAAAGGATTTATTTTTCATATAAGCCCAGGAGATACTTTGTTGGTTGTTACAGTCATAGATATAAATAACTAGATTCCGCATTAAAGTGCTCAAGACACGTAGACCTGTCCGCCATCTTGGAACGGTCCTCTTACGTCACTCACAATTGACTAGAATGTCCCAACACTGCACTGCTAGCCATGGCTGTGAAAACCATGGGATTTAAATTCTGTAGCAGACATAATGTGCGAGTTTACACAACAATAAATTTGTTTTCATAAGCATACACAGTCAGCTTGATTTTGAATTTTAACGGACCAGCTCGCACGTTCCAATATGGTGGAAGACCTATGTATAGCTGCCCATAGAAACAGATGCTAATGCGGCATCTAATTATTTATATCTATTGTTACATTCTTAGCCTTTGCTAACTGTATTAAATTTTCAAAGCAAAATTGACAACTTTGGCTTTCGGTTAACAAACCCAATGCCTTTTTATTTTTCGACTGCTCCTCACCAACCACCTGGCTCTCTTTTCATATGTAACACCCACTTGCATCTCACAGATGAATAAATTCCCAAAGGATACAATCAAATCCTGGCCTATAATGTTTCCCTCAAATGGAAGTGTTTTCGCAAACCAGTTTCATTTAGATTTTTAACATCTAAATAATCCTAATCCTCCGAACATCCCAAACCACCACCCCCAAAATACTCAAAGTCTCATGTTCCTGAAACTGAATTCAGAGTTGCTAGATCTCACACAGTTGTAATAAATCTTGTGACAGGATGAGTTGCCGATCGTCACTAACAGTCGACGGCTGTTGCCACATGCCACATGTTGCCCTGCACTTCCCCCGCTGTTACCTCATCACACCCCGACAGCTGGGCCTTCAGACCACTCTCTAGCAACCGCAGTCTCCACAGGACATGTGACTGCATCGCCAGTGGCCCGATGTTAGCATAGCGCGGACCTCAACCCCAGGCTTCCTGTCACCAGCCTTCATCACTTCCTGCTGTTGGTGTGAGTCGCGCCCCCTTATCCTGCCAGCTGCTGCCAAACGCACAACAGCACAATCATAAGACGCAAACGTCGTGTTACCGTAACCTTTTTCTTTCATTTGGAATTAATGACACTTGCGTCAACTGAACTGAAGAAATTAGCGCTGAAGCTGAAGGCAAGGTGTTCATTATGAAAACAATATTTATTTAAATGTACGATTTTCAAGACAAAATTGCAACTTTTTTGACATCTTGAATTATTGTAAGACAAAAAGGTCAGTCCAAGAGAGTTGAACAGTCCACACATTTTGCTTTAACTAATAAAAGTGTATTACTGGGAAAATTCACCCAAAAATGCAAAATCTGTCATTATTTATTTACCTAGTCTTTTCAAACCAACATGACATTCTTTCGCCTACATAACACAAAAGAAGATATTTTGAAGAAAGTTAATAACCGAACAACGGCAGCATCCATTGACTTGCATTGGTTTTGTGTCCATACAATAGAAGTGAATGGGTATCACCGTTGTTCGGTTACCAACATTATTCAAACATCTTCTTTTGTGGTCTGCAGATGAAAGACAGCCAGACAGGTTTGAAATTAAGAGGGTAAGTAAATAATGACAGAATTTACATTTTGAGTTTGGTGTAGTGTTCTTCACATGTGGGCTTACAGTCATTATGTATAATATACTGATATCACTATTTTAACAGACACTGTAAAATAAAGTGTTACAATAATAAATGAAAATTGTGGAATTGTGAAATTTTCATAATGAATCTAAGCTCCGGACTTCCCAAACAACTATTCATGTCTGTGTATGAAGAGGGGATGTATGACTTTTATTCTTCTCTGTGGAACACAAAAGAAGGTATTTTGAAACATTTCTTGGTGGTGTTGTGCCAATGCAGTGGAAGTCAACGAGGGACAATGTTGTTTCGTTACCAACGTTCCTCAAAACAGCTTTTGTGTTCAACAGAAGAGAGAAAGTCATACAGGTTCTGAATGATATGGGGGTGAATAAATGATGACAGATTCCTCTAAGGAGAAAAAGAAAGAAAGATGGAGTCTCATATAGAGAGCAAAATCTTATAAAGCTATTATAAATCATTTTTAGGGTCAACTCGGATCAAATCTATTCAGCCAAGCATTCAACTTACTAACTAGCTAATGTTTAACCTTGAATCTCTCTTTCTCACATGCACGTACACACACGCACGCACACAAACAGACAGACTGGTTAAACATGTTTTCACTCTGTTCATAGACACAGTTTCAAAGATCTGTCAAAACACACTGACATGAAAACAGACATGATATTTAATCATATACTTTTCAATGTATCCTGCTGCACAGTATATCATGAAAATGTCAAACGTCTGAGCATAAAAACCCTTAATTTGCCAAATGTGATAATCTTGCACAAAACTTTCTCAAAAAAGTTGTTTCATTGGGCTGGTCTATACAAAACTCTATAGAGCCACAACATTGTCTAAATAGAATAAGAAAAAGTTTTTAACACTGAGCCCTTGAAGTGTGTATGTGCATTTAAGAGCTGCGCTGAACCATGGCATTAGAGAAATAGGTCAACCATTTTACCCCGGGGATACCTGCACAGTTTGCATTCTAATAGCTGATACAAACTCTTTTGCTCTTTCCTCTTCGTATCCACCAATCCGCAGCGTTTCTCACGTATCTCTCTGCCCTGCCTGAGACCTTTCAGCAGTACTGGCCATTTATAATGATAATAAGAAGTCCGGCTCTTTAAAAATGAATAGTGTGTCTGTTTCTCTGTGTTCGCGTGTGCGTTTGAATAGAAATTGCAGGCTACAGAGAATTCCTACACAGTCCTTTAATTGGCCTGAAGTCATTCCTCTGGACGTGTGTTATCTGAATAATGCATGGCCTTTCTTAATGAAGCGTGCGCTTGTTGTTTTACTTCTGTAGGATATAGGGTAAAATTAGCATAGTCTTGCATCTGCATCTTAATCGCGGCTGATAATCAAGCTCTTGCTTTGTTTACAGCTTCCCACAGGTCCGCTGTTTACGGCCCGTCCCAATAATGCCAATTTAACTCTTGCTCATTGTGGGCCTCTTAACATATGATACAGTTATCAATGGCACTTCTGGGTAGTTGAAGTCACACCGGGCAAATTGCTTCATTATGTTGATCTGCGACCGGCTTCTGTCACCAAAGTCATTACTGGAAAAGTTTCCAAACTCATTTTTGGTCAGCGCAACATTTCTGCAAACTCTGAAGATTGCGATAGCTGTTGTGAAATGCTTTTAGTTCCCCTGAGGGTGCAGGTGGTTTATCTCGTGAAGTGGAAATAAGCCTTTCTTTATCTTTGGTCTGCGGAATATGGGACGTCACGAAAGATGATGTACCCTATGAGTGCTTTAGCCAGGCATGTCAATTGTCAAATTAACATGCTAATCTCATATCTTTGACATTAATGGCTTCACGCTATGGGTACTTAGTTATATAATAAATATAAACAAACATGAACATTAACACGGCTCTTCCGTGTGCACATTTTACACAGGCAGTTTTGAGATTTCGAAAAATCTAGTTTTACGACAAATGGCTAGGGGGCAAGCGCCGTACAGAATATTTTCTAGACAGACTTTTGCTGTAAGTGCATTTGACAAAGATCTGTTTGCTTTGATTGTTTTTACAACTAAGATAAAATTATTATTATTGTAGTATAATGCAGTTTAGCTTCATGTAACCCAGAATATTTATCTTTTAATTCTGTATTTCATCGTGAATTATGAGGTTGTCCTATTGTGTTTGAAGCATTTTGTTAGCATATTTATCACTGTGTGGAACGTTTCCCGAAAGTGTCATTCCTTATTTCAAAGCCAGTGCACACTGAGCTGGGTGTCCCTTTAACAGATTTCATGCAAATACAAACACCACATGGTCGCATATTGTCATACGGCACAAGCCTATTTTTGGTCTCTTTAAGATCTTTAAGATTTCAAACTTGAAGGTGGAACATTCCAAAGCCTCATCAAGGCAACGTAGGCAGTTCTGCTAATCCAAGACTAGAGTTTCTTTCATCTACTGGCATTTGCCTGAGCTGGCTCTCATCTGCTTCCA
Source organism: Triplophysa tibetana (assembly GCA_008369825.1). Taxonomy (NCBI): domain Eukaryota; kingdom Metazoa; phylum Chordata; class Actinopteri; order Cypriniformes; family Nemacheilidae; genus Triplophysa; species Triplophysa tibetana. The sequence goes on along the minus strand of CM017907.1, from coordinate 12,558,860 downwards.
GTCTGTCCTAAGAGAAAACGGGCAGGTGGGCTGTGCAAAAGCTGCACATCTATAGTCTATCCAAGAATAGTTAAGCAGATCTCACACGCACGGTTTATGATAACATATTTAATTGTTTTATAGCATGATTGGGAGATGGTATGTTTCTTAAATAAAGAAATGTATCTTGGACCACCAGTGGAAGAGCTGACTTGGTACTCTCGGTGCACCTTTCAAAAACAAACTTTTGCATGGAAAGAGTTTATATTAGTCCATCGATGTTACATACAGTATAGATACGAAATGTATTAATATTTGTACCTAAATGGTACATATTAGCATATTTGCTCGATTATGGGGAAAATCAATAAATCATATTTCAGTTGACAGATCATTATAAAATCATTAGTTTATTTGTCAGACGGATATTTTAGGGAAGACCCAAGAAAAATCTGGATGGCAATTGCCCCCTAGACCTGACCCTGGATATCAATAGCATATAAGAAGTAGAGTTCCAACTTTTGTGTGTGGAATAAAAACAAAATTTTTGCAACCTTGAAATGCAAGATAACAATTGAATTTTAAGTTTTAAACCATAAGGTAAAATAGAGAAAAAATAGTGTTTTTGTGCCAGCTGGGATTCCTGTGGTTTTTGGGTGTGATTTTGAGAGATGTAATGTTTGTTGATTAAACATTTATGTGGCCAAAAAATTTGTCTGCATTAATATGTAATATAATTTGCATGCTAATATTTCTTAACAACAACAACCAGCCTTAAAGAAACTGTCCCAGTTTAACTGCTGGATTCAAGTTTAGCCATTAATACATTAAGCAGTGATAAAAGATTTTCAGATTTTTCCTCTTCTCTCCTTGGAATGGAAAGTTTTGTCAAAGTAATTGACTTTTCTGCTTTTTCCTGAGTTTATACACTTATCTCTGGTTCTCAGCCTAGAGGGAGAGAGACTGTGAATATACGCGCACTGAATTATTTAAGGCAGATCTTGTGATGGCGGAAGATTCAGACAGCTGATTTTGGCAGGCATCGGAATACCTGTCAATTCACACATTCTGTGCTGTCTACCAGGTTTAGACAACTCTTCTGTTTTTTCTGTCTTGGCCAGAAACACAGGCTGGCAAAGGTCCAAAATGAAGAAAAAAAATAAGTGCAATCACAAGACGTTGTTTCTCTAGACGAACTTTGTCAATCTTAAGTTTCAGTGTTACTGATATACAGTAAGCTTGAGTGAATCAGACAGAAACTTTCTGTTTCCTTTAAAAATCTAAATATTTTCTGCGGTTTGTGGAGATGAGGAAAGGAGCATAAGAGCGCAACCTCAATGATTAATGTATGTGCTTGCCAAATAGCCAGAATTCTCCAAATGAATTCATAAATTGTTGAACGATGTGTTGAAGACAACAGACCGAGTCAATGGTAACACATGGTGATACCCCTTGCATCAAATTCACCATGTGAGTTTACAGTACCCTTAAACGAACAAACTGCTCTACAAAGCATGTTTAGTAATACGTTATATCCTTCAGCAAAGAGGCGAAAACGTGATTATATTTCTACTTTTGCTATTTGCTAAATTGTTACTTAAGGACTCTAATTTGTCAGATTAATTTGCACAAACTAACATTCTGGCATATAACTCTGAAAACCAAGGTTTAAAATATGTATTATGCTATGCTTTCATTTCATTGTCTTATAATTTAAATGAATTGTGTAAATTATTTATTTTAGAATAACATATCTTTATAGCAAAAAATACATTTCAGGTCTGATTAACCCAATTTTAGTTATATATTTAAAAAAGAAAAGAAAGAAAAACTTTTTTCAGTTTCTTAATAAAAAAAATCTGTTCAAGATTTTTAGTTTTACTTCATATGACCTTGAACAATGCCAAGCGCTAACAATGCCAATGTTATGGGTTTGAGTCTTGAGGAACTGGCAAAATGTAAACCTTGAAACACACGGTTTGTGTTAAATAAATGCAAATCTAAAAGCATGTTCGATATTTCCAGATTAAGCCTGTGGCTGAAAAATGCCAATTCTTTTCAGGGTTGTGAGGCCACTGACTGGCCTCTGTGTGGTAACTTTGGATCTGCATCCTATAATGTCAAAAAGTCCAGAGAAGTCTAGTGCCAGACACTCGCGACCAGAGCTGGTTCACTTGTTTTAACAGAACTGGGTGTGTGTTGCGTAATACATTTTGTGTGATTTTGCATTATCGGGTTTGGCACAAGTAACTTGTTGCTATTGGCCTTTCACCTGACATTCATTGGAAAAGGAGGAGCACGGGATGCCCAAACTGCCTGAATGTCTGAACAAATAAACAAGATTTTCAAGAATGTTTTTGTTGCTCTTAAAGGTTGTTGATTCACATTGAAATTCCATTGAGGTTTTAACATCCTCATTTAAGTGGTTAAGTCAGGTGGCACGATGGGGGACTTTTGGGGGGGGGGGATTCACAGGGTCATATCCCCTGTTACTCATTTATTACTAAAGGTATATACAAAATAAACAAAATGTGTTTGAACTCTGACACTTAGCTGTTAACACCACAAAGTTTGGTCAAGGGTTGAAGAAATGATACTAACAAAACCAGACACAGATAAACAAAGATCTTTGTAGGGTTTTTCATCTTAGATTCGACTTGGAATCATTGAAAATTACTGTATTGTGATAAATAAGGAGAGGTTTCGAGAGAAGTGCTTCACAAAACAATGAGATGAATCTTTCTGATCAAAAATACAAATAAATGAAAGACTATTATCTTAACAAGAGACGATAAAAATTAGTCACAAGAGATCACTGGTAAAATATTCCCTAAATGGAAACCAAACAAAACAAACACTCCCTTAAGATTTTTTCCTTAAAGGATGTGACAGTTTTGTGTCTTGTTTTCAGATTAGGAATAGAAGAGAGACATTTTCATTTTAAGAGGCAGAGCCGTGCCTAAAAATGTAAGAGAAACAAATAAAACAAAAACCAAACGAAACTAAATGCATAAAGTATAGATTCTTTTAAAGTATACATGTCTAATAATGACACTAGTGGATAAAAATGTCTAGAGCTCACTTTGTTCTCATAAAAAGTTGAAATGATGCTTGACTAGTTGAAAGTTTAAATGTGTTGACTATTAATAATAACAGGTGAAGAGCCAGTTAATAGCTATAAACATTAGATAAAGGTATTGAAACCGTATTATTGACATGCATTACAGTTATACATGTACATGCAATAAGAACTTTTGAATTTAGGTCTCAAGATTTCTTGTCGAAATTAAGGAAGTTAAAACTTGAAATTTTGTAGATATCAAATGGAAATGCAATGCGTGCCTTAAGAGCTTCTTGTTTCAGAAGTCCGGCACACCACTCGCACACGGGTCACGTGAATCAAGCATTCATCACCAATGCACGTGTATCCCGTCAGCAGCAAACGAACTACTTGAAAGCAGATGCTGTTTCAGCTGCCAGACCTTTGTTGCACGGTGGAAAACAATGAATTATTCTCTTTATGCCACATGTGGGTGTGAAACGGGGAGAGAAAAATGGCAAGAGTATTATGCGTTTGCCAGATCAAACAGCCCTGGCATCTCTCTAATGATCACCCGGACTAACAAGGTACCTTCACAAAGGCAGAAAATCGCTGGAATGTTTGTTTGCATATTCAGCTCTAGTTAGACATCCTCAACCTTTTCTGAAGTCGTGCGGCTGTTTGTGTTTACGTGTGCGAGTGTTTTCTCCGGTAAGTGACAGCTGTGGTTCTTGTAAGATGTCTTGTTTCTTATCCCGGATAAACATCCTCTATTTGTCTGCCGCTTGGATATTTGTCAATATGTCTGCTTTGATGGAATACATTTTATCTCAGTGTTTCCAACGAATGTGAGACATGCAAGTTCATTTAAGAACGTATGTAGTGTATAAACGTTACACAAGCATTTTGACAATTAACATTTTGAGCTTAATAAGGCTTTTACCGACCTAAAAAGCTTCTATGCTTATTTTCCTCAGAAATTGCTTTTTCTCTGTAGACTTTATTGAGACCTCAGTTATATAATTGAATTTTTTAAAATTGTAATAGTTTTTTTTGTATTGATCAATTTTGTCTAATGATAAACACATATTCAAAATCATTTTCACAAACAGCACAAGTGTATTTCTATTACAACTCTTCATCCAGGGTTTATCCTACGAACCAGACAGAATCCATGTTTCACGTGCCGCATCCGGTGAATATTCTACGTGAATTAGCCCTTGATGAACTGCGATCAAAAACAGGTTTCCTTTTCTCTGACAAGGATTCCGCTCGTACAACTAGCATAAACAAACAAAACTAATCCTATCCAGCGACGAGATGTTTTCCATGTTAACTTCCATCTTTTGCGAATTCCCAACGCATAAAGCTGTGGTTAAAACACAGGGCGTCTGCTAATGTCCCATTCACATCCTAATGACTCCTGAGAACCGATTCATTTGAATGAACAGTTGAAACAACTGATATAACACTGAACTCATGAGACTGTGGCCATTTCTCAATATGCGTTCTTCAGCGGTCCTGTGTCCTCGTGTTCTCGCTCTACTTCATCAATGACCATAAAAGTCTGGTTCCAATACTCAGGAACACAAGAACTGAGAACCCATGAAAGTTCCCGGATGGTTCTCGATATCAAAGATGCATCGTATTCAGAATTCGCTTGAGGTCCCAGAAGTCTCTGCTGTGCCGGTGCTTCCGTCCAAGTTAGTTCTTCCATGGCTGCCCCGCAAGACCGGTCTCCTCAAGACCACAAGTCCGTTCTTTGCGTTTTTGGAATTGAGAAACGGCCACTGTCCGATCCATCAAATCAGTTACTCAAAACACCTCATACAAATGGGTAATAATAATTTTCTTTTTTTTTTATGTCCTATGATAGTAATATAATTATATATCTATATAATTATCAAGTATGGCAAAATAAAAAAATACAAAGAGGGCAAGAAAGGAGGTTGTGAGAGTGATATGTAATATCATGTCACTTAATTTAACACCCATTTAATACTATTATGTAAAGGGTTGTAAAACTAAACAATAACAATTGACAAATCATTTTTTTTCATTTGTATTGGATTAATTGTCAGGCCTTGGAGTTCAAGAGTAGGATACATTTAACTTTGTGTGGATGACAATGTTTGTAAGCGACCACCGAAGGCCAATTTTGACCCTGGAAAACATCTAAAATTGTCCGAATATTCCCAGCATGCACTGGTGTATAAAACAACCATCCGCTGTATTTCACGAACACAAGCTTCCATTTTCTTCAATTAACTTCTGACTTCATGAACGCTCTATTTCTGTCTCTTCACGCCTAACTTTTTTGATGACAAGTCAATAAAGAAAGAGTTTCACAGGGTAGGCGGCCATAAGCGGAGGGCTGTAATCAATCCTAAGAGCCCCCCGCCATGAAACGGGGGTCTCGCGGAACACAAATGCAATGTAGAAACAAATCTAGACAGGAATCTTTATTATTACAGAATGTGCCAGGAGGTACAGTCACTCAATGAGAAAATGATGCAGTGTGTGTGTTTAGCGTGATTGGGTTTAGAGAGAGAGGAATCCAATAAAGAAAATGGAGAAGGCTTTGTGTAAAGTGTAGAGGGCGGGTTGCTCTGTAGTGTATTCATATTAAAGACTGCAACACTGGGAGGGGAAGTGATTACTGTCAGTAACTCCACAGGAAATGTTGCATCTTACTGACATTTAGAAATCATTTCAGCAGCTGGGAACAATAAAAAAGTGAGATTGTGCAATAATTGACTTGCCTCGCAGGCTTACAAATGGGCAAAAAAGGAAAAGAACGAAAAAAGCAATAATAGATGTTAGTTCCATCTCCCTGCACACCCCCCGCTGCTTTAAAGCTTTATCACTTATGAGACACAAAAGTAGATTCAGTGTTTAACAAGCCCTGCTCATGTGTGTGCAAAGGCGTGTTTTGGGGAGTTTGGGTTAGCAGAGAGAATCATATTTGCTGGGTATTGAGAAGATCAGGGAAACCCGGGGGGGAAATTTTTGAGAACGTGTTAAAATAACACCACAGCACCGGTTCAGATGTGAAAACAGAAATTTTATTTTGTTTATTAAAAAATTTAAATGTCTTCCCTCAATTTTTATCTTTAATTAGTTTAATGCATTTTGTTCTCCTTTTTAACCTGATATAACATTTTTTAAATTAGAAAATATAGCAGTTTGTCTTCTTCATTACACATTTTATAATGATTTATTTTTGTTGGCATTTGTGCTGGTAAGAAGAGCAGCACTTATTTGTGTAAAACCTGATGATCCATCTTATCCCAGCATGATCTGAAAACGTTCCAAAGACCATCTTGTTTGCTGCAGTGAAAGCAAGAAAATATGACCTTTTGTAAAAATGATAAGTTGTTTTCTATTATATAGCTTGTTTCGCACAACTATTACAATACTAAAATACCATAATACTTACATTATACAGTGTGTGTGTACATATACATATACTGTATATACTGCATATGTACTGTATGTAGACTGAATATAGACAGAAAAAATTAAGAGACCAGAGAAGTATTACCTAAACGCATATCTATAAATAGTAAATTCAGAAAATCTGAAAATAATTTTGAGATGGTCTCTTATTTTTTCCGTTGCAGCATATGCTGTACATATATTCTGCAACATCACTTTAAAATTCCTAGGAACAAATTCCTAAAAAAGAGCTGTGTAACGGTGTGTTGTGTACCTCGAGTGCTAAAACTATTTTTAGCATGTAAAGAAATAGCACAAAAGGGTGATTTCCCTCAGTGTGGGAAGAAAAAAAGAGTAAGAAAAAGTGGAGGAAGAGCGCACACTAAAAAAAGAGTTGTTCTGTGCAGAACGCTCCGGAAACCTGCTGCGGCAGATAGGGCAGGTGAGAAGACTCTTCCGGGAGACTTTTTCTTCTGTTACGGCTTTGAAGAGGACTATCAAAAAGCTGCTCTCATACTCTTTCATCTCCTCTGCTCCGTGCCTCCGCTGGCCAGGTGTTTTCCCCCAGAGGGCTTTCACTTTATCTCTCTCTCTCTCTCTCTCTCTCTCTCTGTCTCCCTCTTGTACTGTTTCTCACGTTCGATTATAAAAATGTAAATAGCAATAGGAATGTATGCATATGTTTTTCATACAGTATGAACTTGAACATCAGGTGTCACTTAAAGCGTCGCCTTTTCGTGAGCTGAAAAATGAAAGAAGGACTGATATGACATGAGCGGTTGATGTATCATAAATACAATTCTGCATGTGTATCATGGGGCATCAGTAGTGACATTTAGAGAGTGATAGTTTGAATGTCACATTTTACATACTGGAGGATGGAAAGTTTCCATTTCAAGGTTGAGACTGAAGATCAGATGCAAGCTCAGCTTTTCTTTTCAAAACGTCAACAAATCTGTGCGAGGTTTCCTTTTCGCAATGTTTCATTTGGTAAACCTATGATCTGCTTTCAAAACCTACTGATTGCAGTTGTCTTCTAAGGTAGCAATCTAACCATCTTGGAATCAAATTACTGTGATAGTGATTTAAGATGTTTCTTTATAAACAGACACGCACGCAAATAGCACTCTGGAGAAGTGACTTGCATTCAACTCCTAGAATTTAAAATTATCGCCATAAATAAATTACAAAAGTTAAAAATAAAAAAGTTGTTACAGTATATAAAAGTAATAGTCATGTCATTATAGTAAAATTGTGGTAACCATGCTTTTTGGGGGGGAATGTCATATCTGTATTATCATAGTTTTTGCTACAAATATCAGAGTGCAGAAGAACGATGGTAAACTTGCCCTTATTAAAAATAACAATAACACAAGTATAGTACACTGTAAAAGTTGGTTTCACAGTTTTGTTTTAATGTAATTTTAATGTTGACACAACCTACATTTTCTGATTTTTTTATAATTTAGACATGATTTAGTAATATTTTAACTTCATTTTATTTATCAGTTCGGTTATTATCATTTAAATTCAAGTGACTTGTTAACTTGACAATTTGAAATTAGCTAAAAATCTGCCTTAAATTCTTTACTTACATTAGGTTAAAATAGATGGAAGTTTTTTTACAGGGTACTGAGCTTGCAGTGCATCATGGGATTGCCTTTTAATGAAGATGCCAATCCCATGATGCACTGCAAGGATATGCAGTATTTAAAATCAAGATACAGCAGAGAACTACTACTTGTTGGAGCAGCCTTCACTTGAGATGTGCTATGATCCCTTAAAATGTCATCTTGGTAGGCAGCTAACCAGACTTTGGAACAGCAATATTGTGTCCTCCACTATGAGGACTGTGTTTTGGGTGCATTTACATTTATATTAATAATTGAAAATGCAGGTATATTCTCCCTTTCATATTTGAATTATGCATGAATATTAATAAAAAAGGAGTAAATGTCCTCATGGACCACCGGAACAAGATAACTGCACGTTCCAATAAATTATCAAAATGAGACGCATTGCTATTACTAAAATAATTGTGTGATACTATGGCACATGAGAGCCGTTTCTGAAATATTGGGTCATGTTCCTCCCGCGGTGGGCCTCCTAGCAGTGTCACGGTAATATATAGCTGACTGTAAATTAGACATAGGGGAGAACAGAGGCTTGTTCAGGTGGGCTGCTCCTGTCAGTTAAACCACAGAGATAATGAGACGGTAAAGATTCACCTGCGCTCTCTGTCTGGGCCATTAGTGATGACATCACACCTGTGGGATACTAAACAATGATGGTCGGACGGCAAAGAATGGGCAATTAAAGTATGATTTTAGACCCCCGCGGGGAGGAAGGAGCGCATGGGGAACAGGGTGGAAAAAATAAAGATAAAAAAGCTGATGTAAAAGTGAGGCAGGCGGTCGTGAGCGAGTGGCTGTGAGTGAGAGAGTGGGCGTGTATGTCTGTCAGCTGTTCTTGGCTCAGTCTTAGCCCTGATCAGCGCTCTGGCCCAGCCCGCCGGTTTCCAAACAAACTCGCCGGAACATGTTGCGCGCTCGGCCGTCCCTGCAGGCCCCCCTACCGCGCTCCAAAGCTGCCGGCCACAATGCAAGCAGGTGGCCGTGCCGCCTCGCTTAAAGAACGGGCACTCTTGAGTGGGTGTCAGGCGACAGAAAAAAAGAAAAAAAATCCCCACTGACCTCCAGCCTTGCCTGCGCTCGCCAAAAAAACAGTGACGGCAATTTTGGGTGAACCACTTTTTTCAGTTCTTTTTGTGTGTGACGGCGTATTGTGCCACCCAAGTACAAGTTGTCATTTGCTCAGCTTGTTGTGGCAGGCGGGGGTTTTGGTCTCCTACTTTCTGTATGTGCGTGTGTCAAAGTGAAACTTGCAGGCCCGGGCCAGCAGCCTGACTCAGACGGTAATGAGAGAAACAGCAGTAGGAGCGTCTGAGAGGAGTTACTCTGTTAACTGATTTTTTCCTATTCCATTGTGGTGGCAGGTGCAGCGTTCAGCATCTAAAGAGAAAGAATAGCAGTAAGCAGGTGATTTCCACACTGACTCACATTTGCACCGTCTGACTATTCGCGGATCATCATGATATCTCTCATCGCTCAGACAGTTGGTTTTTTTCCACTGTTGAGGCAACTGACACTTAACCACGATACTCACCTTGGGTTTGTGACCCCGCATTGGGTCGCCAATACGTATACTGAGTATGTAATTCTTAGAATGCTTGGGCAAAAGATGTGCTTTACATTTACCTTTAAGGATATAATAGGCACTTTAATATGCAATATATGAGTGCAGTATAATACAAGTTCTAAAATTTCAAAAATTGATAACAACTACACCTGTTGGAAGTATGGAAAAAAGTTGATAATATATATTGTATATTATAGTGAGAATTCAACAAAGATATATATATAAATTGTGTTTAGTAGCAATAAAGCACAGCTACTACCTCTCTTCTTTGCTGACGTTTTCAAAATACATATATGCTATGCAAGTCCTAGTCAAGGCTCTTGTCCTAACCTGACTGAACTACTGCAATGCGCTACTGGCTGGACTTCTAGCTTGCACAACCAAACCTCTACAGATGATCCAGAATGCTGCGCCAACATTGGTCTTCAATGAACAGATAAGAGCACACGTCACTCCTCTCTTCATTAAGTTACATTGGCTACTTATAGTTGCTCTCATCAAATTCAAGACTCTGCAACAAGACCACCACTGATTTGGCACCCCCTTATCTTCACTCGCTAATGCAGACTTATGTACCTGCCAGATCCTTAAGCTCTGCAAACGAAAAAAGTCTTGAAGCTCCATCCCAAAAAGGTAAAAAAACTCCACATTTGTGGAATGATCTGCCCGCTGCAAAATGATCAGCAGATTCTGTATCCATCTCAAAGAATCGTCTGAAAACACAACTCGTCGGTCAACACCTGACCGATCAGTTCTGCAGATCTCTTACCTACTCTTTAAAGGTCTCCTCATGCAATCACTTTCAACAAGTTGGTATGATTTATTAGGGTCTTCATGAAATGTCTGGAACATATTTTGCTTAAAAACACTCAATGGCTGTGTACACAAAACTCTTCTTGCCTCTTCAAAAACGGCTCTGCTCACAGCAACCCGTTTTAGTGCATGTCTCTTTAAATAATAATGAGTTACAGTGCACCACAATTTAAGCGCTTGTCGTTGACAAGTTATGACGATACACACACAACTTGAAAGCATAACTAAGCTGTGAATGATTTTTCAGGCTAAGCATGAATGATTAGAGACATTTAAAACGAAACTAACCTGCAGTGTAACAGCTTGCCGCAGCTAAACATCAACTCACATAATGTATTAACATTCATACAGCTAAACTCCAAGTGTCTATCTGCACTTAAATACAGCCAGAAACACTGGCTGTGACTTTAGCCCGTGACTGATGTAGCTCCCTTCGCTATCATATGCTAAAGTTATCCTCCTATTTATACGGTACATTTACGTCAATTCAGAGTGTTGATAAATATTTCTCACATCGACAATTTTGTCTCGTTCAGTCGGTCTCGATCTCTCTTGAGGAACAAATTTGAAGCTAATCCTGCTTTTGCTGCCCCAGGTTGAAAAACACTCCGGTTTGAAGTGATTCGCGCAAACAAGCGGGTTTTTACTTATGGTTTCTGAGGTATTTCCACTAAAAATAGGTCAACAGGTGTCTCCTCCTAGGTTTGGACTCTGTGCAGCGACTACATTGACTGTGGTCCACGAACTTTAGCCATGCCGTCACATACACCACTGTCGCTTACGAAAAAACACTTGCAGAGAGCGGTGGGTGTACTGGGTAGATTAATGGGCGGTAATATTTTAATAAAATCCGCTTCGGACATCACAACCAGAGCGAATCTGAACGATTTTTCACATGCTTGTAGGGAAAGGCGCACCAAACCAAACTTACTGGGTTCATATTTTTAGTTTCTCCATACTGTGGCAGGCTATGTGAGTCTAGAGGTCAACCGATATGCGTTTTTCAGGGCCGATACCAATTATTTCCATGTGAATTCGACCGATAACCGATATTTTGAACCGATATATATATATATATAGTGTAAACCGTAAATTTATATAAAAATTGAGAACACAGGCTCTGAAACATTCGAAACATTTTTAATTCTGACTGAGAAATCTTAATCATTTGTAATCATATATAAAAAATGAATTGAATGGAATAAATTATATTTATTTATGGAAAATAATATGTTCTGATGACTTAAACATTGCATGCAATACTAGAACTATTCAATAATTAATTTTGCTTATTATTGGAATAAAGCAGGATTTGAATTTATATAATAAGTGTAAATAATTTAATTGCCTTAATAGCTTTATTGTGTATGTTGTTGAAAAGGTCGCAAATGTTTTCATGAAGCTATAACATTAAAAGCATATTTTAGGCACACTTAGTTAGTACATTAGCCTATTCCCTGAGTGTAATGTCGGCAAGACGGGCATTAAATCACAGCCATGTGTGTCTCTGAACATTTATGTGTATAAATAAGTTATGTGCGAAAAATAACTTGATTTAACATTTGTAGCGAGCAGCTTGATATTGCGGAGTCTGTATGTTTGTGTGCGTGCGTGCGTGAGAGCGCTCTGACTGAAGACCGACAATTCAAGTATTTCATGCTTTAAAATGGCTTGTATTTTTGAAATGGCGTTACTTAAAATTAAGCGCAAAATTTAGATAACAACTATTAATTTAAAATTGGTGATGTTTTAAAACACTGAGCACAAGTTCATTGCATTTTCCTCTCGAATTTTGATTGACAGGGTATAAAGGCCCTGTTCATTGACTGTTTTTAAACTATCGACCGATACCGATTATTGGCCAATATATAATGCATCTCTACTTTAAACTTAAATGCAAATGCTCCGTTAAAACAGTTCAATAGAGCAGAAAGAAAAATAACAAACTTATAAAATACTAAAAATGTTGGTTCAGGAAGGGATAGATAAATGGATAATTCACTCAAAAATCAAAACCTGTATATGACTCTACTGTGGAACACAAAAGAAGATATTGTGAAATGTGGTTTTGTGTCCATAGAATGGAAAGCAATGGTGACCAATTTTGTTTGGCTACCAACATTTGTAGATGTTGTATGGCATGAGGGTGAGTAAACGAATACATTTTTAGGTGAACTGTGAGACTCTGATTTTTAAATCTTTAAAAAACAGTGGACCAAAATACCTGGAGAGGCCCTGCTTAAGCATTTTGAGTGAGCAATCACAACCAACCGTCCAAATACCTTTCAAGTAACACCTGCTGAGACGTTCCAACCGTCCAACATCGTGCTGATAAGTGCATCCATTTTAGATGCTCCATTTCAGTGCTCGCTTCCTGTTCTCAACCACAAGGTCAGAGGTCTCCACGTGACAGGGCTCATTTTAAACAGCGTTGCTCTTTGCATCCCTCTCTAAGCTCTTTGGCAACGCTAACAAAAGCCCATTTTGGGTTCTTTAGCCACATTTTTACACCATTGTCACAGCGAGCCAAGTGTCATGCAGAATTCTGTAACATTGTTCCGGAATACACGCGGAGAAGAACAAATGAGATAGAGAGCAGAAGAACGTGATTTTCCTCCTAGAGAGACAATTTGGCCGCCCGTGAGCCAGTCCAAAAATAACAAAGAACAAAGAGGGATAAATGAGAGCATTTTGAACACAGGCTACTGGTTTGGCAGAACAGGCGGGGGATAAGAAGCGCACGTCCGCACATCTGTCCACGCAGCACGGGGTTCCAGAGACACCCACCCGAACGGGCTTAACCTTCCCTCTCCCACACCACCTGTTCATTAGCATGGGCCCCCCTGCTGAGACACAGTCATTTTCACTCCTCTATTTTATTCTTTTCTCTCCGCTCTTGATGGAGGGAGCCGAGAGCCTTTGGGACGGCGAACATAATCTACCATCTGATTCAGGCCATGATGGTTGTGAGGCCAGTGCCACATAGAGATAAGGCCAACTTCATTGGACCCATGGAAAAGGGGCTGATGAATGGTCCTTCCTGAATTTTTTCTTTAATTTTCCACAGACCCCCGCATCGATCAGAGCTGGCCAAATTGAAGCTCGGCGTGCCTTCATTAGACCAAGAAAAAAATAAATGAGATCGGTATTAATCTCAAGTTTTGTGCCAGGAAATGTCCTTGAAATGCGACAAAAAACCCCACCACTCCGCCGCCATTAGGCCTATTGTAATATGCACCGCGGAAAAGGAAAGGCATCGTCCAAGATATCCATAAATGCATTTGATCCCTAACAGCTCTGACCGTATTGAGGATCAATTATGTGTTTTATGTGAGGAGTCCTGCCAGTGCAATCACGGAGGCGAGGAATCTTGATTTACAGTGGGAAATTAATAGGCAGGTCTACTCATTAAACGCAAAAGCACACTTAAACAAACACCAAGCCTTAATGATTTCAATCTGTCACCCTCAGCCCCAATTACTCCGTGCCCCACTAACAGTCGCGGCCCCTTGGCCGCCCGGCGTTCTGCTCCCTTGGATTGTGTGGAAATCTCGGACGCCCTCCCCTGACTCCTTAATTGCTATGATAGGGACGAATGGGTGACAACATCTCAATTTCTACTGCCCCCCAACCCCCACCCAGATCCTTCCGTTCCAATTACCAGTGATGTTTTTTTCCCCACTGTGCACATCCCCATATTAAATTTAATTTCCTGAGAGTCTGCCAAGACTCTAAATTCAAGGCCGTTTCACTCGAGTCTCCAAGCAGGTTGGAGACGAAGACAGAGAAGAAGATGAGAATGGAGACATTTTTATTTGGATAGTGTACATAACGCAAGACCGTAGGCTGTGTATTATCTTCTCCAGGTTTATCAATATTAAATGGTTGGGTAGCTTTAAAGAATTTTAATTCTGAACATAAATTGAAATAGCTTGAATAATTTACTATTTCTTTTCACCGAAAGATATTTGCAAGCCACCAGTCTTGACATTTAACAGTTTGCGTGTTATCAGTGAAATTTAATGAATATTTTTGGGCTCTGCAAAAGAACCCCTTTTACTGTCACACTATAAATTGCTATAAAGTTTAATAATTTCTGCGGGATGCGGTATGTTAAATGGCACAGACGTTTACACTATGGCAGTGTCCTTTTCTCTTTATCTATAGCACTCAAGGCAAGCTTTACATTACACTTCTCACAGTATAGATCACATTTAGCTTGTGCAAGAGGTCCAAAACATGTTTGCCTTTGATAAAAATGTCATATTTGTAAGATAAAGGGGTCAAATGTGATAAGCAGAGGCGCTGAGGAATGTTTGATATGTACGGAAAGGTATCGGCAGGGCTGGTACAATTGCAATCATTCCTCAATAAACACACAAGCCCACACAATTTACTGCTCTCTGGGCACACAACAATAAACATGTAAACCTTTGAAATTCCCACCGGCACAGATAAGATAGCGTACTTTACAGGATGTTTTTCAAAAGGTTCCCACAGGCTCTGGTGTTCAAAGGTCCACCGCTTTAAACATTGTAAATTCATAAATGCACATTGGATGATGTCAGTAGGTTGATGTACGACCAGACGGAGATACAAGTTATTAACACCAAGTTTCATTTTTTGTCATTGAAATATGAATTTATATACCTGTCCCCTCTTGTGTAGTGACATTTATGAGTAATGCCAGGAATGAAAGTGAGGTAGTTGAGTAATTATTCTTCATTATTACTGTACACTTAAAGGTTTTTGAGAATCTGTATTTAATATGTTATAACAGAATTTGACTTTGAATATTTTAATGAAATTACATTTTTCGAGAGAAATGTAGACTTTTAACGGATTCATTTAGACCTCTAAAATTATATCATAACTGAAATCTTAACCATTATAAAATATGTAACTGTTTACTCCGAACAAAGAGTTTGAAACAAGGTGTTTTACATTGCCATAGCACAGAAAAATTATTTTTGGTTTCATTAAAGCCTTTGTAGAGCTATGGCACGTACAAATGTGTGTACACATAACAAAAAACTGTTTTTATTTCTTTCTATTTCTAAAAATTTACTTACTGATTTATTTTTTCAAACGAAATGACATTCTCTAGTGTTTTAGAGCTTCATTTGATCAGAATAGTGTGGCAGGCTGTGCATTGTCTTCTCTCTTAATTTCGTCATTTATTTTATTAGTCATGCTAAAGTAAAATTCAATGTGAATGTGTTATACTGTCACTCAAATGTATGTGCATGTCACTAGCTGTTTTAAGACAGCGACAAGCAAGCTTTCATAAGCGACTTAGATCTAAGCAGACCTTTAGTGCATACAGCACTGTTATCATGCATTTATTTTCCCAGCTGACAAGCAAAAGCTCTGAAGAGAATAATCAATAGGCTGGGAGATAAAGATAAAAGTGGTGTGGAGAGATTTTCTCTGTGTCTCAATTCACAGGCTAGAATGAAGGCAGAATAATTTCATGGAGTCATCATGCCTATGTTGTTTAGAAAGGAGATAGTGTCCGCATCAGGTTTAACGTTGATAGTTTGTTCGCTGATGATCTGATGCATGTTGTTTAACACATAAAGTAAAAGTATTTTCAACACAATCTTACACAAGAATTTTATGAGGTGACTAATGTGTATGATCTTTTTCTTACGGTTTAGTACGATTTGCTTTCGCTCCAGTGACGTTAGATTTGGTAGTGAGGGAGGGGCCCTCAATATGGCTTTTTTCAAACAATCATACATACTTTTCTTTTCACACATCGTACAAATTCATACAAATTCTCTGTGATGATCAGGTTAGCTTTTTCAAGACACCAGGTTGATCATATTTAGAGTAAAATATTAATTATGCTGGCCAGATTACTGAAATGTTTAAAAGAAATTCAAAAGGTTTGTATTTTGTCTATAGGTGTTTACAATGCATAGTTCATTTTCTTTTCCTTATTAGTTATGCCTATTAAATATTCTGTACTTGTTACTTTTGCATGGGTAAAAATTCTGATCACAAAGACTTCACATATTCTCAGTTTAGGTGAAGATTTCCGTGCCATTACTATGCCTTGCAATATATTATATGATATAATGTTATTCAGAGAAACACGACCCAAATAGAAAAAAATTAAACTCACTTTACAATTTAAGCCACAACTTGCATGAAACTATTGATAAATGATAAAAGTCTTAATCAAATGTACTGTTAATACATACAGCCGCAGAAAAAAGACCATTCCAAAATTTCATTTAATTGGTATTTCTATATGTATTGGGCCATTCCGATTGTTGAATATTAACTAAATCAAGCCTCAGGAGTGACAAAAAGTCATCCAACAACAATGTGAAAGACTGACAGAATGTCACCAGACACATAAAAACTGTGATCAAAACGTCTTGGTTACGTCTGTAACCTCAGTTCCCTGATGGAGGGAACGAGACGTTGTGTCGAGAACGACAGATGGGGTTCGTCCTTGAGAACCAATCAACTCTGACTACTATAGAAAAGGCCAATGAAATTTGGCGAATGAAATTTGCATGCCGGACTCCGCCCCCGGATATCCGGTATAAAAGGAAGCCGGCGTGCAGCATTCATTTACCTCTTGTTCTGAAGAGCCTGAGAGCCTCTCAAACTGCAACAGAAACGATACAGGTTTGTGGCATAAGGGACACAACGTCTCGTTCCCTCCATCAGGGAACTGAGGTTACAGACGTAACCAAGACGTTCCCTTTCTGTCGGTCTCTCGACGTTGTGTCGAGAACGACAGATGGGGTTATGTATGGAAAACGCCACAAACGCTGTATCGCGTCACAATCTCAGCGAAGCGACGGTAACAAGCCTGGGCGTGTCAGCTCGAAGCTTCGCGAAACTTGTAACCTTCCAGTGTGGTGGTCGGGGGGTTCCAGAGCTTTCGAGAAAGATGGATACAGCCCTGACCGGTAACTTTCACGAACGGGGCCTTAGCTCTCTACAGGCGAGAGGCCGTCCGGATCGGTTTACACCGGGAAAGCGCACTCTTAAGCAGAGAAGCGCTGCAGAGGCCACCTCCTACCCGTGGGGAGGAAATTGGTGGATAAGTATGGTCTCGTCCTAGGAGGAGAACGCATGGAACGTGCGGACTGGGTAGTTAACCGCGAGGTGGAGGTCCACCTGGGGAAGCTCATGGGTTACCGAGTGTGGGAACCAGTGTCATGAGGGTATAGCAGATGGAACAGCCCACGGAGGGGGTGTTACTGCGTCTGAAAGCACAGGTCCGGTTAGAACTAAGTGGTAGGTCAAGAATGTCCCGGCCTAAGGGGGAAGGCTGCTCTGCTCAGCCAACCCCGAGGAAGTGCTTAGTGATGGATGGAATGCCTGTTCTTAACCAAGGAGTGGGTAAGAAGGGAGGCTGGTGAGGTACCAATTCTCTTAGCCAAGGTTGGGTAAGAGGAAAAGGGTAGATAGCACACTGACCCAACCTCTGGGAGGGTGGGATGGTGCTTTCGCAGGCATACGCCCCCACGGATGCCAGTCCTACATGTCGCCACGCAGGACGTGGGCTGACACCGGGTTTACGCGAAGGTTGTTAAACCTTTGCGAAGGTGTTTGGGCATAGCCCAACCCGCAGCTCTACAGATGTCTGCTAGAGAGGCGCTTCTGCCAGTGCCCAGGAGGTGGCTGAACTCCGTGTGGAGTGAGCCCTCACTGCCAATGGGCATGGGAGATTCTGAGATCGGAATGTCGTCGTAACGGCGTCCACGACCCAGTGCGCCAGCCTCTGTTTGGAGACAGCCTTCCCCTTCTGCTGTCCTCCAACAGACACGGAGCTGGTCAGAGCTTCAGAGCTCTGCGTGCGGTCCAGCATGTACTGGACACAACACTGATCGGGTTGGGTCTTCCTCCCCTATGGGGAGCACCTGCAAGTTCACCACTTGGCCCCGGAGGGAGTAGTGGGAACTTCTTGGGCACGCATCCGGGCCTGGGTCTCAAGCTAGCGTGAGAGTATCCAGGGCCGAATTTAAGGCAATCCGGGGACACGGAGGATGCTCGGTGGTCCCCTACCCTCTTGAAGGAAGTGAGCGCCGTCAGGAGGGCCGTCTTACTCAGTGAGGAAGATCGGAACCTCCGAGGGGCTCTTGGGGGGCCCTGAGGCTCCCCAGGACCACTTAGGGTCCCAAGAGGGTATGGAGCGGAGGTGAGGCGGATTCCGCCCTCTCGCGCCCGTTAGGAACCTGATGACCAGGTCATGTTGCCCTAGACTCTTTCCACCGACTGAGTCGTGATGAGTGGCAAGAGCGACTACATACACATTCAGTGTGGAGGGGAGATGTTAGTCTCCAGTCTCGTAAGAAGGAAAACACAATCCTGATCGAGCACCTCAGTGGGTCTTTCTCATTGAGAGAGACACCAGGATGAGAAGAGGCGCCTTCTAGAGGCGTGTAACCGCCTAGTAGATGGGGCCCTAGCCTGGGTGATGGTCTCTGCCAAGGAGGGGGAGTAGCCATCTCAGGATCTTCTCGTCCCGTCTAGAGACCAGACATGGGTGTTTCCAGAGGTCTGATCCGGGATGCCAGAACGTGTCCCTCCCCTGAGAGAGCAGGTCCTCTGTCAGGGGAATGGTTCAGGGGGAGTCGCTGTCCAGAGCATTAGCTCTGAAGCCAAGTGCGGTTAGACCGGTGTGGTGTAACCAATAACACCTGGTGCTCCTGCTCCCTGACCTTGCACAGCGTCTGTGCAAGGAGGCTCCTGGGGGGGGAAGGTGTGCTTCCGCCCATCCCGCGGTCAGCTGTGCGCAAGGATATCCGTGCCGAGGGCAGGAATATCAAGCGGGCAAATGGTGGTGTTACGGGAGGTGAACAGGTTTACCTGGGCCTACCCGAACAGCCTCCAAATGAGCTGGTGCGCGGGGGTGAAGTCGCCACTCTCCACGAGGCATAAACTGGCGAGAGAGCACGTAGGCTGTCTAGTTCAGTTTGCTCGGGGTGTGTGTGGCCCGCAGGGAGCGGGTCACATGTTGACTCCACCGGAGGAGGCGTCGAGCAAGTTGTGTTAGCTGCTGTGAGCGAACGCCACCCTGACGATCTGTGTTCGCTACAGCTATAGTGCTGTCCTCGGACCAGCACGTGCATGTCTTGCACGAGAGGCCGTAGCCTGCTCAGTGCAATTAGCACAGCCCACAACTCTTGGCAATTGATATGCCAGCGCAGGCGGGGGTTCGTCCAACACCCCACCTGCATGCTCGTTGCACACTGCACCGCACCCCTGCAGGGAGACGTCAGCCGTCACCACGACCTGCCTCATAACCTGCCCAGAGGGACCTGAGTCCGTCGAAAAAGTCCTAAGACTAGGGGTTATGGTGCGTTGGCAGCAGGGCGGCATCACCATGCGCCTGCTGCCAGTGTGCCACGCTCTCCTCGGAACTCGACTCTGAAACCAGTGTTGGAGCGGTCACATGTGCATCAACCCGAGGGGTATTAACCCGCGAGGACGCCATGTGTCCCAGGAGCCTCTGAATTGTTTCAGGGGGACCGCTGTCTGTCTAAAATGTTCATTTCAAACAGTTCAACACTGGTTGGGCGCAACTGCGGACAGTAGCGCCGCCGTGGTGACAGAGTTGAGTTCCATACCAAGAGAGAGGATGCTCTGCAATGAGGAGAGCTTGCCCCTCTCTTGGTTGACCTGGAGTCCCAATCGATCTAGGTGCCGGAGCACCAGGTCCCTTACTGTACACAACAGATCTCGCGAGTGTGCCAGGGTAGGCCAGTCGCTGAGGTAGTTTAGTACCCGCTCACCTTCTTCCCCTAAGGGAGAAAGGGCGGTCAGGGACAGACCGAAAGGGAGGACTCTGTACTGATATGCCCGCCTCTCGCACGAGAACCGTGGGAACGGCTGGTGTCGAGGAGGACCGAGACATGAAAGTAAGCGCCCTTCAGGTCGATTGCCGCGAACCAATCCTGACACCTGATAGATGTCTGGACGCGCCTCTGTGTGAGCACCCTGAACGGCAGCTTGTGAAGGTGCTCTGTTCCGGGTACGCAGACATTTGGGCGCAACCCACTGTCTTTCTTGGGAACGATGAAGTGCGGGTCGTGACCCACTGAACATCTTGGTTTAGAGGGACGAGCTCGATGCCTGTTTGCCAGAAGGGTGGTGACCTCTACCCGAAGTACGGAGGCGTCCCTGCCTCTGAGAGAGGGAGAGATGATGCCCTGAAACTTGGGAGAGTCTCTGGCGAACTGGATCGAGTAACCAAGACGGACCGCCCGCAAGGCAAGCGAGACAGTGTGGGCAGCTCTCGAGCTCCCAGGGACTGTGACAGGGTGACCAAGGGGACGGTCTGCTTCATCATTCCCACAGGGGGTGGTTCGTCGGCTGGCGGAGGGTCCCCGGAGGGAAGGTTGGCTCCGCCTTTTTACCTGCCTGGCGGGACAACGGCACGCACTGTCGGTTGAGAGTGGTGACAGCTGTCGTATGTGTACGACCTCACACCTCGCCAGGGTGTGAGGTCGGTTCGCCGAGCACAGTCCAGTGGAGTGTGCGATCGGCTGTAAGTACACCCGGGGAGAACGGAAAACTCTGTGAGTAAGTGGGCGCCAGGCCCTGATAAGGGCCCGGCTTAGGTGACGAGGCAGGAGTCGTCCCGTACCGACCGATCAGAGCCGTGGCTGTGAAGGTTCGGGCCCGAAGTTGTCCTCCCTGGGGTCTTCCCGTCAGTGTCCCTTCTCGCGAGAAGGTAGCTGACGGGGTGGAGGTTTCCCCCTCGACCTCTGCTACCGGGGTGTCGAAGGGGTCCTGGGTTGAAGGGCAGCAGACGTCACGCGGGATCTCGGAGGCCTCTAGGCGGCCGAGTCGCGGCGTGAAAAAATGTGGCTTATTGCCACTGTCTGCTTCACCGTCAAAAACTGCTGAGCACAGTCCTCGACGGTTTTACCAACAACCCACCCTGCGAGATGGGTGCATCAAGAAAGCGGACTTCCTTGGTGTAACTCCTCTGCACAAGGTATAACCGGGGGTGTCTCTCCTGGACCACTACCGTGGACATCGTCCGACCCAGGGCCCGTGCCACCGCCTTGGTCGCCCGTAGAGCGCTGCCAGCGGTGGCACGGAGATCCTGCATTATACCCGGGTCGGCCTTACCCTCGTGGAGCTCTCTCAACACCTAGGCCTGGCGGACCTGCAGGATGGCCATGGCGTAGAGAGAGGAGGCAGCCTGGCCCGCGGCATCGCAAGCCTTCGACACCGTGATGCCGAAGTCTGCGTGCCTTGGGCGGTAGGTGTGGCCGATTCCCACCAGGTGGTAGCCGTCCGCGGCACAGGTGCACCGCGGGCGGACGTTCCACCCGGGGGATGTCGACGTAGACCTTGGCTGCCACACCATCGAGGGAAGTAAGGGAGCCGGAGCTGGTTTCACTGGAACGGTCCGTGGAGCGTTCCAAGTTTTACACAGCTCCTCATGCACTTCCGGGAAAAACATGGAACCCGGGGTGGGCGCGGTTTGCACCGCGCTCCGACCCCAGGAACCACGCATCCCCGGGTTAGCACGGGTGGCATCACTTCTGCTTCCTCTAGAACTCGACCCGGGGGTGGAGCTCAGATTCGTCAGAGCCGGATGCCAGTCTCCCTCCGATGCTGCGAGCGACGTCTCATCTACGTCACACATCGTTTCCGAGTGTGTGCGTGAGGATCCGGACGGTATGCCACCGCCGGTTGGGGAACGTTTAGAAGAGCGAATCGGGGTGCGATCGGCCCGTGAGCACTTGGCTGGCGGGTTTACGTTCGCAGAGTTCCCCATATCACTAACGCTGCTAACGTGGGTGGTCATCAGGGCCGTAGCCACAGATGTCACAGCCCAGGTAGCGAACGAAATGGTGGCTGGTTCCCGTAGGTGAACTGCAGTGCGGGCAGATGTGTCAACGAACGCTGCTTCAGTGTGCTGGACGCCCAGACACCTAACACAGCGATCGTGTCCATCCCCCTCCTCGATGAGGGTGCCGCACCCAAGAGAACAGCGGGACATGCCGCGCTGGAGAATGCTCAGTCAGTCCTGAAAAGGACTTTTTAGAAGATCTCTTACACCTCCGGAACCGCCGAGACGCCCAGGGGAAGGTCGCTGCAGGTAGGGACGATCCGCTGCAACACGTCGTAGCACCAGCAGTGTAGTTTGTAGAGGATTTTGAATCCTAAGTTGTACTCAAGAGTGAATGCTCTGAAGAACAAAAGGTAAATGAATGCTGCACGCCGGCTTCCTTTTATACCGGATATCCGGGGGCGGAGTCCGGCATGCAAATTTCATTCGCCAAATTTCATTGGCCTTTTCTATAGTAGTCAGAGTTGATTGGTTCTCAAGGACGAACCCCATCTGTCGTTCTCGACACAACGTCGAGAGACCGACAGAAAGGGAATCTAAGTTATCACATAAAAATAATTTTTGAACTTTTCCTAAATACATGTAGAAATATGACTGTATTGCTTAAAAGTGAATATGAACTTAAATAATAAAAACACAGAATATATTTTCTGTTATTTTCTGTTTCTCCAATCTCCAGTTATCATCCCCATAGACTTGCATAGGTTTTGTGTCCATACAATAGAAGTGGTTTGGTTACCAACATTCTTCAAAATATCTTCTCTTATGTTTTGCAGAAGAAAGTTATGCAGGTTTCATCTCTTTAATGCCCTGCATTACTTTGCAACTCGTTCATATTTGCCCACCCAGGCTCACCTAGTGTTTCCCTAATACCTCACACCTTTGCAACATAACAATTTATTAATTACCAGTAACGTGGCGTTTAATTATAGAAATATCTCATTAGTGTCCTCAGCTATGATCCGAGCACTCCCTAATCCCTGTTTGTCTCCCACGCCGAAACTTTCATGAGGCCTCGTGCCCGAGCGGGACCTTTAAACCCCCACCTGTGCATTACCACTCCAATAAACCTGTTATCAGCTCATGAAAGTGATGGCAAACAGGTGAGCGCGGATTTTTGATAAGTCAGCGACTGAGATTAACGTGGTTTCTCAGTGGTAAAAGGGCTCCCCACCACGACGGCAGAGCCCAGCCGGCGAATTTTACAGCACTCCAAAATCATTATTGGCAATTAGCGTTCGTCAGGGAAGACAGCAGCTGTATGTAATTACAGGTAGCCCCTCATTACTCGTCCATGTACTGAAGAAAAAACCCATGAAAGCTGCTGTTTATACTTATTTATTTATTTTTACAGCAAAATGTTGTGCTACATACAGTACATCCATTGTGGTGCAATTATTGCACGTGCACGGTTAGGAAATCTGTTTTTTTGAAAGAAGAAGGTTTGATATTTTTTCGTACTGTTAGCAGCTGTGATATGCTTCCTGGGCAGGTATAAGACCACAGATGGTTACGGCGTCCTTCCAATTATCCCTGAGTCAGATTTAGATTACTACGTTTCAATTGTTTCAGGATTCTGTAATTACGTAATTAAAAATATACTATATAAAAATATAATTATAAAATTGTATATAATTAAAATCAAATAACTATTATATGTACAACCAATCCTCTATCTAGGCGTCTGGTAAATGTAATGATGTTTACTGTGGAAACTAGCCTGACAAAAAAAGTGAGGTTGATGTGACCTGAAGCATCAAAGTAGCGGTTGGACAAAAATGAATCCCTGTTTTTAAAATGAGATAAATTACCTCCTTAAAAGATTATACGCCACTCCCTGAAAGCAGAAAGCAGTATAACAGTCATCAGCAGAGCCGACCGTCCTAATCATCTCACCTGAGTATCGCTTGGCTTGGGTGCAGCCATAGGGAGCTGTTCTTTGATCTCAAGGTGATCCAGCTCATTAAATCCAGCATTTCTTCTGCATTACTCTGTATTATCGCCAAACATTCCGATTAAAGTAGGCTTGCTTGTTCAATTTGCTATTTTTACATTTTCGTTCTTTTATTTAAAGCGATAGCTTATCCAAAAAAGGGAAATACTGTGCTCAGATGAGGATTCGTTCTCCCTCATTGCAAACCCGTGTGACTTGTTTTACGCTCAGGGGTTCTGCAGATGTTTTATTTGAAGCGAAATATATATGTTTATGCAGTTTGTGCGTTCCCTGGAAACTAAATCTGTCAATTTGATTGACAGGAATTAATTTGTCACTAAACAAAAGAAATATGTGCTGGTCACTTTTTTCATACAGTTATAATGAATGGGGACTTAATCTTAAAGGCTTTTTAATGGGCACGAAAACACTGAAAGTGACTAAAAGGGCACAAAAACACAAAACTCAAATCTTCTGAAGTCATCCGATACCTTTTTTATAAGAGAAACTGAAATGTAATTTTTTAGACAGCCATCACTTATGAGTTGGCGCTTATCAATGACCTTGACTTGGTTCATAAAACTGCTCAATGATCTTGTCAAAGTGTTTAACAGCCTGCTGGATGGCAAGGTTATCAGTGAATAATGGTTTAAACTTTCAGGGGCGCTTTCCTGGACCGGCCTTAATCCCGACTAATTTAAATGTTGGAGGTGTCTAGATCAAAAACAAATGCATGTCTTCAAATACATCAGTGAGATTGTTTTGTCCCAAGATGTACATTTTAGGGAACGTCTCCGAGGAGTACAAACGAAGATAGTCCAAAACAAGAAACACTTTAATTACAAGAAGGAATACAAAACACGGAGAGAAACACATTGATATATATATAACTACGAGATTTGACAAAGAACAAAGGAACACAGCGAGTATAAATAGAGTCCATGTGATGAGGGGATTGCTGACAGGTGCGGGGATTGCAGACACGGGACAGGTGCGGGAGCGTGGGGCGTGATGGGAAATGGGGGAACACTGGAGAAACTGGAGAAACTGGCAGAGGAAAACACCGGGAGGCAGACGGGCAGACAGTACTGTGACAGTACACCATTAATGTTTTTTTTTTTTGCAAATTAGCATACTTAGTTTGTACCAAAATCTGACTTAAAATGATCCCTGTCCAGGAACCTGCCCCTCTGTGTTTTTCACCCTAAGAGCCATATGGTTCGGAAATACGGAAATATGGCCAAATATGAACAAATGTGTTTTACATATATGTCCATTCATATATGTTAGATTTCTGAATAGTGTAAAATATATTTTGTGTACCATAGAAGAAAAGAAAGTTACATACGTTTGCAGCAATCTGTGGGTGAGTAAATGATGACAGAATTTTCTTTTTTTCTTTTTAAATCTTACTGTATGAGATCATTTCCAGGTGTCCTTATGCTTTCTGGAGCCATGTTCTGTTAGCGTTTATATCAAAGGTGCAGATTGCAATCATTGAATTTTAACTTTCATGTTTTTATGTGATGGCTCAGTAAGCCAAATACTTTTCCCCTGACTGCATTTCTATCTCGCTTTAGACATTTTCGAGAGTTTTTTGACCATTGAATTTCTTTTAAAAACATGTTTTTGGCCATCACACTTTCACCGAATACTTACATGATGAGTTCAGAGAGTGAGTTATACTTGTGATGCATGGAATAATGGCTGCTATGGCCTCGTCTGGATCTGCGCTAATAGCTAATTAATAACATGTGAACACGGTGTCTATATTAGCAGCTGGGGGTTTGAATAACTGAATAACATTGCCCTTGGCCACAGTTTAATGTGTGATGAGGAGTGATGACCCCAGGGCGGTACATTATGACACTGGGTGTTTGTAAGACAAGGGTCAATATGTTTCTAGCACCAGGGTTCAGAAAGCAGTGAACATCAGCATATTGTTATTATGACAACTTTTAAGTTCATTACCAGTTTATAAATAGCAAACCATTGTTTATGGTTTTACCAATCTGTGTTATCTGTGTTGGCCAATACTGAGCTCCACATGTAAACATTCCAGGCTGTATTTAGTAATCAAAAAACAATAACTGTATATAGTAACCAAATTACACTGCCATCAATAAATGAAAATAATCTATTGAAACTATATATAAAACGAGATAAATTGTGTAAAATAACAACACGCGCTTTTGAAAGAATGTATTTATTGTAGGGCTGTGAATAGATTTTTTATTTCATAAAATATTACGATTAAATGCACCCTTTTCGTGCGATTAACTGCGATTCATCTTACACATATAGTGTAATTAAACATAAGCTATTTATTTTGATTAACGTGTTTATTTTAGTGCTGTCAATCGATTAAAACAATTAAATAAAGTTCTCAAACACTTTACAGTCTTACATAAAATATAGAAGAATCCTCATTAAAGCTACAAAATCACATTGATTTACATTATTGAGGAAAATCACAGCAGCACATTTGACAACGCGGCCCCTTTAAGAGCTGCCACTCTATGCATGTATTCCTATTTTCAACTCTCTTTGCATTCATTTAACTCCTTGAAGACTGCGCTTGCGAAAAAACTAGACAAAATGTTCTTTCTGGCAAAATCTTGTGTGTTTTTGTTAATTCAAGCACAAAAGAGAAGTTAATACTGATACGCTGTCTGACCTTTTCTAAAGCAGCCTTTAGCCCATGTGTACACCGAACCTGTAAATCTACAGTAAACTGGACGTGTCAATACAAACAATTGCGCGCCTAAATAGTTTATAGGCCTTTATATGAATAAGAGCGTGATTATATAATGTAACGCAAGACAATGATGACAGAAAAAACATATGTTCCTTTATGACGTTAACATTTATAAACGCGTTAATCTGTAAAACCAATCGGATGAATTAAAGTTAACAGCCCTAGTTCATTGTAAACTATATATTAAATTAGGTTTCTTCTTATTTTTCCTTGACTATTGACAAGATTTTGAAGGAGATAAAAATAAAAATAAAACATCAATTAGGCTACTCACCCTCATGCCATTGACTTTTGCTTCTATAAAAAAAAGTGAATGGGTAGACCAACCACCATTGTTGGGTTACCAACATTCTTGAACATGTTCTTTTGTGTTCTGCCGAAGAAAGAAAGTCAGATATGTTTGAAAAACAAAAGGGTGAGTAAATAATGACATAATTTTCATTTTGGGGTGAACCTTCCCTTTAAATTTAATCCTCAAACAGGAAGAAAAATATTTGGTTAAATAAATCAGGAAGCATTCACTGGTAACAAGTCTTCTTATCTAACAGTTTTGTTTCTCAAGTAAATGTATCTTGTTTTATAGGGATTTATAAGTAAACACTGAAAAAAGGAAAGCTACACATTAAGAAAATGATATATTTTTCACCTCTGAATGTTTCATTAAATCCTGAGACCTCACACGTCTTTCTGATAAATGCTGCACATCTCAAGAGCACACACGATGATATTGGAGTTGAGGAAACACCTGATATCGTGCCACCACGGAGAACATTCTTCTCTGCTCTCTCTCTCTAAACTCTCTCTAAACTACCCATCAGGCTGGCCGGCAGACAATTTTTCATATCTACTGCATTTCTCAGTTCCACTGTAGCCAAGCCAACATAAACACAAAGAGCAACTGTCATGTTAAAAACGTGGAAAAAAGCAAGGAGAAATTTCCGACTGTCTTTGTGGTTCATCTCGCATGTCCCGTTTTCCTTTTCATATCACGCCTAGAAAAGTTGGAACTGAAAAAGAAATTACGCTTTTGAGGAAAGATCAAGTGTGTAACGATCTAACAGATGGATAGCTGACTAAATGAGCAGCTGATACATAGATAGTATTTATACATCGTGGCCAGTTAAACGAAGTGTTTTCCGTTTTTTAGATATGATTTGTGTAAAAATATTTTTGGATTAGAATCACCTCTGTGGTGTTAACTTTATTTTTATATCTAAAAGGAATATTTGGTGTTAATAATGCAGAGAACATTTGCAAAATGGCTACACGTTTGTATGTAGCCATTTGTTTTGAAACAAGCATTTAAAGGCATAGTTTACCCCAAAATGTAAATTTTGTCATCATATACTCACTCTCGTGTCATTTGAAGTGTGTATGACTTTCTTCTGCAGAAGACACAAGAAGATATTTTAAAGATGGTGGTAACGGAACAATGGAAGTACCCATTGCCTTGCATTGATGTTGTAGAAGTGATGAGAATAGAAGTGAATGGGTACCGCCGTGGTTTGGTTACCAACGTTCTTCAAAGTATCTTCCTTTGTGTTCTGCAGAAGAAAGAAAGTCATACAGGTTTGAATAAATAGTGACAAAATTTAAACGGCGATGCAATGATGTAATGACATTGCCAAGTGAAATGAATTTCTACTGTATCTGTTTATTAAATAATATCAGAAAATTAGTTGTTTTTACATTTTTACGTATTTTCCCCTTGCTATAATTAATATCTAAACATTCTAAAAAACATATTTATATATAATTTTTAATATATTACTTTTTAATATCCTATTTTGCAGCAGTAATCTGGAGGGTTTTAGAACACACACCCACATATTTGATTTATAATGACCACTTCTGTTGACATGAGCTGAGTTACTGCGCGTTACTATTTCACAGTTTTACGCCTTATTGTCAGTTGCAAAGGCATAAATAACAGTGGATTTCAGTTCCAGTGGTCTAGTGCTGCACTGTCACATTTACTGAATCCTGCTGAAAGACCAGAACAAAGTTATACATCACTGCCTCTGCTTACATCAAGAAATCTGCATCCATGTGAAAAAAAGCGTTTCATTTTAATTATGCCATTTGTTATGTGTCCATTTCATGTTTAGAATTTAATTATTTCAACTCACAGCGGTGCATCTTTGTGCACTAATGTGCTTGTATATGTGTGTGTACTCCAACCTACAGGTGTGCTTGGATCTAGGGTACTCTTTGTTTGGCATTGGTGAAAGAAACTATGGGGTTTTTGTTCGACTGTGATTATTTGCTATACGATGTGTGTACGAGAGAGAAAGGGAGGGAGAGAGAGGTCTAATCTCGTGGCTCTATTCAAGGCTATTATATAGAGTCAGCAGTATTTTTTTCTAGTGTTGCTGTGTGCAGGACCTGCACCTTTATCTGGCAGGACTGCCCTGCAGCTGTGGCTCTGCTCTTTTACCCCACGTTGGCATAATATACAGCATACAGGTGTGCCACACACAAGTAGCCAAACAGAAAAATCCAGACTCATTCACACATGAACATATTGTTCAAATGCACTTACACAGACACATGAATTTAAAATGGGCCTTGGTATGAATGTTGATATTAAAGAAAGTAACAGTTTAATTTATCTGTGAATGTCCCTAGGTGGATAAATTAGCAGGGCTGAGGATTTCAGTTGTTCTTGATAAAGAAGAGAAATGACCTGACAGACATACAGATAACAAGGAAAGCCACTTAGTTTCTTTCGATAAAGACTAGAACTAAGCAGGACATTATATGTTATATTATCATTCGAGGACAAAGGAGTTATGAATTTGCCAAATAGAAGAAATTTGAAAATGAACTAAAAGAAGTATAAAGAAGGCAAGATATAAAATAAGGGACAGCTTCCTCAAAAGACTTGAAAAGGAAAGAAAGAATGATGGCAAAACGACAAAGGCCGAAGTAAAATAAAGACAAAGATGAGAGTAAAGACCAACAATTGAGAGCGAGCGAGAAAGAGAGAGAGAGAGAGAGAGAGAGAGAGGGAGAGAGAGAGGGAGAGGGATAGAAGTAACCACGGCTGTGTCTCACTGGGAGGTAAAGCCCGATCATTTATAAAAGGTAAACGCTGTCAGGACGTGGGGCGTTTAAGAAGCGTGCAGACTCAGGTGTGATTTACGAGCACACTGCAGGGGTTATAAATCACAGCACCAGCACTTTCTCTCTCTCTCTCTCTCTCCAGCACACACAGTACATTACAATACAAACAGCACAAGAGCAGCATTGCTGGAGATGAATGGTGATGGAGTGAGTGAGAGAGAGAAAGATGGAGTTCTTTATGACACTCATCATAAATCCACCAATAGTCAAAACAGAAGAAGTGAATCTTTCTAAGCGTGTGGTGTGCAGCTGATATATCTCTTCCAGATGAGACTGATAATGCGATTTGTCAGAACCTCTTAATTTCCACTGGCTATAATCTTATGAAATTGCATTATAACAACTGAAAAACAAGTAGCGGGAAGTTATGATGACAACTTTTGTCACAATCATAACTGGATCCCTACTAAATAAAATGAAAGTGAACTTTGGCCCTGATTAGCAGCTAGCTTCCAAGGCGCCTTCCTAACCGAAAGTGACCATACTGTACGTGCAAGGACTTCCTTAGAGTTGAGGAAGAGCCGCTGGAGTAGTGTTTGATTATCAAAGATTATAGACATTTGACTTGGCTACGCTCTAAACTACTTTTACTTTCATAACAGTCATACAGTTGGTAATAAGAATCCAGCTACAAACATTCAAAGATAACCAACGGTCAAATAACTGCTTCCATGACTTTAACATAGGCTGTGAAAGCTGTTTTGTGTAATACCCTGATATTGTATGTGTGTCCTCATACCTCTAAAACACTTCTATGAAACGTCCTTTGAAGTCCTGCTTGTAAATGTCTCTTGGTCAATTTACTTGTTTTATTATCCAACTCGAGTCCAATATAAAAAGCGAAATAAAATTATATACAAAATATTACATGATTTTTTGTCTGTCACTGTATCTGATTTTGTCTTTGAAATTCTTGTTGTGTCATGCACAAGAAACAATTGCAAACTACTTCATAAACAAACTATATGGGATAAAACGACGCCCCATTGCATCCTGACTCCTCATGTCCTTTATGAGTCAACACGACATGCAAATTGTACCAAAAATGGACTGACATGGTCACAATAAAGTAATCTTTAGCTCATTACAGGATGTTATCTGTCATTAAGGTATAGTTTTGACCCCAGACCTCTACAAAAATATAACCCTTGTTCAGGTGTTTTTACAGCATGTTCAAATAAAGTTAATTCATTCAACACTGCCACGCTTGTACAAGGTGGTCTTTAAGGAAAAGGCCTAAAATGGATGCAAACCACCAGATTTGGCAGGCTGTGATATATTTAATCATGTACAATAGAATACACATTCCACTTAAAAATGCTAGTCTCAATTTTGTCGTACTATCTGTGCCAGTTGGGGCCCATTTACAGCTAATCTCTTCCAAGACACACAGAGCGAGCGTGTGTATGTGTGGGAGGGTGTGCGTCAATGTTGGGTCATTGCTCTCTTGTTATGTAGATGATGGACACATAGTTGGCATTCTGAAGGTCTCGCGATGGACAACTTCTCCGCTCTTCTTCTGCCCTGTTGTGGCGTTGCCACTTCATTGCTGGGAAAGGGGAAGAGGGCATGTGTCAGAGTGACTGTGGACCCTCATTCACTCGTGTCATTGCTGGGGCGTGAGGGGGTCTTTGGGGTGAGTCAAACAACATGAAAAACACACGGCTCTTTGTTTTCTTCACTGCAGCGTAGTGTTCGCAATTTTTGCTGAGCTTAACCAAAACAGCTTTGTCGGTGAACTCTCTCTTGTCTAACAAAACCGCTGAAATGTCCTCACATTGCTGCACATTTGTGTACCACTCCCTCGAACAGACAGTTCGCTGTTTGGCCTGCAAATCCCAGTATGAGAGGTCAGAGAAGGATGGGGGTTTTAGCCCTAATTTGGTAAAAATCAATGTAGGTTAACCAATACGTTCGTCTGCAAGATATTACATAGGATTTTAAAGGGCATTGATGGAATTTTGTCCTATTAGACCAGTGAATGTCTAAAATCCAAAGACTTTTAAACACAAAACGATCGTAAAAGAGACCTTAAAAGTACTTCTCTATATATGATGTTTTATTAACAAAGTTCGGGGGGAACCTAAGCATATAATCAGCACGCCGTTCCATCACCAGCAATACCTATCAGCCGAGCTTTTAATCATGCCTCGGACTTTTGCAACAAGCGCCGCTAATAGACGCACAAGCAAAACAGCAGCTTGTTTATATTACACGTTTCTTCTGGCTTTTCATCAAGTTATTTACATACGGAACCCAAACTCTATATGGGGTTCCATTAGTGCCAAAAATGTGTCAACTGTTTTGGGCTTTGTACTATACAATTGTCTTTGTCTACGCTCATTGCCGTCTTGTTCGGGTAAATCAGTACGTCTTGACATTCATGCTGTCTGCTGATGTCGTCGTAATATGTCGTCCTTCCGTCTTTTCACAGTGTATCCTTTGTTCTGTAAGCTTTACTGTCGTTTTTTCCTGTCGTCCTTGCTGTCGTCTTTGCTGTCGTCCGTTATGTCGTCTTTGCTGTCGTCCGTTATGTCGTCTTTGCTGTCGTCTTGATCTCTCCTCCGTTATGTCGTCTTTGCTGTCGTCCGTTATGTCGTCAGCGCTGTTACATAGTATGTTAATGATAAGTTAACTTGTGATATTTTGGGAATATAATTTTTTTACTAAGTATATTTTAGTTGTAATATAGTTGTAGTAAAGTACAATTTAAAGTTTATTTAGTGCACTTTTGTGTGCTAAAGTGGAACAACTTCAAGTATATTAAAATTGTACTAAGTTAATGTTTACAAGCGTATAGCTGGATTGTGGTAATAAAATTATACACTAAATAATTTTTATCCTCTTAAACAAAAAAGTTTTCTAGTACAAAATCAGTTAAAACAGACTCAATTGGAAATAGTTATAAATATATATTTTATATACGATTAATTGACCGCATGAAGCATTCATAATGGTATACACCAGAACAATACTTGACAACAAATAAATACATAAAAACAAAAAATCTGGCTTTTGTGGAAAACATTTATTGTATTATTGCACATGCATGACATAGAGCTTCATTGCCTGCTTTATTCTCTGTTAGTCACTTATAAAAGCGCCTGGTAAATGATTAAATGTGTCCAACTCAGCCCTGGAGGGTCACAGTCCTGCAGAGTGAAGCTGTAACCCGAATCTAACTCACCTTATTCTGCGTTCCATACAATTCAGAAGTAACGTTTGAATTTAGTATTATAAAAAAAAGTTTTCATTATTTCTGTATATTTGACTTATGTCCAACAGTAAATGTATGTTGTTGAGATTCATCTTTTTACATTGAGGACGATCATACACAAATATTACAATCAAAAGAAACAT
The DNA here is from genome assembly GCA_008369825.1 of Triplophysa tibetana. Taxonomy (NCBI): domain Eukaryota; kingdom Metazoa; phylum Chordata; class Actinopteri; order Cypriniformes; family Nemacheilidae; genus Triplophysa; species Triplophysa tibetana. The sequence goes on along the minus strand of CM017907.1, from coordinate 12,525,376 downwards.
TCAGTGATGTTCAAGAAGTCAACGCCATTCATTTAAAGTCAGGTGGGTGTAAACCTCTGAAAATATTTTTTGATGTACATATTATTTATAAATCTTACTTTTCATGTAGTAATATATTTCTTTTATTATTCTTCGGTGTGAACTTTGCGTTAACATTTCTTTTGCAATATAAGTTGTTAAGGGCAGGAAAGAGTTAAAAATAAATCTTTACTTTCAAAATACCTCTTATTTTTCCCAAATGTTCTGCGTTTCCCAGGTTCTGCAAAGGTGAAGTAAACTTTTGACTTGATTTGAATATATGATATTACATTTTTAAACTATAACTATTTTTGTTCAGCCGAGTTGTGAGTATATGCTGAGGTCTGTCTAATGGTAGCAGAAAGAAGAGTTCATCACTAAGGTGACTGGAGTCACTGAAGACCCTCTGAGCGTTCCTCACACCCATCCTTCTGTAGATGCCTTGGAGGGAGAGAAGCTCAGCTTCAACAATGTGATGGCATGTTTGTAGCAACCTCTGCAGAGCTTTGCGGTTTGGGTGGAGCTGTTGTCACACAAGGCTGTGTTGTAAACAGTTAACAGTCAAAGATCAAGTGTAGAATAAGCTGATGATTATGGAGTAAGTCAAAGCTTGTACACAGAACACAATTACTAACATATAATCAGTCAATAAATGATCAACGTACCTCAATCAGTTTACGTATGACTAGCGATACAAAACTTACTGGCTGACTTGCTAACTTAGCACAACAACACTTTTTAAATACTTGTGACAAACATTCAATGCAAACACACACACTCAAACGCGCGCGCAAACACACACGCGCGCGCACACACAGATACGCACACACACACATATATATGCTGAACAACACAGTCGGTCAAATGGATTAAACTCTTAAAATAGCGCTATTTTGATAAATATCAAACCTTTGCGGTTAAACAAAAAAAATGCGTTAACGTTTCAAGTTAGTTTTTCACTTAGTAAGCTATACAGCGTTACCGACAACCCCTGTTACAAAAGACAGACAAATATCGTGAATTGTATATCATATTTCTTATATTAAACAATATTAACACACCTTAGCCCTGATTGGAAAGCAAAAGCAATGTGTGTTTGAAAGATCGTGGCGCTGACCTCGTGCGTGCGTCTTCTTCTTCTTCTTAACGGTTTATTTGGCGGTTGGCAAACCATCTTAAGGTGGATTACCGCCACCGACTGGACTGGAGTGTGGAACACGGATTAGATGGATAAAAAAATACTGCTACTACAAATAATAATAACCTATATTCTTTTGCTTAACACTGTTTCTTTTACAAACTTTATTATATTGTCATATATATTATCACCTGTTTTTCCTAAAATTCCTGATAAAGAAATATCATGATGTTTAACCTTTTTAATGACTGGAAAATTTTTATTCTATTATCATTGTATTGTTCACAATATAATGGTTACCAAAGGTCCATTCCCCCGTTGGGTTGCTCATCATCTGCAGTGTGTTATTAAGCCCAGTATGACCTATTCTAAGCCGTGTTATAATGTTTCCTTCCCTTCTTTTCCTATGCTCTTTTCTCCCAACACCAACATGGTTTTGCATTTTATATCTGCCATACCGATTGGGCATACTTTTTAATAAGTGTTATTGCTTCAGTTTTCAAAGGAATTTGTAATTCGTCTTGCTTTATTCTTAACTTTTGTTTGGCCAGAATCTTTCTTGTTTCCTTCTATCCCTACATGTGCTGGGACCCAAACGAAACACATATACACATATACCTTTCATTTTTAAATCATACGTCTTATTAAATATATCGTTGATAATATCCATTCTAATTGATGACCTGCCAGATCTAGTACTTTACAGGGCTGAATAGCTATAAGATGCAAAGACACTGTTGTTTATTCTTCTCTCTTCTATCCACTGTATGGCTAATAATATTGCCAATAGTTCAGTTGTGTACACTGACACATGATTAGTCACTCTTTTCTTAATATAAAGTCATGAATTGGAACATATAGTGCTGCACCAGCAATTCCTGTACCAGGATCTTTTGGCCCATCTGTATATATAAATACAGAATCCGGGAATTGTTTCTCAAGGTAATTTTTTAGTATGAGAATTGCTGGAATTCCCTTAGGCCCTCACATCTCCTATCTACCCAAAGCTGACCCTCTAATTGAGCTGTTACTACCCCAGTAAAAATAAATATACCTACATGTTTTTAAAATACTTTTAATTCATGCTAAGTGTACTGTTCATGCATTTCATTTTTGTGCACCTAATAAAGTACACTGTGATTGTATTTGTAGTATAGTAATTTGTTATACTTAAAGTCTGCTAAATTGGAACAACTAATTGTGAACTTACTTTAAATATTCAGAAATAGTGCGGAAGTCCATCTTAAGACGTATTTATTAAACGTATTTAATGGTGTTAAAGTGGAACTATTGCAAGTATACTTTTGGTACACTTTGAAAAGACTATCTTGCATTCCCTGGTGAAAAATAAATATATTTTTTTGTATTTCAAACATACTTCCATTCTTAAAAGTTTAAAAAAATTATACCATCTTTAAATATATTAAATATATATTAACAACATCCTTTTCTGAATAAAATATACTTTTTCTGTAGACATTTTTTTACTTTATTGTCAAATATGTTAAAGGTATATTTTAATGGCATGCTTGAAATTAGCATTGTACATTAATTTCTATTTAATTTCAGAGTGTAATATGTAGGTTTAGATTACATATTCATGCTTACAATTCACTTTTATGCAAGTGCTAACATAAAATGTTTATGTGTTGAAAGCCCATTTTAACATATTGTATTTTTAATGTATGATAATACTGTATGTGCTGTTCTTTTATTTGTATGTTCAGGCAAGAAAATATGTGTGGTCTACAAACAAAAATCAACTAAATTGAGAATTTAAGTGTTTGTTGCTTTAAGTTAAGCGTTTGAAATGTTAAATCAATATGTTAAACTATAAATGCCTTAATCAAATCACGCATCTGAGGACGTATGGTCTGACGTCATGACGCACGAGGTCAGAGGCCAGACAATGTAGGAATAAAACTTAAGCAAGGCACCCTTTTATTTTAGAGAAAAACGAGATGTCAGGAAATCCATTAGACATGCTGTAATTATGTTTGAGCTGAAAAAAGCAGTTACAAACGCTAGACAAACGACGCCTGGAAAAGATAGTGCATGTTATAAAATTTTGGCGAACATGAGAGATAATACATTGAGAATATTGTTAAAACTTTTTAATCTCATTTGGGAAACTAGACAATTGCCATCAGAGTGGAATAATGCAATAATTGTACCTATTATTAAACCAGGAAAGGATCCCTCAGACCCGTCCAGTTACAGGCCTATTGCTTTGAGTTCTCACTTATGTAAAATTATGGAACGAATAATAACAGAAAGATTAACATATTTTTTAGAGAGTAAAGCACTACTGTCTCCAAATCAAAGTGGGTTTCGTAAAGGTCGTAATACAATGGACTCCGTAATATGCCTTGAATCTGATATAAGGAAAGCACAGATTAACTAAGAAGTGGTGATAGCGGTATTCTTTGATGTGGAAAAGGTGTATGATATGCTCTGGAAAGAAGGATTGCTGATTAAATTAAGGTTTTTAGGAATTGAGGGTAGAATGTTTAATTGGGTTATGGATTTTTTATTTAATAGGAAGAAACATGTAAAAGTAGGTGATGAATATTCTAAAGTATATACAGTGGAGAATGGAACCCCACAGGGCAGTGTGTGCACTACTGTTTAATATTATGATCAATGACATTCTTTCTCAGGTTAATCAAAATGTAAAGAAATCTTTGTACGCAGATGATGGGGCTATATGGATGAGAGGTCGTTATTTATCTTATGTCAATAAGAAAATGCAAATGCAAGTGGCAATAAATGAGGTTGAAAAATGGGCTGGTAAATGGGGACTAGAAATAGATAAAACACAGGCTATTTGTTTTTCTAGGAGACATAAAAATACCTCAATTACCTTAAAATTGTATGGGCAACCTTTGGCACAAGTTAAAGTTTTGAGATTCCTAGGGGTTTGGTTTGATGAAAAATTAACATGGAAAGCTCATCTGGATAAAATCAAGGGCAAATGTAAAAAGGTTATTAACATACTCCGGTGTCTGACAGGACAAGAATGGGGAGCAGATAGAGCGTCTTTGCATAACATATATTGGGCAGTAATGAGATCAGTTCTCGATTATGGATGTATAGCATATACGTCTGCAGCAGTATCAAATCTTAAGGAGATAGACATATTACAAGCACAGGCTTTGAGAATATGTAGTGGGTCTTTTAAAACATCGCCCATATCTTCAATGCAGGTGGAAATCGGTGAAATGCCTTTAAGAATTAGAAGAATGAAATTATTGATGGCATACTGGTTTAATATACAGGGACATGTTGAAACACATCCTGTTAAAAGTGTATTAAAAGACTGTTGGGAACATAGTAAGACAAATGTGATGAGCTTTGGGTGGATAGAAGATGTGAGGGCAAGGATTATAGGACTACAGCAACTGAGTTACAGCAATACGGTCCCAATTTCATTCATTCCCCACTGGTGGTTCCCCTCACCATTAGTTGACTTTAGAACACAGCAGGAAGTAAAAGGAAACCCTTATAAAATTCCAGCAAGTCTCATAGTACAAAATTACACTGAGAAACAATTCCCGGATTCTGTATTTATATATACAGATGGGTCAAAAGATCCTGATACAGGAATTGCTGGTGCAGCACTATATGTTCCAATTCATGACTTTATATTAAGAAAAGAGTGACTAATCATGTGTCAGTTTACACAACTGAACTATTGGCAATATTATTAGCCATACAGTGGATAGAAGAGAGAAGAATAAACAACAGTGTCTTTGCATCTTATAGCTATTCAGCCCTGTAAAGTACTAGATCTGGCAGGTCATCAATTAGAATGGATATTATCAACGATATATTTAATAAGACGTATGAATTAAAAATGAAAGGTATATGTGTATATGTGTTTCGTTTGGGTCCCTGCTTATGTAGGGATAGAAGGAAACGAGAAAGCTGATATTCTGGCCAAACAAACGTTAAGAATAAAGCAAGTAGAACTACAAATTCCTTTGAAAACTGAAGCAAAAACACTTTTATGTGTATGGCAGGTAGAGTGGAATGAAAGTGAAACAGGGAGACACCTGTATAAAATGCAAACATTATAACACGGCTTAGAATAGGTCATACTGGGCTTAATAACACACTGCAGATGATGAGCAACCCAACGGGGGAATGGACCTTTTGTAACCATAAAGAAACAGTTGAACATGTTCTATTTCATTATGAACAATACAATGATAATAGAATAACATTTTTCCAGTCATTAAAAAGGTTAAACACCATGATATTTCATTATCAGGAATTTTAGGAAAAACAGGTGATAATATATATGACAATATAATAAAGTTTTTTTTTTTTTAAGTTATCCATGTAATCCGTGTTCTACACTCCAGTCCAGTCGGTGGCGGTAATCCACCTTAAGATGGTTTGCCAACCGCCACATAAACCGTTAAGAAGAAGAAGAAGACGCACGTACGAGGTCAGCGCCAAGATCTTTCAAACACACATTGCTTTTGCTTTCCGATCAGGGCTAAGGTGTGTAAATATTGTTTAATATAAGAAATATGATATACAATTCACGATATTTGTCTGTCTTTTGTAACAGGGGTTGTCGGTAACGTTGTATAGTTTGCTAAGTGAAAAACTAACTTGAAACGTTAACGCATTTTTTTGTTTTACCGCAAACGTTTGATATTTATCAAAATAGCGCTATTTTAAGAGTTTAATCCATTTGACCGACTGTGTTGTTCAGTGTGTGTGTGTGTGTGTGTGTGTGTGTGTGTGTGTGTGTGTGTGTGTGCGTGCGTGCGTGCGTGCGTGCGTGCGTGCGTGCGTGCGTGCGTGCGTGCGTGCGTGCGTGCGTGCGTATATATATATTTGCATTGAATGTTTGTCACAAGTATTTAAAAAGTGTTATTGTGCTAAGTTAGCAATTCACACAGTAAGTTTCATATCGGTAGGCATACAGTATATGTATACAGTATTTGCCTTACTCCAAAGCTTTCAATATTAGTAACTCTTTAGTCTTTTCTCAGGAACTCAAGAAACTTTCTTAAGGACGACTTACAACCCATGGTGAGAAGTTTTAATGAAAACTCTTAATGCATAATATGATATTCTACTCAAGTATAGTTAAGATAAATATATCTGCTGAGTTGTGTTTTCACCAATACACAATAAACTGTATAGTAAGTAAAAGAAATTGACAATTTTAAATAAATGTACATGTACACTTCTTAACCGAACCTCTTGTGTGCCTATTTCAGACTGCTGTCAGGCTGAACTAAGCCTGACAGGTTGGGAAAGACATCTGAAACCTGAATTGTCTTGACATCAGAAAAATGAGTGAACTGATCAGATCACTGAAACTGTAAGCGGTGAATATGTGGAGGTTATAATAAACAATGCAAACGAGTTTATATTTAAGTTACTATTATTTTGTATGTATTTTATTTGGACCTTACATTAGTGTGTAATATTACATATTTTATGTTAATCACGAAATGTCTTCGATCAGTTGATCTGTTTTGATTACATTTGACTTTCTCTTTGAGCGTTCACCTATGAGGGGGAGGGGCGCGGTGCTCAAGTCAATACACAGCATCAGAAGACACAGCAGCTCTGACTCCTGTGATTTTTTTGTAACAGTTTATTTCCCCTCATCAGACGGTGAGGGTGCTACAAATACCCTGACACACCGGTGCAAGGAGAATCATCTCATCCTCAAAGAGAAGATGACTGAAGACGAGACAGCAGTGGTGGTCTTCAGGGGACACACCACCACCAACTCCATGACAGTGGACGGAGTCAGTCACTTCAGATTCCCTGAGGTTTACAAAAAACGAACATGGATGAGGGTGAAAAAGGCCCAGCAATGACTCCTCTCTTTATTTTAGAGATAACTGATGAAGTATGGAATAAGCTCTGCAATCTTCAGCCTTTTCTACCCCTGATCTTTGACTGTTAACTGTTTACAAAAACATTTCCACCCAAACGCAAAGCTCTGCAGAGGTTGCTACAAACATGCATCACATTGTTGAAGCTGAGCTTCTCTCCCTCCAGGGCATCTACAGAAGGATGGGTGTGAGGAACGCTCAGAGGGTCTTCAGTGACTCCAGTCACCTTAGTGATGAACTCTTCTTTCTGCTACCATTAGACAGACCTCAGCATATACTCACAACTCGGCTGAACAAAAATAGTTATAGTTTAAAAATGTAATATCATATATTCAAATCAAGTCAAAAGTTTACTTCACCTTTGCAGAACCTGGAAAACGCAGAACATTTGGGAAAAATAAGAGGTATTTTGAAAGTAAAGATTTATTTTTAACTCTTTCCTGCCCTTAACAACTTATATTGCAAAAGAAATGTTAACGCAAAGTTCACACCGAAGAATAATAAAAGAAATATATTACTACATGAAAAATAAGATTTATAAATAATATGTACATCAAAAAATATTTTCAGAGGTTTACACCCACCTGACTTTAAATGAATGGCGTTGACTTCTTGAACATCACTGAATGTTTCTTTCGATTGTAATATTTGTGTATGATCGTCCTCAATGTAAAAAGATGAATCTCAACAACATACATTTACTGTTGGACATAAGTCAAATATACAGAAATAATGAAAACTTTTTTTTATAATACTAAATTCAAACGTTACTTCTGAATTGTATGGAACGCAGAATAAGGTGAGTTAGATTCGGGTTACAGCTTCACTCTGCAGGACTGTGACCCTCCAGGGCTGAGTTGGACACATTTAGTCATTTACCAGGCGCTTTTATAAGTGACTAACAGAGAATAAAGCAGGCAATGAAGCTCTATGTCATGCATGTGCAATAATACAATAAATGTTTTCCACAAAAGCCAGATTTTTTGTTTTTATGTATTTATTTCGTTGTCAAGTATTGTTCTGGTGTATACCATTATGAATGCTTCATGCGGTCAATTAAACGTATATTAAATATATTTATAACTATTTTCAATTGAGTCTGTTTTAACTGATTTTTGTATTAGAACACTTTTATTTAAGAGGATAAAAATTATTTAGTCTATAATTTTATTACCACAATCCAGCTATAAGCTTGTAAACATTAACTTAGTACAATTTTAATATACTTGAAGTTGTTCCACTTTAGCACACAAAAGTGCACTAAATACACTTTAAATTGTACTTTACTACAACTATATAATATTACAACTAAAATATACTAAGTAAAAAAATTATATTCCCAAAGTATCACTCTTTAAGTTAACTTATCATTAACATACTATGTAACAGCGCTGACGACATAACGGACGAGAGATCAAGACGACAGCAAAGACGACATAACGGAGGAGAGATCAAGACGACATAACGGACGAGAGATCAAGACGACAGCAAAGACGACATAACGGACGAGAGATCAAGACGACAGCAAAGACGACATAACGGACGAGAGATCAAGACGACAGCAAAGACGACATAACGGACGAGAGATCAAGACAACAGCAAAGACGACATAACGGACGACAGCAAAGACGACATAACGGACGACAGCAAAGACGACATAACGGACGACAGCAAAGACGACATAACGGACGACAGCAAAGACGACATAACGGACGACAGCAAAGACGACATAACGGACGAAAGCAAAGACGACAGCAAGGACGAGAGATCAAGACGACAGCAAAGACGACATAACGGACGACAGCAAAGACGACACAACGGACGAAAGCAAAGACGACAGTAAAGCTTACAGAATAAAGGATACACTGTGAAAAGACGGAAGGACGACATATTACGACGACATCAGCAGACAGCATGAATGTCAAGACGTACTGATTTACCCGAACAAGACGGCAATGAGCGTAGACAAAGACAATTGTATAGTACAAAGCTCAAAACAGTTGACACATTTTTGGCACTAATGGAAGGACGACATATTACGACGACATCAGCAGACAGCATGAATGTCAAGACGTACTGATTTACCCGAACAAGATTGAGCGTAGACAAAGACAATTGTATAGTACAAAGCTCAAAACAGTTGACACATTTTTTGGCACTAATGGAACCCCATAACTCTAAAGGATTTCATCAACACAGGAAGGACACTATGTATTCGATGGATCTTACGGATCTCTAAATCGTTGCAGCCCCGCCACAGGCCCGATCCGTTAAGCATCTCTTACTACATACATCTTCCCCCGCAGCTGCGGGACGTGATTATGTATCTCCTCTGGTTTACATAGCGCTCGTCGCTTCTTTATTCCAAATATAGGAGCCGCCGGCACGTTAGCTCGCTGCTCAAGACATGCGCGCTTGATATGCCAGCGCTGCTAGTGCAAGCTCCCCACTACCGGGACTGGAGTGTTTACAAGATAGAAGCATTTCGACCTGATCATACGATACGCCAAGCCAATGTGATTGTTTCAACGGAAAGCAAATTTTCTGCCAAGAGTTACAATCATCTTAGGGGAATTACTTATTTCTGTTGTTCCATGCAGTCACTCGATCTATTTCACCCCAAATTCATGGTCTCGCGATACCTCCACAAGTCTCCAGCGGAGTCAGAGCGCAGATCTTGGCCCCATGTCTACTCCTGTACCACCTCATTCGGAGTTGATCTTTCAGTGAATCACCCACTGCACAACCTTCTCGATGCCTCTCTCAATTCCATTACTCAGGCAGTTTCCCCCAGGACCCTGCAATCATACCTTACGGCGTGGAGAAGCTTCAAATAATTTCACAGGGCTTTCAGCATTTCCTTCCAGGATTTTTCACTCCTCACCATCATCTCCTTCATCTCATTTCTCAACAATGCCAAAAGCCTTCAGGCCAGCTCCATCAGAGGTTACCTAATCGGACTCCAGTTCTTCCACAAACTGATAGACCCTACATTCGGACGGACTTGTCGCTCATCAGGCAAGCCCATCGAACCCTCCTTTCCCATATCGCCAGACAGTCGTGGCTGTCAGTGCAACATCGGCCACGTTGACACAAGACTCCCAAGAAGGTCGTAACCATCGGAAGCGCTGCTGAGCCCGTATTCATTTCGGACGTCAGCACCGCCACACGAATATCTCACGAGGCAACCAGCTCCTCCATATCACAACGTTGGTCTCATCTCGAAGATAGCCTCATCGCAGCGACCGTCCCCTCAGAGGCCTGTACTTTCAACTATAGCCACGCTACAACAGACACCAATCTCCAGGAAGCCAGTATCTCAGCAGCAACCGCCCCGCAAGGGCCCGAGCTTCCAACTCGGGATCTGCAGCGCAGTCACATCTCATCATGAAGCCAGTATCGCAGCAGCGACCGCCCCCGCAGGGGCCCGAGCTTCCCACTAGTGATCTGCAGCGCAGTCACATCTCATCATGAAGCCAGTATCCTAGCAGCGACCGCCCCCGCAGCGGCCCGAGCTTCCAACTCGTGATCTGCAGCGCAGTCACATCTCGTCATGAAGCCAGTATCCTAGCAGCGACCGCCCCCGCAGCGGCCCGAGCTTCCAACTCGTGATCTGCAGCGCAGTCACATCTCGTCATGAAGCCAGTATCGCAGCAGCGATCGCCCCGCAGGGGCCCGAGCTTCCAACCCGTGATCTGCAGCGCAGTCACATCTCGTCATGAAGCCAGTATCGCAGCGCGACCGCCCCACAAGGGCCCGAGCTTCCAACTCGTGATCTGCAGCGCAGTCACATCTCATCATGAAGCCAGTATCGCAGCAGCGACCGCCCCCGCAGGGGCCCGAGCTTCCAACTAGTGATCTTCAGCGCAGTCACATCTTATCATGAAGCCAGTATCCCAGCAGCGACCGCCCCCGCAGGGGCCCGAGCTTCCAACTCGTGATCTGCAACGCAGTCACAACTCGTCATGAAGCCGGTATCGCAGCAGCGATCGCCCCGCAGGGGCCCGAGCTTCCAACCCGTGCTCTGCAGCGCAGACACCTCTCACCATGAAGCCAGTATCGTAACAGCGACCGCCCCGCAGGGGCCCGAGCTTCCAACTCGAGTTCTGCAGCGCAATTACATCTCGTCATAAAGCCAACACCGCAGCAGCGACCACCCCGCAGGGGCCCATCCTTCCAAATCGTGCTCTGCAGCGCAGGCACCTCTCAACATGAAGGCAGTATCGCAGCAGCGACCGCCCCCGCAGGGGCCCGAGCGTCCAACTCGTGACCTGCAGCGCAGTCACATCTCGTCATGAAGAAAAAGGGGCCCACGCTCCAAATCATCCTTCGCATTGCAGACACCTCCTAGCCATGAAGTCAGTAGCACAGCAGCGACCGCCCCCGAAGGGGCTCGAGATTCCCACTAGTGCTCCGTAGCAGAGACTCCACCCATCATGAAGCCAGTACCGCAGCAGCGAATGCCCCCCAGTGGCAAGAAATTCCATCTAGTAATCTGAATCAGCAGACATCACTCATCACAGAGCCAGTATAGCAGCGCTCCGTGCTTTCAGCTAGTGCACTGCAGCAGCAGACACCAAACGACATGAAGCCTGCAGCATAGCAGCAACAGCCCCGCAGTGGCATGAGCTTCCAACAAGTGTTCTGCAGCAGCAGACACCAATCATCATGATGCATGCATCACAGCAGTAACCGCCCCAGCGGGGCCCCCATCCTCTCGTAGTTACCTGCTTCCGGATTGCACCTCTGTAACGCCAAGCATGGTTTTTGGGGGGATGTATGCGTACTTCGGCGGATGTTCAGTTTTATCAGCATTTGGAGGGTGTGTTCTGGGCTTGAGCCGGTTCCGAGCCCGGCGCACTTGCCCTGACCAGGGTAGAGTGCTCCGGGTTCGGATAGATCCGGTGAGCTCGGAGCCCACTCCCTGCACAACACGCCAATACGCATAACATCTATACCCATGCTTTACCAATCTATCCCTATAACGGAGCTGTTTATCTGTGAGGGTGAACTCGTGAAATGATGTTTTATTAACAAAGTTCGGGAGGAACCTAAGAATATAATCAGCACGCCGTTCCATCACCAGCAATAACTATCAGCCGAGCATGCAATCTCTGCACAACCATCTCGGCTGGTACATCATTAGCAATCACAGCACCTACCCTATCAGCTCAAGCAAGCTCTACTATAAATAGACAAGCAGTCTTACCTGATGCTTCTCGCCAGATAAACATCCCTCCTCCACCCCGGCTCCTCTTACTTTCCTCAGTCCAGCTGGACCCTCGGGGGGGGGTGTGTTCTGGGCTTGAGCCGGTTCAGAGCCCGGCGCACTTGCCCTGACCAGGGTAGAGTGCTCCGGGTTCGGATAGATCCGGTGAGCTCAGAGCCCACTCCCTGCACAACACGCCAATACGCATAACATGCATACCCATGCTTACCAATCTATTCCTATAACGGAGCTGTTTAAATGTGAGGGTGAACTCGTGAAGTGGATTTGGTTGAAAGGTTTGTTTTTCTTTGCATTTTTTACAATATATTTCTAAATAAGTGTAAATAAAATGGTTTGATTTACAAGAAATGTAATAAAAAAAATGTATGCGAACATTTTAGCTATGGAAAGTATTTAGTTGAATTGACAAATAAGAAGCAACACGACTTGATGCAAAATCTACATCCACTTTTCCTCCTTTTCTCAAAATATCTCATTTTGTGTTTCACAGAAAAACACATATAAATAAATGAGTCATATACAGGATATGAACAATAATATTAAAACAACTCCGTCTTTATTCTTGCATTCATGTGAGTCCTGAAACTAGGATGGACAGTCAAGCTAGTCTAATAAAAAAAAACGTCTAGATCCGCCTACTTTTCATCTCTAATAGAGGAAAACCATCACAACCCTAGGTTTTTATTTAACACCGTGGCTAAATTAACAAAAAATAAGTCGTCAGCGACGTCAGATTCTGATTATCAGCATAACAGTGATGAATTTATGAACTACTTCACTAGTAAAATCCAAGATATAACTGAAAAAATTATAACAATCACGATGAACTGTCTAAAATCATTAGATCATCTAAATCAACAACATGCATGCTAGACCCTATACCTACAAAACTACTGAAAGAAATGCTCCCAGAAATTATAGATCCTCTTCTTAGTATTATAAACTCATCTCTGACATTAGGACATGTGCCTAAAGCATTTAAGGTGGCTGTTATAAGGCCTCTTTTAAAAAAAAAAAACTCGACCCTAAAGAACTAGGGAATTACAGGCCTATATCGAATTTACCATTTATATCTAAAGTTCTGGAAAAAGTAGTTTCAACTCAACTATGCTCCTTCCTCCAAAGGAATGACATTAATGATGAATTCCAGTCTGGATTTCGAGCATGTCACAGTACAGAGACTGCTTTGATCAGAATTACAAATGATCTGCTTTTAGCGTCTGACCGTGGCTTGTATTTCGTTATTGGTGCTGCTAGACCTCAGTGCTGCATTTGACACCATTGACCACAGCATACTTCTACGTAGACTCGAAAATTACGTCGGCATTAACGGAATAGCATTGAAATGGTTTAAGTCTTATTTATCTGACCGTTTTCAATTTGTAGCAATAAACAATGAGGTGTCCCGCAAATCACAAGTCCAGTACGGTGTACCACAGGCCTCAGTTTTGGGGCCTCTGCTCTTCGCATTATACATGCTACCTCTAGGAGATATAATAAAGCGACACGGAATTAGCTTTCACTGTTATGCTGATGATACTCAACTTTATATTTCCTCGAAGCCTCATGAAACCCAGCAGTTTCATCGAATAAAGGATTGCATAGTTGACTTAAAAATGTGGATGAGTAACAATATTTTACTACTAAACTCGGACAAAACAGAAGTGTTACTTACTGGACCGAAAACCGCTATACGTAACAACCAAGAATACTGCTTAACGATTGACGGATGCTCCATAAAATCCTCGTCATCAGCTAAGAATCTTGGCGTTGTATTCGATAGTACTCTGTCATTTGAAGGCCATGTCGCCAACACCTGTAAAATGGCATTTTTCCATCTTAAGAATATATCTAAACTACGTCATATGCTGTCACTGTCAGATGCAGAGAAATTAATTCATGCATTCATGACATCCAGACTTGATTACTGTAATGCACTTTTAGGTGGTAGCCCTGCTGGCCTATTACAAAAACTGCAACTTGTTCAAAACGCGGCAGCTCGAGTTCTTACACGTACAAAAAAGTATGAGCATATAACCCCGGTTCTGTCAACCTTGCACTGGTTACCTATAAAGCATCGCATTAACTTAAGATCTTGCTTATTACCTATAAAGCCCTACATGGTCTAGCGCCGCAGTATTTGAATGAACTTCTACTGTATTACAGACCTCAACGTACATTACGCTCTCAGGCATCCTGTCAGTTGGTAATACCTAGAATTTCAAAATCAAGTGCAGGTGGTAGATCCTTTTCTTATCTAGCGCCTAAACTTTGGAATATTCTTCCCTGCACGGTCCGGGAGGCAGACACACTCTGTCAGTTTAAATCTAGACTAAAGACTCATCTTTTTAATCTTGCATATACTACACCTCCATAATATTAATCCTCAGAGGATTTAGGCTGCATTATTTAGATCAACCGGAACCAGGAACACATCCAACAACAAATGATGTACTTGTTGCATCAAAGAGTGCAGAACAGTACTCTACTCTCAGCCAGTCTTGTCTCTTTGTTCCAAGGTTACCGCAGGATGCAGTTCATGCCCAGACCTGATGGCAGAGCTGAGAATGGGAAGCGGTGACCTGACAAGAGCTAAGAGGATAGAGCTGGATAAAGGACGCGACAACTTTGATTTTCCTACAACATTTCAAATGTTATTAGATTGTTAATGATAATCTTAAATCTATCATTTTTTATTTTTATTTAGCCTTGTTGTGCAAGCACTGTTGAGCTTGTGCAGAGGCAGCAGCTTTTGCCAGAGGGGAACTGGAATCCCTTGGTTGGGCCTGGGTTCTCCTGAGGTTTTTTTTCTCGATGGGAGTTTTGGGTTCCTCACCACCGTTTGCATATTGTTTTGCACTATCTGCCTGGACGGGGGGGCTGCTTTAGAATTCAGAAATTAGACATAATTAATATTGCATATAAGAATTTATAGTCCGTTTAATATTTGACCTGTGGTTCTTTCTCCTTTATCGCCAATGTGTGCTTTCACTGTGTGTGTGTGCGTCTATGTCATTGTGTGTGTGGAGCATTTGTATGTCTGTCTTTGTTGTTTTCACCTTTTTCTTGTTTTTACAGGTATATGCCTTTAATTTATTTTACTTGTATTCAATGTGTCTCATGTACAGCTGCTTTGTAACATTGAAAATTGTAAAACGCGCTATATAAATAAAGTTGAGTTGAGTTGAGTTAATAATGTGGTTGTAAGAAAACGTAATGGCCCCATAAAGTGCACTTTAAAACATTGTAACATTCACAATGTTGCTTAATTTTACATCACCAGAAAAATACTTTTTAATATAATTTTTATCCAGCCCTAGTGATCATGTCCAAGGTTGCATTTTTAAAATGGTTGTGATGTCCACATGAGCTGAAAGAGGTTTCATGGCACTTTAAGGATGGGTTTTAAAAGTGTGATTGAAGGGCCCAGGGAACGGTAACAGGCTTGTAAAGCTGTAATCACCTCTCGTCGCCACTCCTCCAGATGAGACATGCCTTTTAAGTGCTGCTCTGGGGTCAGTGTGCACATAGGGGTCAGGAGTTCAGATGACCTGTGTGTTGATAGCTTTCAGGGACAAAACCAGCATTTTACACATATATTGAGAAATATATTTACGAGTATTTTAAGGTAATTTGATCTGTATATAATAATAGTCTTTTTCATGATTTTCTACTAAAGAATGATGTGGCCCATTGATAGCTGAAGATTGTTTTATTGGTTATGTTGTACACATTTTTGCACGTTTGGTCATGGTTCAAATAAAAAGTCAATTTTTAACACCTACCTGTGGGTTTCTTGCGGATTTTAAAACTAATTGATTTTCATGGGATTACCTGGTACACAGAAAACATCCGGTTGGTCGGTGATATTCATGGTTGTGTTGCTAATGGAGATGTCAGAGAGGGTTGGAGCAGACTAGCTGTGGCTGATATGTTGATTTCCCTCAGGAGCTGCTCTGTGCCCTGCGACACTGCTTTAGATACCAGAGGGAGATGCTTAATTCAGGGCTGACATGAAACCATCCATATGTATAGCCAGACCTTACCAGCTGACTGGAAATGTGCTTCGGTTTCTTTGCTTTTGTGCAGTAACAATTCTTTGAGGAATACAATGAGGAGAAATTGGTTCGAAGAAATGTATAAACATCTTTTTAGTGAGGCAAGTACTATAGACATACAATTACAGATAAAACAATAGTAATAACAAGTGGAGTCAAAAATAAAATTCTTTCTTTATTTACTTACCATTAAATTGTTCCAAATCTGTATAGATTTCTTTGTTCTGATAAACACAGACAAAGGTATTTGGAAGAATGCTTGTAACCAAACAGTTCTTGGCCACCATTGACTACCATAGTAGGAAAATTGCTTTATAAATGTATCTGTTCTGTTGAACAGAAAAGAAGATATTTTAAAGAATGTAGAGAAGCAAACAGTTCTGGGGCACTTTTGACTACCATTGTTGTTCCTACTATGGTAGTCAATGATGGCAAAGAACTGGATGTTGTGAGTACTGGAGGAATATACTTTTGCATTTTGTTATTCTACACTTTTATATAGCAGCTCTATCTAAACCAAGAGTCATCTTCACATTTGAGATTAAAGTTCATCTCCCACCTTCCGTCTGCTGCAGTGGTGACTAGTCACAGATTTTCAGCCAGTGTTCTGGAAATGAGTGCTTGATGTGAACCTGCCACGCTCTCTCATCCCATCTGGCATGATGTCTGTCACCTGTCTATTAATTCAGGTAGAGAAATCAAGAAGAATCGAGAAAGATAAATATATGAGGGACTCATACCTTGTTCCACAACTCACTCTCTGCATGTTAATGATCATGCACGCTCATCCTCATGGCCTGCTAATTGCCATCTATGTAATTTTGGTTAACATCGTCTAGACGACACAATTAGCAGATAATTGCAAAAACACATAGAAATACTATTAACTTAGTCACAGGATTTCTCTATCATAAACAAGGGCGTTGCGGGGGAAGAACTGTCAACCCCTTAATCTTTAAGAGATAGATCATGCACAAAGAAAAAATTCTGTCATCATTTACTTATTTTTTTAATTTCAAACCTGTTTGAATTTCTGTCTTATGCTGAACACAAAAGAAGATATTTTGAAGAATGTTGGTAAACGAGCAATTGCAGTACCCATTCACTTTTATTGTATAGAGACAAAACCAATGCGTCAGCGAGTACAACTGTGGTTCGGTTACCAACATTCTTTAAACTATCTTATTTTATTTGCAAACCAAGCGAGGCTTGAAATAACAAGAGGTGAGTAAATGATACCAAACTTCTCATTGTTGGGTGAGGTAAACCTTTAAAGTGTGAATAATGTTGGTCATGAGACCATATAATTACTATAGGGCCTTCATATACAGCAGCCTGTGTTACATATTTTTTTGCTAACAACATGTTTTTAAAACGTCAAAGTCAATATTCTACATGGCAGGTAAAAGGAATGTTATGTCAAAACAAATTTTTGTCAAAAATATATACTTGCAATGTATACAACCTATGTATTTGGCTCATGCTTAGACTTTGATATTTCTTCATAAACCAGAAGGTTTTATGCAAAGCTGCAAACAAATGAAGAAAATCACATGAAAGTTGTCATAATAGGAGAAAGTATACAAAACATTCCTGAATTAAATAAAGGTAGCTGTGGAGTAAATTGTGTAAGATGCTTCGGAGATAACTGTCAACTGATAGTGTTAGAAAGCTTTGCCTCTGCATGCAGGTAGTACTGTTACTAATAGCAATTAGTTGTTGTCACAGTACCATAAACATATCCTACAATACTCTACAAGCTGAAATATCATGATACCAAGTAGTATTGCCATGATGTGTCATGTAAAAAACTACAAAATAGACCAAAATTCCCTAATACACAGAACTAAATGGAACATTTTGTATTTAGTGAACTGCATTATACTGCACACTACAATATTTGTAGTATTAACTTTACTAACTTGATAAGTTTGAGCAAGTACCACAGTATACTTTAATACTAAAATAATAGTAGTTGGTGGCAATTTCTATGTGTGTCAGTGAACCAACTCGTCAAAAACAGCTGATTCATTCAAGAACGAAGCAAGAGTCTAGATTAATGACTCACTGAATCATTATCTCTCGACTGAGTCATTCAAAACAAGGATTAAGGAGAGAAAGACCGTAAAAAGACAGATGTAATTGTTCATATGAACTTTAACACGAATAATGCAACATTATTAGTTACGGCACTACGATACTACCGCTTAAACAGAGTGGCATCGTGAGTGTTTTGAAGCTTAAGCATCGCTATACTGTAGCACCGGCACACCGTGCAACCCTAATACCAATACATAGCTTTAAAAGTTGTTTAACGTAGCTATTAGCTGGTATTAGAAAATGTGCCGTAAAATAAAACTTTGGATATTTTTGTATTTGTTGGTCAATCTTTGTTGATTCATACACTCGATATGACACTGTTTACCCTTAGTGTGTGAAAACTTTTTTGTGGCATAAACTGTATCTATGGCTCATTCTAGAAATTTCATTCTAGTCACAACAAAACTAAACAGACATCCTAAAATACTCATGAGAATAAAACTTTACCTTTGAAGTCAACTTGTTTATGAAATCTGGCACAGCTTACCCCATTCTCCCCTAAATGTCGGCCTCTTACAATGGTCACACCCATCGTGTGGTTATTTCTTTACACGCATTCGCTTATTCCAGTGGTTTGTATGCACTACCACATTGCTTTGCTAGCATGACACGCATATTTGTTCAAAATCCTTCCTGACCGTAAACGACTGGCTGAATCACTGCGCCTTGCTAGCGGGCAATCTCTCATCAGCGGCACTTATTTAGAGCAATTTTGGTCTGCGCTGATATTAAATATTCATATGCTGGATAGATAAAGGCAGACAGAAGTGAAGGCTGCTGTGGGCTGGAGATATCGCCGTTCCCCGGCCCCCGGCCCCCTCATTGTTTCGATTTAGTGCGGCGCATGACGCTAAGTCATTTTCTGGAACAAATTACGTATCTAACTTGTGTCACAATGTATCAGTCACATTAGGGTGGATGATGGGAGTGAGCACTTGGAGGAGGAGAAGAGCTCCTGAAGTGAGGTCAGCAGCTCCCATCTTTAAACCAAGCAGAAAATTGAATTAAAAGCCCTGATATGGGGTGAGGGGTAAGACTGCTTTTATGTTACAAGAGAGGCCTGTCCTATCAACAATAGCCTTATATGCCATACATACATTTAAAGTTTTATATAAGTTAAAAATGAGAAAATCGGTTTTCTTTATTTTAAATGCACATCCATAAATGCAAATTTTTCATTCATATGCTTATTTATTAAAAAGACTGTTATGTTGCCCTTTTGGAAATGTTAGGCATTGTTTCATATAAAAAAATTACATATAGAATAAATAGATTAAAAAAGCAGAGTTTATGGAAATAAATGAATAAGGATGCAAATCTCCGTGTGGAAATGATTTTCTCTAAAAATGTTCTGAACTACAGGGGACATATTCTCTCGATTTGAGTTTGTATAGCTCTCTGATATAAACTCATGTTTTTTGATTGCTTTGACGGTTCAAATGCGGTGGTGTATAGGCACCCTGTTCTTTGGGTTTTAAATTTTATGAAAAGGTGCAGTAGAAAATGTATTTGAGACGTTTTCTGGCTAAATCTGAAATTTTATCACTAAAGCATGGGTTTAATCTACAACCCTTTATCTCAAAACACATTAAATATGTGTGTAAATTAGCAGAGTTCATATTCAACTTAATATCTCTCCCAGACATTTTCAGTAAAAGTTATTCTTAACTGTCTTTGCAAAAAAAATAAACTGGAGTTGAAAAGGGAGAAACTGTAATAAGGAGCAATTGTAAAATACTAAATGATTTGAATAACAAAAAAGTTAGACTTCAATTCACCTATTATATTCGGATTTATTATTCACCTCATGCTCAATGGAATTATATGCTTTATATTTATGCCTCTGAGATTGTGTGATTATATATCACGTATACCATATAAACCTATGTATCTATCTAGCAAGAGATGACAGGTTTTTTTTGAGAGACCATTTTAAAATTATTTTAAGTTTTTTTATTTACTATAATTATGTGTTTAAGTAAAGTTATTATTTTTGTTTTATTCAATATATAACAATATTTCACCCAAATAAAAACATTGTTTCTTATTGCATTTATTTACAGAAAATAACTGAAGAAGCAGGTCAAAATAACAGAAAAGATGCTCTTTATTTTTTCAGACTACAAAGAATACTGCAAAGAAATCAAGTGGATACTTACTTTTAAGCTATACAACAGAAATATTTGTAAAATAAATTTTAACAGTTTTCATGTCTTTCACATTGCTGTTGGGTGACTTTGTCACTCCTGATGTTTGATTTTTTTTTAAAAACAGCAAACACTGTTCTGGCCACAATACATCTAGAAATGCTGATTAAATTAAAATTGGAATGTTCTATTAATGTTTTTCTTGTGGCTGTATAACAGTCTTGAGAGTTATGTGGAAAAATGTATGTTCTACCATTGCTACCACACTCCCTTGCTTGTGCTTTACTATCTCCAAAGTGTCTCGCTCTTGCTGTAACTCAGCCCTTTCTCTCTGTTTCCCTCCATCTTCCTCCACCCCTCATCCTCTTTACTCCAAATCGGCCCCTTAGATGCAGTTTCTGCACACTGGGAGCCATCACATCCACTTAAAACAAAGGGGATTCATCAGCCTTTCTCCCCCTCACTCCTGCACCATTCCTGGAGACCAAATTATGGTCTGTGTCTGACTGGAGGTGCTGAAAATAAATGGCTCTAGATATAATGGCTGCAGCCCATGGGTACTATATCTTTGAGAGGGACTGAGAGAATGATGGTGAAGGAAGAAATGATTTACTGAATATTTTGCAGCTGAATGGCACTACGATGTGCTCTCCTTTTTTGTCATTTTTTTGTTTCTTGCCCCCCAGGCAATTCTTATAACAGGTTGCTTTAATTCGTAATTTAATACAAGCAAAGAAGTATGGAAGTACTATATAACTAATAAATAATAAACAATAATTGATTACTTAAATAATACACATAGTAAGTACACAATTGCAATAATTACACAAAATTATACACAATAATACATGGTTATTCACATCATTATACTTAACTGATTTAAAATAAACAAATAAACAGCACACCAGGGCTGTGAACATGTGTGAACAGATACATCTGTAACAGTCACCTATACAGTACGCAAAATGTTCCCTCATTTGGACAGTAGCATTTACACATCCTCTATTTCTCTTCCTCTAGCGACTCTTCCTGCCTCCCTCTGCTTGAACCTTTACACCTCTCTGCGCTACAGATGGTTTCATTTTATACGAGATAAAACCGCGTTTGGTGGAACTGATTAAACAGAGAACAACATCCCCATCTGCCATTTATTCCCATATAAAATTGCTTGGGCAGATGCTGACATCTTTGGACATGATTGATTCACCTCTGACAGGAGCACGAGGGGTGGGGGGGTGGGCTCTCGTATGGCTCCAGCTGCCAATCTGTGCACACACTCACACGCAGTCACTTTACCAGCGCAATCACAGCTCGCCTTGATTAGACTCGGGCAGGTGAGCGCAGGACACTTTAATCATGATCAGTCCTTGGCCAAATAATTCAACCTTTGTGTCAGGAAGAGTTTGTGTGTGTGTAAGTGTTTGTGTGTAGGTGTATGTTTTTGTGTGTGTTTATGAGAACAACACATAGCCGTCACTGCTTCGGACAGTGTTTGCATTTGTAAATCTGTGACATGTAGTCTTTTTTTCATGAAAAGATGTAAAAACACACTTTTTATCTGTTTACAACATCTGTTGAAATTATTTAAAGGGACAGTACAACATAAATGTAAAATTGAGTAATTATTTACTGACCGGTCAGGTGCAAACCCATTTGATTTTCTAAACTTTTTGAACCCCTAAATAAAAGAGATAATTTTGCATAATGTCTGTGGACGTTCTTTATTTAACAATGAAAGCGGATGGGGACTGGGGCTGCGGTGGAACACACCTTGAATGTTCACATCTTTTAGCCAATATATTCCACTTCGGAAAATGTAAGGAATGCTGTTCCAACGCTGGTCCAGAAGAACTTCCTGTTTCAGTTTTTACACTACAGAAACGTTTGAACAAAAGACAAAAAACCTTTATAACTTAATCTAGGGTGACCATATTTCAGCTTTCAAAAAAGAGGACAGTCAGTGGGGGCAGGAGGCATATGGACACCCACAGCGGGTGGAAAGATCGGGATGGGTGTAAATACTCTGACAAATGCGTTAACAACATGAAACTGTTACTTAACTATAATACATAAAGTAATACATCCTTTCCATTCAACTTTCGGCCTTCAGCAATAGAATAATAACAAACAAATAAAAAAGTTAAGCATTTAAATGAAAACTTTTTTTAAAAAAACACTGTCTTTTCAAGGCCATAGGTTAAATTAAAAATCACTTTCAATTAAAAAATATGGGCATCGTTAACGCTAATCAGATGCCATGTGCAACCCACTGAAAAGCAAGCTGCTTCTCTCGCTATTGGTTGTTGCCGTGGTGCTTGTCGCTACCCGATCCGTCCCGGGAACACGATTTGTTCCGCACATGCGTGAAAGTGCGTCTACTTCCGACCCAAATAACTTACGGCAATTTAAAAAAAGTAGTTTGACAGTGCTGAGGGAATGAGATGCACTTTGTTTACGTATGTGCGTACGTACGTACGTACATTACCGACCAATGGTGGCGAGCAAGAAGTTGTTGCTTTGCAAAAATTATAAAACGAATGCAATGAATGACGACTTTAGAACGCTAAACCCGAATCCCGGATATTTTAGGAAATTTAGAAATCCTGCCCGGACGCAGTTTTTTTGGTCGCAAAAAGAGGACATGTCCGGGAAAAAGAGGACGTATGGTCACCCTACTTAATCAAAATGTTCAACAACAATCTTTAAGATTTAAAAATAAAGCAATGGAAAATAAACCCAGAGGTGCTTCCTGATCAGTGTTTACATCTTCCGAAGTTGTTTATAGGATTTAATTTAGCAACCATTTAAAATATAATCTGTAGAATTCTGCAGATTTTTGTCCCTAATCTAACTTGTACGCCTCATGACCTAATGACTCACTCTAAATTGATAAAGTCACAATGTTACCTTCACCCCTATAGTTTCCTGAGGACACTGGCTCTGTTTATTATCATCCTGATTTTAATTCACTCAGTTTTATGGCGTGCTGCTTCAGAAGGACATCTCTGCTGCACTTAATTCCCTCTCAGTAATTACTTGTAAACATTCAAGGATTTTAAAACACCACCTTTAAATGCGTTCCAATCAAAAGCAGCAGCGTGTGAGATGAAAGGATGGGGGTTGAAATCTTGTAAAACCGCTGAGTTAGAGCATCCCAAGCAATCAGTCACCAGTTTCAGCTCATATACCCTTCTGATGAGAGATGAATGCTGTTAAACACAAGCAGTGGGTTTAACCCAGAGGCATGATGGGAAATGTGATTCTGGCTGCAAGGAGAACCAAATCAATCTACTCTGTTCCTACACCCGTAAACACGAGTCTCTCTCTTTCATTCTAACCCTGCAAACAGTTTTACTGAATGTTTTGGGGAAATTGAAAGTGTAGTTGTTTTGTATAGAGTTGATATTTTTATAGTCTTTACTGCTTAATTCTAATGCTACTGTTTATCAAGTCGAAATAACGTTCTCTTAATTTTTCTGTCTGTTTATTAAATTTGGTGGTATGGTGCTAGAAACAAGTTCATGGGTTGAATTCCCAAAGAATGCAGGTGCTGATAATATGACACAATATATCGCAATACGAAACTACACTAGGTATTATAGAACTGAAGTATTTTTTAACAATATGATGTTTAACCCTATAGGTTGAGCTGCCAACATGTGACCTGCAAGTGACACGCCTATTCAAATTGTATAAATGTAAACACAGAAGCTGTATCTACAGCACATTTTTCAATTGAATAATTGAATTCTGACTTCTTAATAATGTTACACACGTGCTGTCTTCTCATGATGGACATAGTCAACTTGTCAAAATGAGTTGGACGTATGACGTTGTATTTCTGTGCCCGATACACTCCCCTAGTATTCGTAAAGGTTTCCGAAAGTTTTCTTCAAACATGAAAATCTGTTTCATAGCAACTTTGTTTGTTGTTATCGTGAGTGTAACACCCCTTCTGATGATTGCAGTGACAAAATCTGAACGGGGCATCAGTCCCTTTGGATAAAAGCGGTTGCCAAACCCATACCATTAAATAAACTGCGACAGTCTTTGTTTGTAACTTTACAAAAACATTAGCCAAAGCCCTGAGAACGTTTTCTGATAGTCAAGTCTCTTTACAATTGCAACGTAGTAATCAAATGTTAAACGTTGCTTCACAAATGTCTTGATTCGTTGCAGATGTCACTTAGCGCAGAGGTATTGTAATGTATGAGCTTGGTTATGCCAGCGCTGGTCTTTTAAGAGTCTGTCACTCAGTGATTTGACATTGGGTTGGTGGCTGTTTAACAAAACAACCTTAAAAAAGCTTATCTTTATTCAGGGTTATTTGTTAAGACACCTCATCAAGTTGGGTGAATTTGCATATTAATTGAATTTGTAACTGCTGCTCTGAGGTGACAGTTTTCTGTGTCTGACTCCAGGCGCCTCACCTGAGCATACAAACAGAACGGAGAATAGCTTTTTTTACCAGCAGGATATTGCTTAAAATTTGGGATATTTCAGATGAGAGAGAGGAATCTTATTTATATACAGCTTCAGAAAAAATTAAGAGTAATTTTCATTTATACAGGATTTCTAGATTTATTGTGGCTATTCCAGTCCTGTGTCTGTTCAATTTCAACAAAATAAAACCTCAGGAGTGACAAAGTCATTCAAAAGCACATGAAAACTGTAATAAAAATCAAGGTTATCATATAAAAAATAACATTTGAACTTTTCTTAAATACATGTACACATATTACTGTTGTATTGCTTAAAAATGAATGTTTACCTGTTTTCTTTGCAGTATATGAGGTCTGAAACATGGATAGCACCTTTTCTGTTATTTTAACCTGATTCTCTAGGTTTCATTTCTGCAGATAAATGCAAAACAACATTCTTATGAATGAAAAAAAAAAATTTGGTGTTTCCCTGTATCCTTGATTTTTTGTTTCTCAGCCGGGCTGTCAGACAAATGCTGAGTCTACATGTGATTGGCGAATTATTAGACATGCTGGCCGGCAGGTGAAATCTTATTTGGTTATATCACTTACAATTCATTTCCCGATGGGGTGATCGTGTGGGAGGGTGTGAGTGTGTTTTACAGAGCCCATGTGAGTGTGTGAATGATGGAGGGAAAGAATAGCTAGCTATGATGAAAGGATTTCTGAGGGTGATGAAGCCTCACAGTCTTAGATGATTGACCACTCCAGTCTCACCGCCCGCTGTTCTGCCTGTCTAATGTAACCTTTCCCAGAATGCACCATGATAATGAGTGAGAAATGTCTGACAATAGCTGTCATTCTTTCTCTTGCACTTTATCCACCTCATTCCAACCCTATGGGAAAAAGATTATTCCAGCCTGACATGTTTTTATTCTTGAGAAGACATTGGATGTGTCATTCTCGTGCACTCTATGGACAGCATGCTTCAGAAAAGCGTTCTGATGTGAGAAAGCTTCTTGTTGTGTGTGAGAGAGACAGAGAGAGGGAGGTCTTTCTGTAGGGGCAGGGAGGCACATGACCGAACACAGGGAAAGCGCTCATAATGCAGATGCAATTAGGCTAAATGGGATTAGGCCTATCACATTTCTGCTGGCCTTCGCCCCGCAGCCACATGTGAGAGAGAGGGGGGGTGGCGTTGGAGGAAATGAGGATGTGCTACGGAAGTGTATTAACTGAACCCTGGGCATTGAGCGAAACTCTACACTTACATGGTGTTTCACTGATAAAAGCCAAGACATAGAGTAGTCTCAGCCTCAGACGTCACGCCCACGGAACGCTGGCTAAACGTCTGATGCATAAGACACACTTTTCTGGAAACACTTCAGCACGTTCAAAGTGTTTCACCAAAAGTCGTCATCTGATTGGTTGAATTTCACAGGTTTTACTGGAGACGTGCGAGTCGCTTTCTTTAACTGTCCGTCCGGAAACAGCATAAATCCGTCTGTTTTAAGAAACAAGCTGTCGTGTTTACAACGGTTGCTATGTCAATTCATCACGATCGACTAAACGCTTAACTGCATAATAATTTTGTTGCTATGAACTTTTGACACGTTCATGAATGTACCCCGATATGTTACTGCCGGAACATTTGCACATCTCTAAGCATGACGCGGCACAAAACGAAATGCGATTGGTTGCTTTACCTGACAGTCATATGGCCTCTTGGGCAGGCCTTGGCCAAAGAAAGGGGCGATAAGTTCCAGAACTTCAGTATGAAAGTCTGGCTATGCAAGACTATTAATTGAGAAGGGTTGTATTTGTTCTTAATCAGTGTTAAGGGACGACCTACTGTACATGCTGCTGATTCATGCTGTCGAACCCCAGTGGATAATTTGGTTGCCAGTTATGTTTCATCAGAGACACTTAAGGTGATGCGATAGAGCACTCCTAATAAAATTACTTGGATAAATCACAAGCTTGAGTGTGGTGACTGTAGAGGTGGAAGGCCCAGCTTACAATTAAAAGATCCAACAGCCTGGGAGATGTAGGACTATCCTAAAGTAAAAAAACATGTTCTTGTTTTATCTATCACACACATATAGAAAATGCGATTGCCAGTATGACCACTGAAATAACCAGTTTGCTTTATATGTGCAATGTGTGATATTATGTTCAGGGTTTGACATTAACGCTTCTTCGCTTGTCTATAACAAGTTAATGTTTTGACTTGGCAAGTGAGAGAGAATTTAACTTGCCCGACCGGACAAGAAAAAACAGTGAAACATATATTTAGAATAATAAGAATAGGTGCATTACACAGTGCTGCGTGTTTGTGTGAAGTGTGTTTGACGTGGTTGTGCTTGTTTGTGTGTCACAATAATCAATGATTGATGGGGCATCGGCTGAGTCCATGTAACTAGATGCGGAATCCTTTCATTTAAATGTCATCTGGCTGTGCTGCATGTCTGAGTGAATTATGTGCGCACAGTTTCACAAACAACACGAGTGATTGTCGAGGATTTATCTGTGTCTGCACAGTATGAGGATATGAACACACGAACTTCATCTCCCCAGAATTGCTAGTTTACTTAACTAGCGTTTTACTGTTTTAGTGAAGCTATCGGTAAACACACAAAACCTCAGGCGTCAAAAGACCCGTCAAAATAAAAGTCCTGTTAAACTGAACACAACTGAAAATAGAAGCGCCCTTGTATAAAATTGATAAATATACTATGGTAAAGTTCAAAAACACTATAGTATCTAAGAATTTTACTGCAGTTTACTTTGGTAAATACTATAGTATACTAGAGTAATTTGTGTGGACAAATATACCACTATTGTAAAGGAAAAAATGAAAAACTCATAACTTTAAACAAATTTAGGGAAACTAAAAATGATATGGCCCTAATTTATCCATCTGTATATAACATTAAAGGGGTCAAACGACAGTGCGAAAACGGATATCATTATTTGTTTTAAATGAAATTCACATTGTCTGCATTATTTAAGGTTCAAAAACAAGTTGTTTTCTACATACCGTGCATGTTTGTATCCTCTTTGGCACACCTCTCTGAAAGGCGCAGATTTTTTACAAAGCTCATCGCTTGAAAAGCAAGGTGTGCTATGATTGGTCAGTTAACAAGTGCGTAGTGATTGTTTGAATACTGCAAGCGTGTGACGGAAATTTAACGTCTCTTACCATATTCAGAACATCATGTTCCCAAGCAATTGTACACATCATGTTCCCAAGCAATTGTACTGACCGGTGATACAATCTCATGGGTAATTTCCTTATCAATTCGAGCCCAAATCTGATCTGAAAAATGTAGATGATCAAGACGATACATCAACTTTGCCAGCGCGACTTGAGCAGGATGTAAAGGATTGGTAAGGTTTAAAAAAATATATTATGTTTAATAGTTAAAAACTATAGCTAACTGTTTTACCTTTTATATACGATGTTACAAAGATTTGCCGTTAGTGATCAACCAGTGATACGCCATGCCAAGTCGCAACTCAACAAAGACAATAAACCCCATAATAATCACGACATTTGTTGCCTCTAGTTAAAACATAATTACTGATTATTAGGACTTATGTTGTCTTTTTTCATGTTGCGCTTGTCTGCATTTGCAGATCACAAACACTCAACAAACTCAACTCGCTTTATTCCGTAACAAAGACTTTTACAATGAAAATATTCTTACAGGCTGCGAATCTAAATAATGAGACTGTCCTTGCGAAGTTGTAATGGTTGAAATTGCCCCACCTTTTTACCAAAGCTTCCGTGCACAGCCGGCCTTGATCTCTCCCAGGTTCATGAAGCAATTATCTGTGAAATGCACTGCACACACTTGAATATTTGAATTGTACTGTTCTTGAACAGTGTTGTAAATAAAATGTAAGCATTTGTTTTTATTTGTCTCATCTTTTGGAAGGGCAAACAAAGAGGCTTTCTTTTCGCAAGGAAACACATTTGTGGGGGTGTGGTTAAACGAGGTGTTTCAGGCAGGTCTTGGTGAGCATTCGCTTTAGATAGAATGCATCTTTTGTTCCGACACTTTAATTTTTGCAATTTTACGTGTCAAATACATGCATGGGCAACTTATATTGAACTTCCAGCATTAACACTAATAATAATTACTGCTGGCCTATAAACAAATCCAGGCGGCCAAAGTGGACACTATTTAAAATGCTTGGAAGAAAACTTGACCAATCTTATTCCTAAACATGAGAATTCAAATGAAATAAACAGTATATATTTTTAACTTTGGAAAATAAATATTTGTACTAGTGAATGACATATTGTTAAGGATCAATTGACCGAAGTGCAGTATAATATACTAAACTCTTCAGATGTGTAAAAAGACCTTACATAATGAAGCGTTATGTTTTTTTCCCTTAGAATGAGCTATTTCTATCTACATAAAGCGCGGGTCCATGAAATTCACCATGTTGTTTCTACAGTAGCCCTAAACTGACAAACTGCTCTATAGAGCGCATATCGTAAATAAGTTATCTCCTATGGAAAAGTAGCGAAAACGTGACGATATCTTTGTCCTGTATCAGCCACCGTAATGTTGCTAAAGGGAGGGGTGAGCAGTGGATTGAGCCATTAGTTGCACTTCGCAACTTCACCGCTAGATAACACAATGCACCTTTAAAGAGACTTATTTAAGATTCTTGAGTTAATCTGAATTCATGTACATCTAGGAGAAACATTTAAGATATTAAAGAGATCTCTTTTGTTTTGTTCCAATGTGACAGAAAGTTCTTTTAAGTCATTTTGCTGGGATGAAAACTTCACAAGTTTACTGGCCCCGTGGCTTGACACAGTCATAAGCTTTTCTTTGACAGAAATGAAGGACTTCACAAAATTACCCAGAGGGCCTCCAGCCACCATGCCAACAAAATGCACCTTTTATTTCCCAGATTTACGACTGATATGATATTGTGTCAACATGCATGTTAGAAGTATTTAGATTCAACTCAGGCGATGCAAGCTGACATTTATTCTTCTTTGGAACAAAGCTGATATGCAGTGTTGTTCTCCATTTGATAAATGTCAACACAAACAAAGCAATGGGAAAAAGAAGAGGCTGACATTTTCACACTATGTGATTTTCATCAGAAAGCGTCACACATCGTTTTTCTGCCCGAGAGAGACTCCACGAAGATTCAAAGAAAAAATCAGGATGTATTCTGTGGAAAGGTTGTTGAGAACGAACTAATAGTGGACTGAAATGGATTTTGTAAGATGAGGTCCCCAGCTGTGATGTCAAATTTATTCACGTACTTTCTATTTCTAATTTTCTCAGCCGTACCCCATTATGAACTGATATTAGGCTACCTTAAAGACTCTTTGGTTTAATAGCTTGAAGAAACAGTTTACACTGATGAAAATCACTCTTGCATTATTCCATGACAATAGCCTTCTGTGTAGAATGTCTGAAAATGTAACCTGTTAGTGTAATGCACAGTAATATCTACTTTCGCTTGTTATGACAATAACTCTTACATGGAACAACATGGAAATACATAAGATATTCATATTCATGTTAACATATTTGTTGCAGTGTCTGGTTAAGGCATGGTGTTGCAGCTATATATTCTTTTGTATTCATAACAAGGTATATGGGTTCATAACAACATGTGGGTGAATAAATTATGCCTGAAATTTCATTTTTAGGTGAACTGTCCCTTTAACCTGAGGTGAGCAGTCATAGAAGTTAGCCTTATTCAGCCGCAGCTTGGAGTCAGAGCCGGGTTTCAGTGGGAATGTGAACGCCAGACTCTACTGTTGTTTTAGCATTTGTGAGATGTGTAAATTCATCCTATCGCTCTGCTGTGTATGGTCACACGCGCTCCCACGCTCTCTCACACAGACACACAGATATCTGTCAAAGGAGAGGCCCATGTTTCCCAGCTCACCTCCGTGCTTCCTGGTGGCAGCTGTATTGAGTCAGGGTCCGTTAGTCTGCCTGTTTCAGCCACTATCTTTGTTCCCCTCACAAGTAAATACTGGCTTCCTACAGCTGTTCAAATGCAGCCTGACTTCCCCTATGTGTTTAGGAACAACAGTCACCTCACAGTGCTCTCAAACAAGGACATGACCATGGGAAAAGATCTAGTGCCAAAAAGTCTCTCTGTCCACATACACACTGTGAGGTGACAAACAGCAGTGATGTTACTGACTACATATTTTTGAGGAATGACATGTTTTCTGTTGTTGAAAGAATGTAGTTTTTCAGTAAAAAGTTACTTTTTCTCTAGCAGCGGTGTAGACTGACAAAAGTCTTCACAGGATGCCACATTATGTTGCGCATACAGTCTTGTTACAGAGCAAGTAAAAAAGGTCTATTTCATTTGAGTAGATGAATAATATTTATAGACAGTTTTGCAAGGCGTAAACACCGCAGTATTTACGTTTCAAAGATATACGTTTAACATTTTGATTCAGTGATATTTTGTTATTTTTTGTATATTTTGTCATAAAGTATGCGTAAAGTATGAATTGGTGCTTCTGGTGCTGTAGTAGTATTATATTTCTACCCATATGAAAAAATACTTAAGTATACTACAGTAACTATACCTAGATGCTATTGTTTTGCAACTTACTGGAATAATAGGGTATAATCTACAACTATATGAACCAGTTCATGTTTGGTTTGCTCTTTTATTTTTATGTGGGTGAGTCATAATTTGTTCAAGTAAACCGCACTGTTATTTTAACGACTTGCCTCAAAGTCCTTTTCAGTGTCATTGTTTGACAGTAGCTTTTCTCAAACGAAACAGAGAAAGTAGTGAAGTATATTATGCTTTTAGTTATTCATAGCACAATTAGAAATGTATTAGTTGTTCAGCATTACTTTCTGGATAAGCACTACTACATTTGCCAGATTCCGTGCCATTCGCCATTACAAAGCAAATTCCATTTTTATGCCTATAGATTCTTCCATTCTGTCCATGTTTTCTGCATCGTGGTAATCACAGGACCCTATATAAGCAATATAAATGGACACAATCAATTTAGCTAACTAGTGAAGATTGAAACAGGTGCAATGTACAATGTTTTGGTTGTAGCTCAATCACTCTAAAAATATTTAAGATGATTAATCAGATTTCTACTCTAGCAACATACACATCATGGCTACAAATGAACACTCAACCTGAACCTGAAGTTCTTGAACAATTACAGAAAAAAAGTGACAGAAATATAAACGTTACAACTTACCCCATGGGTGGGGTTCATTGTAACAGACAGAGGATTAGTTGTAACTAGAAAATTCTGTTTCAACACAAATAACTTAAAATTATTCGGTCTATCTGCAAAAGGTGGATATTGTTTGTAAATCTTACAATACCAGACAGATATCTACACATCTGTCTTGCAGCCACCCCTTATCTATATCCTTCTATTATAGATCAATGCATATGGAGATTTATGAGAAAATCCTACTCAATTGTATCCGAAATATCATTTATCCAAAATATCAATATTGCTAATATTGCCATTCCCATTAATGGAATTTATATTGTTTACATCTCATTGTCTTGTATACATTTTCACACATTAGGATTTATTTTAACACTGTTTTACAACTAACTCCCCTGTGTACATTTTTTTTGAAGCCTAGTTAACAGTTACTAGGAGTGGCTGACATGTTTTAATATGGTGCTATGTTAGACAACAAAACAGTGATTAAGATAATATAAGGTTGGATTTGGTGACTTGCACACCATAATGAGAGATTGAAAAACACATTATGAAGAAATTTACTTTCATGCTTCCACCACAAAACATTTTGTCCAATATCTCCATGAAAACAGAACAAAACTTTAAAAAAATTCTCAGATGATTGTCAACTTGCAATAAGTGAAAAAGACCCAAAGCACAACTCGTTCGACCCTGTCTGTGTAGCTATGAAAAACATCTGTGTTACAATTAACCCAGCATTACTTTGTGCCCCACTCTCCCTATACAGAAAAAAATACATATAGCAATATTCATAATTATGTGCTACTAACAAAAATTAGATAACAAAATTACGCTAACTTTTCGAATCAGGTAGCTTGAGTGGAAATAAACCCTTTTTGTTCATGAATTGTTTCAGCATTGCAAGCTACAAATTCAAAGGATCATCCCTAAATCTGATCCATGCGACTACGGACGCATAATTTCTAAAGCCTACCGAGTATTTTCTTAGCTGTAAGCAAAAAGAGAGGGCATTAGTCTAAATGCCACCTTCACGGTTAGGGGTGGTGATGCATTACATTAACGCCATCTCTCTTTTTCAATTCTTTTGTCAGCGTCGTCGCACTGGACTGTGGGTAATTAGATATCTCAGCAGCTCGGGAGGGTCTCGTCCCTCACGGGGCCGATGATTTAAAACATCGCTGGGGGATGTGAGAAAGAGAGCATGAACTTGAGGGTCCGCCACTTTGTCACAGAGAGCAAATGAATGGGTGCAGTGCAAGTGAACGTTCCTTAATGATGAGGAATTTAAAATAGGCGATGCCGACCACGCTGCGGGTACAATATGTTTTCTGCGCAGGGAGACCGGTGAACTGGGCTATGGCGAGCCGAGATGCGATATGGCCCATTAATTATTGAATTCGCTGATGGCATGACAAATGGCAATGTCCCCGCTCTTATCCCATTGACTTACGGCAGACCGCCGCACCCGAACCCAGCAGGCCTGTTCAAACTTCCCTTGCAGGGATTCTGGCACCAATTGCGTTCATTTATCTGTTTGCTTGATTGCGATGCTATAATCTGCTAATTGGTAGCTTATTGTTAGCAATTACAAGTAATTTAACTTTTTGTAAGCCATTGTAGGTTGATTTTCACAAGTTATTTGCATATATGTATGCATTGAGTGTTTGACATTGGCTCAAGGGTGGGACAGGACTGTCTGTTTGGAATTACAGTAGCTCAGAATTTTTTTATTTCTGGACCTATCACTAAACCTGCATTACATAAAAAATCGTTGCTTAACATCATAAGAAAATGTCGATCAGACACATCCATGATGTGTGAGAATGCCAATCTGTGAAGCTTTCTATAACAGCAAACAGGTGGCGATTTGCAAGAAAAATAGAGACTGTGTGCAGCATGTGCCCTCAGCTGGCCTGAAGACACCCGATGACATTTCTGTGGTCAGCCGCAAGTTTAGACAGCAGGACAGCATGCATTATGGGAAAACTGAGGGGGTTGTGAACACCTGCACATTTCCAAATGACCCAGCCAGCCTGTAGGCCAAAATGATGTTATGACTTGTTTTTTCTCCATTTAATCCACCAATGTGATCATCAAAATATTTACTCTAGATCTCCAGAAATAGACTTTTGGTTTTGCCAGCCTGCTGTAAAACCCTCCAGGTGTTTGGATAGGAAGATGTGTTTGCAGTTACGAAACATTTGTCCTTGGCAGAAATGCCAACAATTGACGGGTGTATGGACCACTATTTTTCTAAAGACTTATTCAGCAGTCTGTGCATGTTGAAGCAAAACATACTGCTCTAGCAAAAAAAGGTACAGTAGTGCTGCCATATTTTTTGGACATGGAGTATGATAGTACTATATTACTCCCTAAAAAACCTTCCGTGATATGAGACCGAGCACTACCTTTATTGCATTTAACAGCCACAGCACTTTTTTGTACGGGTGGCAATAAGAGATTTTGCTTTTAGGTGAAATGGTCCTGTATTTACTGTGTAGATTATAGTGTGATTAGAAAACATCACTGCTGAATTTAACCATATTTATACTATTTTGACTTTCCACTATTAAATCAACGTGCCTGTGTATTTCCTCTAATGGAAAGATATACGGTATAGTTATCAGGTGGATAAGCACACAACATTGTACAATGTGACGTTTTGTCCTTTTTGACCTGTTCTCTCAGCACCTGGGGAAATTAGTTTATTTTTTGGTTTGATTCCACTAAGCTACTTGACTAAGCTGTCATCATTTTTTATTAAGAAATAAGGTCTTTTGTGTCTCAGTTTTCCAAAAGATGTATGTTTGTGAGTAGAGAGAGGTCAGTTTGGATTTAATCTCGTTTAATGGTGTCCTGTTGTTTCATCATAAACGAGCGACCCCTGAGGTGCGTTAAAGTAAAGTTTAAACGCTTTCATTTCTCACCCTTTTTCCTCTCTTTAGATCTCAAAGTTAAGTAATGGACCTCTTTTATAAGTCAAACGCTTGGTTGTGAGTCAATGGAGATGAATTCTAATAGCTCCCCCACCACCACGCACACACTATTCCCTCAACTTGCACGAGGTACACTGAAGGCAGTGAGTGTGAAGGAGCCAGAGCTATGCTTCATTTTGAGGTAATGACAGTCCCTGCAGATCTATGCAAATGCCAGCTGCCGCATTGGCTGCTGTAAAAGATGGTAGCAATTAGGTCTTGCTCTTAAAACAAGGTAAGTGAAGACCTTTTAATGTTGCGCTGTTTCTCGACACATGCGGCGGCTCGTGTTCTCATGAACGTGCAACTTAGGTGGTCTTTGTGAGGACTGAACGTGATTTATTATGTGTACTTTTACACATTACACAAAATTTACTGTATTTTTTTTGAGTTTATGTTAATTTAATAATAATGTTTACAAATAATCAGAATTATTGTTTGCTAACATAAAGAACATATAGCTTTAGTTTGGATAAGCCATGTAGCCTGGACCCTTTGTGCTAGAGACGCACTATTTTTTTGCATAGCAGTTTTAACAATTATATTGTGTATATTTGTATATTGAAGTAGGCACCAATATATTGGAGATTTGCCAGTCACCAATCACTCAAAACAGCTGTAACAGGGTTCAGCGTATGGAAGGAAGGAGACAGGGTAGGGTTGGCTGGGACTCAAAGTTTATTCACAAGAATTGATACAAGGGTGCCCAATGTGCGTTTCAGTAATCGACAAGTACTCAAAATATCGCTCGACGTACGTTTTCTGTCTCTGTGTGCTCACAGGCATTGAGTTCCCAGCCGGTATCTCTCTCCCTCCTCGTCACCTAGAGGTGGCTTTTAACCATCTCCTCACCAATCACTGGAACGAGACACAGGTGTTCATGATGTGCACTTGACCTACTTACACACCGCTCGTCTCCTGCCTCCCTCTCTCATTGCAGACCTCGCTAAACCACGCCCCCCTCGCCACATATTCTAACCACATGACTCAGGCCAGGGAGCCATCGGCCTGCAGCCTCCTTCCCCCCTCCTGGAGAAATGTCGACCACTGCCATCTGCGTCCCCGGCCTCAGCATCACCAGAAATTTGATGCTAGGTACCTGCTGGTAATCCGCGAGTTGGTATCCTTCATGCAGTGGAGCCACAGCAGAGGCGCGTGGTCCGAACAGAGCGTGAATTCCTGTGCTAGGATATAATAGCGGAGAGTGAGGACGTCCCATCTAATCGCTAAACATTCTTTCTTGATGTTACTGTACATTGTCTCTCTTTAAGAGCTTACGACTGATTTAAAACACCGGCCATTCTTCACCCTCTACCTCCTGGGACCTGACCGCCCCTATCCAATGCGCCGGTCCGCAAAAGAAAGTGGAGAAAAAAGTCAGGAGAGTGCAATAGCGGGCCGCCACACTGAAAAGCCTTCACTTGAGTGAAAGCCTGTTGGCACTGCTCCGTCTACTGCACCAGATATGCTGCCTCCTTTTTAGTGAGGTCAGTCAGCAGGCTGGTGAGGTCTGAATACGTAGGTACAAACCTTCTATAATATTCCACCAGCCCCAGGAACTGCCTCTGCTCCTTTTTGGTCTTGAGTCTCAGAGAGGTCGCAACTGCTGCCATCTTGTCAATTTGGGGACGCACCTGAAAGTGACCCAAGTGGAAGCCTAGATACCTGACCTCCACACGCCCAATTGCACACTTCTTCGTGTTAGCCGTAAGTCCGGCTGCTCTCAACGAGCCCAGAACCGCCCTCAGATGCTGGATATGCCGCTGCCAGTCATTACTATAGATGATGTTATCATCCAGGTAAGTATATGCCGCATGCGGCCAAAGTCCAGCATGCAGTCCATGAGAGGCTGAAAGGTGACCGGAGCTCTGAATAAGCGAAAGAAAGGGTGACAAATTGGTTTAATCCAAATGGCGTTGTGTCTTTTGAAAAAGGGATATAAGGGGATCTGCCAATATCCTTTTTTCAAATCCAGTGACAAATAAAATCGAGTCGAACAGAGCCAATCAAGCAATTCGTCAACCCGTGGCACTGGATATGCGTGGAATATCGACACAGCATTCAACTTGCGATAGTCCACGCAGAATCGCACTGAGCCGTCCATTTCAGGTACCTAAACTATCAAGCTCGCCCAATCACGGCTAGATGAGATTAGTGAGGCCAGGCAGGGGCGAAAACACATCTGTGAACTTGTGCAATTTGCAAAGTCGGTGATCTGGGAGGGCGAGAGGAGATCTCCACCTGGGGCCAGAGCAAGAGATAGACCTTTGCTACTCACTTCTGGCCCTAGATCTTCCTCTCTATTCAACGCCGTTGCCAGCATCACCAAGTCCGCCTCACTCCATTTTTTTAGGAGGCTGAGTGGGTATCTTTGATGTGTGCCACTCCTGTCTGATCATACCACATAATAATTGAGCTACCCAACTCGACGTGTGACCTCAATGGGCTCTAGTCACTTGGCTAGATGTTGGGAGTACTAAATTTGCAAATTGGCTTAATCTGGCACCCCTGTTATACTGCCGGCTTTGTCTATCTTGGGCCTGTAACAAATTTTCCATAGAGAGCCGTCCCAAAGTGTGGAGTTTGCTCTCAGGTCCATAACATACTGAATTTGGTTTTTCTCCACACAACAGCGCTCCGTTCCCCTGAGTAAGTTTCTGAACCACGCGCCATTCGCCACAACAGCCTAACAACAGGGGCAAGTTTTTGGCCCCTTCAAAATTGTCCAGCTGACAATTAAAAAACTAAACGTGACATATTTATTTTATGTATTATTTAAAAATTGTTGCCCAATCATAATATGTGATTCCCCACCCCCAGTCCAGCCAACCTAGAACTTGGCCAGTCTAGCAACCACCTTGAAATGCCCTAGCAACCACATTGCAACTTCCCCCCCAGCTCCACCACTCAAATTTTCCATAATATTGAGTTTTTTATCATCTGAAGAGTTTAAAGTACTTGTTTTAGTGACCATATTCGCCAATCTGTATAATCACATTTCAATTCTGCAAAAATATTAACATCTCCAAATGGCACATAGTTTAACCACCAATTTATTTCTATAGCACTTTGAAAAAAACAAAGAGAGAATCCTAATTATTATAATTAAAATAAGAAATAAAACTAAAAAAAACATATGACAACAAATCATGAAAACGGGAAACTTTTTAAATACATTGTATAGAAAAGATTGTATTTTTGCAAATCTTTCATTTGCAATAAAATTCATACTCTTCAATATAAATAATTTTCTGTATGTGTTAGTTCAGACTGTAAGTTCAGACAGGTTATGTGATCGCTTTGTTGGATTTATAAGCGGACTCTCGATGAGAAATGCTTAGATCTCATAGTAGATGCCCCTCTTCTCTTGGTGTGGCCTAAATTCATTGCTTTTTTTTAATTATTGTTGTGGAAAAACCTATGAAGTTATAGATATGTTTTTTTTTTCTTTTAAATTACCATTAAGGGAGCGCTACATGGCTAACTGCTTTTAGTCTCTTCATCTGTTCTGTTCTGTGAACGAAGCTGGAGCATTGAGCATAAAAAGTTTTTCCTTACTTCCGGTCTCTATCGCCATATTGTGAATTAGGCGTATTATAACCAGCTTCAATTTTGGGGCTCTTGGTGTTGTAGACCTTGATTTAAGCACAACAAATAGCCGGTATTTAGTCTACATTTTTTTTCATGGTCCTTGAATCCTCAGCCTTGAATAGTGAACAGTGCACATGTTCCTATAGGGCCTTTTTCGAGCATATACCAGAGAGGAAATTTAGGAAGTTACACTGTGACCTGCAGTTTTACTTGATTTAAATATGAAGCAAGTCTGTACAAAATGAGGAACAAAACCATGAATGTACACATAAATAATTCATTGCCATGTTAAATTATGCTTTGTGCAAGGTAGAGAACATAATTATCATTACTATGATTGTTTTTGTGTTACAGAATTATATGTATAAAAAAAAGCTTTACTGCTACGTTGTTTCAGTGGTTTTTTGAGAATAACCCAAGTGTTTTTCTTCATTGAATGGTTATTATTAGACGATTTATACTAGACATGAGCTTGATCTCAACTTTAAAATATCCTATACTGGTGACCAGCACTAAGTCATCAAGATTATTTAAGAAGTTAAAAGCCTTTAAGTGGTGTTTTATATACATATATTAAAATTGATCTTTAAATACAAAACAAATATTGGATTCAGACATCTAATTAAAAGCTTCCAATATTGTCATATTTTTAATTGCTTGAGTAATCAAGTTAATACAATAAAACCACACTGTATTTATAAAAAAAATAATTGATTATAAAACAAAGTCAGATTTTCACGAAAATATTGTTCTCCAGATAATTACTCTTATAAAAAAGTTGGATGTGTTTGCAAGTGGGTGGAAATGTTTATTCACTTTTTGTATCTTTAAGCTATGTGCCTATGCAGAAAAAAATCACTGAGACATAAACCTGAGAATAAAAAGTGTGACAAAAAGCCCTCCCCCCCATTCATTGGCATGTACAGGAGAACGCTACACCTTTATACGAAACGGTGATTGTGCTGCACTGAGCGCTCACACGGGATATATTTGCATGTATTTGTTGTACATTTCCGCACGAAATGTAAAGGTCATCACTGCATTGCTCAGGGGACGTCCCGTGGAAATATTTAAGATCACTGATTTGAATGAGCAATGTTGGGATTACCGGTGATCTACAGGGGGTTGGGCAGAGCTGCTTTTGTAGTGCTCAGTCTCTGAGCTGGGGAATTTAAACATCATGAATACATTATAGGCCGCATGTACATGCATGGGCATATGTGTCATGCATATGTTATAGGCATGATAAGAGAGCATGCATAAAGCTAAACCTGTTTGTGGCCGTGCGAGACTGTGATCTATCCATCTTGCATTATGTTGACTGTTAAAAAGGGGACGTACATTTTTCATAAATAAATAAGATTTTAAAAACACACTGGCATTGACAGCTCCTGTCACAGACAAATGATGATACCGTATGGTCCTGAAGGATAAGACCACTTCTGTTTTGCAATATTCTTATTAAATCACATTTAATTTAAAAAAATCACATTAGTGATATTTAAATGTGATTAAAATTAATCAAAGACAGACTCTATGAAGACAATTTATGTAAGAAGACTAGTATGATTACTAGCATGTTAACTATTAGCATGTTTGTGCACTTGATAATACTGGTCTGAATACTGAAAGAGAGCAAGGCCACATGTCTGTTTGAGGGTGACCTTGTGCGTGTTGTCGTCTGTGCTTTTTATGCTTAAATAGCTGCAGTGATAAACAAACACTCGTCTTGAGCTCACGGCAGTTATCAAAAGCTGCACCCGTGACACACTAGCGGCCACAAAAGCCACGTTTGCTTCACCTCGTAATACCAAATGAAAACGGCCACAACCAAAAGACTTTCAGGGCCCTCACAACAGAGCGCACGCTCGTGCCCAGTATAGATTAAGCCCCGAGCTGTCAGAGCTAATTGAAAGTAATAGAGCCTGCAGTCTATGGATTAGCGTGTCAGACATTGATAGCGTCAGGCTGAAAACAGTTGGTCCAGAGATTGAACGATATTAGAACTGGCAGGGCCATTTCCAAAAGCGGAATGTGAAAGGCTTCGGTGTTTTGCTTCAGGATATTCAAAGGTGTGAAACTTGTTTTATGATGTGTCAGAATTTTATTCCTCCTGAGAGCAAATACATATAATGCAGAGGGGCCTTAGGGTGAGCAGTGACCTAGTATTTTTTTTAAAGAGGAGATCTTGAAAAAGTTATACGAGGAGAACTTTTCCTGAAGTGAATGTAAGAGTTATGCAAAATTATAATACTCTCATTATGAATATGAAATAGATTTTGGTTGCATGTTGTTTGTTTTGTTGAAAAATGAATATTTATCTTTAATACATTTTGTTTTTATTAACGGAACTGTTCTCTGAATTTCCTGATTAATGCAAAAAACTGTTTAGTTGGTTCAGAGTGGATGCGTTTCACTGTCCAGATACTCGGTTTAATAATAAAAATTTCTGTATTGTAGCTTAACAAGAACTACTATACATTCAATTTCAATCTCACTCCCAGTTTCAAAGGGGTATTTCACCCTCAAATCAAAAAATATGTCATCATTATTTACCCTTCCTGCATGTCATTCAAATCCTGCATATGATTTTTTTGTCTGCAGAAGATATTTTGAGAAATGTCTCTGTGGTTTTGTGGCAATACAATGGAAGTAAAAGGGGGCCCGTGCTGTTTAAGTACCAACAATCTTCAAAATATTGTCTTTTGTGTTCTGTAGAACACAGAAAGTCGTACTGCTTTGGAATGACATGATTAAATAATTTTTGATGATAAAATCATTTTTGGACGAACTATCCCTTTAAATGTATGTAATAGAACATGTTATTGAATTAATATCAACAAAGTAATTCGTATTTTTTTACCTCCATTTACAAAAGACCTCACTCTCTAAAGACAAAACCCTCACAACCATCTGCTTTCAAGTCGCCCTGTATTATAAATTGATCGCGTAGGACAAGAGTTGAGAAATTCTTCATGACAAGAAAATTACAATTTGGCCTTAATACAGTAATAACATGATAAATTATGTCCCATTTTCTTCAGGCGACTTTGCTTCAGGAAATATTCCATAAGACGCCCATGGGACCGGCTAGTCATCCATCACATGGCAACGTCGAGTCCAGCGTTACGGCCCGGAGGACTAGCCTGCCCGCAGCAGCATTGCAGCTAATAGCATAACACAAGCACCCCTGGGGAGGAGACCAAGCAGTCGCCTGCTATGAAAACAGAGCAGCAGAGGGGATCAAGGTTTGTTTTGTCCCCTGCGTTTTTGAGGTTATTTATTTATTCTGTCTGGGCGGGTGAAATATCAGCGTCCTTGGCCGCTGGATCTTCTTCTCCCTTGCGCAATTGACAGATCTCATTATGAGATAAAAATGACAAAGATAGCTCATGATGCTTCAGAGAAATGTAAAACCATTAGCGGGTCATTGTCATAGTTATAATGTGTCCTTTTAAGCAGCTTAGTGAACTGGTGGTGAAGTGTGATATCGGGATTAACCTATGAGGGAGTTTTGCTGCGCACTGTTTGGCTGGCATTGATGAAATTGCGACGTGAGGCGCTTGCTTTCGGTGCACCGCGGAGAAACAGCAACAGAGTCGTGCGGGACGTGGGAAGAGATGAGGTGGCTTGCGATGAAAAGGAATAGCATATAATGCTGTGTAAAGTGGTAAAGGCGTTAAAGGGACAGTTCACCCAAAATTGAAAATTCTATCATTTACTCACCTTCTTGTTTTTTCAAACCTGCATGACTTTCTTCCGCAAAAGAAGATATTTTGAAGAATGTTGATAACCGAACAACCCCGTCAATTCTATTGTATAGAAACAAAACCAATGCAAGTCAATGTGTCCCCATTACGAACATTCTACAAAATATGTTTTTTTATGTTTTGCAGAATAAATGCAGATTTTAAATTTCAATTTTCACCTATAACATGTCGTTTTAAGGGTAGTTAAAATATACAAAAATAATACAGCTTCAGTAAAAATATTTTTCTCAATGTTTTAAATTGTAACAGCTGTCATAATAGTGTTGCACTTGCACATCATAGAACATTTTGCATTAGATCTGTTAAAACAAATATCAAACGTAAAAATATAATTTACGCAAACATTACCGAATCTTTTGCAAAGCCTCCTAATTACGTCCCACTGTTGAAAGTGTTAGCTTTGCCTATTAAGAAACTGAGTAGACATATCAAAATCTGTTTTTCCCGCAGAACGTCTGCTTCTGGAGAGCAAGAGATAAAGATTTCAAGCACACATAGTGAAGTCCTCAACACAATACGCTCAGTAATGTGGATTAATTATTGCTCACTATTGTTTTGAAGAGTATGTTTTGCAGAAGCAAGCTATTACTGAGCCCTATCAATCATTCTATTAACTCTGGCTATGCCTTTGACATCACATTAGTAAATGTAACTCATTATCTGGAGGGAAATTAGTGCAGTGTGGATCCAACCATGCGTTATGTCTCTCTGCCCCCGTAGCACAGAACTCGGAGTTGTTTGATTGCTACGCTTGCTGGAGCTGAAGTTGATTAAGTAATGACAGATACTGTATCTGCCGTTTCACTCCAAACTAATTCATCATTAGTGGCGGTATCACAGGTCGCTTCTCTTACGCAGCTGAACGAGGCTCCAGGAAAGCTGTGACTTTTTCACACGTTTACAGAAGTAGCATCCAAAATATCAAACTTCACAGATACGGCAGCCAAATCGCACAATAGCGAAATTAGCGAACGCCAAAGCATACTGTCGAGTTGTGAAGAAAATTGTGAACTTGTTCTGAGGAGCTATCCACGGTTGAAGCTAGGCTCTTGAAAACCAAATCTGCATTTCAAGCTGCTACGTACATTGAGGATCCAGCCAGAGGATGTGACACGTATGGATGGGATTCCTCGTCATTTTCAAATGCATCTCTGGGGATGACTTTCCACGATTTAACTGAATGAATAGA
Source organism: Triplophysa tibetana (assembly GCA_008369825.1). Lineage (NCBI taxonomy): Eukaryota > Metazoa > Chordata > Actinopteri > Cypriniformes > Nemacheilidae > Triplophysa > Triplophysa tibetana. The sequence continues at coordinate 12,481,647 of CM017907.1, read as the reverse complement.
CGCATTAAAAGTTAGTTTTGATTTCGTATTCGAGCAACCTTGACCTTCTGCGGCGCAATAACAATCAATACAGTAGCCATTAGCATTCCGTTAATTGCGACAGAAAAATTGCCTAACGGCCTCCCAGCCTTTTCCGCCGTTTGTTTAGGAACCAGATGGAGCGTACTAAAGCGCTTGTAGGAAAGATGGATTCGATGAATTAAAACCCAAGATGCAAATTTAGATTTCTGTAATTAAACTAGGTGATCATAACGATTTTTCAGCGCAAACGTCCTGCCATCGTATCTTTGGCAAGGCCCTTGTCTTCAAGAAACAATTACAAACACATGTTTTCTGGGAAAGCGTTGACTCAAGTTTTACATCTCTTTCTCCTTAAACATGACCTTTAAAGTCAGAGGAAGTGGGAAAAGTTCCAAAATGGCCTCCGTAATTTCCCCCGAGGGAGTCAGATTGCTTTATTTTATTGACTGATGAACAGTTGCGTTGACTTTGTGGCACAGTTAGTCGTAGGTTATACCCTTTCCCCATTTTAGCTTGATATAAATCATTTACTCATACCCGATTACTCTGGGGCGAGTTAAAGCGCTAAATGAGACCATCTGAGAAATAAATGAGAAATTGATTGTTGATCCTAAGATTGTGAAGGTAATTATAACAAACTCTTAATTAAACAGCCAATCTTTACTTTGTTTTTCCATATTATCAGTGTGTGCGAAAGGGAAACAGATTGGATTATGTTAATAAAGCTTTCTCTCATACTATATTGTTAATGGAGGCATAGTTCAGATTCATTAGTGGGAAAAATCTCTATTTAGGCTTTATTTTAATGTGGTGAAAGTGCACATTTTTAATGGTATTGATCAAGGTCTAGTGAGCTCTGGGGTCTGTTCTAATTACAACCTCTTCTTCATGGTTTCTCGGGTAATGATGCCCACAAAGCAATTATTGCTTGTCCCATTTATCTGATTCATTGAAATGATACCTAGACATAGACGATGGGCAAAATGAAGCAATGAGGTTTGAAGAATCTTAAATTAAAGGGCATATGTATTTTATACAGTTTGATATACTGTAGCTCCAGGAATTTAAAGGAATAGTTCCGCTATCATTACTAACACTCTTGTCATTTCAATTGCCTTCTTTTTGAGAAGACACAGAAGGAGATGTTTGCATTAGTTGTTTACCGACATTCTTCAAAATATCTTCTTTTGTGTTCTGCAGAAGAAAGAAAGTCATACAGGTATGAAATAACAAGAGAGTAAATGATGTCAGAATTTTCATTTTTGCGTGAACTCTACCTTTAACTTAAGCTTTTGCTGTATTCGAGTCTTTGATCTGTGTGCATTGACAGCCCCTTGTTACCTTTCACTTTCATTGTATGGAAGAGATAGCACAGTGAACATCCTTCAAACGTCTCCTTTTGTATTTCTATATGTTTCGTGCACATTTAGAACAACACTAGATAGCGCAAATTACATATTTTCTATTTAAGTGAACTCAAGGAAATGTGATCTAATGGCACATAGAAGTTTGGCACCCGGAAGAGTCCTTGTTGTGTGGATGCAAAATTGTGCGTTTAAGGATTTATTCCATCGTACAAATCTGTAACAGCTGGAGTGGCGCACAATGCATGTACACTTTGTGTATATAATTTGGTGACAAATCAAGCTTAATCATGCCGCATCTTGGCTGCGAAGAGGAGAGGAATAGATAGAAGCATCTGGAGTCTGTACGGGCAACACACAAAAGGGCTGGAGAGCTCGGCTCTGCTGATAAATGCATGCGTGATATAGTCATTTCTTCAAAATAAGCAAGGTGAGTGACTCTGTCGACATGCACAGAGCTCACGTTTTTTTTTCATACTGTATATGGTCATGGCAGATGTGGCCCTCTTGGTCTGAGTTGCAGATGTTTGCTTTATGGCGGACGGTTCTTAATGATAAAATGGATCCAAGTTTCACTGCAGTGCAGAAAATATGCAGACAGTTGAAGCACTTGAATGATAACCAAGTATTTATATATTGGCAAAACATGGTTCATTTAAATGAAAAGCTCTCGTAAAACCAAAAGTTCTGTCATCCTTTTTCATTAAATAATCAGATTACCAACTTTAACTTTAGTATGTGCTTCATGCAAATATATCATATGGCATTGGAAGACCAGAGATATATTGCAAATGTATGCTTTTATTGTTTTGTCTTTCTTACGACTTTGACATTATGTGGACTTTATTAAAGGGATAGTTCACCAAAAAAGGTAATTTTTTCCTCATTTACTCACCTTCAGATTATTCCAAACCTGTAAGAATGTATTTGTTCTGCTGAACACAAAGGACGATGTTTGGAAAAATGTCAGTAACCAAACAGATTTCACCCCCCATTGACTCTCTACTATGAAAGTAAATGGGGGGTTAGATCTGTTTGGTTACTGACATTCTTCCAAATATCTTCCTTTGTCTTCAGTAGAACAAAGAAATTTATAAGGATGTGAAACAACCCGAGGGTGAGTAAATGATGACCGAATTTTGAGAACCATTGCTTTGAACCTGGAGTTTCCTATTTTTTTCCAGAAAAACAGTAGCTCAACACATGGCAAACTCACTACGCGGAAAGAATTTTATGTTCCATGCAACCGCTTTTCAAGCAGTTGTGAAAATTCATAAGTGCGCATGTCGCATGGTCAGATTGTGCAGGTGTTGGATGAATTGCAGTCTGTGGTCACTGCTGGTGTGAAAGCGGTTCCAGGAGCCGTGTGCTGTAGAAAGCGCTCTGACTCACCAGGCCAGCTGGTCTGGTCAACGCTCACATCTGCACAAGCAGCTCAGAGGGAGGAGAGAGTCTTGTTTACTGAACAGCCAGTTGAAATACACTTTCAGTCATATTGAGACTGTGAGCGCTTGCTTGTTTTGACTCTGTTAAATGACTTAAAGGCATAGTTCACATCAACTATTCCGACCCAATATTATTATTTTTTGCATTCGCCTATCACACAGAAAACAGTATCTGATAATATGCATTGCATTTCTATACAACATAATTGTGGTTATTTTCAATGCTACTGAATTTTGATTTACATTTACATTACATTTATGCATTTGGCAGACTTGGCAGATTTCTATATGTTTTCCAATATCTGCTGTTCAATAAACCGACCAGCTGCAACTCATTGATTAAATGAAATGTTCCTATCAGAGACAGAAAAGATATGAGCAGATCTGTACGTTTGCCCTCTTCTCTTTGTATGCGTGTTTTCGAGAACATTCTAGTTCCTCCCCAGGAACACATGGCAAGGTATTTACTGAGCCATCTGCTCCAAACCGCCTCACTAACACTATCCACCGCTCGGTTGCTAGGGAAATTGGTGCTTTTTAAAATGGGTGAGTCAGTGGAATGACTTACCTGTCGAAGTCAAGGGCCTTTTGTTCACTTTTATCCATTTTGATGTGACCTGGATGAATGTATGTTTTAGCTTTCTGAAAAGAGCAAACTCATTCTGTAGTTCAACATTAGTCCAAATGTGCATGGGAACACTTTACAGTAGGGTGTTTGTAATCAAATTGTAATACTTCTACAGAATTTATGAATCTTAGTATATGAAAATGATTTGTTAATGCACCATGAACAAACATGAATAACTGTATTTCCATTAAAATAAGCAAGGATTAATACATGCTGAAATACGATATTGCTCATTGTTAGTTCATGTTAGATAATGCATTTACTAATATTAACAAATACAACCTTATAAGTGTTACTATTTGGATTTTAGTTTGCATTTCATTATACAACAATTTGTCAAGTTAGAATATTTAGCAATCTTTTGGTCATCTTGTCATGCAAAAGATTTTCATGGGTTACTAATGAGACAACTGAAATGTGTAACTAATGAAGATTAGTTCTGAGATGGACAAATGCACCTTTCCAAAGCGACTTACAGTGAATTCAAAGTATAAAAGTTTATTTTCCGCAAACTTTGTGCAGCTAACAGGGTCCACTACCAACTGAGCTACAGGTTAGCACACTATTAGAAGCAACAAAGCCATAAATTATAAAATGTGACATTTATAGTTATTACACTATCTATATGATATTCAAATAGTCATTCACCGGCATGTAATAAAATCACAAAGTGTAAATATCATCTGGATTTAGTCAGACAAACAGAAAATGCTCACGTTAGGCCTGGCACTCATATTTTGGGGGTGAGAAGTTTGCTTAATTGTTTCCGTTAAAAATGGTTAAGTATTGTGTTAATAAAAAGGTCTACAGTGCATTTTCCACACTTTCTGCTGATTTCAGTATGCGATAAAGAACAAAAAAATGCTTTGCGACAAATCTCTTTTGACAATTACTGCGCCTTGCTGCATTGCAATGCTAACACAAACAGTGTGAATACCATAACCTGTTAACATGGACGCTGAAATAAAGGCTATGTGTTATTTGTATGCGGGTGTGAAACACTTCTTAGACTAGAATTCTCTGATAGTATGCATACTTTATATGTGTGGTGGATTTGCTCAATAACATCACCATAAACATTAGCCTTGATGTTAGCTTAAAGTGCTAGTTCACCCAAAAATGAAAACTCTGTCATCATATACTCACCCTCTTGAAAATTCAAACTTGAATGACTTTCCTTTAAAAAAACGAATATTTTATTTTATTATTTTAAAGAAAGTTGGTAACCAAATAGCGCCGGCACCCATTTACTTCAATTGTATGGACACAAAACTAATGCAGGTGAATGTGTGCCGGTTAACAACATTCTTCATAATATCTTCTTTTTTGTTATGCAGAAATAAGAAAATCATACAGGTTTGAAATGAAAAAGAGAGTGAGTAAATGATGACATCATTTTGAGTGAACTATCAATTTAAGTGGCTTTGGATGAGAAGCATCTACTAGGGGGCTATGTCTCAGTTTACATTAATAAGTCAACATCACACATCTGTAAGCATGTAGTTGGACCATGCTGCAAATGAGCATTATATTGATCAAATACCTGTAAAAATTATATTGAACTGTCAGTTTAAATGTATCATATCATATTTAGACGGACAAATAGACCGTCGTAAAAAACACTGCCTATTTAAAATGTTTATAATCCAGTATACCCAATTAAGGAAGGACTGGTTGGTATTTTTATGAGATTATAGTTCAGTGATGCTGTCCAGATTTATGATGAGTTTCAGAACGTGGGTATTTGAGGCAGGTCATGACCCCTGGACAGGAGCTTTGTCACTTTCTGCTGAGCCTGTCCCTGCATAGGTGACACAAATAAGAGGTCAGCGCGGGGGCCCAGTGCCTGGTCATAAATCAGCAGGAAGAACATGGGACATGATGTCCTTTGACCCTGCTCTGTCCTCACTGTGACTTGTCCCAGATATAAAGAGAGAGGATATGAAATATCAACTCATAGCAACGTCCCCACAGCCACATTCATTGTCATTAGGTGTCCAAGGAAAGGTCAGAACAAAGTTTGAAAGACGAGAAGAAAAAGTTGAAACGATGATCTCTCCATTGGTAGTTAGATAGACTTTCAGTTTTCACCATAAAGCCTGGTTCAAAATTTGATAGGAACTTCCTGCAACAAAGCAAAGGGAAGTTCTCCATTTCTAATGAGAACTGGCAGTTTCTGACAACTTGAGTGGTGGTGTTATAAGTAATTGAGTCCCCTGTCGAATTCGGTCCCCTTAGGACCCCGAGTGATTCTATTGGCTGAAAGAACGTCTATTTGGGTACTCGTTTAGCGCCTGATTGCAATTCTTACAAAATTTCATCACGATAAATGTCACAAGAACTTTGCTAAAATTACCATTAACGTCTTTAACATTAAGTGCTTGCTATGCTAGTATGTACATAAGGCTATAGGTAGTGAAATCGAACAAATCTCGTTATTGCTGTTTTAGTTAGCTTACGTATCAACTAGCATAGCATAGAACTACGTGGTTAGCTAGCTATTGTAAAAAAGCTAGCCCTAGCACTTACAGAACATGCACAAACAAAACAATGTTGTAACGGTCGGTGTCCTAAAGGGGACCGAATTCCAGGGGGGACTCGATACCTCATGACAACGGCAGCTGTTGCCTGCTTGATAAGGGCGTGTCCAACATCTTGACTATTCTCAAATTGAAAAACTATATGCAAATAGGCAGTTACTTGAGGTTATTGTAGGTATGTGGAGTTTAAATGATTAGGGTCCAGTTTAAGACATGATTTAAACAAAAGTTTTCACCTTGAGATTGAATGTAACTGGTAGAAGACTGACAGGTAAAGGGGAGAAGTTAACGGATGCTCTAACCAAGCAGTCTAACATAGGTCATTTGAGATGGATAGTCACTAAAGGGCGTCTTCAGATTTTGACTGAAGATTATGAGGCCACATGAATTTAAATAAGAACATGACACTGATAGTCTATTTACAATAAACGCTCCAATATTTCATGAAAAATAGGAATTGTAATTATTAATTCCACTGGGACTGTAACATAGGCTATATCTAAAAATCAAATATGTACTGTGATGTCTTTTAAGCTAAATATATTGTGTGAAAGGTGAGACCTATAATCTTACTTCTCAGGGTGACACATGGGCTCTAAACATTGGTGGCACACTGGATTCAAACATTGTTTATCTTATTTACATGCCTAGTTATAACGCCCCAGCAATACCCATCAAGGTAATGTCCACACTCACCTTTAGACCTAAGCAAATACAGTCTTCACAATGCATGCTCACCCCACTCCGCCTTTCAGAATACAAACATGCTTTCAACTCTACCTGACAACAAACTTAAATAATACACGCATGAGGACAGAACAAAAGGCCGTCTTCATTTCCCACACAGAATACATTAGCTGTAAGTGTGTTAGTGGTTATTGCCGGGGTCTGAATCTGCAGCGGACACCTGGGATTCTCTAGACTGTTTGATCTGGCCCTTTCAAGCACTGCGATCATCCTGCTAAATTGCGCCTAATGGACGAGGCCTGCCACTCGGAAACCCAGACAAGAGGGGAGCACAATTTACTGTGCGTACACACCTGTCCTTTGTAGTTCAGAAACCACATTGTAAGCACCGGCAGCATTAGCCTCGATTCACAAACAGCACTCCGGAGCAGCAGAGCGCAGCCTCCATTTAGGGACCCTCAATAGCCCTGGGATGCTATTAGCCCCTGTAGCCGAGTATGCTCGCAGATCCTCGCCGAACAATGCCCTGGTAAGATGGAGAGAACATGAGAGGGATGGAAAGAGACTGAGATGAGGAGACGCATCACTGCACCTGTCCCTTCAATGGAATCCATCACGTGCAGGCTAAACTCGTAGATTAGAGTCGGCTAGCATGTACAGTGCAGCTAGCTAGGTCATGAATAATATAGGCCGTGCTGATGTTCGGCAAAGGAAGGTGGCTTGTCAAATTGAATTGCAAGTGTCCAAAATGCCTGTTCTTGACATTAGCTCTAATGATGCGCAATAAGGGTGGTGGTAATAGTTTGCAGTTAACAATGGTGGAGTGTTCGGTCGGTAATTTTGTGGTTACATTTTGTGACACTACATAAATAACACAACTGTGGTTTGTGCAACTATTAGAAACACATTTTCAGATTTATTTTCAGTGCTTATCTGTAAAGGGCATGAAAACACAATACCCTACCCACAGCTGCAGTGATTCATGACACGTCACGATGCCATTCCGTGAAGGTAAATGTTTCTCCATTTAAAAAAAAGTGGAAAATGTCTTTCGTATATCCGCCTGTGAAATTGGATGAAATTTCCGAGCATACGCAATAATTAATTTCTGCAGTGTTGGAATACAGTCAGATGTTTACCATCTCTGTATTATGGCTGATTGAGATCTTTATGTCCTGGACAAGCTCACATGCACGGTGGACAGAATGGCCGCTTCAGAGTTTACAAGCTGAACTGATTGTGCATTTGGTACAGTTGGAGTTAGTGGCTAAATAGCATTTTGTAAACACACCGGGAGTTTTTTGTTTTGTGCGGTGAAGACAATTACAGTTCCACTGCTGCCAGTGCTTCTACTGAGCAGGTGGCTTGAGTTGGATACAGAACATATTATTTCTCTCTCCCTTAGTTCCCTCTCACTGTCCCTCTGCCGTTTTCGCTATATTTTACTATAGTAGATCCACCGACTGTCCGTCTGTCTGTCTGTTTTTATTTTGTCCAGTAAAACGTGGTGTAGTGCAGTAATATCAGACTTGGTGCTGTACTTGGTTGCATACATTTTTAATGGCTATGACCAGGTTAACTGTTAAGGAGCTGTCAAAATGTCATTACCTGTGCAATACAGACATCTTAAATGTTCTCTCTCTCTCTCTCTCTCTCTCTCTCTCTATCTCTCTCTCCCTCTATCTCTCACTCACTAACTCACTCACACAAACACACACTTGAAAGAAGAGCTCAGTAGGTCAAGTCTCTGAATAAGACAAAGCAGGAACTATCCTCTCATGTTGCAGCTATAGATAAATGACCGAGGGGGAACTGCCATTAGATTTACTTCACATTGTTCCAGGTGTGACAACGACAGACATTCTCACATATAGTTCAGTACAATGACATGACATATTATTGTATACTTTCATGTAGCTCAGGGGTTTGAGCATGGCGTTAAAAACACCAAAGGTCATGGGTTCGAACCCGGGGATTGGACATATTGAGAAGCAAATGTGTAGTATAATGCAATGTAAGTCGCTTTGGATAAAGGCGTATGCCAAATACAGAAAAATGTAAAATGTAAATAGTAAAAATAACACTGCCTTGGACATATTACATACTGTATATGTAACATACAGTAACCTGCATTACATAATTCTCAGCACATCATTAACTAACATTCATTTTAACGTCTTTACAAATTTACATCATGATGTCAATAACCCTGTATACCACACATACATGTATTATAGTCTGTGTGACCTAATGCAATATACATTGTTAAAGTAAAGTGCATGTATGCATGGATAATCTGTTGAAAAAGTATAAGGTTTCCTCATATTCAAATGTTGTATGGATCCGCAGTGGTATGGTCAGGTTGCAGTACAGTATTCAGAGTCTCCAGGTGTCCTGTTGCCGCCCATGCGACGCCACGTGAGAACAAACTATAGACTAATTAAAAAAACAACCAATACAACAACCAACATCACATCTCATTCAGCTTCACCAGAAACAATTACAAAACTCCCATTTAAAGGTAATTAGAAAGATTAGACCTCTAAATGAACGTCCCAGAATGCTTAGACTTACAACGTTCTGGTTTAAGACTGTAACATGTTCATGAATAGTAAATGGCCACACGCACGGCTTATTTCAGTCAGCACTCATTGACTCAAGGTTATCGGCACAGTTGTGTAGGTTAAAGTTCCCATAGTATTCATGTCATTGTAAGAGGACACCGTAGTCGAAAGTGTATGTGTTTTGTTACATCCTTCTTTAGCAGCTCACAAGCGAGACCACATGTGCCTTAGGCGTCTCGAATACGCAAACTATGCAAATACATTGGATATTAAGGTCTTATTTCAATAGTGATTTTCATATTAAAATATTGACGTTTTAACTGGCACCCACTCTCAATTCTCATTATACAGTAGTGTACACCAGCCTTTGTGAATGCAAATTTTTTCTCGTCTAATTAGTAAGTAGTTCAAAGCACATTTTGTTAGCTTTTGTTATGGCACAAGAACTAATAGAAGTTATGTGACGAAGGGCCATGGATTGGTTCGCACAAAGATAAGAGAATTCTTGGTATTTTAATTATTGTTAAAGTTATCCCTCTAATCAGAAGAATGTAAAAACAATTTAATAAAGTTAAAGGATTTAATGTATTCTAATGAGTCTTATGAGTAAAAATACATGAGTTTAAGTAAAGCTAATAAAATGAAATACCATCCATCATACATACTGTAAATGGTGGTGTGGGTGGCGTAAAACAGTTACATGTCTCTACATTTGCTAACTATTAAATTCACAATTTTAACTCGAGCTTTTGTTATATACGAGCGGATCGTATTCACGCGAGTGTCAGAACTGAAGTGTCAGAACTGAAAACGCCCTTGCAACGGAGATTACGTCTGTTATTGACACCATGCCCAGCGAACGCCAGGTTCTGGTATGCACCTATCCATGACGACATTGATAGGTTGAAAACCACCACCAGAAAAATATCAATGACCAAAAACCGAGCGTTTGCAGAGCTGGCCTCAAAACCAGGGTAGAAAATAGCTTATTACTTATTGATTTGGATGTTTTTGGATGTAAGAACCACGCTAACATCCTAAGTAGACCTCATATAACAGTATAAAACCATAAACAAGCACAGTTCATCACACCTTTAAAATGTTAAAATGTTTTGCCGATTAATCGCATCAAGAATAAAAGTTTGTGTTGACATAATATATGTCTGTGTGATTTACATATTAAGTTTATATTTATAAACACAAAAGAATACACTTACATTTACATATATTTAAGAAATATTTAGATTATTAATTATTGAAATTATATATATATGTTTATTCATTTTTATATTCTTCTTAAATATATGCATGTAAGTGTCTGTGTTTGTTAATACAAAATAAATATGCACCGTGCACAGACATATATTATGTAAACACCAAAAAAATTATGTACGCGATTAGTCCCGATTAATCGTTTGATAGCCCTATAGTTTCGATGTTATAGTTTATCAAACAGATTTTTTTTAAATTGATTGACTTAGGTAAAGTTTTCTTATAGCATCAGCTGTGTTGCTTTATGTAAAATGGTAATATTATGTCTTTATCAACTAATCGGTGCATTTTTATTATTTATGAAGCAGAGAAACAATTAAGAAAAGCTCCATTTTTAAGACAAGCATGATGTTTGCAAGCAACGTATGCACGCTAGGGTTTCACAGCTCACGGTAAGTCCACATGTATGTATACTGTATGTGCATGCGTGAGGGCTACTTAATGTATGTCCAGAAAAAACAGATGCAAATTATCAATGTGTGCGCGCACGGCGTGTGTGAATGCATGCCCATTTGGAGTGAGATTCAGAAGGCTTGCTTCCATCTTGGCAAGGCTACTGTACCGCAGGGACAGCAGCAGTGTGCGCAATGATAATTGTGTGAATTGAGCTGTAAGGGGGAGCTGCCCATTGACCAGCGCGCTGTGCCTGTTCTCTCTGGCAGGTGTGTGGTGGCTGAAAAAGAGAGAAACGGAGAGAAAGAGAGGCAGGCAGGCAGGACACAGCTGTTAGTACAAGGCCTCCATTATCCAAAGGCAGCCTATTGATTCACCCAGTGGGATGTTTCCTCTCTGTGCCTGTACTGGTGTCGCGCACAGTGCATTTGCAAGGCTGTGAGCTGCGATCGATAGCCAGAGGTGTTCCGGCCCTCTGATTTTAATGGGCCCTTCTTCGATCAACGGAGACCGACTCCACCAGGGGCTGTGTTTCCTATAATTAGAGTGTATGTTAATGTGCAGGGACCCATAAAGCACATCTCACAGCCCGCTAATATAATTACTTTGCCTGCTCTGTAAAAAGCAAAACGAATCGAATGGTGTCAATGGGATTAAGGAAATGGGGGCGGTTTGAATTTTCACAGAATTTGATCTGACATTTATTTGAGCCTGGCAGGCTATTACCCAGAATGCCACGGGAAACAGAAGATGCTGAGAAGGTGGACTTGCATACTTTTGAAACCGGAAAAATACAGAGTAAAAGAAAAGGCTAAATATGTTGTTCTATTAGCCTTTATGAGATATGAATCAAATTGATAGGAGATTTTTTTTCTGTGTAATAAATCTGTAGTGTTGCCTTGTGTAATATTTTCTTTAATTTTGTTAACATTTCTTAAAGGGATAGTTCACCCAAAAATTCTGATTCCGTCCTCATTCATTCACCCTCTATATTTTCGAGCAACAACTTTAACAACTCAATCTTAAAGGAACATGCATTTGTGAATTTTTCATGCATAGTGTAATAATTGTAATAAATGCATATTCTGTATGTGTAGCTTTGTTAGTTTTAATAAAAGGGCCTGAATTAGCCATCTAAAAAGACAGTGTCTAAATTGACACTATTTTCTCCAATTGAACGATAAAAGTAAAAACAGCCTTAAATATCATTCCATAATCCCACAGAGAGAACATCTTTACATAAAAAACCCTCAGGTTTAACTAGTGCACTTTTCTTTTGTCAATCTGAGCAAAGAGTATTGGAGAAATCGCTCGCGTAAACCCGTCTTAATCTATCTCTCGCACCCTCCCTTGGCCACAAATGTGCATCTGTTCACAGCTCCATTCCTCCAAAACAGTCTGTATTCTGACAACACTATAATTTGAATGGCACTCTCCTTCAGATTTTGCAACGATGGGGACATCAGTATGTCTGCTTTGCATAAATGTGTCTCGTTCGGAAATTATAGCGTCTGTAAGAAACAGGCTATAGCGGCAGACCTCTGTCTGCGGGTGTGTTATAGACTTCTCTCTCTTTCGTATATTTACGTGTCCAAGCTGCTTTCATTACCCCATGAATGTTAATAATGACCACGGCTATTAGAGCAAAATTTTGAGGACCCCCCAGTCCCAATCCACAATATGAATGACAATAAGTAATATGGCTTTGGAACGACGCAACGGGTGTTAATGCTCACAGAAGTTTAATTTTGGGGTAAACTGTCCCTTTAACAGTAGCTGTGGTGAAAGAATGCCCCAATTTGGCTCTGACATGATGAGTGCAGGAAGGACTGCTCGTACTAAAAGCTTGAGAACAGTCGTGTGCCGTGGCTCCTGAGGCTCTCTCAGTCCACTCTGACGCTGCTCTAAAACGGGACCGCACAGATGATGGCAAACAGATGTTGCTCAGATTACCAGTAACACTGGTGACCTCTCCTCAACTGCTCTACAGCAGAAAAAAGCAGAGCTTGTGATTTTATTCTTCATCTTTCTCTCAAATCCTGCACACTGGCCTCTTTTTGCTGGCACAGTCTGTGAGAATCAGTCATGTTTTTCTGTGAGTGTGTGTTTTGGGTGAAAGACGTTCTGATGTCACATGTTAGAAGACACATGGAGAAATTAATGAAGCGAGGTTAAAGGGAGTCCCCGCAAAATGAAAATATTCACATAGCCGAGTTGGAGCCGTGGTTTTGGGGTTAGCGCAGGAGTGGCATACCATTTCATCTGTTGTGCTTATGTGAGATATGGGTTTGAGTTTATGTTGTGACCAATAGCTGTTAGAAAACAATACGCTTTAATGGACAGTTCACACCAAAAATAAGCATTCTGTCACCATTTACTCACCCCTCAAACCTGTATAAAGTCTGTTGTGCTGCTGTACACAAAGAAAGATAGTTTTTTGTAACCGAACAAACTACTATGATAGTCAATGGTGCCCCAGAACTATTTGTTTTTTTCACATTCTTTAAAACATTTTCTAATTAATAAATACAGGTTTGGAACAAATTGAGGGCGAGTAAATGATGATAGAATTTTCATTTCTGCATGAACTTTCCCCAACAGGACAGTTTTAAAGTTTCATGTCTCTAATTAACTTTATTTTTTTTGAAGCACATATTGTGGATACATTATTTACCAGCACAAGTTATTAGGTCATGCTGCTAACCAGCTAAACTTTGACGCACTACTTGCAAAAACAAGTCCAATCCTTGCCCGAGAAAAAAAAACTGATTGACCTTCCTTGCCCCCTGCTCTATTCTTTCATTTCGACTCGGAGTGGAAGAGGAAATCAGTGACGATAAGGATGATCTTGGGGAACAGAGGAGGCCCAGAGCTGGTTGAAAGCCGGCTGTCACCAGCTGGATTCAGACAGGTCCAAGGCAGATTCAGAGCCTGGTCAGAGATAGCGGCACCAGGCGCCAACCAGACGGACATCCACAAACGACCACGACAGCAGAAGGAACCTTATCAGCCACCAGCACAGTGTCCGCGGACGCCTAATCTGGGCGGCAGGGCCCGCAGAGCCGCTCAGGAGTGAATGAGACTTCACTGAATCCACATTGAACATAAATTCACAGTCAGTCCATGGCCACTGAAAACACACGTTAGCTCTATTAATAGATTGAAAATTGAAGAAGTATATGAGCTGCATTCACAGTGGCAGAATACAACTCCCAGTCCTTTATCAGAAAGCTAAATAGACTTTTGTTCGAGAGGTCACAAGCATATTCTATAACAAAACTCACACACTCTATTTTTAAAATCCCATGAAATCAAAATTGACCCTGTTTACTTTGTTTGTACACATTGCTTGTTTTGGGGGGAACAATTCATCTGTACAATGATATTTTCTTCCACAAAAATATTTTCATTTTTAATCATAATCTGAAAATGTACATCCAGTCCTCCTGATGATGTCATTTTGACGTTTTAGGCTGGGCATCTCTTAACCCCTGACTGTCAGTCTGCTGTGAATTCCATTTCTGAGTAAAATGCCTACTTCCAGTTGACATGCAGTGGAAACACATGCCACACTGTCTATTTTTCTATCCACTTGTTGAATTCAAAACTAAAATATCGTGACCTTTGAAATACGTCACAAAACTGAAGTCAACGGTAGCTCGCAGAAAAATCTTGGACTATTAATTCATTTCTATAAAAACAAAGAGTTCTAATTCACATTTGGTTAATTCAAATGATCTCATTTATGAAATAATGTTAAGTGCGATAAGATTTTTTAGAGTGTCTTTAATATTTTTGCTACGGTCAATCCCACGGTCATACACTGGATTTGATTCACATCAATAGTGAGAATAAGAACCCAGCTTAAATGATTCGTTTATAAGAACAGTATTAAAGCTGCTCCTGTTTGCTGGTGTAAAAACAGGACAATTTGAGAGTCACACCTGTATGTAAATACAGTAAATACAATCCCAAACGCTGACTTTGTAAACGTAGCCACAAAGAGAAAGCTATACCTGACTGAATTCTAGCTATTCTTCTCCATTACGCCTGCTTTGAGGATTTCAGCTTTGGCTCATTTGAGGCGTATTATATCACTCTAAGCTCCTCACGGAAAGACTGAGAAAATATATCCTCCCATCCACAGGGTTTTGGGGTTTGGGCCGTGTGGTTATTTAAATGTGAGTGATAATGGATTGTAAGTGCACATATGAGAGGATTAGCTAAATCCTGCTAGCACTGAGCGGTATCTATAACCTCCATAAAGGTAAACATCACCCCTGAGGAAACGTAGATTAGCACTGGGAGTTGATGTTCTAGTTCCTTCATCAGCATGCATGACTCACGCTGACACGCTGACCCTGACGCGAGCGCACATAATAACTTCTAACACGAAGTAGAAATTGCTTTCGTATGATAGCTCATTAAAGCTGCAGACATTTGGGCTCTGCTGTGAATGTGAGATTGAGGAAAGAAAATAACAGATCAAACTTGTTTCTTCCCCACAGCTCCATATTTCTGGCGAGATTTGGCTCTCATTACTACGAACTCATTTGTTGTACTCAAGCATCTAATGTGCTATCATCGATCTTGAGCGTAGAAAGGGAGATTTCTGGGTAGGATGGAGCTGAAAACCATCCTCCCCCGTTGTTTTCAGATCTCCCTTCCCAGGTTTTGCATCACTGAGGGTTCATAAACAATGAATGACTGTGGGACTCGAGCAGAACACCTGCCCAGTGATGATCAATGGTTTGAATTAGGTCTGACAGCTCCCCTATAGCAGCCGTTCCCTGGATGGAGACTCGGACTGTTTACATTTCATTAAATACTCAAAAAAGGCTGAGTGGTGTTTAGAATGGTGTGTATGGGGTGGAATTGTCTAAACTGAATGCTAAAGCAGTCCAAGATGACAAGGTACTGTGTATATATTTTAAAAAGAAATGTAATTAATAAAGCATTGCAGTCAGAAATGCCACTTCATGAGCCAATGACCTTAAAAGAAAAATGACAGATTGTTTAAATCATGTTAAATCATATTCTCCACGAGAAATTAAACATTTGACAAATATGTTAAATGGATTTTCCACACATTAAATAAAGAAGTTTTAGAACACTTCACTTTTACTTTTTTAAGTACATCAAAACTGGGTAATAACACAAATTGATAAAAATTATGTTGCAACTAAAATAATATATGCAGTATATTATTTTATATATTTTAGCATCTTCAGTGTGGTCCTCTTTTGCCTAGAATTTGCAAAACATTACTTTGTCTTTTTCTTGTTTTTCCCCCTCTTTTTTGGCTCCTCTTTTTTAATTCAGCCAAATTCAACCATTTCAACGACATTTTAACTATATTTGCACATTTATATTTCTGCTTCTCAAACTGCAAAATTATCTTTTTAAGATTATGAGAAACAAACCTTTGACCGGTAAAGCAGTGATGTAAATATGTTTTATTCTACATAAAGTCCCAACTTGTAGTGACCTTTTTCCAGTTTTTTATTTAGAAAATGAAAAATACATCCAACTGCCTTACATAGGGATTTTCTTCCATTGAATAGTGAAGTACATATTTATGTAAACACAATTAACTAACTAACTAACACAATAAAACACCATAAAAACATGATTCTTATTTTGAAACCAAACTCTTCCTATACTCTACACATATGTGCATATGCAAACATACAGGTACCATTCACACACCTAAACATACCAACACATATATATTGAAAATGAACAAAAACAAATAGTTAAGGCGACCGGTCTGCATAAACCTAATTTTCGAATGTTATAAGCATGCTTACTGAAAACAACTAACAATTTGATTATGATGACGAACCAACTTTCTGAACCCACTTACTGTAGGGTATCTAGAGAATGTCAATATTGCACATCAATCATCCTGTATTAATGACATTGTAGTAAAATTATTCCAACACAAACTTAGTGCAAGTGTGTGCTTAGTGCAAGGTAAAGCGTATCCTTTCTGTGCTGCTATCAGTATGCATGCGTAAGCTACTTGACTAGGCACAAAATAACACAGATGGGTGGACAACCTCAACATTTGCTTGAAAACCGTCATTATCTTTTAGTTCAATGTAAGGGATTTATAGTGTACATGTGTTATTTTAAACTGCTGAAAATCAATAAATACAGTTATTTAAGTAATTCAAGTAAGATGAGTTTAGCATGCACCTTGCAAATACAGAGCAATATGTTTATAATGGAATATCGATTTGATATATTCTAACAGCCAAACCAAACACTTCAACAATTTAATTTAGTCACAAGTTAAGAATACTGCAATTCTTTAAAGGTAACACCCAATTCTCAATGACCCACCAGCACTCACTAAAGTGTTTACTTGTTGGCTATCCATATGTCCATCCATATGTACAGTAAATACACCTTCATTGAAGACCCACTTCATAAACTTAATAAACATGCAAGCCATGAACCGTTTCATTGAGACATCACGGTAATGTTGGGGAGCAAACCAGAGCAGATCCACAGACTAATGTCTTCACAGCTCTGGTCGGGGTTGCTGTGTGGGGTCTTTATAGTAGATGGAGTCTTCATTAGTGTGGGGAGCTCACCCCCTCTCTTCTGTTTGTAAACAGGCCATTAGTTTACAGCGTGTTTAGTGTGATTGTGTTTACTGGGTGGTGCCGGGGCTGCTGCTCCTCAGGCGACGAGGAGGCAGATACGCTGTTGGATGAGCAGAGGGAAATTAATGTGCCATTCAGGATGGCTGCTTTTGTCTCCCATTGACATGATCACACAAGCTGGAGGGGAGAGGTGCAGTCAGAGAGTCAGACACTGGAGTGGCATATACAGGAAGAGAATGATATGTCGTGATACATTTACATTTACACATCTATGCATTTGGCAGATGCTTTTATCCAAAGTGAATTGCTTTGCATTGTACTATACATTTTTTATATACAGCCGTAGAAAAATGGGCCATTCCAGCCCAGTGTCTGTTGAATTTCAACAAAATCAAACCTAAGGAGTGATATAAAGTCATCCAACAACAATGTGAAAGACTGACAGCATGACAAGACATAAACTGTGATAAAAAACGAGATTATCATATAAAAAATAAAATGTGTACTATACATGTACAAATATTACTGTTGTATTGCTTAAAAGTGAAAATGAACTTGTTTTCTCTGCCATATTTGAGGTCTGAAAAAATACAGAGCATCTTTTCTGTTATTTTGACCTGTTTTTCCAATTTCTATTTTCTGCTAATAGTCTTTTTATTTGAAATTTGGGAGAAATATTGTTAGTAGTTCACAGAATGCAAAAAAAAATGATAATTTTACCTAAAAACACCCATATAAATGGTGAAAATAACAAGAAATGGTCTTTATAAAAAATTATTTTGTAGGTTGTGCTTATAAACTTCTCAAAATATTGACCATTAACCTATTTCACAAACTTTTTATGATTTTTGCAGTCCTGTTTAATATCTAAGGTATTAAACCCTGACTTTTTAAAAATTACTTAATTTAAAATCTAGATTATTAGATTATATTAGATAATTTAAATAGATTGAAAAAAGAAATTTGACTTTTTCGGGAACACAAATTTGTGTCGTGATCATTATTAAACTTCTATAAATAAAAAATATAGTTTTTTGAACAACTTAATGCTTATAGATGGTAGATTTAATGCATTATGTCATAAAAGCTGTTGTTACCAGTGGCCTTCAAGAACATGATATATTTTGTTTCTGTGTATTTTTGTCAAACACAAAACACACTTGACCTCAAACATTCCACTATTGTACAAGTCAATGAATTTACAGTATGTGAACATGAGATTTTTCACGAGGGGTGTGTCCTTCTACTTCTTCTCATTCTGAGACCACATTAACCCTCTACACATCAAATGTACAAGCACAACAACGAGTAAAAAATCTGCTTGCTATTTTCTAATCCTCCCTTACCTGCTCAGATCTTATCGCGTTTAACAGCCCAGGTTTGCCCTTCAAAGGGAAGAAGCACAACCGCTTTCACCTGACGTGACAGCTGGGTATCAAATTTTACAAAAATGCTGTGATGGATATTAATAACTCTTTGTTTATGTTGCTGGTGAGCTCCACCTGAGCAGCAGGTGCACGGGCTCTGATAACATCATAACTGAGAGCACACAGGTGTGAGCAAACAGGAAGGAACAAATACACCGGCAGGTTTTGGATGTCACTCTGGATAACATTTCTACTTGTTCGCCCGGAGAGACACTGTCTGCTGAGGGTCATAAACCAAACAGGGAAACAAAGTGTTACAAACAGTAAAGTAAATGAGGGATGAAATACTTTCCTTTTTTTACAGTATGGAAAGTTTTGTGAGTTATGTAACAATAATAGCTATTTGTGCTCCTATTTTCACTTATACAGTACATTATAAGAAGAAGAACTTGTGTGTTCTGTGGTTTTGTATTGTTGTATGTTGTATCAAGTGTAAGTTTCCAGCAGGTCAGTATGGTACACTTTAAGGTCATTGCACGTCCCAATAGACCAGCTTTTATCATAAGGGCCAATTCAGAATTTTCTTTTCTAATTCTAAAGGTTTATTTGTGAATTCCCAAAGTGTTGGTTTGTCTCAAGCCATTTTAGTAGGTTAAAGTGAAGGCGGCTCTAGTTTTGCATTAGCTTTGAAGTTATCTACAAGAGAGGGCATTACTCAAAGAAACACTATTTCATGGAGCTCCATAATGCCTGATTCTGATTGGTCAATCAATCACTATATTTTGCCGTCTGTGGTTTCTTTAACCCGTCTGCTAAATTGTATACTAAGCCATTGTAGCTGGCAACTGATTTCCCAAATGGCTTTGCTAGTCTGATGCCTCTCACATCACTCCGTGGAAGATGAAACATCATTTGCAACAAGATCTCAATTGATTGTTGTTGACTGCAAATCATTTTAAGCAGGTACAATAAATGAAGATGCTTGTTCATTTTTTAATTTAAAGCAAGATGTTCTCTCACATGAAAAAATTCTATGCATTTGCACTTCATAAGAAACATGAAGTAATGCCTATATAAATCAAGCTCTATAAGCTCATGAACAAAAAAACATCTGTTTACATCAGACAGATTACATTCTTTCTAATCTAATTGCAAATAATCGTCTCGTGTTTATTTTTGAAAGCATGCAAAAGGTTTGTTTTTACTCTCAATTGAGCACCATGAATTTAGATTGAATGTTAATGTTGGTGCCACATTTAATCTCAATATCTTTGAGATTTCTGGACAGATCTGCAAGTGGATTTATATATTATGGATTTAAGGATTCAATCATCTGTTGGTCATCACAGCTGGTGAATGTTAATAAATGTTTGTAGGTAGATGGTGTGACAGTGAGAACAGATCATGAACTGATGTCAGAATCATCTGCTGCACCATCAAGTGGAGAGAAAAAGTACAGCATTGACTTTGCATAGAGTTCCGTATTCATCTATGCTTAGTGTGACTTTGTGTTCCTGTGACATTGACCTTTGAGAGTTCCTGAGTCTATTCTTTAACCAAATAATGGTTAATAATCCATGTATGGATCAAATTGTAGATTTTTCATTGAATGAAGCCAATCGGTACAGTTTAAGCTGTTTTGGCAAAAACATTTGTTAAGAAAAAATACTATGAATACCATTCTTGAAAAAACATTGTGCAACATTTCAAAATATTAAGAGTTTCAGACGTTACATCCTGTATCTTATTTAATTCAACATGACAATTTTCTTTAAAAAAATACAAGTTTATTTATGGAGATGATTTAAACCAAACAGACAATATAGAGTAGATAAAAAAATGATAATTAACAAAATTAGATGTTTTCTAATGAAAAGATTTCAAAATACATTGAACTTTGTACAATGTCTTAATACAGAATTGAACTGCAAATCTTTCAATAGATGTGTTTTAGACATTTTTTAATTAACTTTTCAACCAGACAGTTACACTTGTGGCACTGTCAAGTTTGCATTTCCAATTTTATGTGAGATGTACGTAAGTGAACATAAGAGGCAGACATAAAAACAACTGGCCAATGGGAAAAGCAAATATGAAAGATGAGTAGACTGAAAGCAAGTATTATTTTCATATAAACATCTCTGATTTTAAAGATTTTTTAAAGAAAAGAACCTGTGAATTACTGAGGTTTTTGGAAGTCAATTAATCTTGGGTTTTGAAACAGTTTTTGTTAATTATCTGGTTTGTCTGCTTAATGAGTTGTTTATTTGGTATTATTTATTTAAGCTGCAACAACGTTGTCTTGTCTCCCTTGTGTATTTGGTTAAAAAGTTAGATTGAAAAAATAATAGTCTTACATTGTGTTGTTTTCTTTTTTGTTAACTCGTCTTATCCTCCTACGAAATGTAATGTTTGAAAAGCAAATGCACATTCTTTCTTTGTAGAGATGACACCAAGGTCATGGCCGGAATTTTAATGAAGTTATTTCTCTTTAGAAACTGATAAAAGTCTTGCATGGCAACGGAGTTTCTATGGTGTTAAGATCTACTTTTACATGAAGCTAAAATATAACAAAAAAACAAAACAAAACACCACTGCCTTGGAAACGTAGAGGCAGAATATTGTTGACAAAAGCTGGTACCCACAAATCTAAAATCTTTTGTTTCTACAGGAAACAATAGAAAAGCTGGGGATTTAAGGAAGGGAAACCTGAACTGTAAAGATGTATGTATAAGCATATTATCAGCAGTGTCAGTGCCTGCTGTCTGTCTTAAGGTTCTTGTTTGTGTAATCTCAAATATTTGTGTGAGCTGCTCGTGTAAACAAATAGAAGTCACAACATGATCCTGTTTCCACACATCATCAATTCAGTATTGGTCCAACCCAACCAGACAGCTCCTTCTTCATCCAGTGGTATAGTAACTGAACTCACTCTCAATCCTTGGTGAGATCAATTCTGCTTAGTTTTTCTTTACATTATAAGACACAGAATTGTAGTGATACAATATTTATTTACAATGTACAGGGACCTGGGTTCAAATCTTGATACTGTACTAAAATAACACTCTAGGACTATACAGTAAAAAAAGCCACCCAATTGAATTACAAGTCATTTAACTTACTATTTTAGATTGAAAAATGTTTTGCCACTGCTAAAGCTCATCATAATAAGTACGCAAATTCAACTTGTTTTTTTTATATAAATTACAGAAACTCACCACTGGTTACATGGTAAAACAATACAGTAAATTGAAATGTAATATTTGCTCAAGATTAAAGACCAAATTTTGTACAGTGTGGAAAATATGAGTTTCAAGCAACATGTAGGATGTACGGATAATAGCAGAATTGTTAGTTTGACGCAAATTGTGATTGGACTTGGATAAAATGTAGACATGTGAATGGGTGTCTTCCACTAAAAAATGTCAAAAACATGAATTGTTTTACCTTAAATAATTATGCAATCTAAATTCAAAAAAATACATTTAGAATAACTTTAAATCTAAAAAATCAGAGGAAGGATATGAGGAGATATTTTCCTTAAGAAGATGCTTTTCTCCAAAGTGACTTGCAAATAAAGCAAGCAATTTATCATGAAAGTAAGCAATTTATCATGAGAGCAAACAATTTCTGTGGTACTAAGTACAGTATGCTGCGTTTTAGGTGTTCAGATCATCTGGAATCTGTTGACATCTTCGTGACATCCTTGTTGAATCTGACTTGACAAAAACCCTACAAATCAAAAACAATGGAATGCTTCTTTTGTTTTATTTGCAAACAACGTTGTGTTTCTAAGAGAGTGTTGAGGTTTATGTTGACACGTTCCCACTTTTTTGTTTGTTTTGCTCTCCCTATTCTCACATTATGAAGGTAAAGCGCGTCCCGGCCGGCGGTGAAGGTTGGAGGCCGTGTCTCCTGATATCACTTCCAGATGCTGGCTAGACTCAGCGGAGCCAGAGCCCTGGTGAAGGGCTTGGTTTAGTTGTCTTTTCCTCCAGGTGTGATGCCTCATGCTGATCCCTCCACATGTTCTCTTGGCCTTATCCAAACACGGCAGGCCAGGGACAGCGCTGGGCCGACCCTCTCCTCACCCTCCTCTCCAGCCCACCCACAGCAGCCATGCCTGGTCCATCGCACTGCTTCAGGCACCGGACCATTTGTCCATGCCTGTCATTGTAGCATCACCCTGCATATTGGCAGTCTGTCACCTCTAATGCACCTTCAAAATACTGTTTGATTGACTATGATTATGTGTTCTGTGTGGGGAGAAAATAAGTAAAAGAAACACGGATAATCACTACATTTATCAACTGTGTGACATAAATGGATATCCTGTAACATGACACTTTTTCCTATAAGGATTAGGTGAAGGATGACAAAATTCGTTTTTCCACATTTATGTCTTTTGTCAACATGCATCGTAATGCTTGCTGTAGCCATTTAAATCAAGTAATCTATTTTAGTGAATCAGTTGATTTGGATGGTTAATTTAAGCAGTTCCAAAAAGTATTTACTCTATTTTCTAGTATTCACTCATCTAAGTGTCCAAATGTTTACACGAGTTTTTAGATCTTTTCCCCCTCAATATTACAAAAACATTGTAGAAAATGATTACAAATTTTACTCACCCTCTTGTCAAGTCAAACCTGTATGGCTTTCTTTCTTCTGCAGAACACAAAAGAAGGTATTTTGAAGACGTTTGTAACCGAACAGCGCTGGCACCCATTCACTTTTATTGTATAGACACAAAACCAATGCAAGTGAATGGGTGCCGGTTAACAACATTCTTCGAAATATCTTCTTTTTTGTGAAATGACAATTTCTTGGTGAACTTATTCTTTAATATAGTTTTCATGTACTGTAAACATGATATTGTTGGTAGTTGTAGAGTAGTTGTTCAAATTTAAAACCGCAATCCATTATTATTATTTATTGTTAAAAGAAACAACAATAACTGCGAACATGTTATTTTGATGGAGGCACCACCTTCCAGTTTGCCTCCCATTTTATTCTTTATTAGCAGTGTTTTTTGTTCCACTCGCAGGTCGCCGGAGCGGTTGGGCTGTCAAGAATATTATTACTCTTGTAACACGAGTCAGGTCAACACTGTTGCGCGCACATTAAAATGTCACGTTTCCACCTCGGTGGGATTTTGAACAATGGGCTCGTCGGTGATGTATGAATGATTAGGAGAACAAAAAGAAAATGATTCAAAAGACAAACTTTTAATCCTACGGCTCAGCAACGTGGGCTGTTACCGAAAGTGTGGTCACGCGTCTGGTTAAATAACTTGGCAAACGTGCACATTCTCACAATAACTGCACATTGTTTCTGCAGATGACCTGTCAGAGCTCTCTGTATGAGAGATCAAAACATGATGTTTTAAAAGAAGAACGTTTGAGAACACAGAGTTCTTCAAACTGTACTTTGGGAAATAACATGTTGATTTCATTTTTTTTTTGGACCCGCAGATTTTAATTTCGTAGTGTTTCATTATATGAATATAGTAGAGACCATAACTATTAGGATTATGTATAAAGTGCTCATGCACGTACATATTATGCATGGTTGGTTAAATTTCGACTTGATTTCTCAGAATTCTGATCATTGAACCCTTGTCATTACCCATGGTGAAGGCTCTGTAACGTAATTTTTTGTGGAGTTTGATGCAGCTTGATCTGTAAACCACTATGAATCGCAGAATAAAATAAATGAAACACTTACTGCCCCTACATTACGTGTAGTTAATAAGATATGATTGTGGTTTAGGGTTATAAAAAAAATAGAAAAAAGCAAAGGTTAAGATCAGTTAAAAGCATTGTGTTGTAATGTAGGCCTAGTCCTTTGATCGAAGCATTTTTTCATGTCTTACACAAGTATCTCTTCAGACCACTGCAATTCCTGACTGTTAGAAAAACATCTTCTATTACAACTTAAACCGTGCTCTCTTCCAACTCTCTGCATATGTTAATAATTCACTCTGAATGAAAAAAGGAGCCATGACTATTGGAAAAAAGGTTAGAGATAATTATATGTTGAATTAGATAGATCCAGCTCTAAGTAAATGTTATTGTTCAGATCCCCGTGCAAACGGGAGGGGCCAGAGATTATGTTAAGAGCTTTCAGATGGTGTCGTAGTTGACAGACTTCTTGCATCAGAAGCGCATAGTGACAGGGCTCCGAGCTCATTCTGTCCCTCACATACTGTGTGTGACTCTGAAAACTGTTGAAATCATTTCCAGTCATTGCTGCGCACTAACAGGCTCCGGCGTCCAGAGCTGGAGCTCGATGCGTAAAGGAATCTAGACTTTAAGAGGGCCCCATTGCTGGTATTAATTTTTTGGTGCCTCTTGGCTTGTATTCTCTGGCACCCTCTGACACGATTTTGTGTAGCTGTTTTACTGGAAAGCTGGCAAGCAGAATCTGGATTTGATCATCATTTCTGCCAGCATCTGTACCAGATCCATACAGGACATCTGAGATGTTGCATCTCAGATTGGACCAAATGAAAGCGAGAAATGTTTCAGAAAACTTTATCATCCCCTGATAATGTGCGAACCCTTATAAGTTTTGGTCTCCAACAGGACTGGAGGCTATAATGGGTTTTATATTTATTTTGAGCAAATGACAGCATGCTGTGTTTATTTGGAGAGGCAATTTAAATTGAAGCGTAATATGGATGCTAGAGATGCATAATATTGTAATTCTGTCTAATAGGCTACTGAAAAAAAAGGCTAAAAGAGCATACATCAGTTTTGACAAAATGGTGGTAAAAGTTCTCTCATTTGTATGTCGCTTTGGATTAAAGCATCTGCCAAATAAATATACTGTAAATGAAAGTAAAGCTGCATTTCATTATGACATAACTAATATCACTCTTCTAAAAATAGGTGTTGCTATCAATTTAAGTTATGATTTATATATATTTTATATTAAATTATATTTTCGTTTTTATACAAAATGTTTATATTTTTATAAAATGTTAGTTGGTGTCAAACAAGAGTTGACAAAAAAAAAAAAAACACTATTACTGTTGAAAAATATTCAATATCTATCAATACAGGTATACACATACTGTAAATATTGTGTATCCTTAATAAATGCTACATTTGGTAAATTATATCAAAAGTCATGCTATGAAATGTAAAACAAAGTTGTACAAAACAAAGTGTACGTCCATACCCACCATTAAGACATGTTTAACCCTAGTATGTTTAATATTGGGTGTCTATACACAATACATTCTCAGTTATCTGAAGTTTTTTGTGATATATGATAGTTTTGTTACTCACATGAATGTGTTTCTATTTATGCAAGGAAACTTTGGCATAAAGACTTTTGGTTACACAGGCTATAGATCATAATAATACTCTCCCACGACACAGAATGCTTCCAAAAGCAATCACTGTAAAGTCAATGTGGTTTCATCAGAATGTCTGCTGCAGCCTCTGGTACATGGTCCACACAGCATGCAGTTGGAAAATCCCAGTGGTTCAGGAAGCCACAGTTTTTAGGCATTAAGGAAATGTTACTTCTTAATCAATATAAGGAAATCTATTTTGTGTTTGCCATGGCAAGAGATTTTAAGCCCATCGAATGTGGTTCTATTTCCAAGCCTCTAGTGAGTTGGAAAGAATGCATTCATTGTAGTGAAAGGATAATGTTGTTGTGGTAATGTATGATCTTCAAAATATTTGCACATTTTAATTTCCTTTAGAAGGCCTGCAGGTTTGGGTAATCGATTTTTGCAATAATATTTTCTATATTTTATGCACTAAACTATCAATGTTACATTAAGATAGGGCAATTTGGATTATTATAATCATCATGACATAAAATATCTAAAATGTTCCCATTTATCTGTAGACATAACGTTTTTGCAAAATATGTTGTGTGTTATGTAGACACATTTTCCTGAATAATAGTGTATGTGTACTTACAGCATCTACCAGCAGGGGCAGACTGCCAAAGCCAGCCAGACAAACCTTGAACCCTGTATGAAGGTGACCCAGAATTCCTTGGGACCTCTCAGCCACCTGTTTCCAGTAGTGCTACATTAGTCCAGCTCAGTCTGTATGATTCCCCGATACACCGTCCCAAAGCGCCGCCTCTCATTCGTCACGGCTGGAAGACAGACAGTCCTATCACATCGCCCAGATGAAGGTTACCTACTCTCTCTGGGCTGCTACTAGAGGCTGACCCTTTGTTCTTTATACAGTCATAAACCATTACAGGACAATGTACCACAGGAAAAATGATAATTTGAAATATTTGGAAGTATTTCTCAGGGTGGGTTGGTTTTTGAAAGTCTATTAAGAAAGCTAAAGAACATTGATACAGTTCCTCTAAAACAAGTCAACCTTTTGTGACAGCCTTTTGGTGTTAAATGTGTCACAAACAAAACTCCCCGTCAAAAACCGACAATTTGACCAAACCCAGCATTTATGACATTTACTAAAGGAGTTCATTTTTTTACATATAATTTATATTTGAACTAAATTGCCTTAAAGGAAGAGTAGATCATTTGGAAAATGCTACCCACATAGCAAAATCCATCTGGCTTACGTCTATTTGACGCTACATTTACATCAGCAAGACATCTACAATACATTGCTTCCTCATCTGCAATAAGTCTCGGAGACATCTGAACGTCTGTAATATGTCTACTAAAGATCTGGAGATCTGATGCGTAAAACCATGCTAAACATCTTAGAAAGAGCAGCTTTACATCCATTCTAAAAAAAAAACATCTTACAGACATCTTCTTGATGTCTGACAGCAGACATATTGCAGATCAGCAAACTATGTATTGTAGATGTCTTGCAGATGTAAATGCAGACGTCAAATACACGTAAGCCAGATGTATGTGTGTTAACAGGGTAAAGTTTGCATGCCAGCAGTGCAATCATACGATCCCTCCCTCTCGTGAATCACCATTCAATGCCACGCCTCCTCCAAAACACATGAGCGTGCGTACAGACCAGAACCTGTTAGATCGGTTCCAGTGAAGTCATGTCACATTCACCGGTGAGAAAACATTACAGGACAAAGTGAATAACATTACTACAATAACCAAGTATCTGCTCTGTGTCCGCCAAAGTCCTACTGCCTGCACATCGCACATGAGCGTGCTGATGACATATGATGTCTGCATGAACAGGGTGCGCAGCGGGATGCAAAAAAACGCTGACTGAAAATTATAACATGACGTATCATTGCCCTCGGACCGAGGCCAGTGATTGGTCCTAAATGTTCACTTTACTCATTGATTGCTATCATGTTAAGAGACTTCCAACCAGCATGACAAAAAACTTTCTGGACAGGATTGCCTACTCAGCCTTTGATGTAAACAATAGTGCAATTGTATTGTTTTTTACTTGTCTAGCTACGATGATTTTTTTATTTTTATTAACATAATTAATATTTTTCTTAAATATCATATTAGAACCAACATACCTTACCCACATACCCACAGTCATTACTGGTAAAAACATACATTTTGTAAAGCATAAGAAAAATTCAGGAGCAAATCTTTCTGTTTTTTATGTATATATTGTATTTTTATCGTATATTATATCATTGCATAAATAGAGTGGTGCAGAGCTTATGTGTTTTTGTATGCAAAATCCAGAAGCGAGTTAGTATTTTAGCATGTCCGGTTCTATCTCCCCAAATCAGATTTTTATGGGGTTTTGTTTACATGCCTTATAGGTCTGTGGTTAACAAACCTCTAAATATTTTCAAGTGTTATTCAGATACATAAAAAAATGATAAAGCCTTATCTTGTCTTAAAAACGGTGGTTGCTAATAAGTTGCTAAAAGTGACTACATCCCCTGGCGGGGAGATTAAACATCATCACCCATACAAATCTCAGAAATAAAGTAACATGGACACAGATTTCTAAGTACATGGATTATTATTCACTTACCAGGGAACACGTTTTTAAAAAAGTTGTTGGATGCCTTGGTGGTGGTGACGTTGATATCAAGCGACAATAGTGTAGTCTGTTTATAGTCACGTTAGCTTTTTACTTATGCCGATTGTATTTAAACTTCAAAAATAACCAAATACTGTGTCTGTATGTAAATATTGTCTTCTAAACACAAAACATGTAAGTATCATCAACCTTTGTTAATCACAGAGCTTATTTTATGCAATCTTCCAAAAGCATATGGGAAAAATCGAGGGTTTGTCGAGGGATCCAG
Organism: Triplophysa tibetana; assembly: GCA_008369825.1. Classification (NCBI taxonomy): domain Eukaryota; kingdom Metazoa; phylum Chordata; class Actinopteri; order Cypriniformes; family Nemacheilidae; genus Triplophysa; species Triplophysa tibetana. The sequence goes on along the minus strand of CM017907.1, from coordinate 12,452,546 downwards.
CACGGTGCTGACTTCCAGGTTGGGCTACAAAAACATTAACTTCTGCACCACTCTACAATCCGGTCCTTAAGATGTTTAGGAAGTGCTTCTGGCCCGTGTTGTTTGTCTTTTAAACAGACCTTTAGCTTATTGATAGTGTGACAAGCCCCTGTTTCCCATACTGTATTTTTGTGCATCCATGTAAAGTTGTAAATAACAATAATCCAGTAAAGCTTGGATGGAGACAAAACTAACACCGCAGGAAATGCATTTTTCACACATTGTGGTGGAGGCAGATTTTCCACGCTGCCAACTGAAAACCACAAACATTCTAATTGCTTTCACCCTCAATTAGATAAGCTCGCAAAGGTTTCAATAAGCAGGTGACCACCTCCCGGAGGTTTAAGGATGTGATGTTAGTAGGAGGGTACGAATGTAAGGGAGGGAAGAGAGCAGTGCAGGTCACTGATGAGGGAGCAGCATTCAGTACCGCCACACATGGCTCGGGGACTGAGGGATTTAGACAGATGGTACCTGGTGGGTGACAAACAATTAACAAACCTACAAGAATAGTAAGTGTGACGCTGCTTACGTAGGCACCAGAGAAAGGGCGAATGCGTCGATGCTGACACGATCAGAGCTGCTGTTATGTTACTAGAATGATTTTATCGTCACTTCACACTATGATGTTTTTCTCCGAGTTGAAATTGTTGCCACTCGACGCTCATCCTCATCAAGCAAGTATCCTCCACAACGTCCCGATATGCAATTGATCTCTCAAAACGATTATAAAAATGAATATGTAATTAGTAATCAACGTTTTTCTAATTTGCTGCCTTTTTTCTTCAAGTGTCCCAGTAGCGTCACAAGTGTTCCCTAGAACGCATTACAGAAGATAACATGTTTCACTGCTCAGCGCTCCTCAGTTTTTTTTCCTGTTTTCACACATATAAGGCACAGCATGTTCTTCAATCTGCCCAGCTGAAAACTGTGCTCATTAACAGAATATCTGACACTGCTTTAAATGGATTTTACTTTGTGTGACGTGATCTAATACATTGAACTGGGCATGGTGTGTGAGCACATCTGGAGTCTAGACTCAGTGGCTCTGTGGGCAGGCCCATATCTCTGAGCTGCATCAGGCCGAGAGCCCAGTGGTGTTTACATAGGTGGCACAAAACTGTAATTTGTTTGAACATTCAGATGTATTGCGCTCTTAGACTGTCTCTGGCCTCAACTCCCTTTGCCCCCTGTGAGAGACGAGCAGTCTGCGCTCGTAAAAGCCGCTCTGATCTGGAACCAGTTGTGCGGGGATCTCCTATGTTCTCCTAACATGCTCTGATGAGATCAGTGTTACTTTTTTGGGGCCCCAGAGACCCCAAAGGTACTTGTAATAAATTATCCTATTAATCTTTACACACACACAAATGTTGGGCTTATATGTTTTATAGGGACTTTTTGTTGACATAATGATTTTTATACTCTACAAGCTGTTTATTGTATCCCCTAAACCAAACTTTCAGAATTTTTACGATTTCAAATATTTGTTTCATTTAGAAGCTGTTTCTAAAATGACTGGTATTACTAACCTTGTGGGGACATTGAGTTTACTGGGATCGCACACAGACACAGCCATTAAAATAAGCCAGCCAGAAAATGTACATATCGCTGCTGTTCTTCTGAAACCTTATATCTCCATATTTATTGGTTTTTATTTTAAGCAATAAATCATTTTTATTAGTCATTTATGTTTGTGTTCTCTGTTTTTCAAATTATCAAAAGTATTAAAAAGTGCTTGTCAACTTTGAAAAACAAAGGATTTAATCATTGAAAAAGTACAGGTTTCAGATGGACATGGACGATATGAAACATCATTGCACGTATTATTGTCCATGCCTTTATGTCTCTGAGACACCAATATGAGGTCATGTAACAGTTTCTTGTGGTTAATGTGTCATCAAGTAAAATCTTACTTACTTTATAATGTATATTTGAAGTTAATGGTGGCCAAGAACTTTTTGTTACAAGCATTCTTCCAAATGTCTTTCTCTGTGTTCAAAAGAACAAAGACATGCATACAGATGTGGAACAACATGACGGTGAGTAAAGGAAGGCAGAATTTTCATTTTTGGGTGAACTGTTCATTTAACGACAAAAAAGAAGGGGATTGTGAGAAAAGTAGCCCCACACCCATGAAAGCGCAAATTCCTACCTTTTAGTCCCATCTCACTCCATATTATGCATGCACTATTAATAATGTCACCATACAAGGCCTTGCTGGTGGAATCTGTATAAAATAAATCTGGTTATGCATGTCTGTGACATACAGAGCTTTACGGGTTAGAAAGATTGAGAACGCCCAATGAATTGGCTTCCAAGGAATTTTGGTCACCCATAACCAAACCGTCTCGTGGTAGGTCCAGTCAGTGGTGGTGGGCCTGTACTGTAATAGTATCAACTCAGGCAGTCTCCACTGGCTCTTTTGGAGCTTTTAAGTGGTCTGCCACTTCTGATTTACATCTGTATGCAGATCAGACACAATGTACACATAGGACAAAATTACAGCCCCACTATATCTCAAGAAGTTAACATAATGGGCTGAATTAGGAGTAGAATAAAACAGATCTTGCCTTTGGATTATGTAGAAGGAATGCTGCCTTTTAACTTGTAAGCATCAATGAATTAAACATTTATAGTATGCCGAAATAAAATGTGCCAAACTAAACATGTGTGGGCAGGTTTTTCCACTACCTGTCTACTAAGCTGCTGTTATAGGGATTAGTGGACGGTTTAAATTGCTCATAGACTCTCGCAAGCAGCCTATTGATCATATGAACACTTTAGAGATGCCTAAATAACACTAGTATATTATCAATACAATACCTAATAAGGACTAGCCCTGCGGTTTTGTCCTTCTTGAAATTCTTATGACTTAATTGATGTCTTTTGATTTTCATTTGCAGTGTAGTTATGTTTGGACCTGGGTGTTGGAAAAGCAATGGAAGGCATTTGACTTGGTGTTAGTGTTTTTGGAATTACTCTTACATTTAGTAGTTTGTTAGGAGGTGAAGTCATGTTTGCGCCATAGGGTGTGTGTCTCAGCTTGTTGTCATTTTCCTCATATAGGCCATTATACAATAATCCAATTATCTGACCTAATGATCTCCAAGGGATGGCTGCCTATGACATTACAGATCCCCTTTGGTATAAAACAGCTGGTAAACTACATTGTGGTTGGAAGACATCATCAGACCATTTTCTTTTTTCTTTCAGCGGTCAGAGATTTAGTGTGGGAGCTCTTCACATTAGATGATTTGTTTTCAAGAGTTTTTTTTGCAGCAGCACTATTTCTTTGTATTAAATGAGGATACATTTTTAGAGGAGCAAATTAAGGCCTTTTATACAACAGGACTTCACTACATTGCTGAATGCTCCATGTGGCGCTTTGACTACACTAAATAGGATTCAACATCGCTAGAGGCAATGCAAAGTGGGAAGGATGCACAGTGAAACAGTGACAATATGTTATTTAGATTAAAAGTATTCCAAGTAAGTTTCATGGTTTAGTCAGCTTTTATATGTCGTAACAGTATCAGGAGTTTTGGATCTAATACTGACACCTTTCTACTGAGGCATTTTGTTCCGTTTTTTAATCGTACCGATTGCATTTGGACTGATAATGTAGCCCTACATGTTGATTTGTATCATCTTTCTGGTAAGCTGTGATGTTGTGTTTTTATATGTGTTATTATATTGTCTGTAATAAACTTTGAAGACTTTACAGCTTTCCTGTAGCTCAGTGGTAAGAGCATTGTGTTAATGCAAGCTTGTGGGCTCGATCCCAGGGGATTGCAAATACCTTTGTAAAATGTATATGAGAAAGCAATGTAAGTCGCTTTGGATAAAAGCGTCTGCCAAATGCCTAAATGTAAATGTCTGTAATATGATGTCAACATAGCCGCACATATGAGGGGGTTGCCCTCCCCATTTAGAGTGAAACTGACACGTCCTCAATCCAATGCACTGTACATTGTTTTAACTCTAGACAGACACCAAAACGAAAAGAATAACTTAATTTGCCGAAAAATACCGAGAGCACATTTAAAGATCAGGTTCATCAGATTTAGTGCCATCTAGCAGTGGGGTAGATGGCACTAAACCTCCCTTTCGAACCACTTAACATACCGCTAAAATGTCATCACATTTTCGATTCTACCAGAAAGCGGCTATTCTAAGCTTTACATTGGAACCAAACACGAGTGGGTAATTCCCAAGGAGCGGGCAGCAGGCGTGTCTCTGGTCATTTTTAACCTGGATTTTGCTGCAGCATCCACTCACAAAACATATATAATGTTTCCAAAATATCTTCACGGAACATGCTCCTCATGATTCTTTTGGCATATATCCTAATGATTCTTTTGGCATAAGAGAAGGATCGATATAATTTTGAGCCATGCAATGTTTTGTTCGCCATTGCAACAAATGTACCTGTAGTAGAGTAGGCGGGGCGAGACCGTGGTTCGAGGCCGGTAAGTAATTGTTAATTAGCGCCAGTGGTTCGCGCACCGGCCTCGCATCACGTAGGATATTGGGAGCATATAAAAGGAACAAGCGACCGGACCGTCGATGAGAAAGGACCGGGCCCGAACTTGTGTTATGTTGGTATTTATATTTATGTTATGTGATTTGTTTTGTTCGCCGGCGGTCGGCCGTGAGGGGCCGCCGGCTGTTATTATTTATATTGAATGTTTTAAAATTATAGTCCGGTTCCCGACTCCTTTCTTCCTTTATTATTTTTACCTGTTCTACATTGGTGCCGAAACCCGGGAGGAAGGAGAGACATGCTGTCGGAGAGTCCTCGCCGCCGAGTGGCCTCGCGGTGCTGGAGAGTTCGGGCAGCGCTGGACGAAGGGCGTCCGCCAGTGGCTGCCCGAAGCGGTGGTTCTGGGGAAACGGAAAGTGCACAGTGCGGCCACTGTCAAAGCCTCGGTGGAACGGCGACCTGAGCTGCCGCGCCCCTGGGTCGAGGTGGGGTGGCTGTCGTCCAAGCGGGAGCGGGGGAGTTGCCGCCGTCCGCCAGAGGCCGAAGCCTGCGTCCGTCCCCCGAGTAGGAGGAGCAGGGGGCGGGAGTGTCGAGTGCGGCCACCGCCTGCCAGAGGCCGGAGCCTGCGTCCGTCCGCCCAAGGGGGAGGAGCAGGGGACGGGGAACACGCCCCGCTAAAGGAGGAGCAACGGCCGGCCGCCAGGGGGCGGACGGTCGAGCCGTCCACCGAGGGCCCAGGGCCACCGCAAGGTACCGCGAAGGAGAGTACTCCGGTTGGTTGAGGAACGAGCGGCAGCATGTCAGGGAACCGGACTATAATTTTTTTTTTTCCTCTCTCCCCTCTCTCTTTCCGGTCGCTCCGAGGGCTCCCGTCTCCGTTGTCTCCTCTCGTCGCTGCATACCAGCCGCCCCACCCCCCCCCGAGGGAGGGAGCATGCACAGTCGCGGGGGTACCCCCCGGCCTGTGAGGGGTGATGGGGGTATGTAGTAGAGTAGGCGGGGCGAGACCGTGGTTCGAGGCCGGTAAGTAATTGTTAATTAGCGCCAGTGGTGCGCGCACCGGCCTCGCATCACGTAGGAGATTGGGAGCATATAAAAGGAACAAGCGACCGGACCGTCGATGAGAGAGGACCGGGCCCGAACTTGTGTTATGTTGGTATTTATGTTTATGTTATGTGATTTGTTTTGTTCGCCGGCGGTCGGCCGTGAGGGGCCGCCGGCTGTTATTATTTATATTAAATGTTTTAAAATGTTTTCCGGTTCCCAACTGAAGATAAAAGGTAAATGACTAATATTTCAAATATTAAAGACTAAAAATGTGACCGTTTTAAAATATTTCTTATTTTGTGTTATGTTGGTATTTATGTTTATGTTATGTTATTTGTTTTGTTCGCCGGCGGTCGGCCATGAGGGCCGCCGGCTGTTATTATTTATATTAAATGTTTTAAAATGTCTTCCGGTTCCCAACTGAAGATAAAAGGTAAATGACTAATATTTCAAATATTAAAGACTAAAAATGTGACCGTTTTAAAATATTTCTTATTTTGCTGACATAATAAGGAAGACAAATGCATGTGTAAAAATCAAAGGCATAATATGTTTCATTGCTTTTGCATTCATCATGTGAATTGTCTGTTAATGATTGGTGGCACTTCAAAAGGTCAACAACAAATGGGGTCAGAGCTGACATTGGCTGAACTTTGAACACTGCGTTATAGCATTTGGCTGACATTGAATGTGGCGCCGGGGGGGACCTTTCCTCTGTGGAGTTCAGTGAATTGGAAAATGTTGACGTGAGTCATATTAAAGTGCCTTGAGTTCATGCAAGCACCTAACAATAAAAACTTCTTTGAAGAGTTTTGAAGGGTTTATCCTATATAACCTCAGACCTTTTGGATCAGTTTGTAATTAATAGAGTTTTGACTACTGCTGCCAGATAGATCCCTAAATAATACATCAGCAACTATAACGGACATTGTTTCTAAACATCATCACTTGAGCTGGAAATATCTGACTCGGCAATCCTCCACATTGCTGTTTTTATTCCCCAGATTATTTTGTTCTGTGATTGAGGGGAAACCATGCTGAATATTGATCCATTCGGCTAATTGGATATTGGCCATTTTAAGGCATCTGTTTGTCGGAGACTAGAAAGTCCCTCTGTATGTTTATTCTCTCAGGGGTGTGCAGCAGGGCATCGCTCTCAGCCCACCAAAGATGAGGGTCATGAGAGCACTTCCAAAGATTCATGGCGATCCAAATCAAAGCTGAACTCAATTTACTGTGAGAGGATTAGAGCTTAGAGAATTATTGCATGGAAAAGTGCAGCAGTTTGTCATTTCAATGCAAATTATGAGCATAACCTCAGCTTTAAAACATGTGTATTTACTGAAAACTGTAACAAAATTTAAGGTCTCAGACAGTTATTTTCTAGTCGCCACGTATTGTTTGTTTTCCTCTTTTAAAGGGATAGTTCACCCAAACATGAAAATTCTGTCATCATTTACTCACCCTCCTGTCATTTCAAGTCTGTCTGACTTTCTTTCTTCTGCAGCATACAAAGAAGAATTTTTGAAGAACAGTTGTAACCGAAAAACAGCAGTACCCAAACACTTCTGCTATATAGACTCAAAACCAATGCAAGTGAATGGGTACCGCCATTGTTCGATTATCAACATTCTTCAAAATATCTTATTTTGTGTTCTGCAGAATAAAGAAAGAAAGTCATACAGGTTTGAAATGACACGAGGGTCCTTGAGGGTAAATGATAACATCATTTTCGGGTGAACCATCACTTTAAATCCATAAGATTTTCTGGATTAAATTGACTGGTCATACTGTACGTATGAGCAACAGCCATTGCAAGCAGCAAAAAAATGGCAGTATTTTATACCTCCATCAAATTCTATTTTAACGTTATCTCACAATTACAAAAATGCATGATGAAACATGCCGTGCATCGGTCCCTGGGTCTGCACTCTGTTTTGAACACCCACCCTATGTCACAGGCACTTCTGGTATCCTCTGTGCTATTTAACTAACAATAACAAGAGCCATTTAGCAGACAGATTCACAGGGACTCCAGCCAAAAGGTTTTCCGTGGAGCATTCTCCTTTCCCTTTTACTCGGGACCCTGCTCTCAAAAGTCCTGCCCCAACACGTGGCTCAAAGCCCCACTGTAGCACCAAGAGATATAGACGCCAAGCCTGGTCTGCAGTGTCTCTCCAGAGGCGCCAGGCATATCTCCTGCATCACCTCTCCACCAATACCAGCAGACAAAGACAAGCACTGTGAGAACATAAAGATCTATGTCATAGTAACCTAATATGTACACACACACCTCCCTCGTATCTGCCCTGTCTCACTGTAGATTAGTGCTGGTTGGTCTTCGTCGAGCGATAGGCTGTTTAAAGTGGAGACAGCGTTCTGTCTCTGTTGCTTTCTTCTCATGCGTGACCCTCATAACTTCAGTGAGGGTCAAATGGCAGAGTGAGCTTTAAAAGTGCTAGGTCTTTTCCTACGGTTACAGCATTTCAAAGCATCAAAGGCGCTTTCTGGAGATGGCCATATATGTGTTGACAGTGTCCTTAAAAAGAATGTTCACACTTATCGGCATAGTTCACCCAATAATGAAATATTGGTCGTCATTAACTCACCCTCTTGTCATTTCAAACCTGTTTCATTTTTTATCGTGCAGAACACAAAAGAAGATATTTTAAAGAAAGTTGGTAACCAAACAGCACCGGCACCCATTCACTTCTATTGTGTGGACACAAAACCAATTCAAATGGATGCATCGCTGTTCAGGAAATATCATCCTTTAAAATATCTTCTGTTGTGTTCTGTGGAAGCAAGAAAGTCATATAGGTTTAAATAACACAGAAAATTATTAGCCATTGTCATGCGTTGTTTTTATGTCCATACAATAGAAGTGAATCGGTACCAACATTTAACAAAAAAATTCTGTTCTGCAGAAGAAAGAAAGTCATACAGATTTAAAATGACAAGAGGGTGAGTAAATGATGACAGACTTTTCATCGATGACCGTGTTTTAATTTACAGTACCTCATTCACAAATTACAGTATACATACAGTCACAGTATAGTACAAGGTCCAACTAAATGTCTGAATGAATTATAAATCTTTTTTTAAATCAGCCACCATTCATTTATCCAACCAACTGCATTTTTTATAAGATTTCTCAACATATATGCATGACACTGGCCAAAATGTATTTTCCCATATCTTTCACATCTTTATATATTTATTTATTTATTTACTCTTAAGCATGTTTTCTTTAAACATTTTTTTATATCCTTTGCTCTTCCAACACTCGAAGCTAACAGCCTGTTGGCAGGTCGTCTGTGTGAAAACAAATTTGGACGGAAGCACTATGTACTCCATCCATTTTACATGCCCTCAGTCAATATTTGTGTGTGAGCCATTCCTATGCATTTGCAAACACAGAAAAACATTTTTCATTCTGAACAGCACCGCATGACACCCTCAATCCTTCATATCCAACCTATGACACCTCAAAGCAGACTTCTGCTAGCTGGTAGTAAATCACACTTGCAATTTGCAAATATGTGGAAAAATGGCATATTTCTTTTTTCAATCTTCAGTCAGTAGGAAACTGAAAAGATGTAATCAGTGAAGAAGCTGAGAGACATACCGCCACACATGGCACAGTTATACTCAAGATGTCGAGAGCTGTAAAAGCACCACTATCTTTAGTATGTCGATCTCACTCTTCTGAACATGAGTCGGAACATGTGTGGATCTCTTGGAGGGCTCTGCGCTCTTCTTATCTCTTTTCCCCTCCTTTCGTTTCTAGCACACCTCATGTCGGGCTTTGTTTGCCAGCCAGCTGAGGTTCACACTCAGAGAGGTGGCGAGGGAAGGGGAACAGCAGGCAAGAGCCCTTTTTAAACATGGCACTTGCGGGGGTACAGCGGCCCACCTATGTGGAAACATCAGGGAGGCGTTGGCCCAGGGCAAAACTGAAAATGAAGATGAAAGCAGAGCATCGGGGAAGCCTGTTGGCTCCCTAACCCTTAAGCCCAATGTTTGCACAAACACCATTTGAACTTGGCACCTCAAATTGACTTTAATTTGAATGTTATTTCTTTTATTTTTTATTTGGTTATGATTCTGCTGATTATTGAAATAAAATATAGGCTGAAGATATGAAAGAGTTTATCGGCAAAAACAGAAAACTCCTTATTTTAATATTGTTTTATTGTGTTAGTGAGTTATCATTACTTGATCAAAACATCTCAACTGCAGTTTGATATTACTTGGAATGCAAAATAAAAAACATGATTTTTGGGAAGTAATAAATAATACGTTATCTGTTTTTGCATCTGATCTCTTCATCATAAAATCAAAAGAAGGAAATATAAAGGTGTATTCTGCAATGAAAATGAAACCTAAATTTTGATTATAATTTATGAAAGAATCAATGAGGCATTTATAAAGCGCTTTATTGTGTATTGCTGTACACTCAAAGCTCTTTAAAAATTAAAAACATGTATATTTATTTTTTTAATCTTTCAAATTCAGATCCCTGTATAGGAAAATATTTTTGTAACAGTAATACGAAATACCAGACTGTAAAGTCTTTTATATACAAAAGTTTGCTAGAGAACATTGTGACTTTAATTACATTTATGAATATGGCAGACGCTTTTATCCAAAGCGACTTACGTTGCAGTATCCTAAACATTGTATCTGAGTATCTGTAATCCCCTGGGATCGAACCCACGACCTTAGAATGCTAGCACCATGCTCTAACCCCTGAGTCACAGGTGAGATTCATTTTATACATTTTGTAAAGAAATGTCAACTAAAATGTCTTAATGGATTACATTGAAAATCAAATGACTGAAATTATTGCCACAATTGCCTCTTTTGGATTTGGAGGTGAAATGTGATTTGAACATATTTTCATAAGATTCAGCATTATTTAAAAACAAACATTGACATATTAAATCCTATAAAACAGTTTGCGGTTTTGTTTTTCTAGTACCCTCAAGGACTATGAATCGCACAATGAACGTCTGCCCTCAATTTGTATAATGGTTTCTAAACTTGACCCAACGTAAAGCCCGCATGATGAGAATTGAATTTAATTGTGTGTGTCAGTTCACCATGGGTTGCCAATTATGAGCACATTTCGAAGAATCGCTGTCAGGAACTACTGCAGTATGAGTGACATCAGCGATACGAGGCCGTTGCTCAGGTGTCAGTATAATTAGCACTCATTTAAAGCTGCTGAGAAAGACAATTAGACTGGAAGACATGCAGGTAGAATTGATGCTAGATATGTTTTAATGAATGGCTTATTACGCCAACGCACTTAAATCGTTTTCAATTTTTATCATGACTTTATTTGACGCCTGTTTAGAGAAGTTGTAAAATGTTGAGAAGCGCACACCTGTGACCACACGTTCTATATTAATGTGCCAAGTTGTTACATCGCTGGCAACTGTAAACAGCCTGCAGTCAGGCTAATGAACTATATTACTTGGCGGGAGAATTGTTTATTCTGATTATTAACATTAATAAATGTAACTATTGATGTTTTTGTCTCATTGATGTTGCTACAGTTTCATAAAAACAATTAGCCATTCAATAAGTGTAAATGTAGTTTTACAGATATTTGCAAAATGACCTGAAGAACATTTGGTTTTGGATTATCTAAACTGACCCTGGTGAACAATTTCCTCCACAGCTATTTCACGTCTCACATAATAAATCAGTAATTCAACTCAGTTGACATATTTATTTGGTAAGTAGCTGTATAATAAGCTAAATAATGTACAATCACCTGGTCATTACGACAAAATAAACCCTGAGGGAAACACCCTGTCAGGCCTTATTTTGCGAGAATGACCGCCTGACTTCCCATTACCCCTTATTTACGAATGTCAATTTCACCCCAATTTCATAAAAGATGTCAAGGAGCACCTTGATATTTAGCTCTAACAGCCTCATCCATGTCAGCGTCTGACTGCTTAATGAAACATTTTTCTGATCAATTGCCAACTACTTTCCCTACAAATCACCGCAGCACCACGCGACCGGGCGGCTCTTGATATTCGCCACGTATCCACCCGGCTCCGTTATACATATTTGATCAAACAGCTGATATGAGGCAATAACCTCTCATGATGATAGCGTTTATTCATCGGCGTAATGATCAGCTCCTGTCTAAATTGCGCTGGAAGGCCACGACGGAACGTGTTATCAGTTGCTGATGGGGACAAAAGCAACAGCGAGTGCAGATGTTGCCTCTGGAAGCCGGGGAGCGTGGGCCGCTCTGGCCCCGTGGCTATACGGAGCCCCAGCTGGGCCAGAGAGATGGAACACATTCATCTATTCCTCTCCGGGGCCTCGCGCAGGTACCCTTCCACTGCCAGGCACGGGGGATGAAAGGCTGTTCCACAGATGTCACCTGCTGGGGTTCAGTGGCCCTCGCCAGCAAATGTCATGTTTGGCAGCTGGTCGGCAGCTCTCTCCCCCACCAGTTGTTGGCAGAGAGGCTCCTAAAGGATGCGAAAGATGCTTGCACCAGAGGCGTCCTAACGGGACAACATTAAAGAGAGTTGTTGGCTCCTGTCTGTCATAGTACATTAACCTTGTCCTGTTTCCTGCTCTCTCCAGGGCTGTAGAGGCCGTGGTCTTTCTCTCTCAATCTCTCCATCTAAGTTCTAAAGTGTGTTTCAAATTCCCCAGCAATCTGTTGGACTGAGTCTCTCCTGGACAGCCATTAGTTCACTCGTTTTGAATGGAACATCAAAGGGAAACCAATGAAAGATTTGCATGATTGATCTAGGTTTTTGTTAACTTACTATTAGGAAGGTTTCAGGAGCACAAGTATTGAATCACGATAGAACTTAAAGTTAAGAAACCAGAGCAGGCGAGTTGTTATTGTAACATTAAGCTTATAATTATGTTTTAAGTTAAGTTGATAGTTTGAAGTCATTTGACTTCAACCCCGAAAGGATAATTGTATAAAATAACCTGCAATTTTAGTTTTAAACATAGAGGGCGATAGAGATGCAAAAGTTACAGACTGAATCTTTAATTCAATAGGCCTACATTTGAAAACTTTTTTGTGGTTTAGTTCAATTGACTCGCTTCATAGCATGCATTGGGGCATGACTATTTAATAGGCCTACCACCTCATTTTCTTTACAGTGTAGACAGCCATTTCTTTTAAGTGTGAAGAGTTAACTTTCTTAAAAACTGGCCATCGTTTTGTCACTGTATCCAAACATCCGGGACAGTTTTCGAACTTTTTACATTTCAGTAGGCGAAGAGCCCTGCTAGGAAAACATATGAGCAACAATATGAAAGCAACTCGACATCATTTCCAAAATGATTCACTCCCCCTACGTAATGAGGGCAAGTTTTGTCATCATCGACACAAAATGCTGCTAATTGTCTTGCGTGCTGCTGGGAAGGCAGATGAAGACATCATTGATCGGAACAGCAACCCACTGCACTGTCACTTTGTAAAATATGCCATGATGGTTTTTGCATTTTTATCACTCACCTTTAGAGTCTGCGTGCTAGAAGTGACAGCTTTGATAGGGTTGTGCTTGTCTTTTTGTCATGCGGCGCGGACATGACTAATCTAAGCCTACCATCTGGTTAAAGACACGGCCCCTGCTGTCGCCTGCATTTCCCATGACTCCTCGCAGTCTCCTATCCCTGTGGAGGCACGTCCGGTGGGGTCGGAGGTCAGCCCTGTGACCTGCAGAGAGGCGTTGCTCCTGCTGCTCAGAGGTCACTGCCCCTCTGTATGCCACTGTAGCCTGAAAGATGTCCAAACACACCTCTGCACGGGCTTTACTACCTTACGATGAAAGGTGGAGTGTGTGATATGTTTACTTTATACTTTACTGTATACAGTATATGTACAGTACTCATGACTATAATTTAGAAGAATATTTAGTTACAGGATTATGAGGTAAATGCCCAGTGTACAATATGTAGAAAACCATGAATTACAATATTAATGCAATAGAAGATTGTCATTTCTTTCCTTTTTGGTTTCCATATTAATGTTTCTCTCACATTTCTATTTGCACAGAAAATGAAGTTCCTTTTTAAAACAACAAGTTAAAAATTCTTCTGAAATAATGTGTTTTACAGGAACCAACTAGAACTATTTCACACACCATTTTGATGGTCTTTGTTGAAGTTTCTGTCTTGTTAATAATAAATAGAGGATTCTTCATTTTATGTCTGCACAAATTCCACTGGCATTGGCCGCTGTGCTTCATTGACTGCCTTTTGTTAATGTTCACCACAGATTCATAAGAATTTATTGTGCATTCTTTAGAGATTACAAGTTTGGAAGGCAGTTTTAAATTCCTGTGTTTCCTCGGAGAGAAAAAATTTGGTTACTGTTGGATTAGTGTGCTTTCTTTGCACCTCTAATACATGTAATTAAAAATAAAACAAATAAATGAAAGATATGGAATGCAAAAAGCATAACACCATGGATTTGTTTATTTGTGTGTATTGGCACTGTCAGCCCCAAACAAATGCCAACTTGATTTTCATCGATTCAAAGAACGTAACCCGTATCTTTACCATGTGTCACTGTGTGTCAGAGCACTTAAGTGTTTGTAAGCCATTTGCAGAGTGATTTAGGCACAAGCCTGTTTTAGGAATATTCAGCGGATCATCTGTGCACTTGTAAAGCACTTAAATATGTAAATGACAATAGCGCTGTTAACCTGAAAGGTAACATTTGTACTATCTGAAGCTTTTAAACACATTATTGAGCAAAAAGGAACTCTGAGAGCAATAGAACAATACCCTGGAGATTCTGCGCGCAATTATGATCATCAATGATAAAGCTAATTCTGTTTCAGTGTTCGCAATTAGGCTCCAGCTGCTGGGATCTGCCCCGTCCCGGTAAAGGAGCCTGATATGACCTCCCAATGGTGCAGTTACCCATTACTGCCTGCCGCAAAATCACAAACTGCAGATTTTTGGTCACTGTCTATAAAATTGCATGTACTGCTGTTTATTTTTAAGACAGCATGTTAGCAACCAATAAATTAATCATAACCATTGGCAAACGTTTGTGGTATGAAATATCGTCATGTACTCTTGAATAAACTCTGGTGAAAAAATAGAATCACAATTTTTAACAATACAGGTGTGCAAACTAGAAGGGGGGGCAATCCTTTCCCAACAATGTGGGGGGGTGGAAACATGCCTATATCCATGCCAATGTTTGCAACAAAAGAGTAGTCCCCTGGCACACTTGGCTTTAGCCAAGTAGGACATGTTTCTGCATCTGTGTATTTTGTTGGTGCAGGAGCAACATTCCTATTGAATAAATTAAAGGGATAGTTCACCCAAAAATGAAAATATTGTCATCATTTATTTGCCCCCATGTAATTCAAAACATAAATGACACTATATCGAGGAATTTCTCTGTGGTTTTGTGTACATATAATGAAAGTCAATGTTGTTTTGGGTACCAATGTTTTTTTTATGTCATATTTTGTAATCTGGCAAAGAAAGAAAGTCATGATAAGTAAATGAGAAAATGAAAGCATTTTTGGGTGACCTAACGCTTTAAAGCCCCAATCTTATTCTATCTATGCTCTATGCCCTTGAGCAGTGGTTCTCAGCTTTTTTGGCTTAATTACCACTTTTTATGATTTTTTCAATCCAAGTACCCCTTGACCAGACAACAACATTTTACCTTAAAATTCAGTGAGATGAGAATCAAACAGTTATTATATCTAAATTTATTAATTTATTTTTTATGCATCGTTGTGTAGTCCTAATTTCATATAAAAAATACTTTTATCATAATTTATTGATTTTCATTATGTAATCCTAAATGTCAGTTTCTTTCACGTACCCCCTTCAGTACCCCTGGGGGTACGCGTACCCCCATTTGAGAACCACTGCCCTAGAGGTAATAATAGGTTGATAATTGGTTGTTCAAATTGTTATGGTTGTAATGCCTAACCCAAAAATCTGTTAACTGAACCAAAAAGATGTTGAGTGAACAGAAAATGTCTGTGGAAAGATGCTTTATATTACAATATGAATATAAATAAATCAATAAACATAAATATGAAAGATATTGAAAATATCTCTGCTGTTTCTATAAAGCCCTCCTTCACATTTTTACTTAAGAAATGATTTGATATCTTTAAAAGGTGAATGCATTCATGTGAAAAATATTAAGCCTTTCAAACTCACAAAAGGGGTTATGAACATTTCAAAATACCTTCTGCTTTCACAACAATCTTCCCCTCACATACGAGTGCTTGGTAACACATTTCAGTAGCTCTGCATTCGTGGCCCCGGTAAAGGGCCTTTACATGACTGAAATTCCCAGGTCTGTGTGCTGTCAGGCTTCAGACGTGTATTCAAGAGTACAGAGAAGTTCACTATGGTGACTGGCTCGTCTCTTCTACAGAAAGCCGCTCACCGCGGTCGTCCATTAGTCATAATGGCGCTGAGGCACATCGCTCTCCTGCACTATCTTGAAGCGAAATAAAGGAAGCAGGTGTGGGCAGGAAATTAATGTAAATCCATCAGTGTTCAATTAAGCCTGCACACAAAAAAAAGAAGGGGGTGGGGGGGAGGAGTGCATCCCGCACGAAACCAACAGCAGCCCTTTTCTTTGTGCGAAAGCGGGCCGCCATTCACTTCATCCGTCTCTTTGTGCCGGAGACAAATGGAGGCAACTTTAATTATGAAAAAATAGTTGTATGAATTTTCCAGGTCCAGGTTTTTCCTGAGCAGCCGTGGTGGAGGTTTCATCATTTGGCTGTCAGCGTGGTGTCATGTGTAATTCTGTGTATGTGCGTTTGTTGTGTGTGTGTGTGTGTGTGTGTGTGTCAGTGCCTGGAGGGGCAGAGAGCATTGGCCCTCGGTGCACAGCCTGAAAAAGCACTCTAACCTAATTTGTTTCTAATTACAAAAACAGGAAGTGCACCTGCCATGTATCAGGCCTCACTGGTTCTGACCAATGCACAGAGCCCATCAGACTTGAGATGTTTCAACACAATCTCACGGCAAAAACGTACATATTTTACGAAAAGGATAATATTAGCTAATTCGTATGAGTTTTATTACGATTTGCTTATGAGTGAGTCTTCAGTATGGCTTTTTTTCTAGTAGCACATGGTTTTGTACAACGTACAAATTCATAGCCACCTTGTAAAATAGCTATGAATTCCTGTAAGATCAGGTTTCAAAATGTTTTGTTTGTTTCAATCCACTTTCTGAATGTGAAGAACTCTGAATTTTACGGGAACAAAACATGGATTGCATGGATTTGAATGAGGAAAAATAAAAAGTTGAAGTTATTGTTCAAGGCTGATGGTGTTTCATAAAGACAGATGGCTCTGTTCCACACCCCTAGTGAGCTGCCTACCTAGATTACTTTTAATGCATTATACAGTAGATATGCTCCAAACACAAAGGCTGTTTCAAATGCTAGGCTGCTAATTTTGGTTCCTATAAGATAACCTCATTTTGGTCCAAAGTTAAAGCAATATTTCATGTATAAGGCAACCCCAATATGCTTAGTTGAAGAATATGTTTCTGAAATAATGAAAAGTAATGCATAGTCAAAACTAAAACTAAAATTCCTGCTAAAAACAACAGCGCAAACCAGCCTCCACTGTAAAAAAAGTTTAAAAATTCCAGCAGCGCAAGAAAATACTGTAAAATAACACTGTTTTTCATGTTATTTCCCACCCATCCTATGTCTATTACTGGAATTTCATATGTTCTACCGTATTTTAAAAATATGTGAAAAGCCTGTTAAAAAACTGTAAAAGAATATTAAGCTGCTAAACTTGCAGCCTGGCTAAGCTGGTGTTCAACTGGTTTACCTTTGAAAAAAAGGCTGTATTATTTTTTATTTGTTCAGAGATATAGCTCAGTAAATTCATTCTGTACTATTTCAGGCAATATTTGTGTTTGCCGGCTACTTTTTTTGATAGCTTAATATTATTTATTATATGCACTTATAATTATAATTGTATACATTTAAGCTGTGTACTCTACCATGTAGTATATGAATTTTAAAAGGGTAGTATCCTCTCTGATATAAGCAATTTCCCAGACAACAGAAAACAATGTCAAATACATAACAGAATGCGGGCCAATGAAACACAATTTATGCATAGTATTTTTTTATGTCAGTGTCACTTGTTTTGCCCAACATGACCACACATTACATTTCTGATTGAATGAGTGCATCATCTGCTACTTGTAGCACACATCTTATTTTGAATTATTAATGTGAACACCCAACGCACAATATTCAAACTATATATACAAAAATAGAATAGAAGAATAGTGCATATAAGAATGCGATTTGGGACTCACCTTTTATCTTACAGTGTTGCTCATACACATCTTGTGAGCCTTTATAACATTCCAAATCACTCCCTCATGAGGTTCCATTTCATTTACTATACTGCCTTTGAAGGCATTTGGCAATGTAGGCGGTACGCAGCAAGCCAGCGCAGTACATTTTGGAAAGTGATGTCAGGTCTATTGTGCGCTAATGTAATTATCACCCCATCACTTGAAAGTCCAAAATGTTGCTTTGATTTCCATAAACGAACCGTCACAGCTCATGTAGTTTTTTAGAATCCAACATTTTACGAAGCTACGCTTTGAAGAAAAGAATAGAGGTGACCCACATCTCACCTGACGACAGAAAGCTCGTTTCCAAGTCTGATGCGAGAGCGAGCGAGCCAAACTCAGAGGCTCTTGTTTTGAGATGTAACACTGTTTGCTAATTAGCCCATGACATCAGCTAAGAGCTAAGAACAGCGAGATGCAGTGAATGAACATGAGCGTATCGTGTTTCAATCAGTATGTTGTCATCATTTACAATGATATCAATGAAAATAAACCCAGTGAGAACTGGCTCGCCTGTACCCATGAGGTCATTGTTTTACATTAGTCTACATGGTTCTTCGAGTAATAGTTATTGCTCTGCATGCTGAAATACGTTTACTGCATTTCTGAATCAATGCTGTACATTAGCTGTCACGAGGGTCAGCTAACAGCTCTCTTTTCGCATGAAAATGGTAGTTCCTTTTCTGCTCTAAGGTGATATTGATGTATTAGGAAGTTATTAAAGCGTTCATTGTTTGGAGACGCTATCAGTCAAGCTGTTTATTCCTACTGTGAGGTAATAGAGTGGAATACCGTTTGGTTTCAGTGGGATCGGGTTGTGGGGACATTGCCTGAAGGTTGTTTCCGGGTTTTAATTGGTTACCAAGGGCGTATAAGAGAGAGAGACAGCCTGCACTCATATCTATTAGCAAAGGCCATGAGAAAAGGGTCTGCAAACAGTCGTCCCTGTCAGGCCTTATCAACAGACAAATCCCCACTGGTTCTAATGGCTTGGCTTTGTCTGCCTTTCATTATGTTAACTAACAAGGCAGGAGCTTGTTCTTCTAATGTGTCACTTCCTGTTGTATGGTCCTCACAAGGCGGGTGGTTTAGATGGCCACAGTCGGAAAAATTCCACAGATCAGAGGAAACATTAGCCTGGGTATTAGCGCTCCGTAAGGGCTTGGAGGTGAAAAGGATGCGTGCCAAGGAAACTCGATGCCCTTGTCCGGAATGAAACGTCACGGAAGAGCTTTTGGGTCCTGTTCACACACTAATCCTAAATTCGATTAGCCAGCTAATAAATTGCCATTATATCTTCTTATTCACACATTTTTTCCTCTAATTCGCAAAACAGACTATCGCTACCGCAACATTACGGCAGCTTTCCCCACACAAATTCTTTGGACACAGAGAATTTGTGCACGCTCTGCAACTTTCATCTTACGAGTATTAGAGTCAATGCTGGCCTAATGCGATAGCAAATTTACTAGGAGCTTACCGAGAATTCTTTCTTTTTTTATTTTTGCAGTAAAGGCAGGAGGGCTATCTAAGCGTAGACAGAAGCCACAAGCCACAAGGGCTGGGGGGTGCGTTGGTGGAGGGTAGCAAGGGGGAAAGAGCCTGTTTGGCAGTCTAGCTGCTTGTGGAGAGAGCAGGTCAAGTTCTTGGCGAAGAAAGTGCTGTGTTGCCACGGCAACGGGAGATTTTCTTTGCCAGTGTCCCGGGGTTAGGGCGCCATCAGCAGTGTGAATGTTGCTTAAGAAGCAGTGCAGTTCAGCCCGTAATTGCCCCCCCATTTATTATTGGGCTCTGTAAAGTCCGCCTGAGGCTGCACAATGAGGCATCAGGAAATACAGCTGTGAAGACAACAAACTGCAGAACACTCGGCCATGACGCTTAAATAGTATGCAGTATTTTTTTAAATATTTTACAGAAACTTGACGTCGGTCTATTCACTCAAAGAGGATGGATCTCGTTTTAAAATCGTTTTGATTAGTTGATTATATGACGCCCCCATAAGAAAAATTGCAAGCAAGACCTTTCAATATCTTGATACCAGGTAGCAGTGATATTAAATGGAGAACAAAGGGGCACTTTGGTCTTACGTCTCCTCCTCATGTTCAACAAAAAAATCGTCTCAAACTGTGTACAGATTTGCCAAGGTGCCAAAGTCTACTATCATAAGTCACAGATTCTCATTAATTTCGTTCAAGATCAAAGTATGTGAGTTATGCTATACATAATATTTTATAGCTTTAAAGGGACAATTGTCTTATTTGAGTCAATTGTTAGTTTTCACAAACACTATGCCAATGGGCTGATATTCATCAGAAACATTTTCCTCTAAGGAAGCTAGAGGAAATCTTTATTCTTGAAACTTTGATCCAACCTGAAACACCTTTTCTAAAGTGTTTTGAAGATAGGCCTCTGTATTGCTTGTCGGAAACTTTGTGTAATTGTGTGAACGAGGAGGCTACAGTATGGAGAGGAAAAATCCTTGGCAAGCGTTATTAGCGCATGTGGATTTATGGTGCCAAAAATACTTTATTTATGTTTGAATGGCAGTACTTAGTGCCGGTTGGCACAGCTATGTCAACTGCACTCCTTGGCTACCTCCAACTGTCACTGTGTGCCTGTGATGTGCCCTCACCTGCTGCTCTGGGGGGGATGAAGCCTGCTGTGGTCCTGTTAACCCCCATTTCTATGCTTCAATAATTTATTGTGAACTAACATCTGAAATATGAAGCACAGACTTGGAGTCAGTCTTCAGTCACGATGTCACACGGAGGTAATGGATGAGTCATCCCAAATCTTCGCTGTCTCTTTCTTCGTCTTTTTGTGTAATCTCTGTTGAAATAGAACAGCCTAAGCTGATTTAAGGGTCCGAGACGTTTTTCTAGACTACCTCAGGTTTAGGCATGTACTGTTTCTGCCGTATCTCCCCCTGTTTCAGTTTGTCACATTGGTCTACCAGCCTCAAAACCTTTCTAAAACAGCATACAAACCAATTTGGCCATGCTACAACACCAGCCAAACCAGCTTAGGCTGGTTTAAATGGTTTATTTCAGCAGCGCTGTATTTACCTGTTCAGGCGCCTGCCAAGGCGATAACCATAGTCATTCTTGTCATACACCATAGGAAGGGTCAAGTAGACACATCTGTTATCAGTTGAAAATAAAGTGCACGAGAGCACTTGCCAGTGTTTCCCATGTCTGTTCTCATATCACTTCAAAAAGAGCTTGATCATTCCAACTTGGCATTCATTATATATACGTATAATTTATACTAGTATGTTTTTATACATCACAGCCAAGTGTGCAGCCTTTAAAGGAAGAAAGAACCTTTCCTTAAGTCTGTGGAAGCTCAAGAGAAGATCGCTGACGGCCTGGGATCCTTCAACTCGCTGCATCTGGAGGGGTGGGAGAGGAGAGAGCGGCCCTGCCCTGGCAGCAACAGCAGCCGCAGATAACAGCTGATACTGGGACTAATTTGGTAATGTGCAGCACTTCTGGATGACGTGAGCTGCGGGCTGGTGGTGCCGGTGATAAAAAGCATGCCAGCAGAGATGAGTCCTCCTTGGGATGCTGCTCGTGGTTTTGTGAAGTGGATATATGTATGTATCTGTCTACAGACAGGGCGGTCATGTATAAACCTACCTCAGTTCTTGAAGTAGACAAGCGCTGGTTGGAAAAAAAACATCCAAAAATGTTGTTTTTGTGCCTTTGATTCCTACACAAACGAAATATAATAATACCAAGTAATAATAATAATAATAACCAATAAATAATATTAGCAAAATAATAAATATAAATATAGATATAAATAATTTAATATTATAATTACAATTTGTATTCATAATGTGTAAGTATACTGTGTATATATATATATATATATATATATATATATACAGTTCTTGATTTAGACGATGGGAGAAAAGCATCAATAGGAATATAATAATAATAATTGTAAAAGTGAATTATTCCCAAAACATGCAAAGATATTTTACATCCAGGCTCTCACGTAGATATTTTCATATTTAAAAAGCCTTTATTTACAGGGCTACATACCAAAACAACAACGCAGGCTTCAATCTTTAAAAAATTGTGATATATTGCACTAAAAGTGGTCATAGGGGGACCATTTTAAGTGCTATATAGAACCATATCTTGGTGCTTCTACGGAGTTTCTTCCATGGTTCTTCTGTATAAAGAACTCATTAAGCACCTGTACTGAAGTGCTCTTGAACCAGTTTATTGTTGTACAAATAATAATAATAATATATTATGTCTAAACTGACGCTGTCTCCACATGCTGCAAGTTTCATACAGTTTTAATATTGCATTTTACGCACACCGTATTTCGCGCAAAAATACCTGTTTAACTTTTTGCATGTATTGTTTTTGTTTAAACATACCTCAAAAATCCAACTTTCCACTGTGTCCAGCTCCTGTCCATACCCTGGTTTTGAAGGCGAAAACATAATTCTCCATTGATTTCATGTCCATTGATTTTGTTAAGCCTAACATCTCACAAATTCTCATTTTAAGAAAAGCATTCAAAGTACCTCTCGTTTTCACAGGGCATTCATTTATAGAGGAATGATAATTTGTTACTGATGGGCAATGTCTTTGGGTACAGCGCCAGAAAAAGTATTATGTTAATAAAAGATACCGCTGGAAGAGTGAGTGTTTTGAAATATACAGGGATATTAATACCAGCATCTGGACTGTGGACAGTGTTATTACCATTTAAATGAAGGCCCTTGAGCTGAGGGCCTCTCTCAACTGAGCAATCTTGCAGTAAACTAAGCACACGTGGAACCACTAGTCTGGTTCTCTCAATTTAGTGTATATAAATATATACATATTATTTGTTCATTTTTTTGTGTTGCGGTTTGAAGTTGATTCCCGGCACAGAACAGGGTGCCATGATGAAGATTTATATTTTGGATCATTGTACCATATGTTCACATTGCCTGTTTAACCCACAAAAGGGGAAAGCATTATGTAAATACCACGGTTGTCAAGGGTGACAGATTGACATTACCCGACAACAACACACAACCCCGCTCTTGAGAGAGACTGTAAGAGGCCGGCCTGTCACGATGTAAATACGCCTAAATAAAAACTGTTCTCGGAGCAGTGCTGGAAAAGTCTGCTGTCACAATGACTGGGAAATGTCTGTGTCACATGTGCTATCCAAAGCGGACAGATACACAGAGCAGCAGTCAGTCTGCGGGCTTGGCCGCCACACAACAGCAGACATTTCTTACGTACTGTGCAGTCTGTTCCACAGTGTTTGAGAACGCATCGGAATATCAAAGTACGAGCAACTCTCCAGTCCCAGATCTTTTCATCACTAAGCCGGTCATGGATATCGGCTATCAAGCAGATGAGGCATTCTATTAGTAATGCCTTGTAGTTTCGTCAAAACATCACATCCTGATTATTGAGGCTAATTATCGGGATGGCGTGATAATGAGACGCGCTAAAAGAGAGGAAAGGTACTTGTTATGACATCCCATTCTGATTGGTGCCTGAAAGGTTTGAAGTTTTAGAATTGGTAAAGACATGTGGTGTGCACCGGCTAATCTACACACAGATCTGTGCTCGCTCGAAGCCAAGAGGCAGATCTGACAGCAGCTAACTAGCACCCCCTTTTGAAGTGATCGCATCTGGTCTTTGCTGCTGAATGTTTGAGTGCGAGGAACCATCCCAAAGCATGATGTTCTTCTCCTGTGATTGTGATCTTTTGAAAAAAGCAATATAAAAGGCAATTTTACAGAACAATATTTGTGTATTTTTATAATAAAAAGGTTTTATTTATACGCCAGAGGTTATTTAAGTTACAGTTCCTCTGAGAAACATTTGCTCACCCTCATGTTCTTGTCAAATGTTTCGGTGGGACGGAAAAGGTACATTTGCCAAGCTCTAGATAAGGAATAAAAGCAACACAGAAGTCCAGTTTTTTCCAGTGAACGGATTTCGAGGTGATCTAGATCAAGAGTTCCACTCACAAACTCAATGGACTCAAGTTAACAGCGCACCAAAGATGAAAATGAGTGAATATTGACTCATTTATGCATTTGGAAGAATCTATTTATTTAACTGTATTTTTGTCAATTTGTAAAAACAATGCTCAGGTTTAGAATGCGTACTTGGGTATATCTTGAATGTCACATGACTAAACCGTTTAACAGGTCTCATGACATCCGCTTGTTGGAAAAAGTGTTAACAGCAGTATTATCTATCAGCAATATCTGTGGATTTTAAAGGTAATCAGCTAGCCTAGCTAGCATTTTTGATTTACATTTTTGCATTCAATTCTATTTTAATATTCTAATGTCTATGAGAAGAAGAAAACAAGCTTTAATACATCAATCTCTTTTTTTATTTGCCTCCATTTTGATCATCTTTGTTATGCTCATTTAAAGGCATTTTGAGTAAAACGCCTCTTTATCCAATAACGCGTATACAGAAGTGTTAAACCGGATGCGATGAGACCTGTTTTTCGGTTTCTGCATGTGACGTTTCACATAAAACCTATTAGAAGCAAGATAAGCAAGGTCAATCATTTCATGTTAAAGCGGCCTTAACACACCCGGTTTCTGACAATCTCATATTAATCTTGAGTACCTATAGAGCAGTTTTGCATACTTTGTATCTTCGAAGAGTATTTAGTTTGAACACATTTATAAAAGATAGATACAGCTGTACGATTATTTCCGAAACCATACAGCGTGTGAAGGGAGGAGGGGTAGGCTGAAATAAAGCACGTGCGCACCACACCCATTGCCATCAGTTTCACTCACTGCATGCGGTTCATGTCCGGTATCTTTTAGTGCTGGGACGGCTCCATTTATCAGTTTCAAACGATCTCCAAATCCAGTGTTATATCCACCGTTTATAGAACATTCATCACCAAAATGCAGTGAACAAATAAACACCTGAATTTCGCTAACGTATGTATACGCTAAAGTGATGTCTGCGCATGCTCCTTCTCCTGCTCTTCTTGCTGCCGGGTGGTCAGGCTGCATGTTTTTCCGGGAGAATTGTCCTATAAGGGACTAAGACATTTTTTACAAAACAGTTTTATATCTTCCGAAAAAACTTTCAGAAACCTGTATGATCGCTGGGGGAGTGTATCGAGCGCAGAAATACTACATAATACGCCTAATTCATTTTTTGACAAGTTGACCATGTCAAGCATGAGAAGAGAGCACGTTTACTATGGTAAAGAAGTCAGAATGCATGACACACTGTTACATGGACGATTTAAGTTTATAAAGCGCTTTTTAACAATGTTATCTTGTTTCAAGGCAGCTTTACATGGAAAAGTAAATCAATTTAAAGTATTAAATGTATAGAATAGATATAGAGAAAACAATAAAATAATAAAGTCATTGAAATTCTAGCTGGACCATCAAAATAAGTGATGTAAAACAATGAGCTTATTTAACTATCTGAAAATAGTCCACAGGAAAAGTCATGGAAATAAAACTGTCAAGCTTCTACGCTGTGTTGTTTGTTATAGCCTCACACTGTGTGGTCAGATAACGTTCCCATGAGCATAACCTCTCAGCGGACAGCGTGTAATTAATCCAGCCCAAACACTCAAAACCCGTCTCTCAGAAGGGCCTGAGATCAGGAACTATCAGCCTGGTTTAGAGAGCTGCCTACTGGGTAAGAAGGGAGCCCAGGCCCCTGGGCCAACGGAGAGCGGTATGTGAGCGTTCAGATAAACAGCTCAGAGAGGATCATGGGGGATCTGCGGGGAGGGGTCCCTCATTCTGTTTCCCTTTCTCTCCTCACTTCCCTTGCCTGTGCACATGAGCTTCAGCACTCATCTGTGTGTGTCTGTTTTTTCACAGAGTTTGGAGCTGCTGTAGGTCAAAGAGGAGACTGGCGGGCCGGGGTGCATGCGGGCTGGGCGAGCATTAAGCTGGTCAGGTGCAGCGCCACCAGTGATCATTAGGGTTACAGCTGCTAGGGCCAGATTGTCTGCTGCCTGTGCCGGGCGAGATGTCTCACCCTGGGAAAAAGAGTGAGCATCTGTCTGTCCTTCCCCGTAGACACGAACCTCCTACCAGCCTGTCCAACTCAGCCCGACTGGTAACAAGGTCACCTAGCTTTTTTCCTCTCTCTCACTTTTTCTTACTGTGTAAATGCTGGTAACTGTTGTTTCGCTGCCCAGTTATAAGGTCAAAATGATTTCGATTTACAGAAAAAGTTGTTTTTATGTATTTCAATGCTCATTTTGACTCATTTTAAAATAGAAGTCATCTTCAGGCCCTATGGGAAGTCAACAGGTGCCCCCAAGGAATTCAGTGAACCACTGCTTTTACGGGATTAGAGGTGAAATGACGTAGGAAATGTCATCCAAACATGAACATGACCTCACTTAAGAAAGTGTATGAGGATGTTGAAATGTAATTCAAATGCAGTATAGTTCAAACAAATTACTCAAAAAGCATGAAAAGAAGATAATAGAATCAATAAGGTTATAAACCTGAGAGAGCAAACCTCCGTGCAACCCTCATGAGCCCAAAGACCAGAGAACTTTCAAATTAAAGCAAGGATTAGTTTTGAATAATCCTCTCACCATGGAAGTACCCCATTGTTGATTATTTTAAGATGAACAGTGTTTATAATCTCAGCTAAAGTGTATAAATCGATGGCTATTAATCAATGTGAGTGATTCTGAGTTCTGCCATCAGAGAGTTTCATAATGAAATCACATTCCGCCCCCAATACTTCACAAATAGCATATGGCCCTTTATTAATCTGTCAAATGCAAGATTCTGCTAACAATTAATCTACATCATATGGTTTTAAGTCAAATGATGATTTTATCAGACAGCGGATTAAAACACAAGGTCAATCCTACCGATCCTATGGCACAGTGTCAAATACCAGCACTTGAACTAATATAAACACTGAGCGTTAATCTGTGTAAAACTGCTGCTTAGAGAATGATGCTGTATGATCAAATGTCTGGCCTGTGTAGTATGCAAAATGAATAGTATATCCGAATCATTTGTTTCCGTAAAAAACAAAGCAAATAGGCAGAACATTGGGGGCCCACACTGGGCACAATTACGCGTATAGGCACAGCTAGTGATTGTCCTGCCACACGTTACATTGACAGCAGGTTTGTGGCAAAGCATATTGTAGACGCGACTATGCATGAGCTTAAATCATACTTGTCTAAAGGACCAAGTGCAACACAGAAAGAGAAAAAAATCATAAAAACACATCGAAGAAATGGGCTATTATCGCTGCTGTCCTTCATAAACCTTGGATGTCCAAAAAACACTTAAATACTGTGTTGCCAAACTTGACAAGCACTTCTTAAACTTTTCAGTGGTTAGATATTTGCAAAACCCATTGACAAACATAAATGGTGTCTAATGCTAATGCATTAATAATTAATTAAAAAACACAAAATATGGAAATACGAGCTTTCAGAAAGACACCAGCGATATTGAAAAATCTGTTCATATTTTACTAAACCCCTGATGACAGAGCCCAGTTTTTTATTCTAAAAGAGATACAAATTCTGACCGTATCGATGTGGCAAAAAAATTATGCATGTTTTTGAGGGACAACATACTTTCTGTGATTTCTGTGAATTAAAATGTGCAAACCAAAAGCAATGATACGCAACAAATGGAAAAGGTATTGCTCTTCATAGACTACAAAATATAGTTATTTTATTTAAATTTTCATGTGCCCATTTATGAGGAATATGGATCATTATGGATGAGACAATTCACTTGACTACAGAAACACTATGCTTTAACAGCACACAAAAAATGCTTTAAAAACATTAAGAGAGACCCGGTATTTGACCCATCAAATTTACATCTGACACATCAGTACGATGAAAGCCTTTAGTAAAACTTTTTTCTTAAGGTTGTCATTTACATAAAATTGCCCACATGCAACAATATCATATTCTAGATATTATTTTGTTGTAATATTCAGATTTTCACCACTATTTATTCAGTTTATACCAAGTATACCATATGAAACCCTCACTGTACCGTGTGACTATCACTGTACGTTTTATATAGAGAGCAATAGACATTTCCCCCTCTTTCTTAAGAGAGAGAGAGAGGGAACACAAGACCAAACAGGTGTGACTCCAACTTTCTGCCTCACAGGAGAAAATGAAGCGTTATCAAGGACATTGCACCTGTGCTATTGTCTGCAACAAATGGCTTTTAAGTGCAAATTTCTGCCAGGCTTAAAGGACGACTGTGGCCTTTGCACTTATATCCCACATCTGAACTCATACAATCTGCATAATGGGGTGAGAATCAAAATGCAGCTCCAATGTTTCTTCAGAGCTGAGAGGAACAGATCAAATCATCCCATCCTACCATCTATACATACTTGCTGCATCTCTTTAAAACGGTTTATATATTTGCATATGTACAGCGTTAGACATTTGATGTTAATTAGTGTCGTGCAAAATCATTGTTATAGCAGGTAAAGTAGAATAATGATTTATAGGTATTTGGTGTGTCATAGCAGCTTTGCAGAGGGGATCTGCATAATAAATAGAAAAAAATATGAAAAAATGGCAAATCCATGCAAATGTCAGCCTTAAGAAGAAAAAAATCTAGTTTTACCAATGGTTTTCATCATACTGATTTTAAAAATGTGGTTGTTTAAATACAGATGTACAGTTCTTTAAAGCGAAGTTTTCCATAATCAGGTCTGTCACATCCATAACAGAATTGTCACTTCCATAACGGTCCATATTTCTCATAGATGGGCAGATGATTCTTTTTATAAAATTACATTTTATCTTCTATTGAGCCATCGCTTCTTCATTTGTTGGGTATTATTGCTTCTGGTTTGTACATTTTAATTCTCAGAATTCCTACGAAGTATGTTGTCTTTCAAAAACATGCATCTCTTTTTGTCACATCCATAACACATACATTTCCCCCTCTCTTAAAATAGAAAACTCGTGCATAGACTGATATGTTTCTGATATCTGGACTCAATCATCAGGGGTTTAATAAACAAATGATTCAATATATTTGAAATAAAAACATGAACTGTTTATTGAAAATATGTATTTCAAGATACTTTAAGACTGAAAATATAACACTGTTATTGCCCAAATGATAAAGTGGATGTCAATGTACTACATCCAGTTTTTGTGCCATTTGAGATGCTTCCTCTTACAACTTTATGTCCTGTAATTGTATCTTGCTCATCCTGCATCTATTCACTCTATCACTTCACAGAGGACTACAAGTGATCATCTAACCTGAATAAAAAAGCTTTATAAGTCAGAATTACCTGTAGTAGCACTGCTCAACACCAGAAAGAGATTCAGTTCATAGATAAATAGTGCATGAAAATACTGATGCAACTCTGAAGGATCTCAAAAAGGCGTGGGAAAATTTCTGAAATTTGAATGAACCAGATACGCCCCAGGATATTTGAAATAAGGTTACATCTTTGAGCATGGACATGAATTGAACAGGTTCCACTAATGGCATGTTGTGTTCTTTCTTTAATATGTGTTGCTAATGTGTTGCATCAGTTGTCAGTCTGCAGGTTTGTTTGATAAACAGCTTGCTGTTTTAAAGCAGGATCTATACCTTGTTGGGATTCTGTAAAATTAAATTATTCATGAGCCTGTGTTGTTTGTTAAGTAGCTTAGTCTCAAAAAGAAGCTACATTGAACTAGAACTTTTTATGAATTAGAAATCATAGGAATCAAAATGTTATTTGAAGTGGTTTGAAGGCTGAACCAAGTACTCTGTACTTACTGAAGTACTTCGTTTCATTGTAATCTCTATTAACCCAAGTGTATAAATGTTAATATGTATATAATATGTTAATTCTAAAGCTTCCATTTTGGAGACGAGGGCACTATCTTATAATTGAATTGAAGATTTTTTGGGCTGTTCCCATATTAATTCATTTATTTAAAGATTAAAAAGGCATTCATAAGCAAATCAAAGGACCCTAGAAGTGAGGTTCATCAACATACACTAGATTTTATCTGCATCTTGTTGAATTTTAGAGTGTCTTGATGAGTCCGGTTCTCTACATCGTATTACCTGACTCAACCTTAGTGTGATGCTAATAGTTTTCCTGGGGCGTCTGCATCAACACCTACTGTATGTGCTGCAACCCGACTGCAACACAAGACAATGACACAACGCACAGCACATCACCTGAACTCACTGTGAATTATCATTTACCATAACGCCTATGAGTCATTCCCACTTTTCCTGCAGTTTTCCATGGCAAGTGAAGCTTGCATTGAGTAGCTCTCTGCGGGTACACCTCATAAATTCAAAGCCATTTTGTTTATTAGTCTTCATGGCATGTTCATTTTTCTCATTGTGTTAGATCACTTCAGATGCCAGGTGGCTGCCAAATATATCGTACATGTTGTTTAGTATTCGTAATTTAGTTGAATCGATCTGTGGATATTTCTAAATCATTTCTCCACTAACAGTTTAAGCAAATTACTGTTTTCCAAAATCTGAATTTGAATGAACAAATTACATTTATTTTTTATTTAATTAACTTTATTTGTTCGTTTTTTATTAAATCAACTAATACATTTTTATTTTATGTTATATGGATTACATGATTATATGATATGATTAGGTTATATTTAATCTTAAACAATAACTAAATTATATGTGCATTAGGCCTTCAAATAGTGGATTTCAGCGACAGCAACATAAACGTTATGTGGCCCTAATTTGACTTCCAGTAGATCTCTGCAGGGAATCGATAACACTGTATAGTAGATTCTTGAATTACAAGTAATATAAAGTAAAATAGAAATATAAATTAAATTAAATATAATATAAATTGTTATATTATGTAGACCAATAAAAAAAACGATCAAAAGTTATCTTTGGACTAGGTGAATTCCACCGATGAAACCATCTATTACAGACATACGTAACAGTGCAACCACATCTCAGATTATCACTCCCCTTATGCAAAGAAAATATATTTTTTCTATATGTTAGCTGTCAATATATTTAAATGTAAATTGATTTATAAAAATAAAGAATACTACCTTATTCAAATATTACTGAATTACAATATATTGACAATAAATAAGGAATTGTTGTTTTCATCAACTGAAAAATGTAAGCACTTGGTTCCTAGATATTTAAATATTTAATATGTTGCACTACACATTTCGCTGTATTCCTATATATATTTTGGTTCGTTGGGGTCTGTAAAAAACTGCAATGCTATATTATGTAAATTCTGCACTAGAGCATTACTCTGGCTTAATCTACTTGAACTCTTAAACACTACAAACATTTTCACACAAATACTTACACTGGCAAGGCAAATAAGAACGCAAACCCTGAAGTCTTGTTCTCGGCTAAGGTAGATTATGTGTGGCTGCTGTGTAGAGCATCTCCTGGGATACTTTAGATGCAGAGTAATAAAACTCTTAGCATGCCTGTGCCAAGTTGGGACATCTGCTCACCTTATCACAGATAAGTGGGGGTTTGTCCCAGCATCTGTTAGAATTAATCCATTTTGCAAACACAGTTATCCTAATCTCCTAAATATGCCCCTTGCAAACCAGCAAGTCACAAGTATTGCTCTTTTCCACAAATTTTTTCCACATTGCTAAAATGTGCTACTGAATGAGCAATAGAGAAATCCTCCAACTCAATACGCAAAAGGTAAGCCAGTGTCCGAAATGGCTAAAGGCCTTTTGCAGTACCTACAGTCTCCTCATGCATATTTATGAGTCGCTTTCTCTCTCTTTTGTTGTCTGCCTAGTCAGCAGTCACAAAGCACATGGTGAAGGTTGGCAGTGCCTTGCCTAGGTGGAGAGGGGCGGTGGACGGAGGCAATGGCAGGAACCGGGACCTGTGAGGGCTGACTGACGTTTCCATCTGTGGCGAAGGCTGGTAATTATCGGGAAGAGGAGCGCCCGCAGCAGCGCGCCATCTGCTAAGGGGGAAACGGCTCAATGAGGTATGATCGGGCTCCGCAGCGCCGGCGTGCCATTGCCTGTTTCTGACATGAGGGCCTCGCATCTGCTGCAGACGGGCCGTGGTTGTGCCACACGCGCACACACTCGAACACATCCGTGGTCTGGATGCAAGGCATGTGACAGGAGGGAAGAGAGCAGCCAAGCGCCCTCTGTGACGACCCAAATCTCCTTTGCGCCCCTTGAGGCCGAGCGCCATGTCGCTTAAAAGTACCAAAGTTTTTGCACAGCTGTGAGGTAGTTTGTCTGTTTGCCAGATTTATCTCTGAATGCTGTTAGCATCTCATAACTAAAAAGCCAAAAATTTAATTCAGTCACAATTTTGTAATTTTAGAGTTAAAACTCACTCACCACCCATGCATTTTGTATTGCGAACAAGTCATTGATTTGGGATCGAGCGTGCTGCGCTCTTAATGTATCTGTATGCAAATAAACCGACAATAATGTGAGTGACATATAATAATAGTTTTTGTACACAGTTGATTTGTAAACTAAACCAGATCGGCTATTTCTATTCCCTTTGTGTAGAAAAATAAGAAAGTCGTGAGATTTCAAGCAGCATGAAAGTTACATTGTTCATTTCAGGTTAACAGTCCCTTTAAATATCCCATAACAGGGACAAAAAGGAGAATTGAATAGTAAGTCTGAGACAGTCATGGAAAGCGTTCTAACAGATGAGCGGATGAGTAAAGCCGAAGGTGTGGATATGAGGTGTGAATGTGCGTCTGTCCCGCAAAACACAATGCAGATGTAGCGCATGACTCTCGCTGTTGTACGTCTGATTCATCAGAGTAGCAGCACAGCATTGTGGGGTTCGTGGATCCTGTGATGGAGCTTTACAACACTTCTCCACCTGGCAGGTGCAAACTCCCCCCGTTTCTGTCCAACTCTGATGGCTGTCCCCACACTTCCTGCAGACGCACTAACATCCCCATTAACAATGAGCATGCTGTACTGGCCTCCTCAGGGGGCTGCAAACCCATGATGAGGATCCATGGTGTCCCATTGCTATTATCTGTAAAGACAGCTGCATGTGTGTGGAAAATCAGCCAGGAAACTTGCATCAACCAGTACTTAAAGGTGACGGTGTGTCATTTTTCTGACATTGAAATACTTCTATCCCACCTTGTGTAGAGTTAATTAAAAGTCAGTCATGTATATGTATTAACCGGGCTCGAGCTGTAATGTGAATTTGGGGAAGGACTATCTGTTTGTCACTAATGGCGGACGAGGGGAGTGTTCACAAGACGTAGTTTGAAAACACGAGTTCAGTTTTGTAGTGACGTTTGTTGACATGGTGGTGCAGAAATGATTTACTTTACTTTCAATTAAAGGGATAGTTCACCCAAAAATTTAAATTCTGTCATCATTTAATTACCCTCTTGTCATTTCAAACACATTTAACTTGTTTTCCTCTGCAGAGCACAAAAGAAGATATTTTGAAGAATGTTGGTAACCGAGCTATTGTATGGACACATAACAAATGCAAATCAATGGGTACCGCAGTTACCAAAATTCTTGAGAATGTCTTTTTTGTACAGTTTTGAAATGACTTTAACCTTCTCATTTGTTACAGTATGAATCCTTGGAATAACAAAGGTCATTATCAAGATCAAAACTGCTGGCAAGATTACAATAAAAGATATTCCGCCGAAACTTCATGAGATGCATCAAATATGAACAAACTTTTTCTGTGCCTCTCTTCTGCTGTAATGTTTAAAGAACTTTTTTTTAAACATTACTTCAAGAGGAACAATCTTTTCTTCTTTCAGGCTGCTACTTTCCTCCAAATCTATCAATTTTGCAGCAGCTCTTTTCACCTTTGCGGATGTGTGTTTTCACGACGCACTTTAGTACTTCTAGCCCCATCTGTGGCTGAATAAAAGAGGAGGAAATAACTTAACTCCCTATCACAGGAATTTGTCAGACTGTTTGGACAGATTGGTAGAATACAAAATGCAGCGGGGAGCTCTGATGTGGCGATAAAGAGCTCCCCTTTGATCATACTTTGCCTCCCCCATCACCACGCACATGTGCGCGTCAAACTCGGTTACATCATAAACAGAGAGACATAAAAGCCAACCACCAAATTGACAATATTTCTGTGCTGGTGTAGCTCCTCTTTTAGGTTTTGCATTTGATCAATGGAAAGAGTTTTCTTTGCGCGCATATGTCAAAGCAACAACATGCAGTGTATATGCAAGAGCGGTGAGCAATAAAGAAGCGCAACGTTACCGACTTTGCCGAGAAGCCACTTCGACACAGTTACATTATTTCACAATTAGCGTCTAAAACATTTGCTGACGAGAAAAAATTGGAAATTTGATTTTTCTCTTTTTGTTTGAGTGGCTTTTTAGATGTTGCCAACACTTAGGAGAAATTCACGGCAGCATCAACAGCGGCCGTCTCCTCATTCAAAAGCATTAACTCTGTGCCATGTGTCTAACAAACAGAGGCCATTCTACAGCCCTTAATGACAAGGCAGGCGCTCCTCTTGCCTCCCTCTCCGCTGTTCAAATTGCTCTCCAAATGAAGTACAGCTGTGCCGACCAGGTGCTGCCATCCCTTTCAGAGAACAGGAAATTATCAAATCCCCAAATTCCTCAAACACCGCAAATGCCGGCTGCCTCTTCGTGTCTGTGGGCTTTTATTTACCGTGGGTAGCCTCACGTTGCCATGCGTGCACTATGCATATATTAGCATAGATCTTTGTGCAACTTCTCATAAGATTAGGCAGTTTTCCCCCATTTGTGTCTTTTGGGTCTATTGCTATAAGTAAACCTTTAAAAATATGTCTTTCCTTATCAACGCTGAAGTAACTCATGAAGTCAGTTCAGAATTCAGAACTCCAGTTGTGTTCAGCACTGATTTTATGGATACATTTGCACAGCTACAGGTTTTTCCATAATTTCCATAAATTCCATAATAATAATAACAACCACACATTCAGACACCTACAACATACAGTACACTTACATTTCACAACACAACAACATATCAACAGCACTTTCAAACACGCTCTGCAATTTTAGACTACATTTGTGTTCAAAACAATGCAAACAAACGTTGGATCCTCTGTTTCATGCAGCCGACATGTGGGCAATGCTCAGCTGTCCTCAAGGTAGAAAAAGTGCATGGTCTTGTGCTCAGGAGAAGAGCAGCTGTCAGTGTCTCCATTAAGGTCCTTATTCATAATACACAAAGCATCTCCACAGCCTGGCTTCATATGTGCACCCTCAGCTGGTGTCCCACCCCAGGCAAATCCCATTCAGGCATCGCTCCAGACAGATGTGCACTGCACACCGTACCCTCTGGGTCAACACATGTTAAAGTATAGACATAGGCCATCGTATGCATTCGAAAAATAAAAAGCTGTCCTAACAATTTGCTATCTGTATAAAAATAAAGTTATTGGAGGGCCAACCAAGTCAGGTGCATCCATCCCTGAGTTTGTGACTTTTTTGTCTCTGTTTGCTGTAATGCTTTAATCTTTATGCAGGCATTTTCATTGATGTTATTATCATTTTTTCCTACAATGATTGATTTCTTTTTTTACAATCAATAATTCTGTCTAATAAAATAATCTCTAAAATGTTAAGGGTCTTGCAAGGAAAACCACCTTTTTTTGACTGGGCAAACAAAACAAGTCAAAACAACAAGAAACACAACAGACAGAAAACACAACAAAGAAAACGGAGCCTGTCAAGCCAGTTCATGGTTCATTATATCTGAGTATAGTTTTAAATTCAATAAAATACAAGGCTTTATATTATTTGTAAAACTTAAACAATACAAGACTTAGAAATGATGCCTCAGCAATGAACTGATTTTTTTCTACTTGGGGCACTAAAATTATTAACTAAATATAAATAAAACAAAAGTAAAACAGAAAGAATTCTTACAGCATATCACAAAATGCAAAATAATGTAATCAAATAAACAAAATTTTAACCACACACAACATAACAATCACTAAAACCTCAACTAAAATGAACATAAATATTATTCATATAGTAATACAACTGCAAAAAAACACATAATAACTTTGCCTAATGGTGACTTTAAAGTTGTTTGTCAGGAATTTCTCATCTTTTTTTACCTTTTTATAATCTGAAGAACCTTTTTTCGGCACAAATGATTGGATGGTAAAGGTTCTTTATGTAAGAATTTGGACAAAAAACTTTCTTATGGCATCATGAAGCGCCATTATTTTTAAGAGTATATCTATTTATTCTTGTGTATTAATAAACATTCTCTCTACTCTTAGTAAAGCACTAAGACCGAGTGTTCACTCCTTTGGCATTTATACCGTATGCCTTTCTGGCTCTCGTGCCAGGGTCAGGAAGTCCAGGTGGATGCAGGTTGATCAAGCCTTTTAACAGGAAGGCTTACCGGGATCACAAGACGCGGTCATGCTGGCTTTTATGTCCCCCTGTGCAGTTGAGGACGACCTGAATTGGAGATGAGCAAAGCCCTGCTGAAACCAGATAACCTCAGATGGGCAGTCTCATTCGAAGACTTGGCCCGCGATGAGCCTCTGAATAAGAAAGCGAACTCTTTGAAATGCAGAGTTCCATAAAGAATTGAGAACTAGGAGAGGAATCAAAGGATTTCGATTGGAAAGCGGAGAGCGAAAGTGATTCCTGAATTAAAGATGAGGAAGAAATGTGTCAGGTTCTAAATGCCAGATGAGAAAGAGGAAATCAATATGTTTTCACACAAACAGGGACAATAATTCCTCCGGTACGAAGGGATGAGAGAGCGCACGATGCGTGTAAGGCGTTATGGAGAATCTTGCATTCAAATGCTGTCGGTTTGCAGACAAGTAATCAAACTTCAAAAAATGCGTCTCGCTTGTCGGAAATCTTTCTTCTTTCATCTCAGCCAGGAGGGGACAGACAATGGCAGCAGTCCTTGTGAGATAAATAAAAAGGGAGGAATATTGTAATGCGGTGCCGACAAAGCGATCTGGTGATGGTGGCAGCTGATGGCTATTATGTCCAGGTGGCCAGGGTTGCGCTGGGGCTCACAGAGAGCCTCCCAGCTGCTGGGATTCTTCGCATGTCAATTAGGGCAGAGTAAAAGTGTGTTTGTAGGCTTTACAAGGACACACGGCACTCCGCGTGTCACATTTGGGGGAAATGTTGAAATTGTGAAGAAACTACTGAAGGGGCTTTAAAAATTAAGTTCATCAAGGTTATTTATGAGTCTGCTTGCATGTTAAAACGACAAAGCAACAATAGAGAACTGGATATGCATTTGATTTCAATCCCAATGGCTGCTCTATCAGTTCAATTCATTTTCCAAGGTGACTAACGGTGCATTGAAGCTATACATGAATGTACATCCTTGGATGGAACCTAGGACCTTGGCATGGCTAGCTCCACAGCCAAGTGAGCTGCAGGAAAGCTAAAGCTTGTACTTATTTATGTAAAAGATGTAATAGTCTAGTGTTGTAGTTCTTAGCTGTATAAAACGTGCTTCCCATCTTTTATAAAGTGCACTGTAAGGTGTCCACCATGCCCACAACGTTATGTTCTACGTTTGTTCACTCTTTTTATACCCACAATGCATTCTGTTTTTGAGTGCACATAAGATTTACACTTGCTCACTCACTATATCCCATGTAAAAACAGGAGATGAGTGCTCGATTAGAGTCGGTGAGGGAATCCTGAGAATGAACCCCATTAGTATATGTAGAGTTTATTTCCAAAACATATAACATTGTTTTTTAAAATGTTTAATAATCATGTTTCCATTTTTTTGTATTACTTAATGAAAACAATCCAACTGCAGTTTGATTAATATTCATTTGAATGCACATTAAAAATAACATTTTTTTTTTCATTTATCTGTTTTTATAAATGAAGTCTTAATATGTTCATACAGGTGAGTTTCTTCTTTATTACAGTATTTTATTTTATGTTATAAAAATGATAAGCAGTCGTTTTTTATTGTTTTTATCAACTATTCTAATAAACAAGACAGAATTGACAAACATATCAAATTGAACTTACAAAATTACAATACAATCCAAGGAGCCAGGCAAGTGTATTCTTAAGGAAGTGTTGTTTATGACAAATATCCATTACTGTACTGTCCGATGCATTTTATATATGTCAGCGTCTGAAATCGAGATGATGGTCAAAAGTTCTAAACGTATTATGAATGTTATTTTCTATTTCTGTCAATAGATCCTCCAAAAATTACACATTGGTCCTTTAAAGAACAAAGTACATCTTCAGCTGAACTAGAAGGTCAGAAATGCATGATTTCAGCATGAGTGTTTACCAACAATGATTTGGAATTAAATGATAAAAAAATGCAAACAAAATTACATCTCAAAAATCTAAAAACAGGCACGATGATTGTGACCACACTTTAATGTTACATGCACATGACTGGGTTCTCTGTAAGAGGCGAGTTCTCTTTCACCCTTGGATATCAGGTTAAGGTCAAAACATGGCGAGATGTTAGCTGTTACCCTGCCACTTTAATAGCATGCGCTGAGGTCAGAGGCCATGGAGCAGGATTCACTATTCATACCCCGCTTCGCACAGCCGGTTCTGTCTCTGTCTGCAATAGCCGCTCTTTGCATTTAGCCATGACAGGCCTGCTGTAATTGGCTTAGGGAGGTGAATCCGTAATCGTGTGAGTGGCACGTTCCTCGCTACATTTTGACACCAAAGGTGAGGGAGAGGGTGCGTGTCACAAGTTGCCATAAGGAGTAACCTTGTTAGAGGCCAGGGCCGCACCAGTAAGGTGTTTCTATTTTTGCCATCAAATCACGTCTTTTAAAGATAAAATATATTCATATTTTTTTTGGAACAATTTGGGGGACATTTCTAAATGCATGGAAATGGGAAACATGACATTGAATGGATGGAAATGCAAGACACAGAAAGTGGCTAGGAAAGCCCACACACAGACAGTGTATAGATCCATATGGTGCAACTGGACTTGTCTTCTTAGTAGCCAAGACATTTGAAAAGAAACGCATCGTTCCTCGCAAACCCAGTCTCGGATGCAGCACACAGATGGTTATTATGGAGCTCCACATAAATTGATTATGTTGGAAATTAACTGTTGCTGTCAAAGGCAGACGCCAAACCTGTCCCAGTGTGTCCCTCTGCCCGCTGATGCATAGTATACAGCTGATGAACCAGATGTTGCGCAGAACTCTTCATTTTTAAGGTCAACGCAGACGTGTTTTGGAGGTCCTTACTTCTAATCTTGCTTTGTTTGGTGAGCTTGTTAGCTACGTGTATTCGTCAAAAAAACTGAAACGTTTTATTATGAATGAGATGAGATCGATGAGCGATCGCATCAATCATAGTTTGTCATTGAATGGAAAAGGACAACAAATAAAAGGCACCTCAAATACGCATTACCCATGTGAGCAACAGGGCTGTCATAACATGACTTTCATTTATTTATATTAACTTCTATACAGAATGCCAGAGTGTCCCAACGGATAGTCCCGGACCAAACTTTTTGCCTTTGGTTGTGTAAATGTAGACATGTCCGATAGCTCAAAAAAGGATAATTTAGTCACCCTCTTGTCATTTCAAAACTATAATGGCTTTCTTTCTAACACAGAACACAAAAGGAGATATTTGAAAGAATGTTGGTAACCGAATAATGAAGGTACCCATTGACTTCTATTGTAAGGACACAAAACCAATGCAAGTCAAAGGGTACCACTATTGTTCGGTTACTAACATTCTTCAAAATATCTTCTTTTGTGTGTTGCAGAAAATAGAAAGTCATACAGGTTTGAAATGACAAGCGGTGAGTTAAAGATGACATCATTTTATTTTTGGGATGAACCAATTTGAACTTTTCTATGCGTCTACACTTTTCAGGGAAATCAATCGAAGAAAAGAGATTTTTATCTCAGAAAACAACGCACCAAATGCAAGATATTTGCTGTCCACTGTTTACCTCTAGGCATGTGAATACCATTAAAAACAAAAAGAAACTGAAAATCCTCAGTTCTCAGCATTTCTCCTCGACACACCAACAACAACATATCACGACGAAACAGCCATCTGCAGAACTCGTCCTAGCCTTTAAGCGAGCATGCCTTTATCTCTGATTGGGAGAGCAGGCTACGCTCGCCGAGTCTGGCAGAGGATGGAGTCCAGGCGCATGAATATGGATGCTGTCAGGTGTAAAAGAGTGGGGTTCTGTGATGCAGTGCTGTCTGTGACACATCCTCTGCTCAGCTCCCTGCTCCAATCACACCCCAGATGTACCAGGGCTGCTGCTGCTGTCACTCAATCTGCGGCCCACGGTGTCTGCCAGCAGCAGGAGCCTCGGTCCACACCGCCGCTCTGACAGAAAAACACACAAAGAAACCGTTATCGGTCAGGTTACAGGAGATACAAAAACGATTTTTACAGTGTGCTTTCGACCTAAATGTGTCTTAAAGGGATAGTTCACCCCAAAATTCTGTCATAATTTTCTCACCCTCTTGTCATTTAAAACCTGAATGAGGTTTTATTCTTTCTGCTGCACAAACACTGAAGAAGATATTTTGAAGAATGTTGGTAACCGAACAATGGCGCAGTAACTATTCGCTTCTAAAACCAATGCAAGTCAATCGGTAATGCCATTCCTTAAAATTTCTTCAAAGCTACGTATTTCTTCAAAATATCTTCTGGTTGATTTGTTTGAAATGACAAGAGTGACAGAATTTTTAGTTTGGGGTGAACTTTATACCTTTAAGCTTTTGTTCTGTTGTATGGGGAGACAAAGAATTTGGTTTCAATGCCATTATATTGTCGCTGTTAGACTGAAAGCTTGTATCTACATTTTTCAAATATTTTTTTATTTTTAAAATCATTATAATTGGTCACCCTTTATGTTTGTCTGTGAAAACAGCATTTTTGTTGTCTAAGGGTGTCAGACAGATGGTAATAGTTGATCTGGGCCCTTTATGGACTCTCCCTGTCACGGGGGCCCACATAGATGTTTTGAATATTCATAATATTAACATAACAAGTTATAATAATTAACAAGACTCAAGATTTTTTTAAATGAACAATAGTAAAGAAAGCAGTTTTCTGTGTTTGGTTATGTGTGGTGTTGTATGGTGCTGCACCACATGGTTCTGCGCCCCTGAGTCTGTTGTTCTGAAATCATCAGGAGTCCAATAATTATTACCTCAGTTTTGGCTTTATATTACACGTATGACAATATGATAAATCACTTGTGGTTTTTGCATAACAACAACTGTGACCAATGCGTATTATTAAAAGAACACTTTGCTTGTGCTCCAACCCACGAACATTTGAACGCCTCTGCTCTGTCCGTTTTGATCAAAAACAATGTATAAACTCAATTCTTTCATTCTGGCAAAGATCAAAAGATGCCATTCTTCTGTTCTGCGTAGGTAATATAATTTTCTCTGGACATTCGCAAAAGTCACATCATCATGACCTTGATCATTTAGTCTTATGAAAGCACTTCAAGGGGTCATATGACGTGGCTAAAATTAATATTTTTGTTTGTTTTAGATGCAATGTGTATACTCGATGTAAGGTTAAAAATGCTGTATTTTCCACATACCGTGCATGTTTATATCTCCTCCTGCAGATTTTTTACAAAGCTCACCGCTGTGAAAAGCAAGATGTGCTATGATTGGCCAGTTAACCAGTGCGTAGTGATCAAAACTGGAAGCGTGTGACGGAGATGTTATGCCTCTTACCATATTTGAAGCATCAGTTTCTGAAGCAATTGTGCTGACAGGTACGCCCACCTTACTTGCGCATGCATTTGGGAGGTCTTTGTCTGATCATACCATGAACTGACGTAGATCTGTGGGGGTGTGGTGACAGGAGGTGTTTCCAGCTGGTCTGGGTGAGCATTCACTTTTAGATAGAATGCATTTTTTTCTGACACTAACATTTTTGCAATTTTACGTGTCTACTCCATGCATGGGCAACTTATAACACACCAAAGACACATAAAAACACGTATTCGCATCATATGACCCTTTTTAAATGCCAACATCAATGCTTTCATGTATTGAACTTAGTGTTTTATACAGCAACTCGCCAAAAATCCTTGACAACTAGTTAAGAGTAAGTCTAATTTGTCTTTTATACAAAGTTTCAAATGTCATTTTAACACAGTTTACACAAGTCGATCTCACCCATAATCCCTCTGGGTTTTTTTCTGTGCGGCTTTGTGAATCATTGCTCAGGATATGGACGTCTATTTATTGTGCGTATAAAAAGAGATGAAGCTTTCTTTTCTTTTTTTAATGCGATGTTAATGGGATGCGACACAAAATATGAAACATAAGTAGATGATGCTCAGCAAACCCAGATGGGGCCATTTAGCCTCTTTAAAATATATGAGAAATTAAACATGCTTGTAGGGGAAAGAAATGCGCTTATCTCATTTTACAAAGCACTCCTGCAGAATATCTGCTAGTATCCAGACGAATGGAAACAGAAAGCGAAACAATGTCGAGATTTTGGAGCAATGTGCACTCATTGTTGCCGGAGTTAGATTAAGAATGAGGGCTTAGAGGGGAGAGGGGGGTGTGGGTATTTTTCCTGTGATTCACACCCCGCTGTAAAAGGCAAAACTCTTCATTCCGGTATATCAGAAGCAAACACCTTGGCTGATAGACCCTGTGAGGTGGAAAATAGCGAAATGAAATTTTCTGTGCTTAAACGGTGAGAAATGGCGAAAAATAGAAGAGAAGATATTCTCCAATCGCTGGGCCGCACTCCCTCTTTGTCCTGAGAGGCCTGTTTGCCATTCTGCACGATTAACAATATTATCTGTACCTGCCCGCGTCTGCCGGCAGGCTGCACGCCATTGTGTTCCCGTCAGGGGTGAATGCCTCGGGCCTGGCGTGACAGTGACGCTGGCCCGTCAGGTGCCACAGGCTTGGCTTCTCCCAGGTGGGACTGCGCTGGCATTTTGACCGATTTCGCAGCAGGGGGAGTGTGGAGACCCCCAGCAGGAGAGAATATGGGGGCAGCAACTTCTCTAACACCTGCCCATAAGAGGTGTATGTGTGTGTGTGTTCGGGCAGTGGTCCCAATGGGTGTAGCTTTTGTACAGTGTGTACAGAGCTCCATCTGGCTCTTCGCTTTGGAACAGAAAATGTGCGATGAGCCTCTCCTGGTTTAATAACCATTTGGATTCCCTTATAGGTATTGCTGTTATATCTAGTCTAAGCATTGGATTGCATGCCCATAGGCTGCCCATAGTCCACTGATTGGACACCGGGAACATGTTGTGTAGAAGAACAGACCAAGCTGGCTATAATATCTGGTTACAATCTAATTCTACGTTGTAGAATGAGGGCACATAGATTTGTACTGGCCCGCCAAGAAAAGTCATGTTTGGAGGCTGCCAATCTGATGCAATAAACTGTTCTGAGAGTGAAATAATGAGCAGATTTGCAAAAAAATGAATAAAATCTTTGAAAGATATTTAGTGTTTTGTTTGAGGAACTGTAATATTTGTATTATATGAGTTATATAAATAGTGGAAATCTCATACCAAGTATTATGCATTTGTGCTTTTAAAAAAATGTTGTGTAGTTTGGGCGTACTAGAATGGCATTTCATGCTTAATTGTTACAAAAAACAATATGAAATATTTCATATTATTGCTGTTATATTATATCATCACAGTTTGTCCGAAACACTCTGCTGTAGCTCATTTCTCTTTAAAGCCCCCCTTCTGAGCTTCAAGTTCTCAGGTGTAAACACTGTGTCAGTTTTGCAATATCAAGGGAGATTCACACTTACAATAACTATTAGCACTCATTAGCATTATCATCCATAGTGTGAATAGCCCTTGAATCACATAATGAAAATGTAGGTCGACCAAAACCTTTGAAAGGACAACTTGAACAGGACATTTGTGAGTTTTATTCTGGTATTTTTTTAAGATTTCAAATTGAAATACACCAACGGGATGAATTAAAAGACAATTAGAAATTTTAATTTATGAAACATGTCTAGATGTATTGTGGCCATTCCAGTTCAGTGTGAAAACCAAGGATTTTACAAAAATTTTTTTTTTTAACTTTTCCTAAATACATGTACAGATATTACTGTTATATTGCTTAAAAGTGAATATTTAAGTGTCTCTCCAGTTTTCATTATCTGCAAATATATGCAAATAGATTCAATATTTTTAGAAATATTGTTAGTAGTTCACAGAATGAAACAAAAATGATAATTTCACCTAAACACATAAATGGTTAATTCAGTAAACTGAAAATGATTTCTAAAAGGTCTCCTACGTTTTTTTGTGGCTGTACAAACATCCAAACATGCAAACATAAAGTTGAAAATGTGAAAATGGAGACTGTAAATGAGACTGATTTCCCCTCTTC
The DNA here is from genome assembly GCA_008369825.1 of Triplophysa tibetana. Lineage (NCBI taxonomy): Eukaryota > Metazoa > Chordata > Actinopteri > Cypriniformes > Nemacheilidae > Triplophysa > Triplophysa tibetana. The sequence continues at coordinate 12,408,222 of CM017907.1, read as the reverse complement.
TGTGTGAAGGAAAGTCAGGCCTCTTCTGTTTTCAATAAATGTGGTGTAACTGCTGTCTCTCTGGTTCCTCTTCTACCCTCTAAAGCTCGAGTTTGCAGTTAGAACAGACTTCCAACTCTCTTTTTTTAAACCATGGGCAAAACGTCTCCCTTTAAAAGTGCTTTGATCACTTAAAAAAGAAAAACAATACCCTTTCCCATTTCTCCCTTTCGTCGTCTTGTTTCTTTCTCTACCCAACAATCCTATTCACTCAGAATAATTGACTCAGCTGCAGTCTTTGTGATATAATAACCAGTTCACCTCACTGAATAACATTTCAGAGGCTCAGCCTCAGCACAAAGCTAATTGTTCCTGAAAGAGAAAGAAAGAGCTGCGTGTGTAAAAGAGGTAGAGAGAGAGAGAGAGAGAGAGAGGGAGAGAGAGAAAGAGGGAGAAAGCAGTGATAAGAGTAAAGGCGACACACTCAGCCTGTGTGTGTGCTGATTCTGAAAGTGACATTTATTTTCACAGTTATCCATGGCCCTCCCTGTACGCCTGTATAAAGGGAACAGGCTCAGAGCCACAAACTGTATTTTTCTTTTTATTATTACTTTTCAATAACTACACAGTTTCTTTTCTCTCCCCTCAGGCCCATTCTGGTATCCTGCTGTGCTCAGATAGAGAGTGTAATACTCACAAAACCTCCATTTTCTTTCTTCTCTATGAGCTACAGTACTTCACCAGGCAACTTTGTATTGTTTTTCTGAACTGTAAATTGATGTTTTAAAACACATTTGATGGATATTTGTTAAAAGGCATTTACATGCACTAGATCATTACTATTTTCAAAAACACAACTTCTATCAAAAAGCGGCTGTATGTAGTCTATATGAAGGATTTATAAACAAGTTTATCAGAATGTCAAGATTATTTAAGGGTGTGCCGATATAAGAATGACCCAAACCATTATGACTACCTGCATAACAGTTTGCTCACATGTCTGTGTATATATGACACCTTAAGGCCATGAACACACTCTTTTTTGACAAGATCTTATAGAGCTGGCCGCGTTTGGTTACAAAAAGCAGCCGAACTCCTATGACTTCAGAGACTGCGCCTGTGTAAAAAGGCAGCCCAGAGAAACAGATAGGCAGTGTAACGGAAGTCTATTTGAATTATAAGCAAAAGTTCAAAAAGTATCAACATTTATTGAAAGTTCAACTTACATTTATACAAAACTATGCTCCAACCGACGTATTCCAACGGTAGTTTTTCGAGCTTGATCCTGCTCGACCAATCACCTACCTTGCATGTTGTTTTGGATCTACACACTACTCGCTTTTTAGGGCGTTTTTTTCAGAAATGTTGACCATTATTCAACTTAAAAAGCAGTTAAAGGCCCCGGGGCTGGCGTTTAAAAATGTGCTCAGGACGTTTTTTGAAAACACGGTTTACTCCATAGGATTATAATGTAAGACGCTAGCAGCTTCGAAAAAGAAGTCAAGTCTGAACACGGCCTAAGTCGAGTTTGATCACTAGTGTATGCACTCCATACCCGCTCCCGAGTGTGATACGCTTAACCGTGCAATATGCATTCAAGGGATACTTTCAGCATTTGAGATAACTGTAACAATCATTTTATATATACAATAATTATTTTTGTCCACACCAGAAGATATAACGTTACGTTAATTCTAAACTCACACGATGCAGTAGGCTGTCACAGAAATGGACGTATAGCTAATCAAAATGGGATGTATTAAGTGTTTATATTTACTCAAAAAAGAGAGAGAGTAACTTCAGGCAGAATTTTGGTCGGCAGTTATCCTACTTTATGAAAACGAAAGTAAAATTTTAAATACAGTAACGGAAAAGAACAACAGTTCATCTGTGTCTTAATCTTTATTTCTGTTAAATACAACAAACACAGTACAGCTGTTGCTTTATGACTTCATTGCTGAAAACGTATTTCCTTTCATAAATTATATCAATAAGGATTATATTCCGCCTTAAAACACCACTTCCCGAATGCTTCCTTATTTAATTATTGATTATTATTACTTATGTCTGTATTGGTATTGTTGTGATGTGAACTCTGCTATTCTCCTTCATTTACAATGTTTTTTAAAAGTTATAACTTAGCCGTCTTTTATCATTATAGTGTGAACGTCCATTTAAGGTGGGTATTTATCTCTCTGTTTACTATTACAATAATTAAAAGCTATTTTTTCATATTAATCGGCAAATCTCTACTACGGCAGGTTTGTCTGACTGGTATGTTTGTCAGACAAAATGGCGGTCAGTCAAAGGGGCACATAATATCGCGGTATGATTGGTCAGATCGCATGTCAATCAAATTGCTTGAGAAGGGTCAATTATGCGACCATTTAAATTCCTTCCTCAACTTTGGCTGTCAAAACAAATTGGTGTATGACATTAAAGTACTGCGGGAGTGATTTAGTTTTCCCAATGTCGCAAGATTGACATAGGCTAGAAATGTGTTGCATTACAAATGATAATTAAATAAATGTTAAATTAAAAAGTAGTTGTTTGAGCTCATACAATACATGAGTTATCTGTATGATACTAAAGGCTATCTTTTGATTCCTTTGTTTTAAGAGGATATGAAAATCTGTGTGGATCACTTTGTCTTGAATGGTGGGAGGTCTTTACAAGTCTATGGGGGATTTGGGAAGATGAAGATCTCCCTGGTGGTCTAATTGCTTCTGTCTATTTTCTTTATTTTTTGCAACTTGCAATGCTTGTCAACAGTATCAGACAATAAAATGTGTCCAGTTGGATGGGGCCAAATGTATTAGTTGGTATTTGGTCTCTTTTGATAGATTTAGCTTAATAATTTAAATGTCCCATTGTTCTTGAGGTATTAACTTTGAGACACATTCTTTGCTTCATTTCCTTTACCCTTTTGTCAAAGTCGGTCTTTGTATCACAGATCCATTTCAGCAGACTCTGTAGAATTAACCTTGGAGTGGATACAAAACAATTCCCTCTGGGAGAATATCATGTTTTTAGTTCTTATCCCACACTCTAGTGTTGTATATTGTATAGTTAGGTGTAAATGAGGCTTTCAATGCCTTTGGGAACATTTTATCTTGGAAGTATGCATTGTTGTTTAATGTCCATTCCGTCATTTCCTTGATTTACAAGCAGGTGCTCTTTCTGCTCTGAGGCATGGAGGTGTATAATACCTGTATAGATATCTGTTATCAATCTCATTCCTTCAGAGGCAGTGCTCAGCTGGTGGGTGACCTAATCCCATTCAAAAAATGGAAATATTAGAAAAAATAAATAAAAGGGAAAAATGTGATAATTTATCTATAAAATTTGTATAGTGCAATATTGATAATTAAATTAATGTAACAACCTTGTAATATACTCAAATAAACAGTAATAAAAATTAGCAGTTCTAACATATTTATTAAGTCAAGATATTCTATAGGGTCATTGTTTAAATTAAAGTTTAAATTAATTCAATTTAATTCAACTAAATATTTGGGTTGTTGACAAATAAATCGTTCATGTGCCCTATGATGTGACATTGCAAATATAATATTACATTATTTTATATTATAAATATTTATATCTAATACAAATTTGGATCTTCACTGTTCGTTTTTTTTAAACATTAGTCTGTTAACTACCCATATATAAATATAAATACAAAAACACTATTGAGACATATGGAGATCGGAAATGGATGTTTGCGGACATGGGAACATTTATTTCCTCAACCCTCTTTGGCACTCATTTTTTTGTGTGTTCTTTGCTCTGTCTTTGCCTTCAATTTTTTTGTGAATTATTTAATATGAGTCTATTTTAACTTGATGACATTCAATCCTTATCCTGGCCAGTTAAAAAGTGACTCGTTTTTTTTGTTATTCGTTTTTTCAAGTTCTTCTGTTGTAAATGGAATTCTCTTATCTTTTATCTTAATCATATATAATATAATATAATCGTATATCTAATATAACTGCTAAAAGAGTTTCAGACAAAGAACCCATTGGAAGACAAATCCTTGTAAATCATTGCGTAAAGTTGCATTTTAATCCAAACACATTTATGGTCTATGGTCGTGCATGGCACACACATGGTCTGTAAACAATTGCAAATCATTATTGATGTATAAATCAAAAATTTGCTTTTACAATTTAACTGCATGTAAGGAGCATAACATTTGCTGAAACTTAACTTTTTTCTTTCTCAGTTTTGTTTGGTTTCCACAAAATAGTGGGTTCCAAAATAGAATAGAAACATTGAAATATTAAAACAATGCTTGATTACCTAATGTACAAAAAATCTGGTATCAAGCGTATAAAAGCCACAAGCCTTACACAGTCTCCCAGATCACTGCTCTATAAGACATCCAAATACATTTGCTACCTTCAAATTAAGTTTCAAGGAATATGGAAAAAGTTGCTTCTGAACGTTATTTTGGTCTATATTCAGGTAACCAAAAAAGAATTGAAGTCTTTTATGAGCACTAGAACATTTAACAGTTGCTGCAGGACCTTTATGGTGCTCCACAGATTTCAACTTTTCACATTTAAATTTAACATGCATAGACAGACGGTTTGCCTTCAAGCTAGATATTTAGCATTCATATGCTCAAAGTTTGCAGTCAGTGAGTCATCTTTTACAGTTTCAAACATTCAGATATGTATGTCCATCTTAATTGGATAATTAAGCTCAGTACAGCTCAGTGATCACAGACCAGCCTTCAAAAAGTTTCAGGTTCAAGCACCAGAAGGGGCGGCACATGATGAACTAACACAATTCAATTAACCCCAGACTGTTCCCTGAACCACAAGACTAAACCACAAGAGTGTTCTGTTGAAAATATGTGCATGTAGCAGTGTACTGCAAGGCTACCTGATATAACATCTGCCATATGAGTAAATGACGTAAGGATGAATTCCCTCATCACTTTGTTTGGGTAACAGATAAAGGCTCTGTTGTCTGTAATGGTATAGAATAGCCATCATGTGAGAGTCAGCAGATCTGCATGAATTATTAAGATGTTTTTAATTCACATGACTACATAATGTAATACTATTACTGTATTCTAAATCACAAGGCCTTTATTATTTACGTTGTCCATAAGAGGCACTGTATCAGGCCGTTGCTAACAAGAAACAGGTTTGTTTTAATGCTCTCTATTGCGCTCTAATGACGTTGTGAAGAATACTGTAGTTGAACCCGAATGGTGAAATTCTAAGCTTTGCATAGATACCAAACTTAAGTGGGAAATTCCCAAGAGTGGGCAGCAGGGAGTGAATTTTTAAAGGCGTGTTCTTTACTTAATATCCTAGTGATTTTTGGCATAACTGAAAAATGTATAATTTTGACCCATACAATTTATTGTTATCTATTGCTATAAAAATATACTCTTGCGACTTATATGACTGTTTTTTTGTTCAGGTTCACATTCACACATTTGGCATACGCAGCTTACAGTGGATTCAAGGCACTTTTAGTATATTCCTTTATGTATGTACCTTTGCAATCCTCCACAATCCTCCGCCAACCGACCTTCAGAAACGCCATGATAAAAGGGGGTAATATAATAATATAATGTACAATAGTTACATATAAGGCATTTGTAAAAATAACCTGACTCTCTGAATTTTTGAGGTGTGAGTTGAACACCTGTGTGTGCATGTATGCAGACAGATGTGAGTGGTGGGAGGGGGGCTGACACTCCTGAGCTCGCTCACAGCAGAGTGGGAGGTGTGAACAGGAAGTTCCACCCAACCTGCTCTCTACCCAGCAGTCGAATCCGTCCTCACAGCTCATACCATGTAGAAGAAATAGTTTTACAGACAATACACTTGTTTTCTTCAATCTTCAGTTTGAGTGAAGACTGCTCATAAGAGAAACCGTCAAAATATTGTGATAAATCGTTGGACTGAAAACTCTGTCTTGTCTCTCATTGACATTTTGATCAGGCTTGGTATTCCTTTAATATTTTGTATTTTATTACAGATATTTTAATACTCACTGTTAAGGTTTTAAGATATTTTCTTCCTGGGGGGCATGAAATGACTATGTATGCAGTAGGTTATTGTTTACCACTATGAAGAATTAGTAGTGATATAAAAAATACACTTTATTTAACTACACTTAGTGCTCTATTTTCACTGATTAATTTTTTACTTAACATACTAAAAATGTAGTCTAGTTCTGTTCATGGTGTCCCAAAACAGCACAGTTGAGTACACGCAAATCTTATGTCTACCTTAAATACTACTAAAATGTTTTTTGTATATAAAATACACAAAATTTGTGCGTGAAATAGAGCATTTATCATGCACCTGGGCTCTAATGCTCAGTCTGACAGGTATTACGTAACATTGTATTTGTCGGTCTGTAAACTGAATGCTGGTTGTGAGCCATTACTGACGATGCAAGTCTTTGACCACTGTAGGTCCGATTCCCCTGCTTTCCTTTCTTCTCTCTCAACGTTCCACATGCCAGTGCTTGCAGGGGCCGCAGGAGTCCGTGCGGCAGATGGGTGCCTCGCTTTTACATCTCACTTGAGGGACTGGAAAAAAACAGCACAATCTGCGACCCGCTACGCCGCATCGGCTGAACGAAATGGGGAAGCGATGCGAGGGAGCAGCCCAGATTCTTAACAATCCCTTTGAATCCCCACTTCCCCCTGCCTGGACCTTCAAAGTGTGCCCAATGTTTTATTTATCCGATGCAGGGAGGAAATAAAGAGCCGTACCCCTTCTGTTTCCTGAAAAAGTCGGCCGTTATCGAGAACAAGGGGAGGGACGGCGGGGATTCGCACATGTCTTTGAGAAAGAACTACAAATCCCAACAGGCCCGGTGGTGGAAACGGACCAGCTGTCCACAGTTTCGGCAGACCAGATCCCGTCGTCTCGGCTATGAAATCAAGAAATAATGAGGAGTAAAGTGCAGGCATGAGTGTTCTCTCCTTTGTTCTCGCTTCTTGACAGAAGTTATTTTTCTCCCGTTGCCTTCAAGCTGTGGTCTGCGGTTGCCAATGTTTGGTGCAGGACTGCGTTTGTTCCCGCAGACAGAAGAGAAGACTCGTGGCCTGCCCTGTTAAAGCTCTCATCCAACTCCCGCCTTGTGTTTTATTCAATTTTGACTGCGGCCCATACGCCTCCCATACCAACTGTCATCATCAAAATTGCAAAAGTCCAAAGCAATTAGACTTATTTCTGGAGACTCTCAGTTAACTTCTGTCCTGTCACAGATACATACAATACTTTATCAAAGAAAGATAAAGCTTCATGCAAAGAGAGAATTATTCTTCAAAAATGATTCTTGCTTTCCAGATCTTTTTTTGGAGAGATGACAGACGTGACAGTGAAAGTATAACAATATATATAACTGCCCTTAAAATAAGCTTCCTTTCTTGGTGTGCATGTAGATGAAGTGTTCTTGCACGAACCTACAACCGCAGCAATTCCTGAAATATATTCCGAGTTGGCTTCCATAACAATACGGGGCTGATTTTCCAGTTTTAACAAAGACAACAGGCTGTTCTAGACGAATTTTACTTTTTACAACACAGCAAATGAGCAAATCACAGCAGGTACTCAAAGCGGGCAGCTTTGTCAAAAAGATTTAGATATGAACAAAAAAGCTGACAGCGTTAATACGGAACCAAAAAGAGGAGCGCAACCTGGCATTCACTCAAATTCTGCACCTGCACCTTAACAAATGGAGCTCTCCTGTGAGCCTCTCTGGCTTTCTCTGACTCCATCTCTCATTTCTATTCAGCAAAAATCTCGTCCTGCCCTACACCCAGGCTCTGGGCGTCATATTTGGGGTGTTTTTCCCGCTCCGTGTGGCGAGTGTGTGTTCATCTGGGCCCAACCCTGAGGGAGATCGACAACGGAGTGGACCTTTTTGGGAACACGGTGCCAAGTTTGGGGGAGTGACACAGCGAGCTGTTTGAGACACCTGGTCTGCCTGAAGGGCAAGAGAAAAACTTCTTTGCACTTTCCTTCTCTTTCTCTCGCTCTGAGAAAACAGCTGCATCTCACAGCCATCTTACCATACTGGCTCAACCTGGGCCATCAATCAGCCAGCACCTCCTGGGTGAAAGAGAGAGACTAGGAGTGAGCAATGAGCAATACCTCATTTGCTTTGGCATGAATGTTGGGTACTTTCGCACGAGTCTCGCATCGGCTTTGATGGTCTCAGAAACTCGGTTAGTAATGTTTCTAAAGAGCTTTCGAAACACAGTTGTGGGGGGAAGAATCGTAAGAAAAGACGGTAATAATGTTGTATTTGTTAAAGAGTAGGTAACATATGTTTTTTTAGGCCCTACTTTGGGTAATGGAGTGTCCTACAACAAGTTTATCTACATACAATGTGTAGAAACACTTTAATCTCGTAATTATGTGCATTTATTCGTACCCTACTTCTTGACTGACTTTAATGATTCGTTCCGCGATTCACCCGTCTAGGCCCCTCCTACCCGGTAACCTTGTGCCATGTGATTGGTCAGATGGTGTAGTCTGTTAAACATTCTATTAAGTTCATAAACGTTTAAAGTATTTAGAGAATTAATTCATCCTTCTGCAGATCCCAGTTAGAAAAAGGGCATTTACAATTCTCTTGTAACAGTATTATACATGGACTAGTTGACACGGCATACAGTGTACCGTGTTCGTATGTTCAGATGTTATTACAATACAGATAGTACTCGACTTAGTTCTTGAAACAAATACTTTGAGAATTCATGGATTGAACAATTAAATCAGCCGAGTAAATAGAAAGATAAACAAACTGTAACACACCAGAAATAACGCTACATGCTAATGTTAGCGTTATATGCATTAGCTAAACACAGACCTAAGGTATGAAAATATTTCTTGAAGTTCAGACAAATATCAAAAGTCACACTTACAGGTTGGGACTCGGTGGAGATAAAAGGTCCAAATAGAGTTGGTATTGCCCCCTCTCTCAAGGATAGTCGTTTCACATATCCTGCACTGAACGCGCCAAGATTATCAAAGCAATCATCGGTGAAATGACGCGCACACAGTCCAACCCTGGGGTTATACTCATTCGGTATTGTTTGAAAAATGAATTGTAACCATGTTTCCCTCAGACGTTCTTGCTTAGGTAGCTGAAATAAGACGGACTTAGTTTCACACCGTAGAACACAGACTCTAGACATGATACACACCCATCACGAACGTGCGACAATGTTTGGGGGAGGAGACATAAGTTTTCACGGCAGTCTCAGCAACACGTTTATGTATAATGACGTAGATATGCGTCCACGACTCGTTTGTGTGATTCAGAGTCGACTCCCATTTTAACAAGCAAATAACTTTGTTATTTATTCAACTTCGGACTTACAACTTGGCAGACAGCTTACTTTCAAACACGGCAACATAACAGACTGCATGAAACGTCATTTTCATGATGTCATACGCTTTAATACTATTAGTTAATGCATTAGCTAACATGAACTAACAATTAACAATACTTAGACTGCATTTATTCATCTTAGTTCATGATTTTAGCATTTACTAATATTTCTTTTTAATCGAACTTTGTAACTGAGTTACTGAGTGAATGCAAAATAAAATAACATGAATATCTCTATTGACATTAACTAACATTATAAATAATTATTAACTATTGCTAATTTTTAGTTCATGTTAGGTGCATTTACTTATATTAACAAACACAATTTTATTGCATTGGTGTTCGGATTTTAATTGCAAGCGATGTTGATTGCATATGCTAAAACCTAAAGGGGACTACTGTGACATGGCATCTTAAAAAAAGTTCACCATTCGTGCATCCCAAATCACAGTATGTTATAAAATAACATCTCTAAGCACATGAAACAATCAATTTGTAAGTGTATTTAAAAGTTAAGAAACTGTGAAAGAGTCAACTTATACTGTATTACACCACAGATTTTATGCAAATTAATACTATTTTGTTAGACGCTACGCAGATATAAAGCATTTAGGTCATGCAGAACTGATGCAGGTGCACCTCTGACTATCAACTGATTTTGGCCAGCGTTCATTGTTTATTTAAGTTTTGGCAGTTCCGTATTTAGTTTCCAAATAATTGTCATTCATCTTGGAGGAATGCATCCATGCAATCTGTTTAGAATAATACATCCCACAATCTCCTTCACAACATCACAAATCTGTCACTTTCCGTCAAGTTGTTTAAATAGGGCAGATTTCCAGCTCAGGAAATACATTCAGCAAGACGTTAATGCTAACTAGCAAAAGCAAATGCATTTAAAAGCAAATTCGTAATGTTCTATGCGTATCTGCACTTACACAATAACGTGTACTTTTCCCATCACCGTCAAAGTACATACTCGCAGTGTGTTCTAATCCCTCTGCTTAAAGTTGGAACCCTCTATACAGTACGTCTCAGGTGTTGAATAATGGAAAGTTGCGGGAGGAGCGCTCGTAGGCAGAGCCGGTGACATACGGACCCAGGCACGTACTCCGCCACACAACTTGGTCAGCACAGATGAGTTGTGGGAAAACAAGCAGCTGCGGGTGGAAGAATGGACCATAAGGCCCGAGCGCTTGCCAAATTTCATCATCTATTATGGATTGCCTGAGAAGCATACTCCACTGCGACCAGGGGCACGTCTGAATCACATGCAATCGCAAATCCGCAGCGTGCGCTGAGATGTTAGAGATGCACCCTGAGCCTGCCCGGCTTTACTGAATTTAACACGTTACAACAGAATTAAAGGATTTAGAACATTGATATTTGTGGTATCGAAATATGACTGCAATTTCAGATCAGGTATAACACAGATTTACAGAGATTTATTGGTGGTTTGCTCAGAATGATAAGCGGAGGATAAATCTGATCAAGTTATTAAAGTCTAGTAAAAAGCTACAGACCAAATGTGTGCTTTAAATCCTTTGAATAGACATATTACAAATTAGATCTGGTATGTGTTTTAGTTCTCATTGGTGGTTTTATATCTTCTTCCCTCACAAAAAAAATTGTTGTACCATGGTAAAGCATAATTTCGTCAATGCAGTATGTCGGATCTGGGAGTTGCAAGCTTACTCGCAAGAAGCCGAATTAAAGCAGTGTTGAGAGTTTCTGTATCTTTTCTGAGGGAGCAGTTTGGCAGGCATCATCTCCACACAGCAGTCAATTGCCTTGTAAATTACAGGGCCGGGGTAATAAAAACTGATTTGTATATCACCAGCAGTGGAGAGTGTGTCTGTCTTGTAAATTTAATTAAACAGCAGGTGCAAAATCAGGTCATATGGCTTTGATGTGGCCCATGTGAGAATGACAAGCAGACAAAGATTCTAATATGGGCAGCATTTCCATATTTTGCATGGAGGCGTGTACATTACAACAGCTATCACCTTCCATTGAATCCCACCACCCTAAAATTCAAATGGGAGTCAAGTGAACCGTCACCTCAGATTTTCCTCTCTGCGCCAAAATAAACATCAAAACAGCCTAATGTGGCATTAATGCACTCAATTCAACCTTACAGATACTCTTCAGCTAGTTATGGTTTCTCTCCGGGGTAAATTAGCAGCTCATCCAATGTAACTAATATGCAAACCATACTAGAAACCAAAAAAGAACCATTTAGAAACATTTAGGCGCTCTCGAGTCATCGGATTCCTCTCAGGCATGCAAAGCAACGAAGCTAGAAATCATCCTCTTATTGGCCGAGCCGACCTGTGACATCAGTCCCGCCTCCGTCCCCACAGAATGCTATTGATTTGATTTGACTTGCAAGAGGTGTCAGAGCCTGACCTGATGGAGAGACCCGTCTCGTGTTTGTACTTTCTACTTTCTTGCCTTTTTTCTAGAGGAGGTGCCGGATAATTACCACCTAGGATGTTGCCATCTGCGCCGCCTTTTCACGGTCTGTTAACTTGCATCTCAAAAAGTTTTCTGGTGGCAGGGGCCACACATGTAAGAGAGAGTGCACATTCAAGGATCATTACATCCCGTGCTAAAGAGGATAGACTCTACTTATGGCTCAGAGCAGTATGTCACGCCACCCTAAAAATAGGATGAAAGCAAAGTAATAAATTCCGCAAGCATTATATGTTTCGAACATCGAGGTCATGTTATCTCAAGCCGGTCCAAATCGCCAATGTTGTCCTGGCACACGGTGTCCTTCCAAAGTCAGTCTGACCTTCTCCACCTTATGTCCAAAACGACGATATCTGAGTGCGTTAATTTTATCGCTCTTTCCAGAGCAGCGGAGGTCTGACCTGACCGCCGACGTTCTAAACAAAAGCGCTTTATTGTTGTTGTGAAAATCTGTTATTAACAAGCTGTCGGATGTTTGTACTGACAGATTCTTTGTGAAAGCCTCACTTAGGAAACCGCGGTGTCAAGCCGAGCAGGTTTTTAATGAGAAATGCCAAGCAAAACATGCCGTGCTGCTGCAGGAGCGACGAAGGGGTGCAGGTGCATGGCTGGAAGCGCTGAATGAGTCAATAGCCAAGAGAAAACATATCTGTGTTCATGATCTCCTCTGATTATTGCCACATAGCATCAGAGAAATGAAGCAACGTCAACACAGGTGTGCAGCCGTGGCTTATGGGAGCCGGTTTGACACGTTCTGCGAGAACCCGTGCCGTTTTATTGCTTGAGAACCGCGCAAAGGTCCGACAGAGCTATATTAACTGATATGAAGCGGTTTGTCAAAGCTACAGTACAAAAATCTAATATCACACCAGAGAAATGCTGATTGTTTTTAGGGGGATGGTGTGTAGAGGTTTAGATAATGTGGGGAGTTTAGCTGGTCTTCTGAAGCCAAATGGTGAAGAAATTCAATTGTGATCACTTGTGCAAAACAAGAGTGACTAATTTTCCATAGACAAGACAAGCAAATGTTCAGCGAATTCCTCACCAACCCTCCAACTGATTTATAAGGATGTGCTTGATACATTTCTAGAAACAATTTAAAGCTCATAAACTCAGGTGAAACACTCCAGGCATCCGCAGCTGGATTCTGGAAACAGACTTTTACTTCCGATGGACATGACAGTTCCTCTTCATAATGAACTTTATCTTTTCAAAGCTGCTATGCTGAACTGCATAAGCTGCGTTCAGACCTGCGTTCTGACAACGGCTCACATTGTTGCTGTGTGTCGGTCTGAATGGGGCATCAGTCGACAGCTTTGTCCAAGTGAGAGAAAGCAGTTTGAAATGCTTGACCATAGACCCTTTCATCAGACACGCGTGCCTGACCCGCAGTTAACTTCCGGTTTGTGTTTGGCTAGTGTCTAATGATATCTATTAATATTTTATTAATGTTAATAATAGTTAAAATTATTATTTTACTGTATAATAATTGTATTAAATATACGATTAGTTGAGTTTTGTTCATTTTATTAAAAACAAGTGTTGAAAGGGGTCCTGTAGTTCGGTCGCATTTAAGTAACCGTAAGGTACATTGACCTCTAGCGGTGGAGCTTGGTATCGGAGTCTTAATTCAAAATAAAGGAGAGACAAGTTTAGACAAGTAAAGGTTTCTTTTGATTGTTATCAGAAATAATCTAAAGGCACTTTTTTGTTTGTGAATGTCTACCGGAAGTTCAGTTGGGGGTCACCAAAGTGCGCATGCGCAGTAACGTATGTTTATGTCGTTTTTTTGTAAGTGTGGAAATACTAATAGTGTACTAATAGATGGGTTAAGCTCTACACATGGTTACTGATGCTTTGGTTCCCTCACTTGGTTGACTGATGCAATGCAAACACCCCATAGACAAAAAATGTTTTGCAGTATGTTATAAATGATCTTAAAAGATGATATCATTAGTCCACATGACGAAAAACACAACTTTCCTTTAGGCGAGCCTACCTTATGTTATAAAAAGTGCTTAATGTATTTAAGGGAAGAAAACTGCGATGCTAATTAATATTAAAGGTGATAACGAAGGGATTATTTTTCCAAGACGATAAGCAAATGCCTCTTAATTATAGGTGCTCTCTCTCTCTCACTTTATGCAGCCTTTGACGCAGCAATGACACAAAATAACCCCTCATTGGCAGTTAATCATGTTAACCTGACTGAATGTTCAGTGATGGGGAGCTAACTCGGTTTTACAACCAGAGATTGATTTCTTACAATTAAATGAACAGGTGCGACGCTTGTAGGGTTTCAAAATTAAGAGTTCTGAACAATCTCCCTAGTTTATTTTAAACAGACTTCATTTGAAAATAAAAACAGACCCGTTTTCAATCTTTTGCACAATTTATGAAATTACAATGGCTGAAGAACTTTCAACCATTCAGCCTAAATAAAGTTCAGCCTTAAAATAAAGCTTTTTAGTTCATTTATTTATTAGAGTTTAGCACAAAGCAGGTATAACAAATAAGGACAAGAACATAGTATTTTTTTCAAATCCTGTCCTAAACACTTCTACATATTTTTACAATGTTTATTTACGACTTGGTGTTTGAAAAAGAAAAGCTTCAAGTGTGAGATTTAAAAAAAATATCTGTCTAATGACATTGAGTGAAAATGCTTACCCACAAGATTGGATTCACTTATAATTTACTGGTATATTTCTGTTTGCAGGAGTTGGGGGTTATCACTGATGGTCCGAGGAAGGCTGCTGTGCTCCTGGTCATTATTATTTTTCAGAGTTTGCAGAAAGGAGTCTGCAATGGTGCTTTTTGTCCAGGTATGCAGTAGGGCCTAATGATGGTTGCTGATGGTGTTTCTGTGAGCTGGCAAGTCATCAGAACTAGTACAGTACAGTCATAACACTAAGCAGCAGCTCTTTGGATCATGATAAAATAGCATGAAATGTGATGAGATGCCACTAGACACACCATTTCAAGACTTAATGAAATATAATTTAATTTTAAATTGGTATTTGAAATTTCCCCGTTTGCCAACTTGAAGAAAACAAGTGTCAAAGTGCACTACTTCAAAAGTCATGTTTGTTTGATAGTTTTAAGGATAGTTCTATTTGTAAAGTTACGAAAATATTCTTAAACATTTAATCGTTTTTCACCATAATATAATTAAAGATTCATGGGTGATTTGTTTTTGTCATAAAGAGAATTAAAATAGGCTGTTCACGTGTTTAACTGTACACGTGCCCAATCACTGATCAAACAGCGCCATCTTTCTGTAAGAGATTAATTTACAAACGTCTACAGTAAATGATGCATCTTGTATTCCTATACATTTAATAGGTATAGTGTAACCACGTTTGTAATGAGTTTGGTAGATTTGTTTTGTTTGCGATGGAAGATTTTTGCTTCAAAATAAAATTGATTATGGAACTTAATCTTTTATTTTTCATTTGCATGCTGTTTTATTGAGACAAATGGTGTTTTTGTCATGCCAGCAAAGCAAACAAATTAAACACTGAAGTGAAAAAAATATATATATTACAAATCTACATCTCTAATAAGCATTAGGACAGTAAACTTATTGGAATTTCAATGTTCCTGTCTATTCAAATGGTTCGACCTTATCCCTGAACAGATTTTTGCATCGCAAAATACCATACAGGACATTACACATTTTTGAAAAGATTTCTGATTTATTATTTGTTTTACATCCACACCATACAGCTCTGAATAAGATAAGTGAACTGGCTTGTCAGAAGTTTGAGGCTGCTGACCAAAAACTGAACATCCTTCCTAAAGAGGCTGGGTGACAGTAAGGTCACTTTATCACAATTTTTAAATAGTATAAGCATTAATAATACACTCAAAACAAAATTCTACTTTTTATAGAACTATCCAAAACTTAGGCAAATGTTTTTGAATGTAATCCTTTGTCACTGACTTCCTCCTCTTCCACAACAGAACATGAAATCGTGTCATTATCTGGCCCCTATTTGGGTCTCAGAAGCATCAAGTCCTTCGATGCTTTTCCAGTCTTCAGTCAATGGTAAGATAAACAATTCAATGCAAGTCCCCTGAATGATTATGGCAGAGCTGGTTCATTTTATCAGTTAGTCATCAGCTTTGGCCTCCATTTCTTCAGCATCATCATCTCCATCAACTTCTGCATTCTCTCTCTCCAAACGCTCCAATTGCCGAGCCAGTTCTGTCTCATCTGTGTCGGTTACCACTTTAGCCTACAGGATTTAGAATTATTAAGTTAAGGTATAAATCAAAATAACCGCCTAAACATTCTTTGAGCTTAAAAAAATTGGAAATCATTTCTCACCTCCATCTGAATGTTGAAGACACCTCTTTTCTCCTCGATCTTTTCTTTAATAGCAGCCATGGCCTGATTGAGAATGGAAAGACCCTCTGTGCGCTCTAGTGTGGTTGTGGTCATAACATAGCGTGGAGGGGCAATCAAGTTGATCTGCAACACAAAAATGCATTTGCAATACTGAACTTCCAAAAATGACAATTTATCATTTACTCAACCTCATCATTTCAAACCTGTGTGGCCCGATTCACGTTTTGCATCTTTTCCTTGTGCATATTTGTTATTTTAAATGTAGATGCGCGGCAGGTGTGCACAAATAGGGCGTGGGACGCAGCGGAAAAGGGACGCGGTGTGCACATTTCTCTAAGCTCGTCGGCGACACAGATATGGAAAAATTTCAACTTTTCTTTCATTTGAAGAGAGAAAGAGGCGCGGCTCACGTTTCCGCATGGTTTTAGACGAGAAATATTAATCGAACCTATGACTTTTTTCGCACAAAAGAAGATATTTTGAAAAATATTGGTAATGGTGGCACCCACTGACTTCAATTATATGGACACAAAACCAATGCAAGTGAACACGGTGGTGTTCTTTGGTTTCCAACATTTTTCATAAGAGTTCTGAAGAAGTCAAAGATTTGAAAGGACAAGAGGGTGAGTAAAGACAAAACAGTTTTCATTTTAGGATTACGATCTCTTTAATGTGTGCTACAATTCAGAGAATTCCAGTGTAAAACCATGTTAACAATCTATAATAGCTATAATACTACAGAACAAAGAAAAACATTCAAATATAACCTTTTATAAATCTGGGCACATGTGCCAATCAATAGAAATATATGGAGTTCTTACCTTGATTGGCATAGCCTCTGTTGAACAACCTAGTCCAGCCCGCAAAGCCTCTTTGACCGCATCAATGCCTTCATAACCGTAGCAGGCCACCTCAATATCTGTTCATGAAAACACAAAAAAAGAACTGTCAGAGAATAGACACAAATTTACGCACTCATAGTTGATCAATATTTTGATGCCATCTATAAGTGCAGAGTAAAAGTCACCTGCTCTTATTTTGACAGCTTGTGGAGTAAGGCGTCTGTTAATGTTATCAATCAGAACAAGCTTTTCCTCCTCTGTCAAATCCAGGCCGTCTAAAATGGATTGGTCGCTACGCCACACAGAAAAGCACATTTTAATGAAGTGAAAATGACTTGGGAAAGATTTCGGTTAACAATATATGGTGAAAAATGTATATACTTACGACACAGCCTGCTTAAAGACATCATAAGCTCCGTATCCAGGTCTCTTGTATTTCTCATCAAACACCCACGCTGCTCGCTGGTACAGACTCTCCAGCTGCTCATCTTTAGTGTACTCCAGAACTTCAGCGACATGCCTCAAAATGCTGTAAACCTAAAACACAGGCAACATCTTTGAAACCAGTCACTCGAGTTCACGCTTCAAAATAACACCGCCACATCAGGCATACTCACAGTTTTAGATTTTGTGAACTTGTCCTCGCATTTAATGGCCTCTTCAGGTGATACTCTTCTTTTAGATAAATCAATGTAGCCTAGAGAAGCAAGGGGATCACAGTTTGAAACACAGAATAAATGGGACGTGCAAAATATACTTAACCCAGCGATCCACACCTTTCTCCTTGTCAACACGAATGACCACCACGCATTCATTGCGCCCGATCCGGATGAGTTTGTTGATGGATCGGATTCGTCGTCTCGAGAGCTCGCTGAGCAGGATCATACCCTCAATGTTATTGTACTCTAATAGACTCACATAGGCGCCCATCTCCGCGATCGACCTGACGTTGACCATAACCACATCTTCTACCTCCGGAAACCTGTGCTGGTAAAATCTACAGCTGAGCCCGGGCATCTTGAACCTGGTAGAGAAAACACACGCTGCTGCATTTTTAATATCATATCTTCAGAAACATACTAACGTTATGACTCACGACTCTTGCTGATGTCTAGGTAACTGTTAACTTAGACAGTTCGCTTGGTTTCGAGACACAGCCAATGATTCAATAGACCCTGTGCCTTGCATTGACACCGGATAAAAGATCTCAGCAAAACAAATATTTACAAATTGGTCCACGCTGGACGAATACAAATGGCGATTATGATTTATAAAAAGGAGAAAATAGCGAACAAACTCACACGAGAGTTAACGTTAACTTAGCACACTCAATTCTTTCTCCCAAAAGAAACATACTTTCTTTTACTTACCACTGCGCCTTAAAAATGTGAGCTGAATGCTTTTGTAACGTTAATCTTCAACTAGTTGACCTAAATCTAAGTGCGTATACAAAAAAGTAGAAGAAATAAGTTAAATGAACAGGCGTATCTCTGTAATCTACTTCATCAGCATGTTAAAATTCAGCCGGAAGAGGAAGTGCTTCTTCGTGTTAAATTCTGTCTGCATGTGTAGTAGCTCTATATCATCATCTAGTGGATCGGAGCTCTGTGGTGTTTTCGGCGTTATACTGATACTTATACTGTTATACTTTAACTATTATTTTAATCATGCTTTATAAGCACAAAACGTTTTCAATATTATTTTTCAGTGCTAATAAAATATTAGTGTGGTATTGCACACGTTGGTTTACGATTTTACCAGTCAAAGTCAATACAGCCAGTCTTACACAATTTCTCATTATGTGGCAATCTATTAAGAGACATTTGGTTTAGAGGCTTTTATTTTATATTTCGCGTTTTCTTCCAGGTAAAGTGCACTAGGTACAATTCCATAATGTACTTAAGATTTTCTGTCACAATATATTTGTTCTTAATATAATAAAGATATAATGGTTTGTTCTTCTATTCATGGTGTCTCAAAAGGGCACAGTTGAGGAGGGTCAGACCTTCTCAAGTTTATCTTGATATACAAAAAGATTTTTAGTACTTTCTTAATACAAAATTAGTATGTGTTAAAAAGAGCAATTTGAGGACATTTATGTGCACTCGTTTCACTTTAAAAGTTTAACATTGTCTAATAGAGGACAAGACAGTTTATTTGACCAAATCAATGCTTTTTTAATCTCAATTTTCTTTATTCGGATACAATGGGAGGTTTTTAAATGAGCACAAATGATCATAAAATCCACAAAAGAGGTCAAAAAGACAAACAGACTAATAAGCTGGGCTTTAATTCACTTGTATAATTCATACAAAAAGAGCTGAGAAGGAAAAGGTGATTTTTCTTTACATTCATTAATTCTACTTCCAGTTCACTGGCATGTAACTAGATCACACGAGACTGATGTGCTGCACAGCGGGTTACCAACTCTATCCCCAATCACAACAGAAATAAGAAAAGAAACTAGAATGTAGTGCACAAGAGTAAAAAGCTTAAAAGGATATTTCAAACAAAAATGAAAATTCTATGACCATTTACTCACTCACTTTGTTATTTCAAACCTTAAAGACGTTTTCTACAGAACGCAGAGGATATTTTGGTGCTGAAAAATGACTCTGACCATTCCCCACTCAGTCTTAATCTAGCGGAGAGTCAAAATTCGGCTCAACACCGGCCCCCTGTTACTTCTACTGTATGGACACCAATGCAAGTGAAATGGTCCCAGTTAACATTTTTCAAAATGTGTTCTGCGGAAGTCATACAGGTTTGAAATGACAAGAGGATGAGTAAATGATCAAAGAATTTTCATTTTGTGGTGAACTATCACTTTAAGGGTGTGTTCTGCCTGATCTATTCTATACACTAAAAAGGTTGATGCTTTTAAACACATAGATATCTCAAGAAAACAAAACGGTAAAACAGTTTTGCAGAACAAATTCTAGTAAATCTGTTTCCAGTGTGTGCTTGAATCAGCTATGGACTGAGATAATACTTGCCTGCAATAACTGACACAGACCTTCCTTTAAAAAGGGATGTTTTCAAAGATCTACACATACTTTCTGTTCATCATGTGTTCCATATTCCAGTATTTGCTCATATTCACAGAAATCAAACATTCGAAAGCATAAAGGCTTAAGCGCACACACATCACACGTTAACATAGAGCTGATGTTTCATACTTTAAATAATCCAAAATAATAATAAAAAACTAATGGGCAATTCTTAAATCATATCCCGATTTACCTTAAACTTCTAACAAATTGCATGTGCATAAGGAACATGAAGCCTATTTAAAAAATTAAGATTTTGGGCATTTGACAGTTTGGCAGATTTTCTCCGAAATGATCAACACTGTAATTAATATGTCTATGCAGTTTTTCGTAATTCTCATTAGTGTAATAAAGCCATATTACTCTATTACAATAAAAAGTACTGTAATTAAATTATTTAAACTAATCAATTACATTTTTTTTAAATACACTTCATAGCATTACAACAAATACTTCAATATTTTCATATTACGGTAATGAGATTTTCTATTACAGTATTGGTAATTTTAGGGAAAATGTACTTATTGCCCTGCCATTTTCATAACTCAAAAAAGTCTTTATTTTGTGGTGAAACGTGAGCCGAACAAAATTTGTGAGACTGACCTTAGTTCGGCATGAAATTTGAGCATTACCAATTAAACCATTTGACTTAAAAACAAATCCTTGCCCATGTTTAAAGCCTATAAAACATAACACGGAATCTTCAAATTAATCCAAAATGGCTTGTTCAGAGGAAACGTGTAACAACTAATCAGTCAACAAATCAAGCAGAAGTATTGACTAAGACTAGGTCGTGTTGACGCTCAGATCCTGAACATCACTGTATTGCTGTCAAACACCGTTTACAATACTGGTCATACTTCTGAGAGCTGGAAGTGTATGTGAATACTGAGACTTAAATGAGACTAACCACTTACACTTAGTGGTTACAGGAGTGGCCTAGCAGACTTTCCAAAGGAACATTTAACCTGAAGTTTACTATAAAGACTCTGTCATATAATCACAGTGCTGGTTGCCATAGACACACAGAGGCAGCGCTGCAGGGATAGATGGAAGAGGCATCTGGTTCTACTGAAGTCAACCTTCATGCTTTATAGTGTTTTGGAAGAGCTCAAAGCTGGTACTGTTTATCCTGCTTATAACTTTGCTTCATAGCCTTTACCGTCAGATTTACAGAGAACCATAGTGTATTTACTATATAAACATATTTGTCAACTAATAAGGGAGTTTGGGGTCGATATAGCGTCCTGGATTATGGTGAAGAGCCTGTGGTTTGTCCATCACACATACCTTCAAACAGTGACTCCCTCTCACAATGCAAACCCATCAACACATTTGTCTTAAAAAATACATACAGAATATTTACAATCATAAATAGTTATCAAAAGCAGTACAGAAGCCCAAATTCTAAGTGCTGCTAACTCTCGCAGGTCTCTGGAATGTGGGTGATTAAACTGAAACACACCATGAACAAACAAACTGACATAAAACTATAATTTCCCAGCCCTATGACAGCATAGTGCAGACAGACACTTCTGTCAGGGTCTGAGGTGACATAGTGTCCTTATCTAGTAGTGAATCTTGTAGTGTAAATACATGAAGTCAATTGGATGAAACCGTGAGATCTACTCTTCATTAACACCTGTCTGTGTAGGAGTCACCGTGCGATTGGGTTTAATCTCAGCGCAGCCAGGATGAGGGTACCCACTGAGGCTCAGTGTCTAGTTTATTGATGAGGCGGAGCAGCTCCTGATACGCCTTTTCCTGGTCAGTGTTTACGATGGCAGCATCAAACAGGTGCCCGTAGTTCTGCTCGGTCTCGCGAGCCTTCTCAATGATGTCTCTCAGCTCATCGGGCTGTCAAAAGGAAAAAACATGGGGTGTGAAGCTGTGTATTGAAAAGGAGGATTTGCAATATTTGGCATTCAGGGTTATCATCATAAATTTCCACTTAAAAGTGTTTTGGTTGTAATAAAACTAAGGCATTAAGGTCATAAATTCCTTTGGTCTCAAACCATGTTAACTCCAACAAGCTCACATTTACCTTTGGGTTTTTGTTATCTTTAGCCAACAGCGCCCTCAATCGTTCTTGCGATGGAGGAGCGATGAAGATGATGTAAGGCTTGAGGTCCGAGCTGCGAAAAACCTTTAGAGACTGAAAGATGATAGAGATCCATGAAATCAATGTGAATTCATTGACTCCACAATGCACTCGAATACACACTCACCTGAGTATGCACACACAAGAGGCAGATTTTGCCTGTGTTGATAACTTGTCGGACAGAGTCCGTGCTGGTGCCGTAGAGGTTCTTCTCAAAATCTCCAGACTCAATAAACTTGCCTGCCGCAGAGTCAATCTCAAAGGCCTGACGGGAAACGAAGTGGTAGTCGCGGCCGCTCACCTCATTATCACGACGGTTTCGTGTGGTGTCTGTGACAGAGACAATATGCTGACTTATTGTACTGCTTCTCGTACTTAAAGTGAAAGTTCTACCAAAAATGAAAATTTTGTCATCGTTTACTTATCCTCTTGTCATATAAAAACCTGTATGAGTTTCTTCCGCGGAACACAAAAGAAGATATTTTGAAGAATGCTGTTAACCGAACAGCTTGAAACATTTTTTTTTGTCTTTTGTGTTCTAGGCAGGAAGAAAAAAAATGCATACAGCTTTGAAATGAGGGTGAGTAAACGCTGGAAGTGGAAGAGATAATGATGTTGACATCTTTAAGTACTTACGAGGGACAGCACCAGCAAACCTATCCGGCTCACTGGACAGGAGTCTCTGTCTCAGCTCATTCTGCCCACAATTTGGTGGGCCGATCATGGCGATGGGGCGCTTCCGATTGGCTGGCTGGTGGTACAATGACATCTCTTCATATGTGAGTACCTCTTCATTATCAAAGTCTGCAAAGAGAAGAAACAGGGAAAAGCATCAGGGTCTGCAGTTACTTGACTAGCATTTGGTAAAAATGACTGTTTCCTCTTTTAAATATTTCTCTTTAATAATACATTAACATTTATGCATTTGTCAGACGCTTTTATCCAAAGGGTTTACATTGCATTATACTTTGTTTCTGAATATGTGCAATCCCTTGGGATTGAACCCAGGACCTTGTCATTGTTAGTGCCATGCTCTAACCACTGAGCCGGAACTGCTACTGTTAAAAATAACTGACTGCTTAGGCTCACATTTTGTCACACAATTGAACATGCATTTGACTCACCGTCATTTTTGTTTGGATTAGATGGCATCTTCTTTCGCTTTTTCTTGTTCTTTTTAGCACACCAAAGTTTTCCTAAAGAAAAAAGATGACGAGTTATAGATTATACAAAGACACAAGGAGTTAGTAATTAGTGCACTTTGTTTTAGAATCCTCCTACAGTTATGGAGTTTCAGTAGCACACTTCTTACAGGAGTGTGTTTGTGTTCCTCACCTGATTTCTCAGGCTCTTTATCCTCCTCTATAGTTTGCTTCATTGCCTCTCTCTGCTGCTGGAAGCTTTTACCTAGATCAGATACAAAACAAAGCGTAAGCTGATGTGGCCTGCTGGATAGAGGCTCCAGCTGAAATATACATTTCAAACTGTTTATCTGTGCTCTAAAACTATTTACAAAAGATATCTTGAAATATTTCAACACGATCAAAGATTATGTTTCACAGCATAACTAATAAAACATGAGATACAGTACCAGGGACCAAGCCTGCGAGTGGCTGGTTGTCTTCATCTCCATCTCTGTAGGCCTGCCACCAGTTGGGATCATCTTGACTGATGATATGGAGGATGTCTCCCTTTTGAAAGCATAGGCCAAGCTCTCGACATGGCACGTAAGGGTCATCTGACGGGTCGTAGTCAAAATGTGCCTTCACATGCACCTGTGCAGAGAGAAAATACAAGTTATTTTATAAAGGGACATTACTGCGTAGAGATTCCAATACATTGTCTGATTAATTTATTAAAGTGTGTTTAGATGGCCTCACAACTGTCTCTTTAATGGGAGGTGGTTTGATCTGTGGGCTTGGAATTAGAACGAAGCTCAGTACGCCATGCATGTCTGCCTGTGAACAAAGGAATAACAAACGTTAAATGTTGTTGCAAATGTTTCTCGGTGACACAGAATCCATTTAATATCTTTTTTCTCTCTGACTAATTCCACCTTCTAAAAAGTCCACTGACACTAAAATCCCACATTTAAGACCTTTTGTTGTTTTTCTCTGTCTTACCAGGATGTCAAAGACCTCATTGACGTCTTTCCTGCGGATCTCCACACCATTGATCTCCAGGATCTCATCTCCTTCATGCAGCAGGCCACTCTGTTCTGCTGCCCCTCCCTTCACGATGCGGCTGATGATCACGCTGTCCATGTCATTTCTTACAGTTGCCCCCTGCAAAAACACACGAACATCAGAAATTTAGTCATCATTCACGTTATTCCAACCCCATATTTGTTCCACCGTAAAAAAATGTTTAATGATTTGTTGTCGTTTTTGAAGTTTAGAATTACATTTACTTATGTATGAACAAAGCAGGTCAGATATTACTGCATCATTACTGATATTACTGCATCAAGAAAATAATGCAGGATTAGAATGACCAAGGGGTACGTACTTTCAATTTCTGGGTGAACTATTTATTTTAAGCTAAAATACAAGCAAAGAAATTTATGACACAGTAAGAAGAGGCTGTGAAAGGTCATCCTCACCAATGGGATGTCCTTGGCTTTCTCAATCCGCACGATCTTGACAGTTTCTCCTCCCCACTGGGTGAGAGTCTCACTTGAATTGAGGGAAGGAACGAGAGGCTCCAGCTGCATCTCTTGTTCAGCCACGCTGTCATGGGCCATCATTAGCGCCTGGAGGATTCAGAGAAAGTGAAAGATGAGAGATGATGAGCAGCTACACTCAAGATAAAAGTCACTGAACCTTTTCGCTGGCAGCCCATCTCAGAACTCAGAGTAGCCATGAGCCTGACCTTAAAGCCTTGTTATATCAAAGAGCTCTCAGGCGCTTGATCACAGATGTGCACATCAGCACAACAGTATAGAGGAGACATGGATAGAATGTGTAGGACAGGCTTTTTAACTACACCAAGGAGTGGGCGAAATTGAGAAATTCATTGGGGTGCAGCCAGTTTGAGCAAACTAAAATGCAGGTAATAGACCCAAAAAAGCCAAGTAGATCTGATAAAGACAGACCTGCATGTGAGGTGTTGTGAGCAGGCTGTTAAGCTCCAGTCCCTCCTTCTGTGAGCTGTTGTGCAGCATGGCCTGGACCTGTGAGGACATGTGATTATCCCAAATCAGATCAACAAACCAATACCGAGAAGCAGATCAATTTTGTGTTTTACAGTCATATAACAGGAAATGTAAATGGACCACATTAAATTGTTAAATAAATCAGTGCATATGTGTGTTTAAGTAATATTCATAACATTATTCTGTTTTTAAATCAATACAGTCACAAACACTCTGAAGTTTACTTTAGCCCAGTTATAAGCAGAAGCATAAATTATCCTCCGTTAAAGCACCTTTATGAAAAAAGGTTATTCATGCTAACGAAGTACAAAAAAAAATCAATGATGTGGGTTAAAACATGTCTATCTTGAATAAATATACCTTTCTAAAATTCACAAAAAAATTAAACGCATCACATAAACAGATCACCAAAACACCACACAAGGGTTTAATCAGCTGACTAAGTCAGTTCTTACAGTTGATCACAAGATCAGTATAAAGATCTTGATAAGATATAGATCGAGATAAACCTATTGAAACTTGGGCGTCTCACACTGGGTCCCTTGAGAGAGAGACTATTACTGTGGGAGCAGAGTACAGGTCAGTGGATCTGGGTCTTAATGAATACAGAGGACAGAGCAGCTCTCTGTTTGTTATTGTCCTGCACTGGGTGAGAGAAGCAAACAGTTTTTCAGCCTCTCATTGGCACGCCTCAACAATGACTCAAACTAAAGATCCCCTTCAACAAACATCAGACTCATTAGTTCAAATACTCATCAACTCAATCATCGGAACACTTTTGAATTTTATAGCTTCATACATGGTATTTAGATGAGCTTAAGAACAAAACGATATTCAAGAAATAAAATTATAATACAACTAAAATGCTTACTTCAGCTGGAAAAGTTAGTGTTCATAGAATTATTTTGTTATTAAAGCCACTTTGCAATAGGTCATTGGCCGGTTAGTTAAAGGTCTGTTTGCTGTTGATCATTGAATGCTATGAAACTTTGATGCTATTAAGTTCTAGGCAATTTTTTACCACTATTCACAATAATAGAGTAACTTCAACAATAAGATAAGCATTTAGCATGTCATTTATCTCTACTTTTGTAAGAGTTGCTTAAAAGAAACTGTGATATACTTCATCTGATCACATAACTAGGACAGGTTGAACTTGTTTCTATGACTTTCACACGGACGAATGGCGCCATGAACTTATTACAGAGACAATCCCTCTGGAATCAACTAGGAATGAGAGCCTTGCTCAAGGGCACAATAATGATGGCTCATGAAATACTGCATGCAAAAATCCATCAAGCAATTTTTGGTTACCAGCACGCTCAAAGTCTTAGAGATGCAGAAATCAATTTACAATGGACAATCATGCAGAAAATATCACTATTACCTGGACATAATCAATATCATACCAAAAAAGTTTTTATTTAGCCAAATGCAAACCCTTTGAGCCACTTACTACCTGTTGGTTATTTGGCACGTTGATGTAGGTCAATAACCAATAATAAAATTTAAAGTATATCCTTCCAAAAAATGAAAATTCCGTAATCATTTACTCATCCTCCTGTTATGTAAACCTATATGACCATCTTCCACAGAACACAAAAAAACATATTTTAAAGAAACTTTGTAACTGAACACCCATTCACTTCTATTGTCTAGACACAAAACCAATGCAAGTGAATGGATTCCGGTTACGAACATTTTTTAAATGATCTTTCTTTGTGTTTTGAGGATAAAAGAAAATCATTCAGCTTTGAAATGACAAAAGGGTGAGTAAATTAATTAATTCATTTTTTTTTGGGTGAACAATCTAAGATGTCATTAGTCTATAGCAGTGGTTCCTTTTGATTGTTAGGCCCTCTTTGTGTAAGGCCCCGCTTTGCAGCCACTGCAAGCGGCATGCTGGAACATCAATTGTTTTGGTTGGTGGTCTTATTTTTCTGATGTTTGATTGCATAAAATCTATGGTACATTTATTATATTTCATAAAATGCCACAAAATCTGTGGCTCCCCTGGATCCACCTTGGTCTATAGTCGCAGATACCAAATGCAATTACTACACCTCTATTATTTCGGTCAACACAAAGAAAGTCCAATGATGTTTGGAGATATAAAGAAAAAAAGGAGTTGTGCTTTCTCCTTTTGAACTGCATTTTACAATGTTGCCATGCAACTCGGATGCAGCCAATAGGAAGTTCTCACACCTGTTAAATGCATGATGTCCTCGACATCATTGTGTAATTTAATAATGAATCAACTAGGTCACAAAACACGTCAAGAGCTTCTTCATGTCAGCCCAAGGTTGAGGGTGGTCATATGACATTATGTCTGTGGAATGTTGCATCTATAATTAGACTAAAGAATTCAGAAGCAGATGCAAATAAGTCTTTGTAGAGCTTTCAAGGACCTTCATCAGCCTTCAAAACAACCTGCTTTTCTTAGTTTGGTTGCTTTTTAAAAGTAGTTCAGTGATCTCATATGAGCATACGACGTGATATAACATTCCTCTTTTTCTTTATATTCTCAGGTCCTCAACTTTCTCCATCTACACATGTAGCAAAACGCTGCTCACCTCTTGTGTGAGGGTCTGCGCATGGTCCATCAAGGGAAAGGGAGGGCTGGGCCGGTTCATATAGTGGGCCACGGCGTTGTGGATGTTAAAAGCTTTCTGGAAGTCAGGCTTCTGGACCAGCTGGAGAACCAGCTCCATGTCCTCCTGACTCTGAGAGTCATTTAAACAATGCTGCACCTGCTTGAGGGACATCAGCAGGTCCTCTAGCTCTGAAACAACAAACATACACACAGTTCATAAGCAAAGTCTCATGCATATTTGTCTATAACTCATGTGCTCTAAAAATCCTGCGTCTGAAAACATATGAACAGTGACTTCACATAGGAACAAGGGCACATACCTCGGAATCATTCACCCAGAAATCTGATGACGTTGCCTTGACAAAAACTCCCCCATTGAGCATTTTATATTGTAGTTCTGCATGTAGTTGAGTAACCCAATGCAATTCTAACACTGATCTGAAAACCCAACTTCAGCTGTGCTGTAAATCTCTTGTCTATTGTCTAACTTCACAATGAGGGAACAGTGACACCGAATGGCTATGAGACATGGGGGTGTGTTTTCATTACGAGATGTGTAACGTCTACGTGGGTGGCTAATAAGAAGTATTTATTGGCAAATAAAACACCCCAAGTGTTGCCTTTGCTTTAATCATGATGCAAATATTCAAGCATGTTTGTTCAAGCAGAAGCTTCAATGCATCATAAATGTTTAGGCAGTCAAAAATAGTTCAGAGTGTGACAAGCACTAGACGAAATGCAGCAGAAAAAAATTCAACAACACTGCATTCTGGGTCAGAATGTTTCATAAAAGGCTTTTTAATTAACCTCCCCCTACAAGGGTCCTCTCCTCCCTCCTTGAGGAATTTCACTCACACACACATCCCTTGGCCATGACTTTCAGGAGCCACGCCGAGTGCCTCTCTCATTTGCACAGTTACTCAGTCTGTTATTCTCTCCCTCGCATGCTGGTCTTCCCTTAATGTAAGATCTATTCAAAATCAAGAATTTACCGGAGGGGCCAAATGTGTTTGTCTATCCAAACCTCATGGATCCAACTGAGGTTTCATGCTGAGAGGAACCAAAGAGAAGGAACACAGTTTTGGTGTGATCAGAAAGCAAAAAGAGTTGAGCTGCGAAAAAATCTGTCGGATTGAGATAAATCAGAACGGGATATGAAATAATGGAACACATAAGGGGACTTTGAATTTCATTCGGTCTTCGCAAACTCTTAAAGACTCTTAGTCATCAGTAAAATTGCTTTGAGGAGTCTTCTTGGCATTCTCGAAGAATGGTTTCACTCATGCATGCTGATTTTAGCAGTCAAGTGCCCTTCAGTTCCAATGCATCATCTTCCAGCCCGCATCATTTGGCCCTGAAGTAGCAGTTGACTGATATGACATAATGTGCTGACTTACGGCCACCGGGGACAGCAAAAAGTGTATTCAAAAACATTATCAATTGATGTGTCATGTTTTTTCACAATGTATACAAAGCAATTTGCACATTTTTGGTCATTTCTAAGGAAACAAAAGCTGTCTTAAAGTGACCAAAAGACAATGGGACCACTGTGAGACAGATTCAAACTCCTGTTGCCCACATGATCATCACAGCTCAATGACCTGTGAACAAATCACTAGGCCGTAACTCTGGCTAATCTACTACTGGCTGCTCTTCAGTGAACAGGTGTTAGGGGAGGGACAATTTACACCGCCAATCTTTAAAAACAATTCTAATTAGCAGTTTTTGGCACCCACCTAGTAAAGCGGGTGGTGCGGTAAGGCTTTGCAGACCTCCTATGGAGCCTCCAGGACCCTCCATTTGCTCAAAGGTGGGGTTATCGATTCCCACTTTGGGATTCTGGGAGAGCTTCTTGAGGCGCATGGAGGAGTTGAGGTCGAGCTCCTTGCGTCCCTCCTCCTCCCGCCTTCGGCGGTCCTCCTGCTGCTGGCGGATTCTTTCCAGCTGAGCGCTCCGTCTGATGGGCAGGGTGCGGGAGCCAAGGTCCCCGGGGCAGTCCACTGCCATCTCCCTATGCTTTTGCACCACCTCGTCTTGGACGTCAATACCTCCCCCGCCATCTGTCTCAGTCACGTAACCGTTCATGTAGGAGGTGGTCATCATGGCTGTGTGCGGCGGTATGTGGTGTGTGAGCGTGTGGGAGGTGAGGGTTAGGATGGGTGCTTTCTGCATGGTGTGAGGGCTGAGGCCATGACAGCAGGGCTGAGGTCAGTAGCGGCTTCAGACAGGAAGCCACACCTGTAAGAAAATGAACAGTGGTTA
This sequence comes from Triplophysa tibetana, assembly GCA_008369825.1. Taxonomy (NCBI): domain Eukaryota; kingdom Metazoa; phylum Chordata; class Actinopteri; order Cypriniformes; family Nemacheilidae; genus Triplophysa; species Triplophysa tibetana. Next base: position 12,378,031 of record CM017907.1, on the reverse strand, counting down.
GAGAATACAGAGATGTTATTGTAAACTGTATACAAATCAGTTCAAGGTCCAGGATTCATGTCTTAAATTATTTAAATATTGATGATATGGCACTTAGTGGCCGCTTGATAAAAGCTGGAGCAGAGGGAGATACGGTCACATAAACTTACTTGAAAATTTGTGTAAACGATTTTATTGAAGGGTTAGAACCTTTGCCACTTGATGGACATTCAAAAAAGTTTTAAATATTTAGGAACAGTTATTGATTGAAATTTGACATTTGCTGGAAGTGTTGAGTGCTTTTTTAAAAAGCAATGCAGAGATTTCATCTATTAGGAGGTTACAACATTACAACTTATTTTAGAGATGGTTTATAAGAATCTTGTTGATGTTGTTATATGTTTTAATACGATTAAGTGGTATAGACTACTGTCAGTTAAAGAAATACAAAAAATGTGCCGAGTAGTTAAAATTGCTAGTGCAATTGTAGGACAACCACAAAGACAACTGAATGAAATATGTCAAACAAGAGTCAAACAAAAAGCACAGTTTATCTTTGAAGATTGTTCTAATCCTTTGAATATTACATTTCAGCTTTAACCAACAAAAAGGCGTTTTGGACAACATCAAGCAAGGAAAATGTGTATCAAATGTCATTTTTGCTGTCAGAATTTTAAATACTAGAATCTGAGCATGAGTAGGGGGGATTGTGTTTCTTGTTGTGTTTTATGTGATTTGTATGATGATGTTGAATGTATTTATGTGGTGAAGCCGGAGAAGAATTTAGACTTGTGGACAATAGTAACTAAACTTAACTTAAGCCCACATTCACACTGCCACCAAAATCCGACCCAGGTCGGTTTACTGCATGACAGTGTGTACAAGACAAATCAGTTGGAATCCGATCTTTTTTAATCTGATCTGAGCCACTTCCATATGTGGTCCTAATCAGATAGAGGTCTGATATTTCGCAATGTGACCTCAGTCTGAACGTTCATATCGGAATTCATGTGACTTTTGCCTCATTGTAGATTGACTTGCGTTATAATTCCACGCTAATTTAAAGCTTTACTGCCTGTTACATGTTATTGTTGTTTTCCGCATGCGATTCAGTTTATAACCGTCACCAGTTCACACTGGAATCTGATATTGGCCTCATTTTAAAAATAGTGTGAACAGCCAAACAAAACATTTAGTTTCTACCTATTTTCTGGCCATTAAATAATTTTTATTTACAACATCAGAGCATTAAATCAAATGGTGTCATGATGATCACGAGACATTACATTATAAACCAAAAAATGAATATGCAAAACACAAATGCCTATATACTATCACAACGGGAAGCTGAGTTCCCATGGAGCCGTGATGCAACATTTCTGATTCATTCAAGTGCTGTTTATGGCATTCAGCCCTGCGTGACAGTACAGATATTTAAGGAACCACTTCACTTGAATAAAACACCCTCAAACATTACTTTCCATAAGGACTAAACAAACAAGCCTTAGCCCCAGGCACAGAGAGATAAACAGATCTACACACACACACCTTTACTCTACATTAGTGGCCTGGTGATTCTGATAGCTGTGCGTCAGCTGCCTGAGACAGGCCAGACCTTCCAGTTATCTGCCCCGTTATCTGCCCCTTTATCATCCTCATTTCTGACAGCTGACACTTTCGAAAAAACCCAAACCGCATTCTCACCGCCCACCATTAGCATGCAGATGTGAGTGGCTCTGACCCCTGACCCATCAAGCTTCTCCTTATATCCTCGCAGATGGATTTCAGTAACAAACGGCTCTGAGTCATGGTTCCGTCACTCGGGCATGTGAGGGGAGATTCTTCTGAACAGCTCATGTAATGAGGGTATTCATGAGGTAGTGAGTTAAGATTTAAGTGTTTGCTGTTGAGTTAGAATGCCAAAGTTCTACCGCTGAATAATGCATTAGACACTTGAAGTGGGTGTCTACTTCCAGGAAAAAGCATCTCATAGGATAATGGAAAGACATGTGATCACATAGTGAGAATAATGGATGGGACTTTTGTCTCCCTATTTACCCCTCCTCCATTCTGCTATAAGTTCCTCATGGCTTGGACAAATTAAGAACTTGCTCACATTGGTAATACGAATGTTATACATATAACATAATCTTCTGATGGTAGGGGAATCGGAATGTAAACTGAACCGACTATTAAGATAATGCTATCAACAGAAAAAACAATAATGAAACGTACAATTAAACTTATACATTTCAAAGCATATTTATTCACAATATTTAAGATCATTAGTGAAATGTTTGTTATGTGGAAATTATAATTTTTAAGATCTTGCAACAATGACTAAAATAAGATTTATTAAATGATGACAGCATTTTTAGTTTTGGCTGAACTATTCCTTAACGGCCTATAACACTACGAGCTTTAAAAAGGGCTCTAGGAAATAAAAGCAATTGCATCCCACTGAAGTCAATAGAAGTTTACGGACTTATTACTTAAATTGTAATGGTGACAAAGATAAAATTGGTGGATTTCCTTGTAAACCATCAATTCATTCAAGTACTTCATCTGACCTCAGCAGATCCTTCTCTCTGATAACAGCCTTTCAAACAGAACCTTCATCCTTCACTTTATTATCTTTAACACTATTCTTCATTTAAGTATAGTTTGCCTCCTTGCTAACGGACTGCTCCCCTTACTTCTTACTTCTGCCCTCCCTTCGTACCCCTCCTCCCCTTTGCCTGCGCCGAGATTACTGTGCCGCACGACAGCCTAACGCATCGCCATGACAACAGCTTTGTCAGTGGGCGGGAGGTCCCAAGGTCTGAGAACCAAAGAAGTAAAGCACAAAGCCCCAAACATACAGGGGGAAGAGCAATATGGGGATCCTCACCCGTGTTTGCCTGTCAGTCCAAGATTAACCCTCCACCTTGCAGTTGGGTCTCTTCTCTTGTCACTCCAGACCTGTCCGCCTTCTCGTTTCTCCTCGTATCTCTTGACTCCACCTGAATTGAATAAGACGAAAATTATTGAGTTGATTAAATTAACTGCAGAACTGTCAAAACAATCTCAGTTTATTCCTATATGGGAATATGCTTAGTTATCTTACGCTTGTAGACATCTTTTTCTTATTCTAATATGATAGTAATTCAAGACTCTGGCGATAGATCTTATGAGTTTTAACAATTTACTGACTTAAAAGCAGCTTTCTGTACATTGTAGACACCTACAACAAGAGCCCAGGCATTGTTTATAGTCCAGTTGAATGTTCTCTGTGATGTCATCGTTTTGTAGCGACTGAGCAACAATCATGCAATGCTGGAATACAAAACACCCTGGGCACAGCATTCCTAGAACAGTATACAGACTAGAACAGTATAAGGGGTCTTTATGTGACCCTGGACCACAAAACCTGTCGTAAGTCGCACGGGTATATTTCTGACAAAAGCCAAAAATACATTGTTTGGGTCAAAATGATCAATTTTATTTTATTCCAAAAATCGTTAGTATATTAAGTAAAGATCATGTTCCATGAAGATATTTTGTACATTTCCTACCGTAAATATATCAGAACTTTATTTTTGTGAGTCGATCCCTTAATGTCGCGAAAAAAATGGTCAGAAACATGCCTACAAACTTAACTCGCTGCTGTCCGCTCAATGAAAACTACCCATTCAAGTTTGGTATCTATGTAAAGAGATTCCGCTTTCAAGTTCATCTACTCTCTTCTATGTCATTACAAAGGTAAGCCAATAGAGAGTGTTAAAACAAACCTGTTTATTCTTAGCAACGGCCTGGTATAGCGTCTCTAATTGGCTGTCAATTTCGTCACGTGCGCAGCGTACACAATCCGTCATGATCGCGGCTCAAAACATGGATTCTGATGGAAGCGCGTTTGCTCAATCTAAACACTAATGACAGCAATAATTTAACGAACCTAGTAAATGATTTTTTTGCAAATCATTGGGAAGATAATATAGAATGTCCAGAGACCGGCTTGACATAAGAGGATGCCCCGGAAGACAAATTCAATCAATATTTGGATCACTTCGACTTCGTTATGGAATATGACACCATGAAGGAATACAAAGTTTTCCCTGCGGACTCAGAATTCGACCACCTTGAGTGGGAAAATTCTTCAAAGTTCAGGTGAGTCAGTCACAAACATTCTTAAATACCTTCTTTACAGAGTAGTGGTTTTCAGGAGTTGTTTATGTCACAGTTATGTCAATTTTGCTCTGACAAAATGTAAACAAAACATCATCTTAGCATCTAGGTCTGCCTCTGTTAATGATGATTCGTTGCCAGCTCCTTTATTTAACAAAGTGACATTTTTTTATATCCAGCTGTAATTGTCAGTACAATGATGGGCAGCCATGCTATCGTCTCTTCTCTCCTGAGGAAATGATGCATAGGAGAGCACCCATGAGAGATTTGACATCCAGTTAGTATGGCAAGAGTCAAATGTATACTCATGAAAATTGGACAGATAGGTCATAGCAATTAAAAATTTATAAATCATCATCTCTTGCTTGCTAAGATTTCAACAAGTTTAGTTGGTTTTCTAACTGTTCCTTCATTAACAAGCAAAAAGTCAGGAATATAGAATAGAACAGAACAGAATAGATGCACACACTAATGCAGACATGCAGTAATTTAGTGGTGGGGAACTCACACCTGCTCAACAGTCCTATACAGGCCTGTCTTGCTCGCACTGATATTCACACAGTCTTTACAGTGCTTTTGAAGCAAAGGGTATTGAAAAATGTTATAGATACTTAAAATTAGCTTTGCTGGGATGTACAACGACATTCTGTGCGCAGAAGTTATTGAAAATCAGTTGTGTTGATCTGAATGAGAATTTTCTTTTTTTTCGCAGGCTTAGCCAAGATCGCCTCACATGTCTGCTTTCACATTATAAAGAGCAGTATGGAATTGAGCTGAAGGAAAAGAAGTCTGGTGGGAGGAAAAGCAATACACGATCATTCAAATTCGTATTTATAGCATTTGAAAGAAATGTGAGAAAATGTGAAAAAGTCAAGTCTAAAATTGTACATGTTCCTGGTAAATTATTTTTATGAAATTTTGTGTGAATAAAGTTTAAGTTGTGCTAAATCAATGGTGTAAGTTTCATTTATTTCCCATCATTAGTAATATGCGTTGCTAAGGACTACTTCTGGAAAACTTTAAAGGCGATTTTCTCAATATTTTGATTTTTCCCACTCTCAGATTCCAGAATTTTAAATTGTTATATCTCGGCCAAATATTGTCCAATCATAACAAACCACAATCAATAGAAAGCACATTTAGTCAGCTTTCATGCGGTGTATAAATCTCAATTTTGAAAAATTTACCCATAAGACTGGTTTTGTGATCCAGGGTCACATATGAGGATACGCATGTGTGTGGTTTCCCATTCTTATTACTGTTGTAAAACATGAAGTTAGGGTAACAAAACAAGTGATGAAAAAAGTGTGAAAACAAGGTAATAAACAGACTATTTTGGATTTATTTCATTAAGTCCCATAAGCCACTGATGTTTGTTTGGATGCAAATGTGTCGGTATCGACTAATGAAAACCTAATTAATCTTTCCTCTTAAAAGGTAAGCAGCCTTACACCTACACAGATGTAGCCTAAGAATAGCCATTTTTCACGTGAGCTCAAAACACTCCCTGCATTATTCAGGTACTCATGGTGATGTCATTGTTAAAGGTGGTTTGTCATCCTGTTAGCTACAGATAAGAACGAAACTAAAGCTGTCCACTACACTAAATCAGAGACAAGATGTAATTCTAGGCCAATTCAAACAATGCCAAAAAGGCCTGCACATTCACATATCGGCCATCTATGGTTCATGAGTCCAGCTCAGATGCAAAACTGAGGTATAGTGCTATCCTGGGTCCAAAACTACTGCCCAACAAAACCCAAATTCAATTATAAAATGGATCTGGTGAATAAATGAAACATATAGGTAAGTTTTAGGAAGCACAATATAACATTATTAACATAATTAGTGATAGATTGCCATATCACCATAGCCGATCAGCACTGAACGATTCATTTTTTCATGTTGAAAAATTTTTCTTTTCTTAAATCTGTTTTAATGCTCGAAGTGTTTACCGCAGGATTTTGAGAGACTTGTTGCACAGGTGACATCACATACCTATTAGCATAAGTATGACATCACCAAGCCGTGTTTGTGTTTGGACTAGTGTTGGCAACACACACCTACGTTAACGAGCAGCTATATGCGATGATTTTGATAATACTTATTTGTCTCATGCTGTGCACAGCTTTTACTGCCGTTGCTTTTTCTCGTCAATGTCTTGCTGTATTATGAGCGCTTCTTTGATTTTAAATCCAAGTGATGGTTTATAATAGATTGCGTATAGTGCAGACAATTCGGCACAAATTTAGAAATCCAGGAGAATACGCTTTTACACAGAGCTAACTAATTAACATTACCCACTAAACATAATGTTTTAATATTAGTTCATACCACAATACATCAAACTAGGGATACACCATAAATTATTGGCAATATTGGTATCAGCCGATAAATGGTACTTTTTTATGTTATCTGTATCAGTTATCGATAGCAAAATTTAGTCCAATATATTATATCCGATAAATCATAAATAATTTCATCTGTTTAAACTTCTTCAGCTGCACGCTGCTCAGAGTTAAAATACAGTACAGTACTGTGTTTCTGTCGTGATCATTCACTTACTGCTGTTAGCAAAACATTGCTCATGTAGGAATAGTGCATCCCTACATCAAACCATTTAGTTGAAAATGTACCATCATAAGTTTTGCATCAAGCACATTTCATAACATAAACACGAAAATGGAAACATGCAACATGTCTCTTGAATGCTTCACCTTCCCCCTCCTTCATGACACATCATGCAGTGCAGTGAAGAGCCTCAAGACTCAAAAACATATAAAAAGCTTCAAACCATCTGCTGCTTAAGAGCTTAAGTAGCCTACTTCAACCCCTCCTGCTTCATTCAGTGGCAGGCTGGCTGGGATTCAGCTACAGCTCTGCCCACCACACTAAGCTTCTGGCCTCTTATACAGTCAATTGGGACATCAGGGCGCTTCCTGGTAGATTTTTCCCTTTACACTGATCTAGGACCAGCTCTTCCAAATCAAATCCAAACCTTAATCTTTGATTGCAAAATGGTGGTGATAATGTCTGTTAAGTGCCAAAGGGGAGGTTCATATTTTCTAGTACAGACACAAACAGGGATGTTGTCAGGTGGATTGGGAAGAGCAGGTTCACATCTGAATGCAGGTGTTTCAAGCCAGAGCAGGTGCGCCACGACAGAATCCAAGGCTGTGGGTGGGGCCCTAACACCCCAGCCAATGGGATGCAAGCAAAAGCAGGCACTGTGTCAACAACCCTGTTGTTTTTCATTCCACCTGAGAAACGGTCCTCACAGATACTGCGGCTGGGAACACACGCTACGCAACAGACATGACATTCTCTTGCTAGGCGCATTCCTAGCAAGCTTTCGTAATGGAGTAGTTTCACTAATCCAAACAAAAAGAGAAAGTTGAGAGAGTTGAAAATGCGATCAGATAAAACTGCTCAAGACCTGTTCAGTTCTCAATTAAAACACACAGCTAAAGTTATAATAGAATCAGAAAAGACATTAATCCCAACAGGAAAGCTTTCAGACCCGTTAGTTAAAACAAATTAAACCGCTACAAAAGACATCACTTTAGGAACAAAACAGTTTGGATGTTTTATGTGAAGTAGGGTTTGGCCTTGATGAACCTGTTACTGACTGACATGAAACGGCTTGTCTTGAGGAGTGGCTGGATAGAAAACACAACCATACCTAAACTATGGGAAAGGGAGGGACCACTGCATCAGCACCCGAACTTCAGATGTCTTAAAATAGAAATATAAAAAATATATATATAATTTATCAAAGCAGTCCACCGGCTGACAACTGACATATACCAGTGTCTCTCGTCAGATACGTGAAAGTTGAAAAACTGTTAAGACACTGGACAGGCTGACACTCTCACGGTCGTCACTAAAGAGGAGAAACAGGCATGGATTGTTATCTACTCCAAAGCTCCAGCTCAACATTCCAACACCCATTTCTTATGCACAAAAATGTCAGATTCCAGGCTCCTAAGGTTCCTAAGAATCTAGCCACGTACCACGTAGTACCAGGAGGGATACTAATGCCAAAAACAGAGGAAAAGAGAGGGAAAAAGAGAAATAGACGGAAAACTCTGTGAACCGCATCTTCAAAGCTTAATACGAAGCTATAGAAGAATGTAGGCATCGCAAAGTGTAGAGCAGAAACCCATTAACAATAACAAAAGGATTTATAATGTTTGGCCTCTGCAGTGGGGATTTCATAAGAACAGCTTTGAGTTTGGGAAAAGGGAACAAATTAGCACCCAACCTTCATCTAGGTATGTGTTGTCAAAGCTGTTAATGAGTAAACTATTTCACCTGCCAGTTAAATATAGTACATGGGAGACTGTTTGGAACTTCAAACTATATAAGGCCCTACATTCTTAATTATAATTATTATTCTTAATCTTCCCGACATTAGGGGTACATCACGATGGTTGACTAATCTTCCAACAACTGTCAAGCCTATAGTGACTGACTTTAAAAATAATAAGTCCATAATGATGATAAAATCATCAGCATAGCCAAACAGGAAAACCAGCTGTAAAAGACATGCTTGTTTTAAAGGTGTGCTGATGTGTTGTAATTCATAGCTTGGAAGGCACTTGGAATCTGTAGCTCATCAACCCTTGACTTGTTGCTGCACCTGGAGAGATCTGAGAGACCACTAAAAGGAATCAAGTGATTTACAAGGATTTCCTTAGTGCCAGCTTTATCGGAGTCAGGCACTCAAAACAAATTTTACATAGGCTAGCTGTTTCCGGACAAATGCTTTCCTTTTAATGGTTAGTGTGAACCCTCGGAGGTCGAGGTGTTGTTATTGTCCTTCATGGACCTCTAAAGACAAGCAGGAAAATCTAGGTCTAGACAGCAGGCCGCAGGCCCGTTGGAAAGGCTCTCTAGGAGAGTTTGCGTACCACACAAGCTTGTTAAGTCTTGGCCATGGCGGCCCATCAGGACAGCAGAGCCGGAGCATATTGTGAATTCCTCAGGGAACACAGACAGGTCAAAAAGAGCACAGTGGTTCTGTACATTCCTGGAACAATTCCCAGACCAATCCCATAACACTGCCCTGTAATAAGAAGACCTGTCTACACGTTCATACTTCTCGGTGCAGGCAAATGCATCATACATGGGAATGAGACTGTTGCACTTGAGACTATCATGCCAAGTTCCACACATAACTACAGAATATTTGCAGACAACTTTTGATTCTGGTATTTGTCAGCAGCATGGATATGAGCTAGCGAGGAAATCAGGTGATTCGGGTTAATGGTCAAGGTCTATATCTGATAAGGCTTATTCAATCAGTTTTTTAGTAGAGATTTTATAGATGTTTTATTACATTAAAGAAACTGTACATGAGCTTCAATTGATATGACTCTAAGAGAACATTCTACACCTTAGTTGGTAATTTACTATTTAGATATTTATATATATACATATTTATAATTTAGCACTTTAAATGGTTCTGCTGCATTTTTGCTATTCATGGGGATTAAAAAAAAAGAAAACTAGTAATTTAAAAAAATTGTATACATCTATACTACCACTGAGGTCATAAAAAAAAAAATGGACATTTAGGCTGATTAACTTTTTATTTACCGTCTATGACTAGAGTCTTATAAGTCCAACAAAATCATTATAGATAACCCCTAGTAATAAAACCTCTTCACCAGTCTGACCAAGCCAATAAAGTAACGTGCTATGAAGTAATTTGATTCTTGAGTGTTCTGGCATTAACACCTCGCTCTCTACACTGAAAACTGACACCCTGTCCCCATTGACACCCTTGCCCAATCAACTGATCCAGATCCAAAATCCTGTATCATCTGTTATAGCATCACATATCTGTGCTAGAGGTCTACCTTTGAAGCCCAAAGAGGACTGGAACCCGAAGTGCGTTTAACAGCAAGCTTTATTGAAATATGCTGCATTATATGACTGCTTGCAATGATGACTACATAAATCACTAAATGTAATCAAGAACAGTTTCATCAAGCCACAGTGGCCCCCTCAGCAGTGAACACACAAGAAAAAAAAAAAGAAATAGCACAGACTTAACAATAATGAAACAAAATGCCTGCTGTTGGGGGAGAGACATACCTGTCTTTTTGGTGTAATAAGCCAATACTGCTTTGCAAGCTCTGCACTGTTCATAACCGCTGGGCTCTTGATTTGTGAACAACAAAATCCTAATTCTTCCAGAGTGCAGCTTTCCCTGCATCATTTGGAACTATTGTTAATTTTCCCTCACTCATTTTTGCTTCATCACACTCATCTTTCCATCACCTGATGTGTTATGACAACAAGGACAAGAGCAGGAGCACATGCGCAGAACAGTTTATGCGCAAAACCGTTTTGTGTGTGTGTTTTCTCTCGTGTTTTTTGTTGACACAATGCAGCAAGCATTCAAGCACACACCACGGCACACAAACTATGTATAGTCTATATTTTTTTGTTATAAACCCTAAACCAATCTGAGGCTATTCATTTAACATTAACACAAACCAGACCCGAAACCCGCAAGATTTTAGAGACCCGTTGGGCTCAGTTCGGGTAGCAGACCTCTAATCTGTGCAGTCAGCCAATACCCTTAGAATTACCACATTTTTTTTTTCATCACCTTAAACAAGACTGCAATTAAGGGTGTGTTCACATTTCTAGTTCGGTTTTCTTGGTTATTTTGGTCGGGCCCCCCAAAAAAAACAAAAAATTTGTACTTGTACGCATTGTCATTTTAACATCGAATCTAAAGATATCGAAGCTAACAGCATTAGAATAAAGTCGCAATGTGTTTTGAGAGCTTTTATGATGCATGTTTTATTCAAAAATTACAAAACATCAAAAAGCATGCTGATGGGTTACATATCATCAATGTATGCATGCACATTAGTGTTGTCAAAAATACCGATATTTCGATAAATATCGATACTGAAATATCTGAACGGTACCAATACTAATTTCCCGAAGTATCGATACACCGATCCTAGCCGAGCTGTCACTTTCACTTATCTCCAAAGGCGCGTTGACAAACACCACACTTGACCGCCTGTCACGTGTCTCGTCTCATTCGCTCTGGTTAAATAGCAAAAGTGAAGTGAATGTAAATATGGCGTGTGTGGCGCCTCCGCAACCGGCTTTGGTTGATAAAGAACACAGCAGGAGTGCTATCTGGAAATATTTTGGATATGACGCAAATGAACATGGAAAGACGAAGGACACAAACAAGCCAATATGCAAGAGTTGCTACAGAGCAGTGCTAACAAAAGGCGCTAACACCCCTAATATAGCAAAGCACCTGAAAGACAGACACCTGGATCTATATAAAGAATTTTGAGAGGTTTGTAACTGTTCTTATTTTAACATTACTGAAACATTAACCAAGATGGCCTAGTATTGTTGCTGATATGAGTGTTGTCTCGTTTTTTCAATTCTTAAAGTTATTATAATCCGACTGAGGAATCATTAACTGTGAATCTTTAAATACTTTAACTGTGGTCAAATGTAAATTAACTTGTGCTTAATTAACTTAATTCAAAAAATTATTACTTAAATTTTGTAATTTGTCTTCATATCAATCCAGTGATCATTGTTTTCGCGTGTGATGCACGCACGTTTGCGTGCATTTGCTACAGTATATTTTAATCTTTGATGACAGTATTTAATAAAAATACAACGGATAATGTTTGCTCTGGTCCAATGAAAAAAATATTAACATATAGAACTTTAGATTTTAATTAGTACAAGTATTAGTAAATGTTAGTTTAAATTAACTTTGTTAATTGTTTATTCATGTTAACAAATATCTATTACAATTAACTTAAGTTCTAAGATTGGTTATATACCTCATTGTCATGTTCTACACTTGTTATATTTATCTTTAAATAATAATTAAAAAATTACCCCCTTAATGTTGTGGAAGTTTTTTTCTCTGTGGTATCGAAAATGGTATCGAATATCGATATTTTTCAAGGTATCCTATCGAAGTTAGAAATTCCAGTATCGTGACAACACTAATGCACATATCCTGGTATTTTTACGAAACATTATGTGGCTGAGCCAGAAACAAAAAATACATTTTGTTCTAAATTATCTTAAAGAAATGAAACAAAATTTGAATAATCTGTCATTCAAAACAAAACTTTTTAAATTGCTGCAACAGTCTGCGTAATGCGGAGGGACAAAAACCACGACGAGCTTTAGTCAGACTCGGGCTGAGAATCCTGATAAGCTGTCAGAGATGGGCCAGGCTAGGGCCTGAGCGTCTTCGACCAAGGCTTAAATTTGAGGCCAGTGCATGGCTCTAGCTTGAAGCGTGAACTGAGCGATGTGGAAAGGGTTAAATAAGGTGTTTTTGGCGCTAAATAAGGATATTAGAGGATATATCGCGGAAAGATCATCATTATAAATGTCATGGGTCCGAGTTATTGGTACACCTCCTTTGTGTAGATGCGCTGCCCACAATGCACTGAAGCAGCAGAGAGGGGGAAGCATTTCATCTAGCTGTGAACAATGGCACAACAACGAATCAATGGTCTAGAATAATGTTCTCATAAGTCCTGGTACTTGGGTCCAAGAATAAGTGGATTATTATTATCTAAAAATAAGAAGTCCCGGTACCACCGCTGACCCGGGTCAACCGGGTACTGATGCTCTGTCTGACAGGATGTCAGTCGGAAACTTTTTATAGGCACATCACGCGATAAGAAGTGATGAGCGGATAAGTGCGGCTCCGATCCACAAGAGATGCGCACGGAAAAACTTCATATTAAAGTCATATCACAAAGCAAATAAACATAGTTTTGTGGTAAAAAGTAAGAAACATCCGGGTTTAAGTTAACAAGTTCAAGTGGTATGATTCGAATTCTGGTTGCATTGTCATTATGAATGTTGCATCATATGTTAAATTAAAAAAACAATAAGTTACAATAAAATAAACGTCCCTGTTTGCGTCTTAATTTGTTAGCGCCAATACTAATCCAGTCAAGTGTCCTTATAAATCATTTAATGCTTCGATAACTGTGACGGGATAAAATTAGGGGACATGATGTGGTTTTTAGTACCTATTTTATATAGGCCTATCCAAAATCTATCGATGTAAATTGGACAGATAAACTCCAGTTTAAATCTGGCATTTAAACCTAATAAAGAAAAATCCATCTGTTGCATTTTTTTTTATATAAACAGTTACCTTAATGTAAGTAATCTTGTGTAAATGCATTGCTTTTTATAAATTTATATCAACAATGAGCCTTATCATTAAAATTGTGTTTCCATTAGCACGTACTGGTGTTTTGCCTTGGTACCGAGAACTAGGGCTGGTATGACCAAAAATGTATATAACGGTGTTTTTTCAGATTTATACCAGTTTCCCGGTACATGGCGGTATTTTTTTAACCACATTTTCTACTGATTGAGATATTAAATAGAGCTGTTGATTGATTTAAAATGCCCTTTTATACTGCCATGGTGACAGTATCCCCTATAATAACTGCAGGTTTAGACTTCTCCAACAACTGAATAGCATGCGAAGGTAACTTGAATACATAACATGATTTTCAGGTTGTTGTTGCTTTTTTGGTTTGGTTAGATGCCTTTGGTCCGTGTTGCATTCATATTTTAATCGAACCGTGACAGAGTTAGTTTTAAAGCGGACCGAGACCCATCTTTTGTCTTGGTCCCCTTGTTTGGTGCCCACCAAGGTTTGGATGGCAGGGTTCACACTTACACAAACAACGCACTAACTAAAAATGTAACCATGTTTTAACAAAATTCTACACAATTATAAACACACCAGTACCATTTTACACAACAAAATGACCTCTGACTTCAGTATATGCATAAAGAGTAAGAAAGGTTATCCCTTAGTGATAAAGGTGCTGATGACGGTTGCTTCTGAGCGGAGTTAAATCACTGCATTCAGTGAAGACTTATCTTTAAACAACACAGCAGCCAACTGACACACGGCTTGTGATTCAAGGAAATGATAAGATTGTGTATTCAATTGTGTTCCTAATAATGGAATGGAGACAGCCAGCCTGTGCTGGGGTTTTACCTTTGATGACTTTGTAACGTTCGGGGGATACCTGAATAAGGACACTTATTAAATGGAATGTTAGTTATGCACTTACAATAGAAGTTTACGTGTGCATATGTTTTTTTACAAAATGAGATACAAGTGAGTTGATTCTAGTTGCCTATCTAACCATCTAGTTAATATTCCCTTAAGGCGACATGAATAAATGTATTTATGATTATGACACCATGGAGTATGCACGGTTATACAATATTTCAAAAAGTAAAATTAGGTTGGGGTTAAATTACACATTATTATAAATTCACATTGCATACCTATCATTCAGTATAATCGTGGTGAATTTAATGCTGCAGCTTGAAAACATTTACTTAACATTTTCTATTACAGTACATAAAACTGTCAGATCCTTTTTTACATACTAAAAGGTGAGTTGATAAAATAAACTTGACCACTTAGCACATCAGGTTTATATGGAAATAAACAGTGTAAATGCCTTGTAAACACATGCTAGTGAGTCTAGACACCGAGACACTCTTCATGCATGATACAGGACCTTCAATTCATTTATAAAGCAAGAAAGATAAACGTGTACCTTTAAAGACATGCTGAGCTGTGTTATACGTTTCTATCTACTTCACCTCCCAAGCAATTCACAGTCATAAAGAGATAATAACGCCCTTACCATGTCAGCTTTGATCCCTTATTTCCCCAATTAATCATTCGAGTGAGAATATGAAGAGCAATTGCTATCGTGTTTCCCATTAAAGCACCAAACCTTCTCAAAGGGGACCAGAAAACAATGCGACATTTGTGTCCCAATGGCTTTAATGAAGTTAGATGACAATAGCAGCCCGTTCGTCCATTAAACAAACTTCCACAAGGTTTCAACCGGTTGTTTAGGGTGCGGTATGAATTACTTTTTAATTTTATTCGGTAGCTTTATATTCGCAGTGACTTAAACCCCAAAATGTCTTTAAACCTAGTGAGGTACCTACCTAGAAAAGCCTTTGGAGTCATTTAACGCGCCAATGATGCTTACACACGCAGCCTGAGAGGCAGCCGTCGTATAAGCTTGTTAAAGACTTAAAGCACGAAATAGTAAAACATAAGAATTAAAACTTGTATAAACAGTCTCTTAAATGTTTTAAGAGCTTTAATTGATATATGTAATAGTGTATTTTGCTGTTATTTGCATAGCTAACACGGCTAGCAGGTCACTTCCCGAAGTGCAGTGCTGCTTTTCTTTTCCAGGCAACCTGTTGCAAACAACACTTACTTCGCATTTTGACGAACAAAAACTACTTTAAAAGACACATGGCTCACCTCTTAAGTCGGATATTCGAACCGTTTAATCCAATGAGTACAGATATACTTCCAAACGAGCGTTTATTCACAATGTAGCGCAAAACGTTGTTGTCATACTGTGTGACGGGTCGCTCTAGTCTCGGGACTGTGTGCGACTGGTTGACGGAGAGTGGCTCGACAGCGCCTCTGGACACTGAATGAGACAACGCTTCTAATTGGACAGATTCAGCATGCTTTAACTCCTTTGTCCAATCAGGCGTGACGTTACTTTAGGATAGTGAATAGGGCAAAGCGGGCAGTTTCAATTGAAAATGCTTTGGATTATTAGTTATAAAATTAGATTACAAGGTATCATTTCAACAGAATTTATCTACGATAATGTCCATTTATACATTTAATGTCGTTCATTCTTGTTTATTCATAATACATTCATATTCATGTATACAAAAAAAGAGTAGAAATAAAATGAAAGAAATATAAGACATTGAGCAATATTCATAAAATAATTGTGTTGTTTTTTGATGGCCGTTGCAATAACTAATTACCTTATTATAAAGTGATAGTGAAAACTGTAAAAATGCTTTAAAAAAGATATTACATTCGTGGACTTTAGTAACCATAATGACAAACCCATATATTTCACATATAAAACAAAAGACAGATAAAGAGAACTAAAACTTTAATCACCTTTGTGTTTATTTAAAAAAAGAAACTGAACCACGTCTTTACATAATGATCAAGAATTTTAATTCTCGCATTAGATCAGTATTACAGAAAATGATATTATAGTACAGAGTTTTTCAATATCATTTCAATACCTTAGTATATGCCTCAGTAATGCTGGTCACTTATCTGTACAATGTCACTCTTGCGTTTTTTTGACTGTACATTTTATGTAATTCATTTAAAAAGGCTGTCAGCACTTAAATAAGCTGTCTTCATCTTCGAAGGTACGGAAATAAATGTTTCCAGGAAGCTCAGCCTCTAGGAGTGGGCCGGGCGAGTTTAAATGTAAGGGTAGTGGGTAAAATAGAGAGTAATAAGGGCAGAGCTATGAGGGCCAGTTTATTACGAAGTCTGCTCCAGACCAAGGTAGCCTGTAGCACAGGATAAGTCTCTGGGTGCGTTTAAATAGCATAGAATTTACACATACCCCTCAGAAGTTCACTGACTGGTCATCATTTGCAAAACGGTGTTTAGAGGATCTGTACAAAATCTGTGTTACCCAGCGGCACCCACTGCTTTGCACAGCCATAACCACAAGACCTCACCCCCCACAGCCCTGGCTTTTGGCACCGCGCACATAAACACGACTCACAATTTAAACGACAAGCAAAGCGGTTTTGTAAACCCTTTATGAAGCATAATGAAGTCTTTATGGAGCATAACATACTAAAGGGAAAGATAGCTGGGTCACCTTGGTGCACTTTGAGGAGAGATGAAAAGATCCACGATTCTGTCAGGAGTCCAAAGGGGTCTCTGTTGTAAATGTTTTAAGATTTTTTCATCCCTCAGTGGCACATTTTCTACCGATGAGAAAATAAGCTTTCTGATGGATGTGTGGACAGGCGCCAACAGCTGTCTATTAAAATGCTACCGCTATCTATAAGTTCTAGCATTGAACACACAAAGCAATTGCAATAAAAGAGAACAGAGTAGCTTAATATGATAATAGTCATCATTATATTAATAATCATAATAATTATAACAATATATTACAGAATAAATCTCTTATATTTCATATATATATATTCTCACTTTAAAAGGTATAATATTTTCTCTCTTTGAAATACTATGATGTCTTCCAAGTCGTATTTTCATTAATTCACGTATTCATCTTTATTTGAAACGTTGATTATACTGGATCAACTTTTTCCAAATCAAAAAAACTAGCTGTGCCGTTGCATATTACAGAATAGTAATGATATGTGGACATGCACCACTTTCTTGCTCTTCGCTTGGTCTGTTCCCTAAAGACGACATCATAGCCGCCCAATGACCATGACGTCCACAACTTCGCCCTTGTGCAGCTCCACGTATTGCTCTGTTTTCGGAGGCAACATCAGAAGGCCGTTGGCACTGCGCATGCTCATTAGCCGACTACTCATTTGGTTTCCTGTGAAACAGAGGAGAAACGTGGTGTTAACTCGCCATTTAGCAGAAAATGTCTATACACAGCAATCCATGCAATACTGCACTGCGAGCCCAAGAGCTTTGCTCAAGGCTACGACGATAATACATTCTGATGCTGTTCCCCCTTTACCCCTTTTCCACCAACGGGGTGCCAAGTGCTCGAGCAAAAGTTGATGTGCCATCCAGCCCGTTTTCACACGCTTCAATAAAAAAGATGGTTCAGGGCGGGAACAATATTCTCTGCATAAGCCCCTAAAAAGAAACTTGAGGCGAATAACGTTCTTACTGCATAAAGTTGTCTTGCCAACAACTCAGTCTGGCAGTCTGACACAAAACTAAACTGCAAAAAATAGATTGTGTTCAATAAAATAAACAATGCCGTGTACACTGGAAGCATCTAATGCACTTGATGAGTGAGTAGTGGCACAGGTTTCTACTTTTCATCATTTGTTTCCAAATATCATATGTGGAATTTTATTTGTTATACAATATACTTAAATAACAAGATGTGACACAAAATCTGTTCAAAACAAAGATGTCTTCAGGTTTATTCGGTGGTTTAAATAGGCTTCCTAGCACACTTTCAGGAACACTTTGTACTGGCTGATAGACACCTTCTAAATGCCCTTGGTCCAACGCAATGAAATAATAAAGTGGGTGTGACCTGTGGCTCCACCTACTAAAATTTTACAGATTATCCAGAGGCAGTAGGTGTGAAATTAGGAGAAACATCTGTGTAGTAATCAGATTTGTATACCTGTGCTCTGTGCCCAGGGCAGTGGTTCCTGGTGATGCCATGTCAGTATACATCGATGATACTCTGGACGTGGATCCAACTTTACATCACAGGACAGCTGCAGAGAAAATGGCACAATAAGGACATTCGAGTACAACAGATCCACAATGTCACAATGAAAGCTATGACTGTTTGTTTACCCTGGCTTTGATGATGGTGGGTCTTGGGTCCAAAATCCCCTGCATTTTTCTTAATGCAGGGATGACAAAGAGATTACAGGTTACAACAGCTGACACTGGGTTACCTGACGGAGAAAGCAAAAATAACTGTTGAGGTGACTGTAAAGGAACAGAGGTTTTGGGGTAGTGGTGTCGGTCTGTACAAGGGATCCAAACTGTTGTGGATCATTCAATGGAAATGTGACTGTATGCGTAGTTGTTTTTGCAAAATGTTTGTCAGGTTTTTAATGCAAATTTGGTTTGTGTATCACAGAGGAGGTAGACGTGAATCCAGTTTGACTCCTGATAAATGGGCTATAAATGCCCATAAGGGTATTTTCACCCTCAAGCTTCTGGTTCAGACTAAAATGCATGTGAGATTAAAGAGTTTGGTTAATTTATTTGGTATGAAAGCAGTTTTTCAGGTGTTTAAGACCTCTGAAAAAGGGAACAGTTGGAGTAATAGTTCACCCAAAAATTTAAATTCTGTCATCATTTACTCACCCTTCTCATTTTAAACCTGTATGACTTTCTTTCTTCTGTAGAACACAAAATTCGATATTTTGAAGAATACGGGTCATCGAACAATGGTGGTACATCAAAACCAATGCAAGTCAATGGGTACCACCTTGGTTTGGTTGCCAACATCCTTCAAATGATCTTCTTATGTATTCTTCAGAAGCAAGAAAGACATACAGGTTTGACATGACAGGATGGCGAGTAAATTATGAGTTCCAATTAAGATCTAAGTTTTCTGGCCTAATTTAAAAAAGTGAATCGCAACTTTGACAACTTTTGCTTGCCATTAAAGAATAGAGAAATTAACACATTTCTGGTTTGTCCAAATCAATTGAACCAAGTGTAAAAATATAATCAGGTGCCGTTCACACAAGACACATTTTGTTTCCACTTGCAAAGTTTTTTTTATGCTAATCTAAACAAACATTTTCTGCGTCGGAAATCCCATACTGTGACAGTACATACTGAATCTTAATAAGTACCTACCCGTTAAAACAGTATGTTCTATATAGTATGAGTGGGAGTAGTATGAATACATTTCGGACATACTAAATCCGCCATGTTTCATTTTCCTGTGACCCGTATGCTCTTTAATCTATGACGTATAACAACAACTTGAAAGTAGGTGCTGATAAAAACTATTTAGTCACAACAAATTCAACTATTGGCACTTACATTAAAAACGTATATGCACCTTAAAGTTTTCCGCTATTTTTATTTGATTTACTTTTGAAATTTGACCCATGCTAAGCTCATCATGGCAACATGGAATAACTAAGTGTCCATCCGATCCAAACTCACGAATCTCAGCGGAAGAAGTTAAACATCCGGGTATTTCTCACCTACTGTTTTTGCATACTGAGTTTTCGGACATACTATTCGTGACTCATACTTGTTTTTCGACTACTATGTAGTATGGGAGTAGGCGATTTTGGACGCAGGGATTGTTTTCAGACGATAACTGTTACGTCACATCTCACTGTTCTTTCAAATACTCACCCCATTTTGAGTCAATTCAACTTAAACATATTAGCAAAGCCCTTTTAGAAGGAAAGCCTGCAACCTTTAGCCAAAAACGGGTTACGGCTTATGTTCAGGAAAGGAGACCAGAGGCAGTTTCTTTTGAATGGATGTCAATGGAAGAGAAGCTTCACTACACTGTATTAACCACTTTTGTGAGTTGCAGTTATTCATTTCTGGAATAGACTGCCTGTCCTTTAAGGTTCAACAAGTTTCACAACAAACAATACCTTCGTTGGGAACGATATGCAGATTTTATCATGATAAAAATTAAACAAAATTAAGAGAAGGCAGAGTAGCGAATGTTGCGACAGGCAGGACTCACTTATGGCATTATCATGTAGCTCAGTGGTAAGAGCATGAGTATATGACACCAAATGTAAATGATAATGCAATGTAAGTCAATGTAAATGTAATCATAGAATTGAATAGTGGATTTCAGGTTTTAGCAGTTGTGAAAACACTTGAATCTGCATGTATGCATATGACGTAGGGTTGGGCGATGTCTACTACATTGGCATCGGACCATGCCTACAGTGAAACATCGCGATGGATGATGACATTGAGGGGCGGGGCGGGGGTTGGGGTATATCTGTTTGCTAGATGGCCATCTGCCAAAACATTTAAAACAATTTTATCAGTGCTCCAGAATACGACCAAAACATATTTTGTGACCAGTTTTCAAGACAGCATGATGTTTTTCACAAATACTTCCACATGTATGACATGCAACTTTGGAATTTCATCCACTTATTATTTCATGTGGAAAGACGATTAGATCGGGAGCCCACCAGTGTAGGTTGTGTGGGTGTAGTCAACAACTGATGTCGAAAAATGCGTCATGCAGGGTAATCACGATGCCGGCCATCATAGTGATGGCTGTCAGCCATCAGCGGTGGACAATGTCGTCATCTATCGGCCCAACCCTAATATGACACTGTTGCTAATTTATGAAAAATAGTACATGAGTAATGTAAAATATCTTATTGAGCCAGCGTTTTTTTTACATTTTCACTAAATTTGTATGGCTCACAGAATTTTTTCGTAATTAATTTATAGACAATTTCAAATGACAGAACAGAGACTCAGCTTTCAAACAAAAGAAACTGTTTCCTTCTATCTTCATTTGTTCTTTTTATCACCCCTTAGATGTGGGTAGGTTTCTTCAGAAATGCATCAATTTGATTAAACAGCTTAGATAATATAAAAAATTTGGTCAAAGACTCCACCCAGATTACTGTCAGAACAATCATTAAAAGCAGATAAAATCTTTTTCCAACGGTGTGTAACAGCCTCACATGCTGTATAACAGTACAAACACCGATTGCCGTAATAACTCGTCTTTGGCGGGGAATGTTTTTTTTTTTAATGACGACATAACTGGTCAATGGCAGGGAAAGAGTTAAGGCTAAAATAGACTACAAGACATTTGCTCAGGTTTTGCCCGGATTTTCACTCTGGACTTGTTGCAGAAAGTCTGTGCCAGTCTGCAGATTTGATCAGTAGTGTGTTTCTTTCTGAAAAAAGTCTGCAAGTGTAAGATGTTCAGATTTTTAAAGTCTTGTAGTGTATTCCATCCATTAGCTGTTACGCTTTCTCCAATGGTAAGTATTACAGACCCTCCACCTTTCGAGTATCTCTGATATTAGTCAACACAACAAGTTTGCATCTGATTCATTGAGTTAATTCATATTTTTAAGTTGAATTAACTAAAAATTTTAAAACAACCTGGTAACTTATGGTTTTTTAAGTTGAAAAGACAAAAAACAACAAATTGTTTTTGTTGTTTTGAACATGCAAGTTGAAACATTTCCGTTCTCTTCTTTTTGTCTTTAACTGCAAAAACGTATCCAGTGTGAACGCTCCCTAGTCTCCTCTTTGTATAAGACAGGTGTACCACACGTCTGATTTAGACTAGGACAGAAGTGTGTGTCAGATACAAGGTAGACGACCATTGAAAGCAAAATGAGGACTTAAGGATAAAAGGGGCAAGAATTACTGACAAACAGCCGTTTCATAGCACTAAGCCACATAACATACACAAACAATAAGCTTGGGAAAGTTGCCACAGAGCTAACAGCTACACGTATAGCCATATACCTAAAAGAAAAAAGAAAAGCACAAAGCATTTCTCTCAGAAAACAGAACAGAAAGCGTCACATTTGATAATCCCAGCAGAACGTTTAGTTCTCTTTCTAATGCTGATGTTCCATTTCATTATGTTTGTGACGTTGTTAGAAAAGTCAAGGCTTTAAATAGTTTGGGATCTTATGTCTGCAATAACGACAACACACCGCTCCCATGTGCCAAAACTAATAAAGACATTTTCTGTTCAAACCTATTCTGGTTTAGAAACCCCTTAATTTAGGGTCAAATTTGAAGTCCATTTCCGTTTTCTGAGCTCGGGCTGAGGACAGGGCTTATTTCTTGAATTAAGAGCACCTACTTCCACGTGTGGGAGGGGGCACAGGAAGTCTGCTGGCCTCAATGTCACTCAAGGGCACAGCCTCCAGTAGAGTCGCCCCTGTGTCTCTGTAGGTGAAATTACCTTTGAAGGGGAATATAGAAATTGCCACTGTCACCACGGCCTCGACCACCCGGGTTCTGTAGGTAAAAGGTGGGAGCACAGTGGGCTTTGGGTGGGGGGCAAGCTTTGGGAAGCTGATCTGACGAGTTGGCAGGCAGGAAGACATGGAGCAGAAATGTGGGGCTCGGGTTCGAAGGTATTCAGAACTGCGAGCTGATACTATTTTGTTATATATCTGGTCTGTAGGTGGGCTTAATAGTTAGAAAGAGTAAAGTTTCTAAGCAAAAGTATATGTATAATATCAACATTGAATCGTGTTGTCAATTGGGTTTGTGCGTGTTACACAGTTTCAAGACCAGGTCAGACAGACACTTTCTGCCAGTCAAACAAAATGCTCCATTCATTCACATACACAAACACGCAGTCTTTATTAACACGGATATAGCGAGAAATACCTGGAAGGGCAAAAATCAGTTTTCTGGCACCGTCAGTGTCTAAGGTGGCAAATGTAGTAGGCAAACTATGAAGAAAAAAAAGAGAAGAGAGTACATCAATATATATCTCTAATAACACGGATGGATAATCGAGCCTTTAATGCTTATGACATCAGTGACAGAATGTTCTCTGTTTTTTTGTCTCAAGCATTACTGTTAGCAGGTTAATAACTAAGTCTGATTGGCCGATTGAAAGAAGTGGTTCCTCTGCATCAGCTGTATGATCTTGTCTACGGTTGGAATACATTTTCAAATTCCAGATATAAACATTTTTTAATAAACAGACAATTTTGTTTGTCACATCGAATCTTTTCAAATAAATAATAAATCAATAAATGAGAAACAGAACTGATCAGTCTATAAAACATTTGTGTACAATAACACTGATGTATGTATTCCGCAGACAATTTTATCCACAGCAACTTGCAGTATATCACAAGGAATACATTTGATCAGTATCCATGTTCTCTTGGGATCAAACCTATAACATTTGATATGCTAATACAATGCTCTAAAAATGGAACTACAAGAATACAAGTGTACAGTGTAAATCGGTCCATAAAATCTATACACCTTCCCGGACATTTCTTCAATCTTATCACAGAAACTACTGCACTATAATTTGACCAAGCTTTCACTTTGTTGCACGTCAATTGTATGAATTTCTCTGAATAATCCATAACGTAGACTTAATTCGAGTCTGGCTCTGTAACCGTTTTTAACCTCGCCTTACTTACCCTGGTTTCATAAACACTCGGCCGAAGTGGATCTGAGCATGAAGGTCTATATCCAGTACTTGCTTCAGATAGTCCTGCAGGGAAACAGAGACTTTAGTTGCGAGGATTTGAGTATTTTTGTTTCTCCCCTCATGTAGAACAACAGATCTACTACAGCCTGTCCAACAGCACTATCCGATGCAGTGGAACGTTGGGTAACTAAAGATCTTTAATTAGTAGGGTGGAAAATGGAGCACAGCAGAGGTGATGAGAATTGCTGGGCAAAAACCCAGAATAAAAGGTCAAATTAACAAATGATGCTTTGTGGCATAAAATAAAACTGAGTAACACTAGATGGCAGTGCAGCACACTGTGACCTCCAGCTGCTGGACATCATAAAAGTGTTTTGGTCTGAGATCACAATGCCTGTGAGCAAACCGATGGAATCCACTACTAAACAAAGCGGTATTCATTTCTCTAATGTAGAACGGAAGATGTGATCAACTCACTTTTTCACCCATGGACACACCCCCGGATGTGATGATGACATCGGCACGACTTATGCCCTCGTTCAGGGCATTCAGCAGGTCGTCTGGGCTGCAATGGAGTTTGAAATGAAATTTCAAATAAATTATTGTCAGGTCAGTGAAGTCAATTGAATTAAAACCTAGTCTCGATTATTGCCATAATAAGCATCCTTAAAGAAACTGTTCAGATATGCTGACATTATCAACTCATGATGTTCAATTATATCTCATGTCGTCCCATATGACTTTCTTTCTTTCCTTTTGTGTAATGATGTAGACATGAGTGTGTTCAGTTAGGGTGGGACACTGACTTGTCTCCGACGATCCCGAGGTTAATAGTGGGGTAGCCGTGCTCTTGGATGGTGGCCAACAGTGTGGATCGGTTACTGTCCCTGATCTTTCCTGGGTGTAGATCATCCTCCGGATTTAACAACTGCAGGCGAGAACACACAGGCACGTTCAAATGTGTATTTCCGGAGAAGCCACTAAGGAAAAAGAAGATAAAAAAGCATTCTACCTCATTGCCGGTGGACATAACTGCTACAACTGGGAATTTCTGCACTTCCACCTCTGTGACTCCTACAGTGGCCAGGAGCCCAATCTCAGACGGGCCCATGTGAGTTCCTTTAGACAACACGCACTCTCCTCGCTTTATATCATGTCCTATAGGCCTGTGTGTGGCAGACAAATCAGCAGAGATGAAACACATGAAAAAGATGAAACATTACAAATTGGGAATGCTGTAAACGTTTGTTTTGCTATGGACGACAAGTCTTGAGATGGAAAAATAAATAGGGCTAGCTTGTAAAAATAGGGGATTCCTGCTTCTTGGCAATCTTGGCAGATTTTGAATAAAGTCTCCTGTTCCACTGACCTGATGTCTTGTCCTGGACGTGCCTGAACAAGAATCCTCACCTCCAGCTCCTCTGTACCCTATAATTCAAGAGTATATACATGAAGATGTAGTAAGAAGTATATTTGTTTGTTCAATTTTTGTTGAGTACCTTCTTTGGTATCACTTTATAATAAGGTTGTATTTGTAAATGTAAACATACTGTAAGTAAATGCATAAGCTAACATGAACTAACAAAGAATCATATTGTTTTTATCATTAAGAATCTTTATGGATATTAGATCATGTCTTAATTATCCTTATTAAACGGCTCATATATGATATTATATTTACAAATGATTAAACCAGTTGAAGTTTGAACGTCGTTTCTTACTTTAAAATCAAAATTAAACAGCTTTTCCTCGCAGAGGGTCTGCATATGGTAAAAGTGAGCTAATAAAATATTTCAAATTCATTTCATGTCCAGTTTATTTCTCATGTGGCAAGTAGCCATGCAATAAGCAGGATATGTACAAGCAGCCGGCTGTTATCATGAAAGAAGCCCCTTCAGTGTGATAGAAGACCCCGATAACAACCGGCCGCCTGTACATTATCCCTTACATGTTACTTCATTTTGCATTAACTAATGTTAACAGTTACAACATTTGATTTTAAAAATATTTTAGTAAATGCTTAAATTACCATCAACTAAGATAAATAAATGCTGTTGAATTATTGTTCATTGTTAGTTCATGTTAACTTATACATAAACTACTAATAACAAATAGAACGTACTGTGATGTTAATGCAATGTAAATGTTAATGCTTCTTTGACAAAACGAAAAGCGTTAGGGTTGTAAAGCACACCTATCTACGTACTGTAAAAGATTGCAAATGAGACAATGATAGAGTTTGACAAACTTACATCTTCAGACTCTCGTAGAAGTTCTGTGTCTTCTACCTGCACTACCGCATCAGCACCACATGGGATAGGAGCACCGGTTGTTACCCTCATCACCTGCCCTGGCATGACTGTGAGAGAGGGCTACATACAAACACAAAGAGAAACGCAATCAGTAAAGACAGAACATCGTATCGGCATTTCTGTGATAGGCCTATATGACCAATACTGGTGTATAAAAAAAAAGGATCTTTTCTGAATCACTCTATAGGTGTCCAAACAATGCACAACGTTCACACCAGACACGACTTGACATAACAGGTATTTTTTGTTATTTTGAGTTTTTGTCCACACCAGCTGTAACAGCAATATGCAACAAGCTACAATGGATTCTATATTAGATTTTTTTGGTCACACTTTATTTTAAGGTCCAATTCTCGGTATTAATAAACCATTAACTTGGCTCAGTAAACTAATATTTTTTTGCCTATTAATAGTGAATAAGGTTGATGTTAGGTATGAGGTAGGATTAGGGAAGTAGAATATTGTCATGTTAAATATGTGCTTAATAAGTACTAGTAAACAGCCAATATGCTAAAAATAGGCATCTAATAAGCAACTAGTTAATAGTGAGAATTCGTCCCTATACTAAACCCTCAAAAGTATAGCAAAAGCTGTAAACGCACAGCTATTAGATGGCCCATGGGGATCTCCCTCTCTATCTCTCCCTCCCTTTTTCTCTGTGATTAAACCATGGTCACTGGGTTCGAGTTGACTTGCCATCTGAGTGCACAAACTTCCTGCAGTGCAAAAGCATTTCCAGTGTGTTTTTATTTGTAGGAGGGAATTAGGATTAGGTTTTTAGGGCACATGTGATGAACAAACACACACAGTATACTAATATGTGTTAGATGAACCAATGTGTAAGTTTAGCTCACCTGCTCCCCGGCCTGAGACTCCCCGATGATGAAACGATCTCCAGGGCCATCAGCAGCTGAAAGAAAAAACATAACCAGGAGTTAAGAAATTCTCTGTTATTTCCTAAAATGATCATTTTAGGATTACCACCTGGATGAACAAGTACTGTATGTAGATATAAGAAAATAATATGACGTAATACATTATTAAGATGATTGTGAAAGACAGAAAATAAAACCTTGCAGAATCCACAATTTTTCAATACCACCATCTCACCTCGAACGGCGTAGCCATCTTTTACTGATGCAGGGAAAGGTGGCAAGTTGTCTTTGGCGTAGACGTCCTGAGCCAAAACGCGACCCATTCCATCTACAAATAGAAAATGAGAGAAAAAAGAAAAACAGAAGCACACAATCGTGAAGGAAATAAATAGAAACCACAACTCAAGTCTGCTTCTGTGTAGTAGTGGGGGAACACATTGAGAAATGTTGGAACTTGGAGTGCGGCGAAAGGTCCGTGAGAAAGCAAATGTAAGCATGCGGCCACATGGTTGATGAGAACAGGAATGGAGGGACGCAGAATGAGAGGAGGTGATGCAGGCAGAAAACTCAGAATAAAGAGGTGTGTTTGTGTGTGTGTCCTGATCCACAGATATGCCATTTTCTCCGAGCACCAAACACACAGTCTCTGGAGGGAGCAACAAGCACCCACCCACACATGAAAAGAAAAAACAGACAGAGAGAAAGAGAGAGGGAAAAAACAAAAGAATGAAAGATCTGGGAGAGCCAGAAGGAAGCAGAGCGAGAGGAGAGAGAGAGCAAAAGCACTGGTGTAGAGATAAAGAGTGAGAATAAGAAGGGGCGAGCGAGCTGATGCTAATGAGGACTCTGCTCGGCTGGAGGCTGATTAGAAAAGACTTATTTCTCTAAAACAGCACATCTGACATGGCTCTAAATATAGCGCGTGTCTGGATAGGGAGATCAAACAGATGGGTACGGTGTTATCTACACACAGCGATGAGTACACAAGCTCTCATCACTGAAAGCGCTGTCAACCCAGTCGCCATAAAACTGCATCGCTACCCCGCAGCTACAGTACAACAACCCAATCCGACTACTCCAAAAAAACAAATCAATATTTATCTAAACGGTGTTCACACAGGGTGTATACTAGCGTTGCTAACAGTTGCAAGATGCAACAAGGTGCGTTCATAGACACAAAGACTCACACTGGTGATGATATAAACAATCTATACGAATAGTTGTATGTAAGAATGCTTTTCCCACCCCCAAAATCATCGCAAGTTCACACAGAAGTAAAAATTATGTCATCATTTATTCATGCTCATGTCATTCAAACTAGTATATGACTCGTTTTTCTGTGGAACACAAAAGAAGATATTTCGAGAAATGTCTCTGGGATTTCGTGTCCTTACAATGGAATACAATGAGGCAACTGTTGTTTGTTTACAAGCATTCTTAAGTGTGTTCTGCAGAAGAAAGT
Source organism: Triplophysa tibetana (assembly GCA_008369825.1). NCBI lineage: Eukaryota > Metazoa > Chordata > Actinopteri > Cypriniformes > Nemacheilidae > Triplophysa > Triplophysa tibetana. The sequence goes on along the minus strand of CM017907.1, from coordinate 12,349,503 downwards.
CATACAAATTTGAAATGACACAAGGGTGAGGAAAGGATGACAGAATTTAAATTTGTGGGTGAACTATCCTTTTAATAGCATTTCGGGCGACTGGAATTTGACTTCTGGCTCGATTTTAGTTTTTTCACTTTCCTAAATGAATTAGTAAAATTAATTATTAAAAAGTTTTAATGAAGTTTGTTTAGAATATTATAATTTGGTATTATGTAAAAACAAAAATCACTTGACGTGGTGCTACATTGTGAATTCAACAAAGGCTAGAGAACACTGTACCTATCACTTATACTACACTATATTCCTAAACTAGCACAATCTCCTGGGGCCTCATTTATCAACAGTGCATACACACAAATGTGTGCGCATTGAGTGCGTAAGAACATTTGCATGCAAAGTGTGGGATCTACCAACTTGTACTTATACGTAGAATTGTGTGTTAATACAAGCACACCTCTGAGCATGCTAATGCAGAAAATGTAGTGGTTTACAACAGTGATACTACAAAAAGAAAGTGCCACCGTGTGTTTCCTGTGTCCTTTATTTGCAAACACAATTAGAAAATGCATAGTTCAAGCTAGACATTTGTATAATTGGTGCGAGAAGCTACAAAAGACTCATGGGAAATCTTTTGAAATGTAGTTATAGTTTCATGGCTGATCTCGCTTTGCTGGATGATTTGGCAAACCTTTTTTGAAAGCACTTTGTAACAGAACAATATATGAAAAATAACAAAAAGAGATTTGCATATTAATCATTATTACAATTATTATATATATTTTTTTAACATCTTGTTGCTTTTCTATAACAACATCGTTTTACCTCATCATAATAACATTGCAATTTCACTAAAAAAGAACTGCAAATTCGGTTTCTTTTTTTAGAACATATTAATTTATGCAAAATAAATCTCCTTTAAATAATTATGAACAAAATTGAGTAAAACACATTGTGCAAATAATGCGTTTTCAATGATGTGATCTGTTTAGTGAGAGCAGAAAGCACATTCACGTGATTTATAAAGGGAGGTTTTGTCACCATATATGATTCATTGGGGGTGTTTCCGAATGCAAATGATGCAAATGACCCTCAACGTGAACGAGCATGGCACTTAAGAACGTGGGAGTTATAAACAATGATAACTCACTGGTATGCCTAAGAACCGTGTACACAGGTTTGATAAATACAGATTTGCTTGTACCTAGACACATTCTAAATTTCCTTCGTATGACAAAATATAGAACCTTTTCTGTGAACTGTTTATAAATGAGTCCCCTGAACTTTACTGTTTACGTACACCAGATTTACTACAGATCTACAATACTACCTCCAATATACTGGTTGTGGTCTATAACAAAAAGCAGTTATCAGCTGAATTGGCATCAGTTCGAAATTCGTAAAAGTCTAACAGAACCCACAGTCCCCACCTCAGCTTATGCTAAATGGCCAATCTTCTCCGAGGCCGGGTCCATTTATAAATCTTTCTTTACATTCATTTTATTAACCGAAGTGACAGAGAGACATTTTAAAACATACACCCCGCTCATAACTTACACCCATCTTGGTGTGTGAACAACGCTATTTCAAAAATTTATGAGCGACATTACTTGGCTCGGTGAGGATATTTCCTCTATTTACACTGATATGGACCTGGTCTCCTTGTGCCGGCGCTGAGCTAAAAATCCATCACTTTTATCGGTCATGGAACTGTGCGGGTCTACACAGGGTTACTGATAGATTGAAACTACGGTTGTGGTGTGTTGGGGGTTTTATGAGAAGAGGTGAAGTGTGGAAAATGTGTTTAATGAATGTTTACTTGGGTTTGGTTTAGGTTAGCGATTGAAAAGTATTTATGCGTGTATCCCTTGTGTTCTACTATATATGTGAAAATACTGGCTAAACCAGACTGGGGATGACTAACCATTTAGTAGGATGACTACTTTATATGCAGATTTTCTCTGCTTCCCTACTCATTTTCTTTTGTTAACTGATCTCTTATGGGAATTAATCATAATTCAACTGTAGTTCCATAGTTGATTTTATAGGTGGTTTTACATAAATGTACGTACATTACATAAATTGACCATGGTTTTACTATAGTAACCATAGTTTAACCATGATATTGATATACAAATCCACCAAAACATGGTTCACTTTTACTATTTAAAAAACCATTCGTCTTTCTACACATCCACGTTGACAACTTCGACAATCGTGCCGCACCTCATTGACTTAAGTCATAAGCAATGGGTTTTTAGGATGTCTTACACTCTGCTACACTTTATCTATATGTTTTGGACGACAAGAATGAAATTATGTAATGTAAACGACTTCTTTGAATCGTTACGTCTGAATACTCCCAATTATACACAGCTTGTTTAGACAGACTTGTGCATTATTCGGCGTTGACTGATGAGTTTCTGCTGGTTTCCATAGCGGTAGTCATGGGCAAATGATGTGGAATGCAAAATGACAATGAAGCTCTCCAAAACGAGGCCATTCTCCATTGATAAACCAAAAAGGGGTTTCAGCCAAATGCCTCATGATCCACAGCAACTCAAAATCAGTGAAACAAGCTAACGTTTGCTGATGAAAAGATTCTAGTGCATTATGTGCTGAATCCAAAATCACATAGTCTTTGTACAAAACATTCGAAAATTGTATATCAAAGGTATTTAAAGGGCGATTTGTGGTCTTTGGGTGGATTCATGCTATGCAAAAATGCAATGCGGTTTGCATTGGATCTATGACACTAGGGCTGCAAAATATATCAAAATGATCGAAGCATTGCAAACGTGCATATCGCAATGGTTTGCAAAACATTGTTTTTGTAAATTGTATAAATTGATCATGCAAATTTAAATTATTATTGTATTGCATTTTTGCATATCACATTATTTAGCAAGTTATCACATTTTCTTCAATATCACGCAGCCCTATCTGATACAGAACTAATATGCATTTCTAAGACTCAATCTTGCATGCTTTTGTACTGGCTTAATTCAAAATAATGATCTTTTTTACACATACTTTGCATAACTTATATCCAATTTAAGCAAAGCGATGGGGTATATGCCAACGGAGCGATGACGTATGTCCGCTAAAATCTCAGCCAGCTCTGTTACATACAGCGCACATAGCATCATTGGAAACAATGCCGTTTTCATTCGGTCGCTTCAATGTGCACATAGGATTACAGTCAACGCCGTAAATCAAATTTTTCAAACACTGTATCATACATCAAAAACCAAAAAGGAGAAGCGCTTCAGGTTATCCGTTTCAAGCTACATTCACAAATATGATGTGTTACCAAACACATCATTGCCACTGCAATTACCACAGCGAAATTACAGCGGTAGTGCCTTAGCGGCTGAGATTTTAGAAGTTTGTCATCGCCCTGTATGCATATGTAACAGAGGCAGGCTAGTCAAGTGCTGTGCAGTATGTAAACCTCACTTCCCGGCGTCAAGGACGCTCTAGCGACAGACGCTAGAGACTGCGGTCATTAGCTTCCTCGCTAGAGCGCCCGACTCCCATCCCGGACCAACCTGGTTCGAGGCCCGCTTTGAGCGGTGCTGTTCATTCCGGTTACACATATACCCCATAATATGAATTTGGATTCAGTCCAATGTTGAGATCTGTTCATTCATATTGTTCATTACTCAACCCTCTTGTCGGCAGAGAACCCTCTATCGCACCTCACTGGTCTGCAGGTGAAATGATGCAATAACATGAAAGACAGCTATTCCACAGCAGATTCTGATGAGCATCGGGCATGCTCGGAGGTGCTCACTGACCTGTGCAATACCTGGGGGTGTGGCCAGCACTGGCCAAGGACCTCGTCTCTGCCATTGTTTCAGGGCCAGAACAGAGAGGCATTTTCCGCCAGCTTGAGCCACTCTGGTGCCAGACGCCTTTTCGTGCCGAAGCGACCATGTCACCTGCGCTGGGCCCTGCCAGACGCACGGCACATTTAACTACCACATGGGAAATCCCGCAATCCCCCACAGCATGGACCGAAATTAATGCCGAGCTCTGCATCTTGGTGGCACAACTGATATCCACATGCAGGGGTGGCTGCTCTATGTTAGTGATGGCCATGAAAACCAAAGAAGAGCCCCGAGAAATAAAAACCATGAGCTTTTTTTAAACCAAACAGTCGTGTCGACCATAAAGTAAATAAAATACAAATGATGGGATGTAATCTGGCCCCTGGAGCGGTCAAATACTGCTGCCCCTGTTCATGTAGATTCAGCGGTGTTAGCAATGGAAATCTTCCAGAGCTTTTAACACTTGGGTTTGTGTTGTGGCAATCACATAGCTGTTGGAAAGTGATCACAGGATCTGTCTTCAGATAACCGTAAATGGCATCAAAGCTTCAGAGAGGGTCAGCGAGACAACAGAGGACAAGATTAAAGCTGAAAGAATGGAGAGATGAGGGAATGAAAGAAAGAACAGATGTACGACAGATGAGGAGCTACAGGCATGAAAGATGAAAAAGCAACAAAGCAATGCTAAAAGCTTGAAAAGCATCGAGAGCACGGAAACTATACGCCTTCAGCACTTACTGGCCTATATACACCACAGTCCAAAAGCCAATGAGAAAACTCATTTTGGTACCGTTGAAAGGACTTTCATCTTAAAGGGTAGTTGACCAAAAATGAAATGTTTCTTATCATTAGCTTGCGAGAATTGTCTTTCCAAACTCCTGACTTACTTTCCTGTCATAGAAGACAAAATAATGCAGATATTTTTCAGAGATGTTCTTCTATGGTTAATGTGTTCCACAGAAAAAAGTTGTATAAGCCAAATAAAGGATGACTTTTTTACAGGTCTATGTAGTGGAGTAGGCGGGGGGAGACCGTGGTTCGAGACCGGTGAGTAATTGTTAATGAGCGCCAGTTGTGCGCGCACCGGTCTCGTATCACATAGAAGATTGGGAGCATATAACAAAACGAGCGACCGGACAGTCGACGAGAGAGGACCAAGCCCGAACGTGTTTGTATTTGTATTTATGTTTTATTCGCCAACCGTCGACCGTGAGGGGCGGCCGGCTGTCTTTTTACTTTGATTATGTTTGATTAAATGTTTAAATGTTTCCCGGTTCCCGTCTCCTTCCTTCCTTCCTTTTAATGAGCTTTTCTACATTGGTGCCGAAACCCGGGAGGAAGGAGAGACATGCTGTCGGAGAGTCCTCACCTCCGAGTGGCCTCGCGGTGCCGGAGAGTTCGGGCAGCGCGGACGAAGGGCGTCCGCCAGTGGCTGCCAGAAGCGGTGGCTCTGGGGAAACAGAAGTGCACAGTGCGGCCCCCGTCAAAGCCTCGGTGGAACGGCGACCTGAGCTGCTGCACCAATGGGTCGAGTTGGGGTGGCTATCGTCCAAGTGGGAGCGGGGGAGTTGCCGCCGTCCGCCAGAGGCCCGAGCCTGCATCCGTCCCCCGAAGGGGAGGAGCAGAGGGCGGTAGTGCCTGGTGCGGCCATCGCCTGCCAGAGGCTGGAGCCTGCGTCCATCCGCTCAAGGGGGAGGAGCAGGGGACAGGGAACACGCCCCGACTACCCGCTAAAGGAGGAGCCACCGCCTGCCGCCAGGGGGGCGGAAGGTCGAGCCGTCCACCGAGGGCCAAGGGACCCTGCAAGGCACCGCGAAGGAGAGTAACCCGGCTGGTTGAGGACCGAGGGGAAGCATGTCGGGGAACCGGACCATAATTTTTTTTTCCTCTCTCCCCTCTCTCTTTCCGGTCGCTCCGAGGCCTCCCGTCTCCGTTGTCTCGTCTCGTCGCTGCATGCCCCAAGTGAAAATGTACTCCGAGACCCCCGTGGGTCGGGGGAAGCAAGCACAATCTCGGAGGTACCCCCATGTCTGTGAGTGGCGATGTAAGTATGTAGTGGAGTAGGCGGGGCGAGACCGGTGAGTTATTGTTAATGAGCGGCAGTTGTGCGCGCACCTGTCTCGTATCACGTAGGAGATTGGGAGCATATAAGAGAACGAGCGACCAGACCATAGAAGAGAGAGGACTGGGCCCGAACGCGTGTATTAATGTTTTATTCTTCGGCCGTCGACCGTGAGGAGTGGCCGGCTGTCTTTTTACTTTGATTATGTTTGATTAAATGTTTAAATGTTTGCCGGTTCCCGTCTCCTTCCTTTTAATGAGCTCTTCTACGTCTACATTTTTTAAAAGCATGACGAAAATATAACATTGCATGCGCCACAAATTTGTTGTATCCATGTTTAATTTATTTTTAAAATAATAAAATACAGTATATTTTTTGTTTGACTTTTAAACTCTGTCACGAGGCCTTCGGTCTACTTGTATATTTTGTAAAAACGGTCTTACCTCTATAGTTGATGATTTCGGTTCCCAGGACAGGAGTCATCTCCAGCACAGTGATGAAGGCCTTGTCCATAGAAGTGAGTGGGAAAGGGGACATGCGGTGTCTCCTAGCTACCTTGGTGATGTCCACTGCGCTGTGACCTGAGACCAAAAGTGAGAGTTTACACACGCTCGCACACACAAACTATGCTGACAACGCACAATCGGTCACCCACTTGCTCTCAAGATGTTCTCCTTGCTGCTGCATCGCGACTGGACCTAAAGATATAGAGAGAGACAGAGAATGAGAGGAAATGAGGTAGAGAGAGAGATGGATTGGGAAAGGAAAAAAGAGAGATGGAGTTAGAGCACAAAAGGAGCTACATCCTTCGTCCAGGAGTCTTTGCATTCCACTGACAGGATTCTTTAAGATCGGAATGATCATCTACACATTCAGACGAAACAACCAACGAAACTAGCTATAAAAAAATACAGAAAACATTTTCAGCCCTGATGCCATTATTATCATTATCATCACCATCATGGTCTTGATATTGTGCCCCGTTGAAGGTTACAGTGTTGTATCATTCTACTACCCAAAACTACCCAGTAACAAGAAATGATGTGATAAGCCAACGTTAAAGTCAACAGAGTTTACTAATCGTTTTATTTCTTTTAAGTGAAATATCTGATGGAAATCACAAATATGCAGGTTAGGACTTGCACCGTTAAGTTTTTTTGGAGTCCACAATGAGGCCTATTAGCTGTGATTTTTTAGAAAATCAATCATTAATACATGAATGTACAGTTAACTTTTTTAATTTGGTTACTTTAATATTGATTTCTCAGACTCAATGAATTAAGGAACGTGTATTAAGGAAGAGAACAGGATATATTTTCATTTCATGTTGACTTCAAGACGCTTCCATATGCAAGGCACAAGCACCCCCACCATTCAATATAAGCCCCCTTTATGCTACGTTGCATCCAAAATGACCCATGAATGTCTCACGATAATAATAATAATAATAGCAAATTGATTATACATTCAGCTGTAACTGTCAAATCTACCAATACATAGTATTATAAAGTATGGAGTTCCCTTAGGCCAAGAGTAATGGTATGGCAGAGCAATCAAATTCCATGCAAAAAAATACACAGACTTGAGGGTAAAAAGGTTTATAAAAATATGTTTTTTTCTAATTACTGCATGAAAGATTTGAAAAAATATCTCCTTTGAGCTGAAACGCAATGCCCCTGGCCTATAGGGGGAGACACACAAGCAAGTCCCAAATCCTTTCTACTCACGATCCAGTTACAACAGACTAGCACCAACACGACAAATCAATGATCGACACAGAGCAGAGAGAGAGAGAGAGAATCAAAGAGAAAAAGAGAGAGAGAAAACGATAGATGAGGCGCAGCTGACACACAGCAAACAGCGAGAAAACTCTGCGTCTAAATGGAGATCAAAACTTAAAAGGAACAAAAAGAAACAGGAGAGAAACGATAATAAGATCTAAGAAACAGAACTCAAGGTCCACAAGAGACTCCAACACACCAAACGTCTAATAAAACAAAGAGCTTTAGATAGAGCGACGTCCACAGACAAGATCATGAGAGAGAGGGCAGGAAACAGACAAGGAAAAAAGAGTGTGAAGCAAGGAGTTTGGACTCCTGACGCAAAGCAGAGTTTGCGGATGGTAGCAGCTCCTTTTATTTGCGAGGGTGGGAAATAGTTACTCGCGAGTCGAAGGTCCTATGGTTCCTGCGATCATCTTTGAGCCCCTCCAGCCTAGAGTGGAGCTTCGGCAATGAACAGAAACAAAAGGGTTTACAACAGACAGAGCAAAGGAAAAGCTTTGGGAGACCAAAAAAAGGAAATCGAATGAGTTTAAAGGCTTAAAGAGACAGCAGTTGCTCAGTTTACACAGAACAAGCCAAGGGATGACAGGGAACGAGCGCTGAGAGGTGAAGAGATCTGATTGGACGGTCATTCGGTTACGGGATATCGTATAAAAAGGGGTGGGTGGGTTGTTATGCCAGCCAGCCGGGACGTTAGCACAGGTTAGCGGGGGAAAGGGGTGCGGTGAGGCACAATGTCATTCAGCACAGTTAGCGGAATCACACAGCACATAATGCACTTCTGGTCCAGTCATTTTTGGAGAAAACATTAGACGAGTACTAGGGTCTATCTGCGCAGACAGCCAATAAACCAGGTCACAGATTTTATTTAAATATGAGGCCCGAGGGGACTGTGAACGTAAGTGTTTGCACGTGTGGAATGTGGGAGATTTCTGTCAGGAGGATCATGGATGGATAGATGGGACAAATGAGGATGATAACAAAAAAATTGTTTCTTGAATGCACATTTAAAAAAATTAAATGCACAAAAAATGCACATTAATACGGAGCCCGTAACCTGTCACACTAAATTTTTTATATATATCGTGGCCACGAATTAAGAATTCGTTCCCACGAATAATTAATTCGAGAATTCGTTAAGAATTCGTTCCCACGAATAATTAATTCGTGCCCACGTTTTATTAATTCGTTCCCTCGATTAACGTAAATCGTGCCCACGTTTTATTAATTCGTTCCCTCGATTAACGTAAATCGTTCCCACGTTTTATTAATTCGTTCCCTCGATTAACGTAAATCGTGCCCACGTTTTATTAATTCGTTCCCTCGATTAACGTTAATCGTGCTCACGATTTATTCATTTGTTCCCACAATTTAATGAAACCATCGGTATTTTACTAATTTAGACGTTGCTACTGTTATGGACAGAGAAACGTTAATTGATATATATTTTGAGCTGGGATTGAGTTATAAAGACATTCTCCGAAGCCTTGCATTGCAAGGAATCGTTTTATCAGAGAGGCACCTTCATCGCATATTGAGGGCAAGGGGGCTACCTGTTACCAAATTTTCTGTTACCAGTGATATTTTGTGACCGCAGTAGCCGCTGTTGTCACTGTCGGCAATTCTCTACGCAAAGAGCGTAGATTCGGGCGAGAATGCGCCTTGTGCTCGTCCGCAGCTTTTTAATCTTGCGCAATAACGCGCTTTGTTCTCATGCACGTTACTGTGAGCGGGCTTTTCGGAAAGTCTGTTGAGAGTGCTGACGTGAGTGGCTGAACACGCCGATTGAAATGTACAAAGCAGGTTCATTTAATTATATATATATATATATATATGTACATATACACACTCACACACATACCCTAATACCCTTATATATACACACTTTTACCCTAATAATAGAACAGCAATCACGACAATTTTAAACATTGTCCATTTAAGAAACATGAACATAAATGAGCTTTGTCAGCACGATTAACGTAAATCGAGGGAACGAATTAATAAAACGTGAGCACGATTAACGTAAATCGAGGGAACGAATTAATAATTTAAGAAACATGAACATAAATGAGCTTTGTCAGCACGATTAACGTAAATCGAGGGAACGAATTAATAAAACGTGAGCACGATTAACGTAAATCGAGGGAACGAATTAATAAAACGTGGGCACGATTTACGTTAATCGAGGGAACGAATTAATAAAACGTGGGCACGATTTACGTTAATCGAGGGAACGAATTAATAAAACGTGGGCACGAATTAATTATTCGTGGGAACGAATTCTTAATTCGTGGCCACGATATATATAAAAAATATTGTGTGACAGGTTACGGGCTCCGTACATTAACACTAAAGAACAACAAAAAATCTCAAAATCATATACTTAATTAGTATATTTTTTTAAATGCATTAAAACGAAGGTATTACAAATAAAACATATAAACAAATCAGTGCACAAGACACACTTTCCTGTAGATATTTTTTTATCTTTTTGGTACATCTACTCTCGCTTCATAAAACAGCAGACAGCATGAGCTCAAGGTGAATATGAGAGGTGACCAGTGATCACAGGAAGGGTTGATGGAACGGACGGATGCAATGAAAGCAATGCAGGGACGTCAGATCTTTTTAAATCATGTTCGGAAGAAAGGATTTATTGGAGTGAAAGCGCACGCTCACAAACGAACCCGTCCTCATACACACAGATGATGGAGAGTGATGCATCAGCATATGGACAGATGAAAGCTGATCCACGAACAGTGAAATGAAGATGGTGTAATTGGGAAACAGTGATGGGCGATGAATTAATAACAAGTAAGTGTCAGGACCAGTATAGGAGCTCTGCAATGTAATTAACGATTCAGAAATGATTGATAAGACTTTGTGTAAACTAATAACTCAGGTATAGAGAGACAGAGAGGAGAGAGAGATCTAGTGAGCTGAATTCCTTGAGAGCATTTTAGGGTATCATTACAGACATGATCCACAAACAATATATATTGTATATATTTATTTTATTATTATTAATTATTAAAAAATCATATATTTATTTTTATAAATATTTATAAATATGTTTTTTAATATTTCTATTATAATTTTTTTTTTTTATATAAATCTAACAATAACAGAACTTCAATGCAGAACTTTGGCGTGCTCTTTACATTACAGTCACAAGAATTTCACTTTATGGATATCGGAACCACAAGAATTAATAGTGGCACTATAACAAAGGTACTTTACATCTTTACAACTAATACATCGTCAAATTCATCTTTAATTTAGTTTATTTTGTGTTTCTCCTTTTGTAACCAACAAAGCACTTCAAATTTGAGTGATTAACACGGTTATTGTTATACTCAGGGACGTGCACAGGGGGGTTGCCCGGGCAACTGCCCATATGCCCTTCTCGACTCACGTTGCCCTTCCGAGGTGGAAAAAAATAAATCGTACAATGGATGCAGAATTTCACGTAGTCCAAGATGAAAAACAACGCAAAGCCTCATTCACACCATATTCGGGCACCGAAAATAAAAGTCAGTAGGTTAAGGGCAAACTCTGTTTAAATTGCTGCAGCGCTGCACGCGACCGGCACCTGAGCTGAGCCTGCATGAGCGGTCCTAGAAGGAGATTGTCGCGGTTGTCGGGTGAGACGACCCAATGTTGTCAGAAAAGGTGAGTTTGTGATGTATAACAAACGAACGATCATCATCCTCAAGTTTTATGAAATGAATTAAAATCTTCATAAATCCATGCTGAGTTTGCCACGTTTAGCCTAAATAATAAGACAGAAATAGGCTAATATGTTTTTGCTGATAGTTAGTTTCTCACATTTCGTTTTAGCAAGAAGAATGAATGATGGAAGTAATGCACCACATTAATTATTTTATTCAAAAAGGTTAAATGCCTAAATGCTATCACTATTTTGGGTATTGTTTGAAGCCAAGATGCCCAATGAAAAGAGGGGGATTCAGGAGAGGGAGAGAAAATTCAGGGAGGCAGCAAAAAGCAGCACATCACTGCAGGGTTGGCTGCGAAAAAGCCAACCAGCAGGTGAGACAGAGACTTTGCACTGTGATAAAGATGACATGTCACTGTTTAGGCGAATTGTTTAATTAATCAGACTCCTATTTTAGCCTACTAATGGCAATGTTTCATAATTACATTACATTTAAGATGAGGAGGAGCAGTCACAAGACTATGTGAGGAAAATGTGGACCAGGAGGACGCACATAGGGCAGGTAGGCCTAAGTGATGATAACCAAATTTGAGATGAGAGGACAATGCTATAAGTACAGGGCTAAAGAGCTGCATGCTAAATAATTGTAATCTAAAAAAACATATTTTAGACATATATTACAGGCTATTTTAGAGGTCACTTCAAAGATCTTGGCTGATTATAACATAAATACCACTAGTGGGCATTAAAATAATAATGATAATGGCAATAACAATAACAATAAGATGTAATTGGACAGATGATGAGCCCAGTGCATCAGCTGCATTCAGAGAGCCAGAGCCAATCCCAGATGAGATCAGGACAGACTGGAAAAATAGGGAAATGATAAGTGAGCAAGAGGATGAGATGAGGGAGACGAGCATCGTAGTTAAGGTGACTGAGTGCTGTATTTCAGTGTTTTACTTTGTGTATATATATTTTAATAAAGACCCTGTTTTTCTCAGTCTTTCATATACCCCGTGAGTTTTTTTTTCAGTTTTTTTGGGTCGGGTGCCCTTTTTTCAGGTCAGAGCAACTGCCCCTCAAAATTCCTGTGCACGTCACTGGTTATACTGTTATTTTTTTCAGTGCTACACCATGAGCAAGTTAAAATAATAAGTCTGTTTAAGGCAGAATATATCCTGTTTAAACATTCAACTCAAAAACGATCTGCTTAAGTAGTTACTTTGCAGTACAGACAGCTCACTATTTTTTAAACAGAGAAAAAGAAAGAGATTTCAAAAGAAGAGTTGAAACAAAACGAAGTGCCTTGACAATCCAATTTTACAGGCTGTGGGCCACGGGCAACAATCTAAAGAGGACGCCGGTGCATGGTTGTGTGTGTGATTGACTGAGTGCTAATTAATGTGAAGGTTAGGGAAGAAAGGGAATATCCGTTTACCTGGTCCAAGGTAGAGTACCTTGACTTGAGTGTGATGACATCATCCAGGTGAGCCCTGAACTCTCTCCGTGAGGCCTGGGGGAAGCCACAGGACAGTAACTCACCTGAGACAGCTATCCCCGTCAACATACAATCACACTTCACAATAAACACTATCACAGACTCACACACACATCTATCTACAGATCAGCTAACGCTGGTATGAAGAATGTGAGGGGGAATAAAGCGAAAACACAAAGCAAAATAATCCCACGGCTAGGGAGCAACCAAAGAGAAAAGGGGCTGCAGTGCGTCTCTGTATACTACACCGAGTTTTCAGCAGATCTCAAAGAACAAAAGAGATGATGTGGATAATGAGTACTCAGAATCTGAAACAAATTTCTGTAAACCCTCCCATTTTGAAAAATGGGAAGCGTTGCAGAAAAGAATAATGTTATATGAGATGTTATGTTGTAGTCATGAGGGACAAGACTGTATTTTTGTAACATGCGTTAAAGGTGCACTATGCTATTTTCGCTTTTTGCCAGTACAACACTTTGTTTGGTGCAAAGACTTTTAACTGACACCTGCTGGTGTGGATGTGGAATTACACAAAGGCAAATGGTAAACAGCGCAAATAGAATGAATTTAATTTACAACCCAATCCTTGACCCAAAGTCTGATAAAAGTCAAATAAAATGAGAAGTTTTCGGCTGGTGCTGTGACAACATCATGACAGCAATCATAAGGGGCACCTGTAGCTTTTAGTGTGGCATTAATATGATTGCGGACTTTTACAAATAGGTATGTTTTACTTTTTTGTGTGTGTGAAACTTTTTGACGGCCCAAAAATATCACTTAGTGCACCTTTAAATTAATACCCTAGCCATAAATTATGAAATGCAGCACATTTCACATTAAACATTTATCTTGTTAAAAGTCATGTGTCCACTTTCTACCTATTTAGACAGAAAAGTTCTGCATTTATGAGAACTTAATGAGCTGAAGCCATCAACTGATGAATCAAACACAATTTAAGTGCGCACACACACACCAAAACTAGGATACTTCTGAGAAAAAAATGGACCATTGATGAAAGAGGGTTGACGGACAGTGATCAATGAGGTATGTGAGCAGAGTCTTAGAGAGGGATGTGGTCAGTCTCAGGGAGATGGGCAGTGCTTTGTAAAACATGCTGTACCTCTGTGACACTATAAGTGGATGAGCAGGAGGTGAGCCGGGCCTGGTGCAGGGAGAGAGGGAACAGGAGGGTTAACACTGCAGCCAAAAGCAAGGGAAAAACATACAGCTTTCTCAACATAATATGGCTTATAGGCCAACGCTGGCCTTCACTACATAGGGAAACAATCAAGCCGCAAGAATCTCAATTATTTTGTGTCTGCACAAAACTTTCACAATCATCAAGACCCTTTGTATTGAGGAAATCCAAAGTTACTTCAAAAATGAACATGCAACAAACCAGTAAATTTGTTAGCACTTAGCACATAGGTCCAACATTAAGCATCAAATGGCATATAAATTGGCTTGGATAGAAACTTAAAGGGATAGTTCACATAAGAATCAAAATTCTGTCCGTGAATTACTCAACCTTAAGTTGTTCCAAATCTGTATACATTTCTTTGTTCTGTTGAACACAAACAAAGATACTTGGAAGAATGTTAGCAACTGAGATTACTGGGGCGCACCATAAGCTACCATTAAAATGATTGTCAAAAGTGCCCCAGAACTGTTTGTTTACCTAAATTCTTCAAAATATTTTCTTTTGTATTTGAAAGAGTAGCATGCACGTCGAACTACATTATCACGTAGGAAACGTCACACATGATGTAATCGGAAGTTCCGACCCAGTGTTTACAAGTGTGAAGAAAGAAACCGTTTAAAGTTCTTGGATGTTAATTGGCACGTTATATCTTTGTGCAAGATTATTGTTTAAAATGGTCAGTTCGTGTGCATATCATTGATGTTAACATCTTTTGAAATCTACATCACACGTTACCTTTCCAATGCGATTGCGGAATACGGAAATCGTGGACTGTGATCGTGCAGGCAGTGCAAGCTGTGTATTTATGTTTAATTATTTTTAGTTTTCTTGGAAAATGACTAATCATTTCGCTAGAAATCCCTCTTATTCATCGGCTGGCGTCGTGTAGAGCCCTTTGAACCTGTGATGTAAGTACTTTATATGGCGAAGATCCCTGGAAAGCTTTCCTCATAAGGCTCAAATTGTTTTCGACAGAAAATGACGTGGGTGGGTAAATTATCATACATTTTTTTAATAGTGAGCCTTTAACAGAACAAAAAAAAAACAATAATTTTTTCTACTACAGTGGTCAATGGCGCCCCAGAGATCTCAGTTGCAAAAACTCTTTCAAATATCGCTCTTTGTGATCAATCAAACAATAAAGTATACACAGGTTTGGAACATCATGGGGACGAGTAACTCATGACAGAACTATCCCTTTAAGGAATTGCAACATACCTTTTTTTATATTTGCAGTTTTTTAATAAAATGACATGAGCAAAACAACTCGGTCACTATCACACATCATCGAACATCATTAGAAAGATTAGTATTTTCATTTATTGTCATAACTCCGGTTCTTTAAGTTCTTGTATTCTGGACTGGCTAGTCTATGATGCTGCTTGTGAACATAACTTGTTCAGAAGCAGTTCAACATGCGTTGTTTGCTGCAGATATACAAAGTAAAGTCAATGATTAATGTAGGTCAATGATTTCCTCTTGTATAGACAAAAAACTTAAATTAATACATTGCTGTGGTCAAAATACATTGCAAAAATGTTTAAAGTGTGGCAAGAAGTTAATTTTGGACCTTGTTTCCATGTCAAAACAAGTATTAAGAGATGCAGCTGTGGGATGAAGGATGGATTAGTGTGTAAATAAACAGAAACATGGGGTTTAAAGTCCCCATGAACCGGAAGTTGAGATCGTTGAACTGAGAGTACACTGACAGTTGAAGGGGAGGAGATAACGGATGCTCCGCCCAAGCCATCTAACATACGTCATTTGAGATGGATAGTCATTACTGGACAGAAGTGCATTTTCATATATAAAACAGAACTTTGATTCAGAGCTCTATCTTTGTTTATGCCCTTGACGTCTTGAACCAGATTCTAACCACACTTACACACACACACACACAAACACACACACAGTAATGAACAAATTAAATGCAGAGGCGCTGCCAAATACAATATGTATCTCTTCCACAACTGTTACACACCTGTCAGATTCAGTGACAGGGCCATGTACTAATCGCTACGGCAACGTCAAGACCCTGTTCTCTCCTTTAGCTAACCTTCAATCTCCTCTTCATTCATCAATCAAGAAAAGAGGAGGTGGTCAACAATGTCCAAAGGGACTGTTAATGTCTATGCATTGTAGGGCTGTGTATCGCCAACAACTTCACGATACGATACGCATTCCGACTCGAGGCAACGATGCGATACATCTCCCCATACGGGTCAATTATTATTACATTTCTCATATGAACGATTTAGAGCTAAATTTACTTGCCTAAATTGTCATTTATAACTACTTTCAGTTAATCTGACCGATCACTGCATAAAGTAGTTTTGAGAATGAGTATAAAGTTGCAAAAGATCAAGTACTTGTACAGAGACCCTTGTTTCTAAAACATGGTTTCTAGGCTACATCATATATATGCATGTTTTTCACAAATGGAAAAAATGTATAACAATTAAATATGAATATATGCATAAACGTGCAGTCAGATTAAATAGATTTAATTAAAAAAGAAATGTATAGATGTCAGATTTCTAGATATATAATGAATGTGACAGGTGCTGTAAGATTTAAGCAGGTCTTCGCTCTTCACATTCTTACATACACATTCACAGTTGATCTTCAACTTTTCAAATGCTTAACTGTATTATGAGGGAGCGGCGTGTAACTAAATGAAAAGTTTTATTGATTTTAATCGTGTGCAATAGTTTTATGTGGATAAGGCAGAAGCAGTGCTGTGTCATGTCGGTGTTGAATTTGCGCCTACACAACCGTTTAAGTGAATGATACGAGAATGCGTCTTCATGTATACTGTGCTAACGGATGGAGAGTGAAGGTGAGAGAGTGTACACTTAAAGTTTCACTTTATGATGGTGATACTTCGCAGTTAATCCCCGGGTCACATGCATGTAGAATCGTGAGGAGCAATCCGTATGGAACACGGATAAATTCCGATCAAATCCTTTACACCACTTATAATTGATACAGAATATTTTGTGCATAATTATTGCCCAATTTCAAAAGTCCTGCAGAATCGATACGGATGCAGGTGTCTTGATGCACGCATCGTGAGGAGCTCATGACGATGTATCGTCAAAGCGATATTTTGAACACCCTAACGAATTGCATCTCCATAGAAGGGAAATGGTAATCCAGGTAGAACAACAACAATAAACAATTTAATGTTTTAACATACCTCCGTGTCAAAATTCACAGTTTGGAGAGGGAGAACTGTTCCGTACACATGCAGAAAAAAAATGTAGGGATTCACTCCAGTATAAAAATTTTGTTTTCTCTCCGCATACTTTACAGCCTGTATGTGTTCAATGAGTCACATGTTTCTCTGAGTTTCATGTGTTGAGGTTATTTGACTGAGGTTGACTCCATGACATTTAAGTGTAGAAGTGGGTAAGTGTATCTAAACAAATACTGAAATTCCTGATTTGTTAAGTGACAAAACAATGTAATATTATGCAAAATGTGAGTACATTAATAACATTAAGCAATCCTTTTACCTACAAACTTATTTCTTTTTAGAAAATTAATTTAATTTAATAAATTAATTTGAAATTTGCTGAAAAAAGTACAAAAAAATCAGTTTTGTCGTGTATGTTTGTCGTGTTCTGCGTAGGTAAATGAAGCAGCTCTAATTCCGTATAAACACTCTTTGTTTAATTACAGTCTGTCTGCACGGCAAGCTTCAGCTAAAAGGCCCTCTAGGTGTATCCTTAGCCAACCTCATCCCCACACACACTAGTGAGCACGTCACACACTCGCCTCAGTAAACACACACACACACACACACACACACACACACACACACACACACACACACACACACACACACACACACACACACACACACACACACACACACACACACACACACACACACACACACACACACACACACACACACACACTGTCCCTCTGTGCACATTCACAATTTTTTCTACACAAATCCAGCAAACGTCTATACTTCATGCACATGATGCGAAAAAACAGTGATACGTACTGCACATCTTAAATTTTTTGACATACTGGAGGTCATTCTACAATAAGTGCAGAAAACGACATAAGAACAAATTACAGGCCTGACACAAGACCTATATTTTTGACCCGTTTATAAAAATTGTAAAAAAATTACATTATTTGTCGAACGTAAATTCTGTTTCGGTTAACAACTTTCTTCAAAATAATTGATTTTGTGTTCTACGGAAGAATTAGTCACCAAAGGTTTAAAATGACAAATGAGTAAATACTATCCCTTTACTACAAGTATATCTCTTCATATGAAAGAGCAAACATTACTCTGTATTTTATATTTCACATGCTCTCAAAACAAGCAAGCACAATCCATCTATCACAGTAATTACATAAAATAAATACAGAAAATACAATATGTTTTCATCATTTAAAAGTGATTAAGTTCTTAGATCTATAAGAGAACAATATAAAAATGCTAAATTTGGTTTGTTAAATTTGATAATGTTATTACATTATCAATATCATTTATTACATTTTAAATATTTTGGTAGATTAATTAACCAAAGTGATTTTTAATGATCATTCAATGCAGAACCATTTTGGCACCACAGCAAAAAAAACAATAATGGTAAATTTGCCAGCTGTGAACTAAATAAGAACCCACCTACCGTTGATGTTATGACTCCTAAAATAACAAGCCTAACCTAACCAACCCTAAGTTCATACCGCTTATGACAATTCCATTTAATATTATTTTAACAGAATAATATTAGAAATATTGTTTGGCATCAGAGTTATTCAATTTATAAAGCATATGTTGTTAGTCTAAATGGGAAATTATACTATGCACAACATCGCCACCTCTACACACACACAAATACACATTCCACGACGGACAGACAAGTGTACATACAGTACAATCCAATGCGAACCAAGAAAAACATTCAAATAAACATGCATGCATCCCACGTAGTAGTGTGTGCATTTGTGTACCAACTGTGTATCATCATCTATAGATTGTGTCGTCTATAGGTGAAGATACACAGTTGGTACTGGTACTATTAACAAACTGCAACTCCAAACATTAGAAACTAACTGAGCCCTGCTCCATTCACAAGTCCTGACACTAACATTTCGTGTGCTGCACCGGGGCTCTGCAGTTCTTATGAAATCACAGGACTCCATGCTGGCCAATGGCCGCTCCATACGCCACAGATCGCACGCTGAATTCACCCCAGAACAGAGCATCCCTCCCGGGAACACATCAGCCACGGATTCCCCCGGAGCCTGTCTGGAAACCTACCGTCTTACAAACGTACCGCACGCACAAGCACTCACGCACATCCAAAAACAAACACGCTGGCGACAAAACAGAGTGACGCATCAGAGCGGTGAAAGCCAGCTCTTACCATGCTGTATCCCGATACACAGCAGAATGCTGCACGTCTCCCATGCGCACACTGACACACACACACGCTACACGCATGAAGCAGAGTGTAGGAGGAGAAATAGAGGTGGAGACAAGGGGGGGACATAAAGCATGTGAAGCTAACGTTAATAGAACACATTACAGTGCAAATGAACCCAGCCAGGCTTCAAATTTCTCTGCTTCTGTTTTGTATTCTTGTATTGCTTTTTAAACTGATGAGATCAGAACCACCGGATGAGGAAAGACCACAAGGCTCTAAATTTAGAGGAAACATGGCAACAGATATGAGTGCTACGGAGCGGTACAATGGAACGGGCCTGACTGCTGTCTTGTGCGTTGTGTGTTTTCTTAACCAATCTGTCTTGAGTCAAAAAATGGAGTTAAAAGATGGAGAGAGGAAGAAGTAGGGAAGCGGACTCTTATGTAACAGCTGGACATGCTACTGAGGGAATGCAGTGAGCTTGATGTATGCTTTGTAAAGGCTTTTAATCAAGCTTTTCTTTAACTTGCGAAGAAAAAGGCCCATATTAGGGGGTAACCACAGGGGCACTGTCACCATAAAACCATGATTGACCCCGTAGTCCCCATGTCCTGACAAATGATTGCTTAGAGGTTTACACTTTCATAATTATGTGTTTACAGTATGTATGTATGTTTATGTTTACACACACATTTTCAACATGACCATATTCTATTTCCTTAATCCTACCTAATACCTAAACCTTACAATTACTTTACTTACTAAAAAAAAGCAACAAATTTGTAGTTTACTGAGGCAAAAGTCATAGGTAACGGTTTATTAATACCAAGAATTGGACCTTAAAATAAAGTGTGACCATATATATACATACAGCGTATATATACATCAATAAATATACATACATCTTTAACGGTTGTCCCAAATTTTGAGTATGATAAAAGAGCGAATCAAAGATGTATTAGACTAATAGCATTATTTTTGTTCTAATGTAAAGCAACCATAACAGGGTTTCAGCCAATCTCATATTAATCTTGAGAACCTATAGAGTAGTATCGCATACGTTGTATCTTCGAAGAGTTTTTAGTTTGATCATATTTATAAAAGATAGATACAGTTGTAAGATTACTTCCAAAATCATATGGCGCGTGCGGGGGGAGGGGTAGGCTGAACTAAAGCACATTGTCAAAAAAACACAGACATCAGTTTCACTCACCGCATGCCGTTCATGTCTGGCATCTTTTGGCACTGAAACGGCTCCATATATCCATTTCAAATGATCCCCAAATCCAAAGTTTTATCCACCGTTTAAATAACATTTATCACCCAAATGCAGTGAACAAACAAACACCTGAACTTCGGGAACAAATGCTCTCTCTCTCTCTCTCTCTCTCTCTCTCTCTCTCTCTCTCTCTCTCTCTCTCTCTCTCTCTCTCTCTCTCTCTCTCTCTCTCTCTCTCTCTCTCTCTCTCTCTCTCTCTCTCTCTCTCTCTCTCTCTCTCTCTCTCTCTCTCTCTCTCTCTCTCTCTCTCTCTCTCTCTCTCTCTCTCTCTCTCTCTCCTCTCTCTCTCTCTCTCCTCTCTCCTCTCTCTCTCTCTCTCTCTCTCTCTCTCTCTCTCTCCTGCACACAAGTGAAAGTGACGTCTCTACATGCTCCTTCTCCTGCTTTCCTTGCTGCCGCGTGCTTTTCCGGGAGAATTGTCCATAAGGGACTAAGAAAAATTGTTACAAAACAGTTGTATACGTTCGAAAAAAAACTATCTGAAACCCGTCCGATCTCTGGGGGAGTGTATTGAGCACAGAAATACTATGCAATGCGCCCAACTCATTTTTTGACAAGTTGACCATGTTAAGCACATGGATTAAAGTGAAAAAAATTCTTCTGACTGAACTTATTTTTCAGGCCAATATTCCTTTAACCGACACGTCGAGACAGCGTTATAAGGGGAGATGTTTTAAACCGCTTTAATATTGCCAGTTTAAGTATTTAAAAAACTATTTTTAATCTATAAAAAAATATTTGACAAATAATCAACCATATACATAACTTGATAGTGCATGTTTTTATTTATTTATTCAAAGAAGCGCTTATTGTGCAAAATTCTTGTGCAAAAGTCTCTAGAGTGCAATTAATTTTTTCTGACTTTTGGCTGTGAAACATGTATCTACCTCAGCCGCAATGCACTTCTCCAAAACCAAGATTAACACGCTACAGTCAGAAAACATTACTGAAAAACCCGGAGTGGGCTCAGAGCGGAGTGATGACAGAACGCTTAGAGTGGAGAGAGGAAAGTGCTTTTGCTTCACTCCAGGTTAACATCCCCATCAGCAGTATAAATTCTTTGCTAATTGAAGCCCTGTTCAAACTAAAAAGTATACGCTAATTACACTATTTGAGAAACGTAAGCCCATTTACTTTCACTAATAAGTTAAAAAGTGTTTAGAATGACCCTCTGGCGTGAGGTTCTCCAAGGTATCACTTTAACATTTCCATGGCGACGCAGCACTGCTTATCATGTGACACACCGCAGAGCTGTTTTGCTTCTACACAATTTATATTTTTTACTCAAAATTTTCATAAACTGTGTCATGAAACTATGTAATGAAATATCTGATATTCTGATCTGTTATTTAAACACTTTTATAATGATCGCGTTAAGCGGGCGCCGTCATGTTTCTTTCTGCCGCAGTCTGAGATTTGTCGGATCACATGAATTCCTCCACTTATCTCAAAAAATGCAAACGTAAGTGCCTAGTGAACTGGTAGAAGAATAGAGTGATCTAAACAATTTCTTACATTTCAGATACTAAGTATCTTATGTGAATAAAACATCTCTCAAATTGATTATTTTCACTTCTATAGACATCAGTGTGAGTATTTTACAAATTGTTTTTTGCCTATTTTGTGCTTATAGGCACGTGTAAATGTCTGAAGCCCAAAATAAACATTATGTGGTTGAAAGCAGTGTATAAGCTCTGAATGTTCTAATCACACCGGTGTAATTGTACGCGTCAAAGTTAACAACATTATGAAAAGTGAATGAAAGACATTAAGGACAGGCAGGAACTTTAATCCATGTAAGCATGAGAAGACAGCACGTTTAACATTGTTAAGAAGTCAGATTGCATGACACATCGTTGCAGCACCCCTTTAAAAATATATCTTGATATAACAAATAATATCGTTCCCTTTCATTATTTTGGCCATGATAACATTGTAGAGAAGGTCTGACATTGTGACAGGCCAAATATACTTGTGTGTGTCATATTGTGTAACAGCAACAAAAAAATATAATATAAAATAGCATAAGCATATATCTATTTATTTATTTTCAATTTTTTTGCTGTCACACAATATTGCATACGTACAGTATACATAAATACAAGATTAATTGAATGCAGTATCGCTCTCGTATTCGTGTGACGGGGCTCCATACAGGATGGTGATCACAGCCACTGATATAGAGCCCCATTACACGACTACGAGAGCGATATTGCATTTATTTAACAGTTCGAATAGCACAATTGTGTAAATAAACCAGAAACAACATCGGAGTGTATTTAAAAACTTTCCTTTTTTAAAGGAAATGGGGAAGTACTTTCTTCCGCCATGAATTCCAGCACAGCATAACATTTAAACAAACCTCTGCTGCGAATTCCATACCGTCACTTTTAAATTTAGGCTGTTTTAATTTAGTTTTTACCATACATTTGTTACAAGGTACATGCAATCCCTGAGATCGAACTCATGACTTTGGCGTTGCTAGCGTCATGCTCTTACCACTTAGCTACAGGAAAGATTTAGATTTCAGTAAACGTGCAGCATCAATTTTAATTCAGAGTGCAAACAATCTTTGCCTCTGAGAATGATATGCCTGTTAGTTTATTTAATATCTGTAAGCATTCTTTTTATGTGTTAACATAATATTGATTCTTGGAAGTTAACTGTGATCTATATAATATGATTCAATTTCAATTCAATTTATTAAAATAGCGCTTTCACAATGTACATTGTTCCAAAGCAGCTTTACAGGAGCAAAAAAGAAAACACAGAAAGGTAAAACACAGCACAGTACATGGTGTTTATAGACCAAGCAAGATCCTTCTAATAAATTATATCTAGTAAATAAATAAACGCAGTCTCCAGGTGAGCAAGCCAACACTGCCCTGCATATGATAATGAAAGAAAGTCATATTGCATCACATGTACACCCATGTAGAGATTGCAGTGCACGCATTTATATCATAGACTGTATAAAAGATGGACAGCATGACGCCGCAACCTTCCATTGTAATAAATTCAGCGTAAAATGTCAGAAAATGGGCGCAGATATATTATGGAAAAAAGAGTCTGCACATTAGTGAGCACAAAGTAGAGCGCGGTCTCATGGTCCAGCTGCCCATATTCCCTGATGACTCAACCGTAAACGAAGAAGTCATTTTACCACACTCCTTTTTTATTACATCTTATAACTTACTAAAACCAAACTTATTCAAAAATGAACACTTGGACATACATCATCATGATGAAAACTGACTTAAATGGCAGAAAACATCTTTGGAAAAAATGATTTTATAGTTCGGCACCTGTGCCATTTGTTTACATGGAGGGGTTTATGACCTGTACTGCAGCAGTCCACCAGCAGAAGACCAAAGAGCCCGCAGCTTCAATTGTCAGGACGTGTGAGGCACCCCTGGTTTTTGTGCAGTTTGTAATTTAATTTCTTGTTTATTGTATGTCAGTTTTACAAAAATGAGAAAGCATCACAGAGGTAAACATTCTGGAAAAGATTAACTGCTTCGCATGTGTGTGTGTGTGTGTGTTTGTTTCCTAGCTGTCTAGACTCTTCATAGTGCCGCAGTTGTGAGGACAGCTTAGTCCAAGTCAGAGCTGTTGAACAACAGAGTTACGACACTTGCATAGAATGAAATGCAGAAGTAACTCGTGTCATGGAGTGACCAATAGTCCCAAACACTGCACTGAAGCACATTCATTTCAATGTCTCCCAAACGCATTTGCTGCACAGTTGGTAAATTAACAGTATTTTAACGAGTTGGCAGACACAACTTATATTGATCTTATATTCATATTACTTCCCAGACAAAATGCTGCTATAAATGTAGTCAACACAGTATTCAGTGTACACACTGTGCTAATATATTTAGCAAAATGAATGCAAATATAGTTGCTGTTGTCTGTCCCGCTATAATCTATTTAAATAGTTTAGCAGCATGCATTTGTTTGGAACTGCTGAGTGCTCCATGAACCACGTGACCACACGACGGCACGATCGACCGTCTGTTTTTCCAACTGCTCTGGTCCGAGTTAGTTTAGTGGCGGAACAAACTGTCAGTGAAGCGGTTCCCCTGGTGATACTGATGGAATATTGCATGGCTCTCAGCCAAGATTCGAGAACCAGATAGAATTGTTGTATAATAGAAATTAAATAGTACGAACTGAATAGGAATTTAAATTGAACGTTTTACACCTTATCCTTACTTTCCACAAAAGAAAACAATAATTATCAAGTCTTGCAAGTCAATAAGTAGTTATTTGGCTTCTATTTGTGTCCTTGGTCCTCTCTGCGGACCCACTAAAAACAAAGTAGAATTACTCTACATGTGTCAAACACACAATACACCCACATAAATGATCTGCACATTTTAAACCTCTAACAACAGACTTCAATATTTTTTTGGATCTGCAATTCCGGCATCTAATGTAAAATGTGCATTCACAAAATGATCTATAACGGGTTACACACACACTCTTAGTCTGTTGCTTTCTGTAACTACCAAGTGCCACTTGACATCATTGTTTAGTATCTAAAGCTAAATCACAATCCGCTTGTCAAAAAAAAACAGCAGTAAGCAGAATTAAGCAAGCCTGAGGTCAAAGCCCCTAATTTGTTAAACCCTGCTTAACTCAGTCAATTTACTGGCACCGCAGCCCAAAAAAACTAAAAGTATAACATTTTTGTTAAATACTTTTGCAGAATCAACTTTCCGGTGTCTGTCATACAGTCAGTAGATGCTGTAATATACAAAATGCCCACCAGAGGGAGAGAGTGTGAGAACAGGAGATACGCAAGAGAGTGAGACGAAGAGATTGTTGCAATGTGAATTTGTAATCCCACTTATTACTTATTCACAAAGTTCATTCATACACACAACCTTTAAACCCCTGAGCTAAGACAAAGCCACACACAGCGTTTCACTAGTGTCTGTTTCATTAAGCTTACAAAAAAAGTGCATTTGGAATAAGTGAGCAAGACCAATGACAAGGAACAGTCATCATACGGTGGCGTAAACTCTAGAACAGGCTTACACCAAACACCTCATAACAAAGTGAGAAATAAAACTAAAAAGTTTCTTCATATAAAAGAGCTGAATTCTTGATGTCACACACTCCAAAAGCATCATGTGTGTTCAGATAAAAGAAGATCTCAACAGCAACGAGATACTGGTGTTCATAATGCCGTGCCATGACACAGGGCATCTTCAGCATCAATAAAGGCACATTTCAGTCAAAAGTTAAAATGATAGGTATGACCGTGATTTACGAAGTAACTAAAACACAATGGCTAACTCGACGTGAGAAAGGCCTCAGATGCTAAATACGTAAAACAGTTTGAACATTCCACACATTCTCTCCTAAAAGAGAAAAAGATTTACGTTCCTATCCACCTTGCACATTTGTATCTGAAATAAGAAACTGTTCACAGCTCCAGGAGGTAAATCAAATAGGGCAAACTGAAATTGAGTCAGTGAAGAAACCACGCTTCTCCTCTCCGACAGTCACTGCTGTCCGGAATGCATAGCAGTGCGGCAAAACAGCCGATGAGGTGGCGGCAGATGAAGATCCAGCCATGAAGTATAAGAAGAGCATGACGAAACGGAAAGCAGAGCTTGGGGAGAAAGGAATGGTGTGAGTGAAGGGAAAAGGGGAGGAGCTTTACCTTGGGGGTGGGACAGGAGGCAGTGGAGAGGCGGGACTGCTGAGCACAAGGAGATTCAGAAGGCGTAGTGCTGAGAGAGGCGGTGTCCCGCGGTAACACTTGCACGCCTCGTGAAATGATGGATTCTGGTATCTGTAAATAGAAGAGCATAGTGTGTGTCACATAACAAAAATAACCAGAAGCTTGAGCATCAATAACTGACTTGATCAGGAAGGGCTACAGAAATATACAAGTGATACTCGTTTTTTGCGCTATAGGGCATTTCATAATATATAAAACACAATATCTTTAATTTATGAAACATCATAACATAAACGGGCTGATATTTTATACTGCAGTCTGATTTACACACACACCACCTTTGATCCAGCGTGCGAGCTTTTGCGCTGAAACAAATTGCAGCTACGCTCTCCGGAAGTAGGGTTGTGGGATTATGAGCGAGTCTGATGGGCAGAAGGGTGAAGAGCGTAGGGATCTTCCACGGTAACGCTTGGGCTTAACGGAGCACTAATTAACACTGGGGCTAAATCAAGGCCTCGCAGGAAGGACCAGCTCCACAAGCGCATTAATTACCCAGCGCTGATGCTAACACTGTGCTGATAATAGCGCTCGACTCAACCTCTGCCTTCCCGGGAGACCCGCCCTACGATCGCTCCCTGTGGAGAACACAGTGATGCCAACCTGCACGACCCCATTATAATTACTATATAAAGAGAGCTAATACAGGATATTTATTCAAAGCCCTGTTATCAGGGAAAAGCTTTACAAGACCTGCCGTGGGGGGATAACAATACAAATATTGCTTACTGGAGAATAATCTGACAAAGCACACTGCTGTATAAGCGTACTAGATTTGCACATTTTCCGAGGAAAAACGTGAAAGGTGCTTGCCCGTGCAAAACTGAACATCGTGACACTGTGTTGCTATGCAGTAACTGTGGTATTTTGAGTGATGGGTGGTTTGAGGCTCAGTATCATTAACATCCATTACTGAACAAGTTTTACATCAAAGTTGAATACCGGGGGCATATGTTATGCTTATTAGTTCCCGAAATAAGTTGGGTGACATCAAATCATTCAATTACGAATGTCGAAATTGCGCACTCAAAGGGCCAATGAAATGGCTTGAAAGGGAAACATGGGTGGGGATGTCAGTGTGTGTTGCTTACCGAGTCGCTGCATGAGCAGGTGAAATGGGAGGGAATGTAAGTGGGCGGGATGAAGCCGCTCAGGGGCCGCCCACCTTTCGCCATTAAAACAGCATGGCTGGAATGGGACTTCATGCTCTGATGGTGAACACGAGACCCATCAACATGACAAGAGACTTCACACAATTTTTTTGCCAAACATGCACACAAAAAAGACAATAAACATGCAAGATGGAAATTTGGAGGTGAAGACAAACAAACTGGCTGACAGAAAAATTAAAAACTTTCTTATTTTTCATAACAAGCAGTGTTAACAGTTCATATAAATACATGAGAGAGACAACATATAAACTCTGTCAAAGCTGGAAACTAAACTGCGGCTATGGCGCAATATTTCAAAACATTGCCGCAATATTTGGCTCTTGAACACAATGCGCCATTTTGTTTTTTTTCTGACCAACGACAAAAATTCTGCCCACACACAGCTATTTTATAACTTCGGATAAATTAATCAAATTGAACTATAGACCACTTCAGAAGATGTAAACAACCCTGGTCCAAGGCTGATTAAAAGCACTTCCTGTTTAGTTTTTTTAACACTACAAGAACGATTTAAACAGTAACTAGCATAAGATCATAAAACATATATTTCATGCAGTGCATTATGTTGCCGTGTTTGAAAGTAAGCAGTGTGCCAAGTTGTAAGTCCTCAGGTGAATAAATAACAAAGTTATTGGCTTGTAAAAAAGGAAGTCGATTCTGAATCACGCAAACGTGACGTGTCTCTAACCGCCGCGTATCTACGTCACTAGAAATAGTCCCCGCCTTCGTTTTGCTGGATATTACAACTTCACTATCCTCCTCCAAAACACTGTCAGTCGTTCGTGATGCGTGTGCCGTCTGAAACCTGTGTTCTATGTTGTGCAACTAAGTGCTTCTTATTAAAACTACCAAATGAAGAACTTCTGAGGAAACAATGGTTGCAAAACCATTTTCAAATGACACCCGAGGAGAATAACCCCAGGGTTTTATTGTGCGCGCGTCATTTCAATGAAGATTGCTTCAATGATCTTGGCACGTTCACTGCAGGATATATCAAAAGAGTATCCTTGAAAGGGGGAAATTCGAACTTTATTTGGACCGGTTAGCTCCACCGAATCACAACCTGTAAGTGTGACTATTTATTTTTGTCTGAACTTCAAGAAATATTTTTGTACATTATGTCTGTGTTTAGCTAATGCATATAACGCTAACGTTAACATGTACCGTTATTTCTGTGGTATTACAGTTTGTTTATCTATCTATGAACCCGGCTAATTTAAGTGTTCAATCTGTTATCGTCTATCTATTATCTACTGTCATCTTCGGATGTTTCTTCGTCAGGCTCGGGCTCAAACTGGTAAGGTGAAGTCCCCCCCATCTCTATCTAAACACTGTTTATAATATATAACCTGTAAACCGTAATCCAGCAATTTCGTAGGTGTTCAATTTGTTCCATGTCCATCCGACACATGATGAACACTGTAACAAATTCAAGGAATGGGAAGAAGGAGGCGGGAACTGGCAAACGTTCAACAACTTTTAAAAATAAACAAACCACAAAACGTAAATAAAATACCGGCAGCCCCCGCACGGTGGACTGCCTGATGCGATATCCTTGCATCGCGCAACTGACACTGATTATCATCACTTGCTCTTGTTACAAACGCGTTTGACCAATCACAGCAGACTACAACATCTGACCAATCACAAGACACTAGACTAACAGATAGGAGGGGATTAGACGGATGAATCGTGGAACGAAACATTTGAGAATCAGTCAAGAAGTAAGGTAAGAATAATTACCTATTATTACGACATAATAGTGTTCTTGCACCTTCTATGTACTTAACTTGTTGTTGGACAATCCATAAACCAAAGTAGGACCTTAAAAAGCATTTGCTAGTTACTCTTTAACAAAATACAGAACATTTATAACTGATCAAAATGTTGAAAAAACATCTTTAAGAAAATAAACTCTAAAAGAAAATGGTACTAAATAGCACTAAAAGTGGTTCTTGGCTTGTAATCATAGGGGGACCACTTTAAGTTCTACATAGAACCATATTTGGGTGCTTCAGTGGATCTTCAGAGGTTCTTCACCGGTTCTTTGGGATGACTGAGATGCTATGTATAACCACTGTCATCCCATAGAAACACTAAAGAACCTCTGAAGAAGCACCAAAATAGGGTTCTATATAGCACTTAAAGTGGTTCCCTTATCATTACCAGCCAAGAACCTATTTTAGTGCTGTATAGCACCATTATTTTATGAAACAGGAATAGCTGCTGGACCAGTGGTTACATCTTGCACAGTGGTCTATACTTTTTCAAGTGTCTTAAACTATATCCAAGACACTTTAATGGTACATGCTAATGCAGCAGGCAACCAGTGATGCTCACCTTAGCCGCTATAGCCGCTGCAGTGATGTGAGAGGAGCCGCTGTCTTCTGTGGACGCCACACCACTGTCTTTCTTCTCCTCATCCTCTTCCTCACACTGCACACCCTTGTCTTCTGTCTGCTTGTGTGGGCTGGTGGTGGGTGGAGGGGAGAGAGGTGGAGGAGGAGATGGCAGGTCCTCCAGGGCGTCATGTACCTCCTTCACCTTCACAACAGCGTCCCTCAGCAGGTCGATGGCGTGAGGCAGAGCGGGTAAGATAAACTGGAAGCACTCCTGAAAAAGAAGGTGTCAAAGAGGAAATAACAGTGAAGGAATGTGAAAGAATGAAATTATAGGACATGGTGATGTCAAAGCATTACCAAACTAAATACAGTCATGGCCAAAATTGTTGGCACCCCTGAAATTTTTCCAGAAAATCAAGTATTTCTCACAGAAAAGTATTGCATTAACACATGTTTTGCTATGCACATGTTTATTCCAATTGTGTGTATTGGAACAAAACAAAAAAAGTAGGGAAAAAAAGCAAATTTGACAATGTCACACAAAACTCCAAAAATGGGCTGGACAAAATTATTGGCACCCTTAAATTAATATTTGGTTGCACACCCTTTGGAACAAATAACTGAAATCAATTGCTTCCTATAACCATCAATAAACTTCTTACACCTCTCACCCAGAATTTTGGACCATTCTTCCTTTGCAAACTGCTCCAGGTCTCTCATATTGGAAGGGCGCCTTTACCAAACAGCAATTTTTTCTCTCCACAGGTGTTCAATGGGATTTAGACCTAGATTCATTGCTGGCCACTTCAGAACTCTCCAGCGCTTTGTTGTCATCCATTTCTGGGTGCTTTTTGAAGTATGTTTGGGTTCATTGTCATGGAAGACGCACGATCTCGGATGCAAACCCAGCTTTCTGACACTGGGCCCTACATTGCAACCCAAAATCCTTTGGTAATCCTCAGATTTCATGATGCCTTGCACACAGTCAAGGCACCCAGTGCCAGAGGCAGCAAAACAACCCCAAAACATCTTTGATCCACCACCATATTTGACTGTAGGTACTGTGTTCTTTTCTTTGTAGGCTTCATTCCGTTTTCGGTAAACAGTTGAATGATTGGCTTTAGCAAAAAGCTCTATCTTGATCTCATCTGTCCACAAGAAGGATTTTGGCTTACTCAAGTACATTTTGGCAAACTGTAGTCTTGCTTTTTATGTCGCTGTGTCAGGAGTGGAATCTTTCTGGGTCTCCTCCAATGGCATTTCATTTTATTTAAATGTCGACGGATTGTTCGCGCTGACACTGATGCACCCTGAGCCTGCAGGACAGCTTGATTTTCTTTGGAACTTGTTTTGGGCTGCTTATCCACCATCCGGACTATCCTGCGTTGCAACCTTTCATAATTTTTCTCATCCGTCCACCTCCAGGGAAAATACCTACAGTGCCATGGGTTGCCAACTTCTTGATAATGTTACGCACTGTGGACAAAGGAACATCTAGATCTCTGGAGATGGACTTTTAACCTTGAGACAGTTGATAATTTACCACAAGTTTGGTTCTCAAGTCCTCAGACAGTTCTCTTCTCCTCTTTCTGTTGTCCAGGCTTAGTATGGCACACACAGACACACAATGCCATGACTAAGTCAAGTTCTCTCCTTTTATCTGCTTCAGGTGTGATTTTTTATATTGTCCACACCTGTTGCTTGCCCCAGGTGAGTTTAAAGGTGCATCAAATGCTTGAAACAATCTTATTTATCCACAATTCTGAAAGGGGGCCAATAATTTTGTCCAGCCCATTTTTGGAGTTTTGTGTGACATTATGTCAAATTTGCTCTTTCCCTCCTTTTTTATTTTGTTCCAATATACACAAAGGGAATCAACGTGTGTATACCAAAACATGTGTTGATGCAATACTTTTTTGAGAGAAAATTTAGATTTTTAGTTTAGATTATATACCGAATATACACTTCTATGTATGTAAAAAAAAGTTTTGTTTCTTTGTTGCAACATCTGACATTTTTGTAAAGATTGAGCTGTATTTAGCTAAAATATTAGGGAAAATATTGGAAAGAATCAGTTGTATAAATCAAAGGTTCTCAAAGTGGGGTCCGAGGACCTCTGGGGGTCCGTATTTTATAGCTTGGGGGTCTGCGAAATAATTTGGGACCCGTCCTATCAGCCGAAATGCGCATGGTCTAGTTTTGAGCTACAGGTTGATTTTTGTTGATATTTCAAGGTTATCATAAAGATAAGTGCAATAAGCACTTGTCTAGAAATCCCAATCCTCCATATAAACATTTAAAAAGATCTTTCAGAGAAGTGCACCTTCCTAAATACTTTCCTAATACAAAGGAAGAGTGTCCATCGGAAGCAAAACACTTATGCGTCTGACATTTGCTTTTGGTTTAAATATATCTTGTCTTGCAGGCCTGTACGTTAACTTTTTTGCACATAGCACTGGTGCTACAGTGGCCTGATAAATTAGGAAAAATATACACATGCAAATATTTATGTGTACTTTATCATATAAATAGGCATGTAACAGACGAAGGACATTAATGTGACAGTTGGGTAAATTAGGGCAATATAATTTTGTTTTTCCCAAGATC
Organism: Triplophysa tibetana; assembly: GCA_008369825.1. Lineage (NCBI taxonomy): Eukaryota > Metazoa > Chordata > Actinopteri > Cypriniformes > Nemacheilidae > Triplophysa > Triplophysa tibetana. The sequence continues at coordinate 12,316,901 of CM017907.1, read as the reverse complement.
CTTTTCCATATAAAGTTCTGTGTTTTCAAATATATTACTATACAATAATAATGTATTTGTCCACATACTGCATCATACTATTGTATTATTTACTTTGGTAAACTGTAGTAAAATTCCTCCTTTTGCAGATACAATGGTGTTTTTGATATATACTGTATATACATGCATACATATATATATATATATAATTAGGTGAATAAATATGAGTATACTCTAGTGTTCATAGTTTATCAATGTACTGCTAGAATACTAGGCCTACAAGTTAGTATATTATAATACAATACAGTGTTTTTAACCTGGGTGTTCAAGTCAACCAGACTTTTATTTTGACAGGTCGTCACAAAGAGATCTTTTCACTAACAGTGAAATGCATGTGAAATAAACACGCTGACAACAGTTAATTGCGATTTTATTTATTATTGTGAGGTTGTTGGGGTAGGTGTAGGCATTAGCTAATGTAATTTATTGCAATTTTATTGCGAGATTTTGAATCACTTCCGAGCATCACCGCAACCCTTCTAACCACAAAGGGATAGTGCCTCCGCTATTCCTTCCCTGTTTCCACATCGTGGAAATCACAGGGCTATAAATATGAAAAAGATTTGATCAAAATGTGGAAAACATTATAATTTTGAGGGAGTTCTTGGAATATTTTTTCAACTTTAAGGGGTCTCTGGCACATTTACAGGCAACAATGACACTCTTCAGAATTCTACATTTTTCGGCGGTTCTAGCATTCTCTGCTAGGCTTTAAATGTACCGTTTAGCTGTAATGTCATGTCTTCTTGTTCTGCGCCAAAGTAACGCTGTCTTAGTGAAGGCCCGCTATCTATCCGAATCCCCTAATAGGACGACTTACAGGCCAACCTATTGACTCCAACTTAATGGAATTCCTAATACAGTTGGACATCCTCCATTTTGAAGCGCTGAAATCAGATAAGGGCACAGCTTGGGAATGTAACACAGGTGGCCGAACTGGATTGCTCTTAAACTGCATTACTTAAGCACTTCAGACAGGAGACATTAATAATTATGAAGGAATGGACAGCAGAGGGGATGGAGAACAGAGTATGGGGAAGGATTATGCGTTGGAGTGTTGCTCACCCCTGGTCGGATGTGGCTGTATCTCTCCATTATGACTCAAAGTTAAAAAGTAGATTAATGTGTGGAGACATCAAAAGTCCATAGGCTACTTCATCTTGGTGTGTGTAGAAGCGGTCTATTTTTGTCCTCCTGGTGCAAGGTGAGGCGCATGTGTGTGTGTGTGTCCGCGCCCTGACACTCCAGATCTGAGCACAGTGCTCTGTAGGAGAAATGGATGTGAGCTCCAAGGGAAAAATGATGTGCGAGTCGCCCAGGGCGACTGATTCTGACAATACTGATAACTATGATTTATGAAGACTATCCACTCAATGTCAAATACTACTGAACTTTATTAAAAATTAACAAATAATGTAAGCATAAAAATGTTGGGAACACTTGAGGTTTTATTGGTAATATTAGTTAACATGAAGTAACTGTAGTGACTGGATCAGTGTGAAAAAAGCCTTTCAACCCCTGACTCCCTTTTGTCCCGGTTTCTAGATACCATCATCTAAAGATCAAAGCAAGTATGGCTCCATGAGTCTGGGTTTGCGTTTGGAACTCGCACCGATAGTGTGATAACCATTTGGTTTCTCTGTAGGACATTTACGACTCCGTAGCTTCAAAGCATTGCTTTTAAGTCTCTGTCTCACCTCTTACTTAACATCTGAGAAACTTCTCTGACAAATAGGAACTTATGTGCTTAAACTGTCCTTTCATAAAAATGTATCTAAATGTCTGGTTATATGTAACTGTTAGATATGCAAGTTTTGATTTAGGGTTCATTTGATGTATTCATACGTTGGGAGGATTCACAGCTCAAAGACTTGCATGTTTCATATGTAACTACACATCTCTGAATTCCCTATATGATGAGCTATGTTATAAAAACATAGCATGCATCATACTTTGTCCATAACTAAGTTTAGGTATTAAATGCTAACTGACCATACTGTCAGAGCCATGCAAATGAGGCGCCATGAGAAAGGACCTCTCTTTGGCCCACGGATCTCCTTCGTGGCATTGGCCCACAGACCATCTGGGGGCAGGGCAGGTATGCATTTAAAACACCATCACCGATCCACTTCTGAGCGTCTTTTGATTTAGGAATTGGAAGGGAAAAGAAAGAGGACAATCTAACGGACACCCCCGCTTGGGGCCCCCCTCTGGGGTCCCCGATTAAGCCATGGAACTCCGAACTCAGGACCTAAACTCAGCGTTTCAACAGGACTGCATTCTGAAACCATTCAAGATTTCCATCCACACGAATACGGATATTGGTCCAACATCGAGATTGCAAGTATCCGTTTCTAAATACAGAGTAGCTGCATTAAGAGCGTGCCTCTTTGTTAAAGATGATTCTATTGGTTTTCAGACATGTTTTACCTGCCTCGCAGCCATCTCTCTCTATCTCTCTCTCTCTCTCTCTCTGCGCTTCGTAGCGCGCTTGTGTTTCATGTATTTGTTTGTCGTCATTTTGTTTACCATGTAGAGTAGAGTTTAATAAAAACCCATAAAGGCATTTGTGATGAGTTCTCTTTGTTCAGGCTTACAAACTTGGTCACTTAAACTGTGTTTCGATCTATGCTACCTCTGCTCTTAATTCTGTTGGTTAAAGTCACGTTACTTATAGTAATGAGATAACGTTGGTGTATAAAATCATTGATGCATTTGCTGGACGAATACATCTAGGATTTTCAACACTATACTGCTTATCAGAATTGTAAAGTATGTATGTGTAATGACGATTATTATACATATTTTCCTTTGAGCTAAACTAATTCCTTGACTGAAATTGACGTTTTAAATAACTCATTTCATATATGTTTGATCTTGATAGATCTGGTGGAGAATCTTATTTGTTGAGTAAACTCATCCTTAATTCAACATGCAGCTAAAATCGCTACATAACAATGAACAATCCCTGTAGACATTCCATTTATCAGGTGCTTTTATCCGAGGGGAGTTATAAATAAGGGGGTATTTTAACAAAAATGATGTATTATTTTGTCAAAACATATTCTCTTTTACAGAAGACACTTTTTATTGTAATTTACCCTCATCCTTAGGCTTTGTGGAATCTCTGGATCAGTATCTGGGTTGCAGTGCGGTGCTGGGATCTGCCTCCCTTTTTAAAACCAGGCAGGACCAACTATGTCCGGCACAACAGTCACTCTCACTAGGCTGTGAGGAGGTCGCTTTCATAGGCTACAGACGTGCAATGCTTTTATTTAGGAACGGAGAAGGGGAGAGCTGTAGCTGAGCTGGACCAAACATAAAGGGCTTCTTAAAAGTTTAATCCCCTTATCGCCTCTGCTTCTGGACTTCAAAGAGCCAGTGACAGTGAAGTGCTCCGCGGCTGAGGCTGATGGGTAATGGAGATTAATACCACGGCCCTATCAGCAGAGCTCCACGGGGAAAGAGCAGTAATAGGATTGGCCACGATGTTAACACGGTAAGCGTGGGCGAAAGTGTTTGTGAGAGGTGAAGCAATGGAAGGGAAGTACTCCCATTTTAAAAATGTCAAAGGTTTATATTAACCCAAAATCAAAGTTTCGGTTTCAATGTTTTCTTTAATTCCATGAATTACCTGCTCTCATGTCTTACGTAATTGTTTTGTTTATTTACATTGAAGAAATAGAGAACACATCCTCTTTAAAGGTGCACGGCAAAATTTTTTTGTTAAAAATAGACAAAAATGTTGTACATAAAGTACATAAAGAACCTTGTTTAAAACCTAATACATTTAAAACTTAAACACAATTCACAGCAGTAAGCTATAATGATAATTTATCATTTATGCTGTTGGTAATTCGTCAGTTTGACGTCATTGACTTCAACCTACGTGAATATAAACAATTGACAATTAGTATCTAAGTACAGAAAATAACTATTATTATTATTATAAATACTATTATTATATACAATTATAACATTTTTGAAGATAAATGTAAAGCTTAATTTGGAACCCCTTTAAGGACTTGATATAAAAAAATATAAATAAAGATATGCTTAAGGTCACTGCGAACCAGAAGTTACGGTCGTTTTTACATCCGTATTCTGACGCATTCCTGAGCGACATGATTGGATGTATAAAATCAGCTGTGCATTTTTAAATGGAATTGCAAGCAGACTGAGAGTTGAAGGGGAGGAGTTAATAGATGGTCCCCCCAAGCAGTCTTACTTACATCCTTTGAGATATATAGTCACTAGAGGATGGTTGTGCATTTTCAGATTTTAACTGAAGATTATCAGGACAAATGAATATTGAAAGTGAATGACCCACATTGCTAAACTATTTACAATAAACACTCAAATATTTCATGAAAAAATACATTTTACGGGGACTTTAATACATAATTTATTGTAAGTGTGTGGTTTTTATTTGTTTATTTGCCATGTTGGGCATTTCTATGAAATATTAGTTTTTCTTAAAGATGGTTTTATAGCTTAAACCTAATAATTTTAAGGAAGTATGTTGAGTGATAAGCATAAAGAACATCTGTACTGAACATTCACAAGCTGCAGTAACATCAAGTGATCAGAATACATATGCGCAGAGCCACACGGACACACGCGCTGTCTGCTTACCTGTGAGCCCTTTTTGCTCCCAGGTAAATTAATGATAAGGGTTTTGCCTCTGATGCCACATACGGGTCTACAGGAAAGAGATGATTAGCGGTCAATCCCATTAGTATTCAAAACACATTCTTCAGCAGTGTTAAAGTGTAAAAGATGCAGAGAAGAAAGAAGAGGACATGTCCGTGCATGTGCATTTACCTGGACAGCATGCCGAGCGGTGTAACATTCAGGGAGCCCATGAGCATGGCTAGAGCCATCCCTGGAGCTTCGCGCTCTATCACCTCTCTGGTGGCCTGGAAGGAGGAAGCATACACATGTATTAGCAATACACCACAACAGTCATTAGTTTTATCTTTTGCATCTTTACTAGATATGATAAAGAACTGATGGAAAATTTTGGGGGCATAGGTGAAGAAAATGGGATAGGGAGGTTGGCTCGAACACAGCATCTCGTGTGAGGGCAAAAGGCCAAATATAAAAAGTTTGTAGCAGTTACAGTTTTGGTCTTTTTCATAAAATATATCAATTAGTTATTTTTAATATCTTCATATAGTGTGTTGTGTAAATAAGCACACAGACAAACTCAAAGCTAACACATGTGGGCTTCATTTTGTTGAATGAAGGAAACCATTTTCCCACAGCTTCACAGCTATTGTGTGAATCCAATAAATGTAAAAATCTAGCAAAACTCTTTAACAACACCATTTTAATAAACATTTATTCCGTTAGCATAAAAACATGATTCTTGAATTGTGATTACCCCTGCCAACAGTCTAATTTTTCACAGCGCTGTAGCATTACCACAATATTCATAACATAAGCACAGCTCGCTAACCGCAATTTTTCATTACAAACGCAATTCCGGGCTGCCTTTGATGTTTCTCCACATCCTTCTAAAACCCTCGTTCTCTGAACCCTTCACAGCATCCCTTGGGACACATGTTCCCTTCTATCTCAACTGTCCCAGTCCAGTGGACACACACTTAGTCATATTCAAGCAAACAAATGCACAAAATCACACGCACGGACAGGCTGAAGAAAAGTGCTCAGCAGGATGGGGCGGGAAAAAACCAAGGAAAAAAGAAAAGGAGAGTTTCTCTCCAATATGACACTTTGTGCCCTTGAATTGAATAACACTTCAAATACTCCCATTAGTCAAAAGGAGAAGGAGAGCAGGAGGCACCGAAAGAGAAACTACACAGGCATAATCCACACCAGACTGGAATACAGATACGCAAGACAAACAAAACAAACCCAAACGGTTCACTCAGGCACATCTATCGTGGCACACAGTGCTTATCATTTTAAACTCCAATTCAAATCGAGTCCACTTACTTCCTGCTAGACTCCACCCAGCCCATTATGAGTTAAACTTTATGCGAATGCACAAAACTCTTCCTTGAGAGCCTGGATGCATTATGTCATTGATACAGTTTCTATTTAGTCAAATTCTTAGTCAATTGAGTCAAACTTTTTTTGTGATCAATAACCAGTTACAGTTGGTTGTAACAACGCAAGGTTGTGGGTTCGATCCCAGGGGATTGTAAATACCTATGTAAAAATGTATAGGATAAAGCAATGTAAGTCGCTTTGGATAAAAGCGTCTGCCAAATGCCTAAATGTAAATGAATCAACAACATATCATACCCCACTTAATCCACTAATTTCCTGACATCGCTTTGCTATCTCACGCATTCTTACAATTACATTTACGCATTTTGCCGACACTTTTAGCCAAAGAGACTTGGAAGAAATTTTCAGCAGCAACAACATAAACAAACGTGATGTCACCCACACTTAACTTCCGGTGGACCTCCACAAAGAATCAATAACTGTTGAGTAGTTTTCATTTATCATAATTATGGCTGAAACGATTAGTCAACATTGTCAACAAATGTTCTTGTTGTTGAGTAGTCGTTTGATTACGTGACTTAATGTAAGGGCCTGCAATATCACAATTTGACCACTATGGCAGGGTACTAGCACTAGAGTGTAATGCAGCCTTCCCGAATGCTATCGCAGTAGAATGACACACAGCGAGAATTATGGCGGGTTTAGAAACAAATGCAAACAAGTAAAGTGTCAGAAAGCTTTACCAAATTGAAAACAAAAAATGCAGTTGTGTGCAATGCATGAAATGCGGAACTTGCCTTTCACGGCAGCACAACCTACATACTGGAGAATTTAAAAAGGAAACATCCCGGACCAGGAGAGAGGTGACTGTTCTTCGTCTAGAGCTAACTAACTTACTTAGCGTTAAATCTTTTTATGAGCGAATGCAATAATAACAGTAATGATAATAACAACAATAATCATATAATTAAAGTTATGTTATTATTTGTTTTGAAAGTATAAAGCTTTGATCGAATTTGTCAAGCCTGTTTTGATTATTATAACACTATTATAAGAGAGGGACGTCATTAAGTGATAGGAGTCTTATATCTTGCCTTTATTTTTTTTATATTTTCTTCTGCTACTTGCTCTTTCTCATTAAACTGAACTGTTGTCATAGAAATGTTGGTTAATGCTTCTGTCAAGAAATTTGAATAAATTTTATACAAATGTTTTGGTTTGTAATGTACCTGATTTATTTATTTTTATTTGTATTTAAAAGTTGGAAGAGAGTATTTGTGTGATTCGAGTTGGACAGGATAAGCAAACTTAAAGAGAGAAACCAGTTGGTTCAAGTTCATTAAAACAAATTTCAAAAGCTGAATTGATTTTATTCATTACGTAAATTATGTATAATTAAATGTTTTAAGTAGTTGCAAAAGCTGAATATTCATTAAAAACGTACTGATTAGTCATTGAAATAATAGATGATTAGTCGATTAACAGGTCTAATAATCGTTAGATTAATCGACTATCAAAATAATCGTTTGTTGCAGCCCTAATCTTAATACAATAAATATACAAAAATACGATATAAAATAGAAAGCAGGAATGGATCAGCTCATCAACCAATAATCGATTACCTCAACAGATGCAGCACTGACTGCAACACTTTAAACAGATAGTTTACTCAAAAATTAAAACTCATCATTTACTCAACCTCTTGTCATTTCAAACCTATATGGCTTTCTTTCTTCCCCAGTACACAAAAGAAGATATTTTGAAAAATGCCGTTGACTGAACACCGATGGCAGCCATTCACTTGCGTCGGTTGTGTCCATACAATAGAAGTCAAGAACTGCCACCGCTGTTCGGTTATCAAAATGCTTCAAAATATATTTTGTGTTCTACAGTAGAAAGAAACCCATACAGGTTCGAAATGACAAGAGGGTGAGTAAATGATTTTCATTTTTGGGTTAACTATCCCTTTTTAACCCTTTCAGAGTTTATTTTAGTATTTGACTTTCACCCTTTACTATATGCTACTTATTAAGTTTTTGTTGTGTGTACATATAAGCAAAATATAAACAATGCACACAAATAACACAAACTCACACGGACACAAACAAACACACATAGACAACAGTGTGGCACCTCAGGTGTGACATCACGGGGAGCAAAGCCCGTTCCACCAGTGGTTAGAATCAAGTTGAGCTCCTTCTCATCGCACCAGTCCACCAGTGTCTCCTTTAACACACAAACACACACACAATATCAACAAAACTGACAGGGTGTGAGAAACTTCTCATCAGTAATCCTGTGTATATGCGCATTATGTGAGCAGTCTCCTGAAATCTGATGGCGCTAGATCAGACATACAGTACATTCTGTTTTTAGTTTCTTCTCATGTGCCCTCTGATGAATAAAATATCAAATTTGATAAACTGCTGTTATCAGTGTAGCCTGATAAACATATTGCGCACAGCAACACACACAAAAACTCAACTTAAATGGGTTAGATAAATACAGGTTTACAATTTAATAAATAAGAAACTTTTTGTGGCATGTTTTACTTCAAAAATGTGCTTATTATATATATTTTATGAGTGTCCAGATACGTTTTGCAGCAAAATATGACTTCTGAAGTCACGTTCCAAAACAGTTGCAACTCTGACAATCAAGTTGTGCTTGAAATGAGTAGCAGTGCAATACTACTACTGTCCTCTAGGGGCCAGCAGTGTTGAAAGTTGTTAGTGTGCGTGCACATGCATGTTTGGCCTCATGTAACGGGTGAGAGGACACGTTACCTTGATCTCGTCAATCTCATCGGGGACTATTTTGTATGCAGCGATTATGCCTCCGAGCCTGTGGATGAAACACACGTGCACGCGAGGCAAGTGTTAGTGCACATACAGTCCCAACAGCAGGAAGCAAGAGGTAAAAAACATAATGTGACAGGGTGCAGGAAACCGAAAGAGCAAAACAATGCCAGAGGTATCATAAAGCTGTCAAATTACATCCCCACACACTCCACCCACAACAGGAATGACAGTTAAGGAAGAACTTTCCTTTCATGAGGCCCTTGCGGTTTTATTCACTTCTGCATTCTCCAGGGTGATGCCTCATGGAGGATTAAACTCTGACAGTGCTGTTTCTAAGGCCACAAAACAGGTGGGTTGGTGCAGTGGCTGGATAGCAAGCACAAGTCTCCTATATAAACGACCAGACGTAAAATCTCTTGAGGGAAGGAGAATCTGAACAGACATTCTCAGGACTCTAAAGCAAATCGTGTTGAATTTATGAAGTGCGGCGCACACTAGTGGCTGCTTATGGAACTGCAGCCTGTAATAATTCAAGAAATGGGCAGCTTTAGAAAATACTTTTTAAGGGAAAACATTTTTAGAATTGTTGGTCTTAACTATATATCTATTCACTTTATACCAAACTACAGCTTAAACACTATCTAAAAATATGTTTTGGACCCGTGCATCCGTCTACTATTTTGCATAGAATTAACATTATTTTTAGTAGTCACCAAATTTATTGAACAACAACCAACCCCCCTCCCCCATTTGCCTATCACCACTTTTTGCAGCTACTTTCTTATTAAAAAAATATCAGGTATTACATTAAAAAACGTATGGATGTATATCTATATAGACATATACAGTAGACAGCCAAATAAAACTACTCGTGGAATGAGATGTTGCAAGCCAGAATCGAACTTGTATCACCCACACAAGCACGTGCACTACGCTCTGCGCCACAGATCCAACCACAGGCTTTTAGAAGTCTGTGTCACGAATCTCATCTGTCAAAAAAATCGAAAAGACATCGCAAGGACCATTTATAGTCGAGCCCATGACTGGTGTTCTTGAGCTGTTTTGTGTATGTACATTTGTACATTAGTATCTGTGCACTTTACGTTGATTATGTTGCTCTTTTACATCCATTTTTTTCTTAAGGATCAACAAAGCACATCTATCTATCCATCTGACTATTATGGTGTAATGCCCACAAAAAAGCGAGAAATAGAGACAGAGAAAAAGAAAGGGAGAGAGACACGGGCAGAGCGGAGACTAAAAGAAGAATATGCTGAACGCAAAGATGCAGAGCCTCTTTAATCCGGTTGCCAGGGAAACCGCTGGTGTGTGAAGACTGGGGGTCTGGGGAGAGGTGCTTTAAGACGGAGATGAGTTTGGGATTTCAACCAGCGTATTTTGTTTGTATAAGTGAGTAGAAATTACACAAACAACACAAACATACACACAACGAAGGGAAGTGCAGTTAGAACGGTGAATGTGAAAGGAGCGCTTTTTGAATCTGGACAGAAGTGTGTGTGGTTAAATTAATGTGTGTGTGTCTACAGTTATAGCGGAGGTTTCAGCCTGAAAATAGCCAGTACGCTACACTTTTTTCAAAGTCTAAAACTCTGAGCTGTGACGCAGTGGTTAGTGCACATGCACTAGATACTACAGAGGTGTTTCAATGGATGCATATGTATTTTCAGAAGCAAAATAAGCAGGATGTCAAGGAAACATGGATACAGCTGATGAAAGCATAAAGAAATTAGACAAAATGTTTAATAAATGAACATGCAAGGTTTGTGGGAATTGTAGATTTTTTTCTACATTTGTGAATGACACCCTTTAGCATTCAAATATATAGCATTCCAATCCAAATTTACAATGATGCTATATACGTGAGAGATGCGGGTTCGAATTGTGCTTCAATTTGAAGACAAAAATTATAAACACGATTTCTAATTGACTTTGTTTCCAAAGTCCAAATAGATAAATGATTAATAAATAAGTTTTCAATTTAACACTGGATTCAATTTAAATGAGCAATGTGGAGATTTTAGAGGCATCTAGCGGTTAGGTTGTGAATTGCAACCAATGGCTCACTCCGACCCCTCCTTTCGAAGCACAAGGCCGTCTCTCACAAAGACATCATCGTGTTTTCATTTCCTTGCCTGAAGATAACATATTAACGACATGCGCTGTGAAGAGCAGCTTGTCTGTTAAGGGCTACGATAAAAACAACATGGTGAATTCCATGGTAATAAAAGATAACGCTTCATTGTGTAAGGTCTTTGTACACCTCTGAAGACATAGTTATGTATATTATATTGCATTTCTGTCAATAGATCCTCCAAAAAAATGACACACCTGGTATTAAACAAAAAAAAAAATAGATCAAATAAAGTATGAATACATAAATTTAAAACATAAAATAACATAAAATTACAAAGAAATAAGACAAATCCTTGCAAAATAGAATGTGGCACAATAATGTGTTTAACTATGATTATTATGTTTTTATGATTTATGATTTTATGAATTTGGATTAATTACACAGCAGTAACTTGCAATGTGGCCTTTATTGTAAAAATAAGGGTAAATACCCTCCAAAACCCTGACAGTTTAACAGAGACTCATCCGCATGGCCACAGCAAATAGAAGTCGCTCTCGAAAGCAACTATGACCTTGGTGGCACTTTCTGAGGTTTTGCTTTTCTGCTCCGGCGTGAGGACACGTCCATCTCTATTTCTCAGGAGAGATCTCAGCTGTCTCTTTCTAAAACGTCTGTTCGTCTGCCTGTCCGTAGGCTACGACGTCGGAATTGCCTCCATCCAGAGGACACACGCCCGCTGTGATTAATTCAGCTCTATTTTTACCATACCTCGTTAGTAAAAGTGACAGGCCTTCCGATGAATCAATTTTACCTGAGCTGACAGAGCACCAGAGAGAAGCTCACCAGTCAACAGTCAACACACACACCTAATGCATCAATACTCTCTCAACCATTCCTACCTTCTGGCTGCGCCCCATGTCTCTCCACCTCTAAGAGACCTAATTTCTGCAGTCTCTGTACCTCCTTCCTGCCTTGATCGAGTCATGAAACAAAAGCTTTGGTTTTGAGGCTTAAGTGGAAATACAATGTGGTTTCCGCTGGTAATGTACTATGCAGTCTGGCCACAACCGCCTATGTGATCCATCACCGGGAGTACTGAAACTACAGAACCCCCTCTCTTATCCACTATATATATTATGTATATATATGTATATGGGCATATTACACCCAGATGAATCAATTATTCAAAAGGTGCATAATACACTGGATGTGTGTGAAACCAAAGCCTTGCTGCAAGGTCAATCAATGACTTAAAAAGCTGTTTTTAAATAAAGACAAGTTTCAGACAGGTTTCTGACAAATTTGGGAATAGACAAAATATGAGATCCAGTTGTCCAGTTCATATTCAATGGGAAACATGCGCTAAGCGTTAAAATGCGGGCGGTTTCATTGGCGGTGGTCATACTACGCAAGCGGTGCTCATTCACTCAAAATCCTGTCGCTTCCACGGGCACGGCTTTTTGCGGAAGGCGCCACTGAAGATAAAAATATTTGTTCTTTTGAGCGGCAGCCACATCGGATTTAACCAATCAATGAACAGATACCAGCCAATCATAAAATATTTTACTGATCTTGTAGACTAACATTGAATAGATAGTTTTAACTGTTATTAACCTCCTAGAGCTGTACAATATGTCGAAAATCTAATCCAGAGATATAAATAAGAAATTATGATATTCCCCTTTCTCTTCTCTGTTAAAAAGTATCTCATGTCTCCAATTTTGTCGTCCTCCTCTTTCTGAATTTGTGCATGAGCACACAAATAAGAAAATTTTGCATTTCTTTCAAGTGCCTGTGCCTTGGATGCCTGTGCCTAGGTTAGCCTACTTGGGTTATCGGATACAAAATCGCATTTCCCACAAATTCTTTATATCAGCATGTGCAAGTGATTGACGCTCCACATACAAATCAATTCAAGCAACATTGGTTGGGCCAAACAAAAATGTTTATTAAATCATTTAAGGCAGTAAGTGAAATAAAAAAAAATTTGAGTGGAACCTTGTTGGTTGTAATTATGGCAACGTCCCCCCCCCGTCTAAATCTGCTATAGGTTCACAACATTTGCAAAACAAAATACAGCACAATATATATAGTTTTTTTCGTAGTTGTTGGAAGCCTAAATTGAAATTGAAAATCTAATTCATCAATTGCATAGCTCTAAAGAATCACGTTTCTTGGGGCACTTTTGTATTTTGTCGTCACTTGAGAAACTTCAGTAAAGCATTTTTCCTCAATAGATCCTGGACTTTGAATGTACTGTATATGGTGTGCGGGCTCTCTTTGTCATTTTTCCTGGATTGGACATAAAGCTGACATTCCACAACCATAATCTCTCACTTCATTTGAAATAAATTCCTTAAAAATGTACTTTACAGCCATCTCTTAGACAGTACTAAAGGATTATGGGAAATCATAGAAAACAAAAGATGTCACAATGCTCCCACCCATAAAAGAATAATTGGAAGAATCCCAGGAGACAACATACTGTATGAACATTAAATTCAGATGTTCAAGGACAAACTTAACTTTATCTTATTTGGATGAAGTCTGTGAAAAAGTATTCTCCTTGAGATGAGGTTTCTTAAAAGCATGAAAGGTCTCCACTGAAGTTCATGAAAAGTACATGGCCTGCATTATGTGAAGAGTACACACTTGTAAGAGTGGACGCAACACACAAACCACAACCACAAGCTCTTATAAATGCAATCTACAGCAGTCATCCATGCTGAAATTTTTTGTCTAGACCTTTTAATAACCTTCTGTATGAGAAAAGTAAATATGCTTGTTTAGCATTTCTTATGCACCGCCACAAAGGAGAACTATATATTTTTTTCACAGCTCACATTTGAACTTCATAAGAAATCCTGTTATTGTTCATATTAAAATTGGTTTGTCTTTGGACCACCAGCAAAAGTCAGCTTATTCTTGTCAAAGTTGTGCACCCATTATTCTGTTTTAGGTTAATATTTTAAATGATTGTTACAAGCATTATATGTTATAAATTTCCCTTGTAAAATTTCTTACCACAGGAAAACAAATAGCACAAACTATAAATTTCTACTTTGAGTTTGTAAGTCTAAATTACTGTTAAGCCCTGAAAGGGTTTGATTCAAAATCTGTGGGCTGTGGAGCAAAGACGCATCAAACATCAACACACGGCTCCTGATCCAACGCAAACAGACAACAAGAATTGAAGAAATTTGAGATGTTGTCCTCTGTAGTCAGTTAAAGACTTTGAAGGACAGAAAGATTATTTGGCAAAACCCTATGGCAGACAGGATCTAATGCATGGGTGGTGGTATCAGGCAAACAGTAGGCTGCAAGTTGTGTCACTTACAAGGATGGGTCATGGACGAGATCTTTGAGGTTGATTCCGCTGCGGTCCTCAGCAAGGTTTCTAAAGCAGCTGTCACTCACTGCAGGGAGGAAAGAGACGGGTGATGTGAGACGTAAATGAAAAAAAGGAAAGAAAAGAGATAAAGTACACATCATTTCATGAAAATAACACAATGCCCATATTCAGGCCAAATACGTCTCATTCCTTAAACGTCACTTTAGTCCCGAGGTTTGAGAGAATATGAGTTATGTCAAAACACATTGCTCAACACATGTACGGAGATACATGCATGGGGAATCATAGTCTGAGCTTTTGTTGTGTTTCTCAGGGATAGATCATCTAACTGATCTTCATTATGTGGAAGGGTGTCAAACATATCATGCATTAAAATTAACATTTAAAGCAAAATAGACCTTTTTAATTTTCTTAATTTATGTTCTTGGTCTAACAGTAAATGATTCATTGGTTTATATCTTTGTCAGCTTTAATCTAAATGTAAAACTTGCTACACATCAAAAATAATTTCTCAGACCCTCTTACTTTCAAGCCATTTGTCCTTAGAAACAACTTACTTATTGAGAGGGAATTTCCACCAAAAAATGAAAATTCTGTCATCATTTACTCACCCTCGAGTTGTTCCAAATCTGTATACATTTTATTTTTAATATAATAAGGTATTTGGAAGAATGCTTATAACCAGAAAGACTTTGCCCACAATGGACTCCCATATACAATGGTGGTCAAATGTGCCCCAGAACTGTTTGCTGTGCTATATTCCTCAAATATCTTCTTTGAGTTAAACAGAACAAAAAAAAGATTATAGAGTAATTTTTCCTACTATGGGAGTAAATGGGCGGCCAAATTTGTCTGGTTATAAGCATTCTTCCAAATATGTCTCTGTGTTCATCAGAAAAAAGAAATGTATACAGATTTGGAACAACTCGAAGGTGAGTAAATGACGACTCAATTTTCATTTGTGGGTTAAGTGTCCTTTTGAATGACTTATCAAATAATAAAAATGACACCCAGCCTCTTTTTTCTTGCATCACATTTCAGGAATAACAAAAGATGTAAATGCAATTGCATGACCTGTAAGTCAAACATCAACGGAGCTGCTTTCAGCATTAACAGACAGCATAAAACAATAACGGTAACAGTATTTTTTTCAAGATTTCAACCGCAATAATCATAAAATCCTCAAGCGCAGCTCGAAACAGGTTAAAATCATGCAGAATGACCCGTGCGGTGTAAATAAATAAAACAGCTCTAGCGTTCCCCATCACGCACAAACGCTCGGTGCAATACTTGCTTCATAATTGCAGTATTTTCTCACCCCTCTCTCTCTTTTCTCCTCATCTCTTGCTCTCGCTCTCTCTCCTGCTAACCCTTGATCTATAAATAGCCTGGTGTTCCCTACAGGAGGCAGAAGAAGTGAGATCTCCTCCGAGAGAAAAAACTTCTTGTCACCGGGATGCAACCAACGTGTCTTTGTGTGTGTATATGAATGAAGGCGAATTCTACTCCCAATGTGTAACGTATAAGTGACTGACAATGTGTGTGTGTGAGGGGAGACAGCAGCTGGAACATTCATCAAAGACATTAAGACATAAGTATGTTAATGGAAATAAGAATGAGATAAGATGAGACGAGATGAGATACTAAGGGACAAATTGATCAGCCGATTTTTTGTCCATTCTGAACTGGCTTATTAACAGAAAAGGTCGTTGTGTAGTGATTTGTATCCACAAATTTTGTGTAAATTGCATTTTTATCATGAAATTGTATTTATACATATCATTAGCTATTGGCAAACCTGCCCTAAATATCATATTTACACTCACATGTATGCATTTAGCAGACATTTTTATCCAAAGCGACTTACATTGCATTAACCTATACATTTATACTTAGGTATGTGCAATCCCCTGGGATCAAACCCAGAACCTTGCGTTGTTAACACAATGCTCTAACCGCTGAGCTACAGGAAAGCTTATCATTGTCAATTGGTTTATAAAAAACATATAGGTCAATAACTACATTGCAATATATCAGTACATATATTTAATATACATTATGTGTCTAAGAATATCACATTATTTCCGTGGCCCGTTGGTAAAAACAAAGGTATTCCTAAATCCAAAGCACTTTGAAGAATTGCCCGACTGAAGACATTCTATTATCATGTTACATTTTGTAATTTTTTACTAACAGCAGAGAAAGACACCAAATAAAAATCTTAAAGGCTTTTTAAGGCCATCAATTCTCAAGTCTCAAAGAAACTGAATCCTTCAAGTCCTGTTTCCTGGGGAGACCGCGCACACACACACTTTCTTTCTACCTCATGTCTGTGACTCACAGCTCTGCAGACGGAAAAGTCTGTCTGCATTGTAGTGAATTCAATGAGGAACAGAATTATTTAAACACTATTCTTCATCAAATATGTAAGAATTATCATGAGCTTTGATCCCAATTATAAGTAATATTTTCTCCACCACCCTTTGTAAGGGAAACAAATATCAATCCAAATTGGGATGAATTTAATTAATAATGATCAATTATTATTATCTGGATCAAATTCATGATTTGGGGAAATCACTTAGCATTACGAGCAGGTAGCAAGAATCGGCATGTTTAGGGACTCCGGATTATGAGCATGAACTACAAACAACATCACGTGTGAAATAAAACAGGACTTTATTATCTAGACAAGACACATACTAATCTAACATACACACACATACAGTTAAGCATTAGAAGATGGTTGAAGTTGAAGCAGAGAGAAGAACAGAGCATGGATTATGGCAGTATATGATATTCAGAAGATCAATAGCCTGAACTAAACATCAGTTTCTTCTTGTAAAGGACCTTTGTTAAAAGGATTAATGATGCCCTATGCATCCATTAATAAGACTAAGTTTGATACTTGCACGTCTTGCCCATCAAAGAAAGAAAGAGTCCTGATGCAGGTTGTTAAGGCTCCAGTTGATCTTGGCTGAAAGTGATCAGAGAGAACCAGTTTTATGCAGAGGATCTGTATCTGGAAAGACGAGGCCGCAGCCTGGCACAAACTTATGGGTTAAAGGTGAAGTCTTCTTCTAGTCCATCCTTTGGAGATGCAGAACGCATCGAGAGAAAGAAGAGCAAAAACCAAGAGAAAAGGAAGCGCGAGGAAGAGAGAGAAAGAATCTTCTCGTGGTCTCTTTTAAACTGTGAGGATGTCACATCCTACAGACGTGACTGTTCCAATCAGGAGATGGCAACTTTGGAGGGAAAGTTAACTGTTTTTGTCTTTCAGATGGTGTTTTGCATGTGAAAGCTGATTGGATGTTCACTAGAAGACTACTAAGAGTTTGATAAAACTAATTAGAAAAGAGTTACCAAAACACAACAAACATCAACGCGAAGGACATCACAAATGTAGCTCATAGACACCAAACATGATCTAAATATCATCTTGGTTAAATGAGTTACTACAAATCTAATAATTCCAGTAGTTAAACACACATTCATGGATACGTTGGATTAATGTTAAAACAGACATAACAACATGAACATTAATACATGGAAATGTTATAAATGAATGTGTACATTTCCATATAAATGCATTTATAATTGTAGGTCTATCCCCAAAGTGAGTAAAGAGAGTTCAGCTCCTTACATTCCAATGGGTCGTAAAATACTCTATCTTGATGAATTGGTGTGAGTTGCTATGGTCACCAGAGATCTTGTCCTGCCCTTGGTGTAAGTTGCAGATTGGGGGTTGACCCCCAAGCGACTAGCCTGCTGGTGGGGTGAGGGGTGTTGTTGTAATATTTAAGAAATTTAAGTAGTTATGCGTGTCTGATCCGTCTCAGGTACTACATATCCCCCCTTTCGCACGTTTTTGTCTGACCTAATAGACAACAACGAGCGACAATTAAGATGTACATGATGATCAGACGTGTCCCGCACGCACTGCAGGTAGCTCGGGTGGACTCCTTGGCCATCGGTGCTTCCTGGAGAGGTGGGACAGCAGGTGTCAAGACATCATCAGATGTTGGGTGAGAGCTGTGTGAAGAGCTCTCTTACTAGTTTCAGCAGCTCCTGTGACTCAGGCGTAGGTAAGTCCGGCTCTCTTTGTGAGGACTCAGATCGGCACCTGTGTGTTGCATCGGATGATGCTGTCAGTGGCTGTTGGACAGCCAGTGGTGTTTCCAAAGAAGAATTTTGCCGTCTCCATGGTTTCTTCCAGTGGTTGGTCTGGTATCTGGGCCTATTACGATGGTGACGGTTTTGTCTTCTGGCAGGAAGCTTTCCTGGCATATCGTTGAAGGACATTGTGTTGTAGTGACAATGTCTGCCTTCTGGTGCAAACTTTTGAATGTTACAGTTCAGACTCAATGGAGCCGTAGAGGCCTTTCTTTCAGATGTGGCCTTATGTTTATTAAAGGCCTTCTGTGCCAGGTCCCGCAACTGATGAATGGTCATCGTATGAGGGCAGGCCATGATGCCTAAATGGTGGCTAACAATTGGATGTAGATTTCTGAGGAACAGGCTCTTGAAGCTGATATCCTCCTCCATCTCAGATTCATTGCGAGCTCCAAAATAAGCTTGTCTGAGTCTGTTAAGGTAAACTCGGGGAGTTTCCTGTCTTCCCTGTTTGAGGTCCAGGGCAGCGACCAGTCCATATTCTGTTTCTGGGTCTGAGAATTCTTGTATAAGAGCTTGTTTCAGCCGGTGGTAGTCGGATTTGACAGCGTCAGGCTGCCGTTCTAGAAAGCTCTTTACCTCTGTACCAGAAGTTATCCAAAGCAGGTGGAGTCTCTCCCGTGTGGTCACATTCGGCATAATTTGCAGGTGAAAGTCTATATCCCGCAGGTAGGCATGGACATCGAGGTCTCCTGCAGAATTTGGAATGAAGCACTTGATGACTCTAGCCAGTTTGTTGAGGTCTTTAAGGGTCGCTCCATGTACCGTTTCAGGGATTATCTGGAGAAGTCCCTTCCCTTCTATGGCTTCAGATGTTTTTACGATGCTGGCTGGTGAGGTGTTAATCAGAGAGGTCAGCCCCCCCCCTTTGTATCTTTGAACTGGGCTGAGGGAGTTTGCTCTGCTTACCTGCTGTGACAGTGGGGGATGTGTCTTCCACTGTGGTTCCCATTGCAGCTTGTATGAGTGTTCGAGTTCTCTTTGGACCCTGTCAAGCTTGTCTCTTGTGTTGTCCAGCTGCTGTGTCAGAGATTCAATTTTGGCATCTCTATCTGATAGTTCAAAATGGGCTGTTACTAATAATGACTTTGCATCAAACAGTTCTTTTTCCAGCTCTTCTTTGGCTGCTTTTTCCAGTAGTTTTCTTTGCTCAGCAGCTGAGAGAGCTATCTGAAGTCTGTTAACCTCCTCCTGTTGTTCCATCTTACCAGACTTATTTCGTGTCGTCTGGGTCTCACCTTCCAGTTGGGCTATGCGACTTTGAGGATGCTTAAGTTCCTCTTGGGACTCTGTTGCATGCAGCTTTAGGTCGTTCACCTCATTTCTCAGGTCTGTGAGGTTGTGGGCTAAGGAGAGGATTATGCTGGTCAGCTCCTTGTGGTCATAACTCTGGCTTGGACCATGTGTCATTTGTCTTCTTCCCTCTTTGTCCAGTTGCACCTGTCTCTGGTGAGGAAGGTCATCAGCAGTTCTAGGTGGTAGGGCGTCCATCACCATGCCTTGCCAGGCCATTAGATCTTCCATCTGAGACATTGGGGCAAACTTGTTCTGAGAGTTAGGGCAAGAGACTAATGCAAGACCATATAAAAGATTTAGAAATAAAGCTATGTGTATATTGTGCAGCTAGGTTTTACCACGTGTGGTTAACTGCTTTAGGTAGCTAGTGAAGTGTGTACACTATTATTATCTTAACTGCCTATGGCAGGAAGCCAAGATTTGTATGCAACCAGAGATTTAACAATGATGTAAGACTAGTCTAAATCATTTAATCAAAACTCAAAACATACTGATGGTTCTTAACAGGTTTGATCTCTGAATATTGAAGAACAGGAAGTAGAGAGAGAGAGAAGAGAGCCTTCCCGATTCTGATTATGTCAATTAGTGGTGCTCAGAATTATACTTATGCCTTATTAATCATCTAGATTGTGTAGCAATAGGAGTCATATTTCTGGAGCACATATTTAAAATAAGCAAAATCAAGAAAAAGAGATTGGACATAGATAAATAAAATAAAAAAATAGATGACTGCTAATAGTAAAATTAACCAGTAAAAAAAATAAAATAGAAGGGAAGTGATCTAGTACTGGGAATAATTAATAGTACTGACATTTAACCATATAGGTCAGTGTTGGGCATCACTCCATTGTTGGCTAAGGCTGCTGCGTGTTCAGCTCCCATGCCTATGCCATTACATGTGTGTGCACTTTAGGGTCAATGTTCTATTCAAAATCCCCAATACCTATAAGAATTATTCTCTGAGTAGGCAGTTAAAATTTAATTAAGTTCAATTAAATGAGTAACTGAGCAACAATGTTCAGGAAGGAATGCACCTGAAGTTAGTTAAAGTGAGTCTGAGAAGAATTAAGGAAAGAGAGTGGAAATCAGAAAATAGAGATTTTGTTAAGAGGGAATAGTTTAAATCACTTTACACTGCAATACACGCAAGCACTACTTAATGACTTCAATTACATATGCTATGCTAACCACTAACTATTGAAGTTAGGTATTAGTAAGCTCGTCTAAGGCCGCTAGGTCATGTTAGCTTAGCTTAGCGAACAAATACAGATTTTTTTTTTTTTTTTGAACAAATATAGATTTTTTACAATATGGCACCAGTCAATGACACCTATGGTAGGTGGAGTCAAACTGGTTGACAAGTCGTTGTCATGGGAACCAGTGCACCCCAGGGCACTTTAGTTCTCAAAGAGTGTCTGCACCGTTCAAACAATCTCAAATAATAAAAGCGGTACACAGTTGGTTACAACATGGCCCTTACACTTAAATCAATTCAACGCTTTTCTTTAGCAAGCCTAAATGCAAATATAGATGCATTCACTAATTCTTATTATGTATGCTTTCGCTTCTCTGTAAACAAGTACTTTAAACAGGTTTCCTGTCCTTCTTTAAGGAGTACTTACACATTCACTGTAGGTTTACACTCATTTACATACATACAGCTGTTTGTGCCTTACACACAAATACTGAAGAATTGAGAAACACACTATTTTCATTCGGCAATTGTAACACAGTACTGATCACCATTTAGCTAAACTTGTATATGCAGAGTCAAAGTTTAGATGACTGGCATAGTTCTGACTATAATTTAAAGGTCCTTACAACGCAGAAAGAGGAGCATCACTCAAATCTACCTTTACATAACACTGTACTGAGATTCCTTCGTCAGAAAACAGGTTAAACAATATTGCAATTGGGATTTCTTCGCCAAAGCATATTGATTCTGGAACAGTTTCACATGCAGCTTATCTGAGATTCCTTCGTCAGAATAGACTTATGCATTGATTAAATACTGAAATTGGGATTTCTTCGCCAAATCAGATTTACCTTACACTGATACCATTTAATCTATGTTAAGACTTTTCTAATTCATAGCAGAACTACCAAATCAATCTATCACTATCTACATTAAACAAGCCGCAAATAGCAACATACATGTGTATAGCATGTTGCATCATAACGTCTTGATTTAAAACACACTTAGGCTGACAGTAGTTTAAGCTCATAACTTTTGTTTAATCATGCCCGCATTCTCCACCAATTATGTAGTGAATTCAATGAGGAACAGAATTATTTAAACACTATTCTTCATCAAATATGTAAGAATTATCATGAGCTTTGATCCCAATTATAAGTAATATTTTCTCCACCACCCTTTGTAAGGGAAACAAATATCAATCCAAATTGGGATGAATTTAATTAATAATGATCAATTATTATTATCTGGATCAAATTCATGATTTGGGGAAATCACTTAGCATTACGAGCAGGTAGCAAGAATCGGCATGTTTAGGGACTCCGGATTATGAGCATGAACTACAAACAACATCACGTGTGAAATAAAACAGGACTTTATTATCTAGACAAGACACATACTAATCTAACATACACACACATACAGTTAAGCATTAGAAGATGGTTGAAGTTGAAGCAGAGAGAAGAACAGAGCATGGATTATGGCAGTATATGATATTCAGAAGATCAATAGCCTGAACTAAACATCAGTTTCTTCTTGTAAAGGACCTTTGTTAAAAGGATTAATGATGCCCTATGCATCCATTAATAAGACTAAGTTTGATACTTGCACGTCTTGCCCATCAAAGAAAGAAAGAGTCCTGATGCAGGTTGTTAAGGCTCCAGTTGATCTTGGCTGAAAGTGATCAGAGAGAACCAGTTTTATGCAGAGGATCTGTATCTGGAAAGACGAGGCCGCAGCCTGGCACAAACTTATGGGTTAAAGGTGAAGTCTTCTTCTAGTCCATCCTTTGGAGATGCAGAACGCATCGAGAGAAAGAAGAGCAAAAACCAAGAGAAAAGGAAGCGCGAGGAAGAGAGAGAAAGAATCTTCTCGTGGTCTCTTTTAAACTGTGAGGATGTCACATCCTACAGACGTGACTGTTCCAATCAGGAGATGGCAACTTTGGAGGGAAAGTTAACTGTTTTTGTCTTTCAGATGGTGTTTTGCATGTGAAAGCTGATTGGATGTTCACTAGAAGACTACTAAGAGTTTGATAAAACTAATTAGAAAAGAGTTACCAAAACACAACAAACATCAACGCGAAGGACATCACAAATGTAGCTCATAGACACCAAACATGATCTAAATATCATCTTGGTTAAATGAGTTACTACAAATCTAATAATTCCAGTAGTTAAACACACATTCATGGATACGTTGGATTAATGTTAAAACAGACATAACAACATGAACATTAATACATGGAAATGTTATAAATGAATGTGTACATTTCCATATAAATGCATTTATAATTGTAGGTCTATCCCCAAAGTGAGTAAAGAGAGTTCAGCTCCTTACATTCCAATGGGTCGTAAAATACTCTATCTTGATGAATTGGTGTGAGTTGCTATGGTCACCAGAGATCTTGTCCTGCCCTTGGTGTAAGTTGCAGATTGGGGGTTGACCCCCAAGCGACTAGCCTGCTGGTGGGGTGAGGGGTGTTGTTGTAATATTTAAGAAATTTAAGTAGTTATGCGTGTCTGATCCGTCTCAGGTACTACAGCATGGACACTTTGGTGAGGTGAGAGCTTCCCTCTCAGTGCGAGACTGTGTGTGTGTGTGTTGCCTGCGGCTGTGAGTAGGAGTTAGACTTGCATGAGCTAGCTGTTGTAAAAGCCGCTCTGGTTAACCCCTGCCTACATTCAGAGAGAAGCCGTGGACCTCGCTTTGTTCTTCAAACACCGCAGTTCCGACCTGGGAGCAAATAAGTTCAGCTTAGGGTTACAAACCTCTGAGCTGCATTCACTTTGAAGAGCCCTCCTGTTTATAAAGGACTACTTACGAAGTAGTAGAGGAAGAGCTCACGGTACAGAAAGGAGTTTGTTTCTGATTGGATGATCAGCTAACCGAGTGTATTTACTTTCTCTGTAGAGTTATATAACTAATCTTTATTCTGCCATATGCAGCAAATCAAGCAAGCAGAAATTCCATATATTTTACCGTTGCATTTTTGAAAAGCTAGTGTTGTCAAAACAATACCTGTTCACACGAAAAATGACTAAAAACACTGTAAGGCAAGTAGTTTACATTTTGGAGTTAACACAGAGAAAATTACAGTATCGTTTTCAGGCCCCAACGACAAAATCATGTAAATGAACAATCAAAAATATGTTTTTCGTGTTTTTGCTGAATATTGTTTAACTCATATACACTGGCCGCAACTAATGTGTCCCTGGACAATGGTTCCATTTCTCTCTCATGTGTCTCTGTGTCATAAGCTGCCTATTCATCTATTAGACACGTAAAATTGCAAAGATTGTGTAGGAACAAAAAATGCATTCCATCTAAAAGCCAATGCTCACCAGATCTGCTTGAAACGCCTCGTGTAACCCCCACAAATCAACGTTAGTACGTGGTATATGTGACTCAAACCGCCCAAATGTATACACAAGTAAGGTGGGAATACCTGTCAGTGCAATTGCTTTGGAACCTGATGTTCCAAATATGGTGAGAGGCGTTACATTTCCGTCACACGCTTGCAGTTTTCGACCAATCGCCCTGTGCACTGGTTAACTGGCCAATCATAGCACACCTTGCTTTTCAGAGCTATGAGCTTTATATAAAATCTGCGCTTTTCAGAGAGGCGGGCAAATAGGATATATATACATGCACGTTATGTGGATTATACAGCATTTTTCAACCTTAAATCGTGTAGAAACATTGCATAACATCTAAAACAAACAATAGATTCCGTTTTAGCCATGTCATATGACCCCTTTAAAATGTGGTGGTGTTTTCAAAATGCGTTCCTCTGTGTACCTGCCTTTCCATGTGAACCTCACCAGTCACAGATTGATGTTATCCCTCACATTCAAGATCAAAGAAGCACTCATTTTACAGCAACACATTAACAAGAAGAGCAACAGCCGTATGCGAGCTGCATGAAAAAAATAAGTAACATTGCCAAAATAACTCCATATAACCGCTCTTTAATGTAGATGTATGGTGATTTTGTCAGATGAAGCTGCATATAAATAAAGATTTTAGCAGCAGTTAGTGACAGCTGGTTGTATTAAACACGAGGTGTTATTGGGTCGTGTTTAGTCACTATTTTAGAGCAGAGCAGAGGCAAAACAGATTTCAACAGCCACCACTAGGCCAAACCCAAACACATTGTGGTGAGCTCACAAATATGCTAATTAGTTTGTCACGTCATCAGCGCCACAAGTCTCTCAAAAACCTGTGGGAAACACATACCAAACCCACAACCAAGTATAAGGAATAACAAGCATCACTAACAAACAGAATCAAAGACTGTTACTGTTTCGCTCTCCATGGAGAGATCTGCTGCCAATCAGAGTAAAGAATGAATAACATACTGCTGACCAATCACAGAAGACCTCTGAACAACTCCCCAAGAGCAACATTATATATTACACAACCCTCTCTCTCTAGATCTAATCGATGAACATCTCTACTGCCCTCTGCCTTCATCTTCAAGACCACACAACACTCCTGCTCTGGAAACAAGGACGATTTGAAAAAGAAATGGAACAAGTGTGGTTATAATTATAAATAAATTAATTCATCTCTTGTAGTAGTTTTTACTACTTTTTATAAAGAAACACAAGACAACGTCATTGTCATGTCAACAGAAAGCAAGAGAGCAACGAAGATGAACAAAAAACATTCAGCTACATACAAGGCTAACAATAAATCAGTTCTTTAAATAATTCTAAAGTTTTTCGTGTCGCTCCTTTATTATTTTTGCAGCCATTAAAATAGTTAAGCGTCGTTTATTTTATTGTCATATTACATTTGTTTATTTATGTTTTTTTTTAAGTTTCTTTAGAAAAATGTTTGGAGTATAATTGTTTGTGACTCAGGTGCAGAATGCAGTTTGATTTTTGATTTAAACGAGTGACATGAATTATGTTTAAATTCCTCCTTTAGTTCATTTTCATTCCTAAGAAAAAACGATCACATGACATGCAGACCTTTGTTTCCGCGTCTCAGACTGCACCAAATATATGGTTTGTCGGACATCATGCAGCACTGCGCAGTCCTGCAGTAGTTATGAATTGCACATTATCAGAAACAAATGTATAGTAATGCAATGTCGCTTGTAAGTGTCTGCCAAATGTAAATGTTTTTTTTGCATAATTTTAATTCCTTTGTAAATGCAATTATGCATCTTCAGAGCCGCATTAACGGTCAATGTAAGTAGTACACATTTTCGTTGTTTTATACCGTTTCAGATTTGGTTTATGTACCGTCTTTGCTGTGTAAAGACACCTTTACAGTTCTTTAGCAGAAGGTTTTGCCTACAGATCAAAAAACATTCAAAGAACCAAGAGTCAAATCAGTTCTGTTCAGGTATTATTTTTAATTTACCTAGTCTGAAAAAAGAACCTGTTTTAAAAGTGAAGATATCTGGGGGTCAGTGGTCACACTGGTATCTGGTCACATAATAGTTCTGGACTGTGTGTGTGTGTGTGGTAATGTTACAGAGTAAAGCGAGAAAGTCACAATGAAACTCAAATCAGTGAGCTGCATTTCAAAGCACCATTATACAAATTGTATTGCATAACATATATGCAAAAGCTCAATTTCTAGATAAGCCTTTCACAAAAGAAATAGGTAAAGGAAAAAGAAAAAACGATTTAGGCGAAAGGGTGCGTTGAGGGAATCTGACGGAATATAAGACATGTTCCAGAGGGGAATCAAGGTTATCTAAATAAATCACAGATAAAACACAAACATCATCCATCTTTTTAAAATAACACAAACCTATACATGTATTCAAATCCATACTTATGCTAGCATCTCAATCCAGTCTTTTTAGCTGGACGACAACCATTTCATTACCAATTTAATGTTTTTCAGCTTCCTCTCATTTATTTTCCTGATTCCACACTTAGGCCTACTGTATGTCAACCACATTGAAAAAAAATTCCACAACCAGCATCCTAAATCATCATCAAACATTTTAATAACATTCATTCTCTACCTAGCAGACACCTCAAGCACAAGATTATATAATTACATTATAATCTTATTATAATAAATGTTATTATATAACTGGCCTCACCAGAATCTTAAAACGCAATGGGAATCATGGAATGCGTTATGGTGCGGAATTTCCAAATGTAGAACTTCTTAAATCAGAAAATAGCACTGAACAGCAATTAAAATTCAATTTGTGCTTTAAATAACATCAGTATTGATTCAGATAAGGTATAAATATGTAATCTGCTTGTTCTCCAGACTGCGTGTCTCTGAAGGCATTTTCAGACTGGGCACTTTTGCTAGGGTCCGAACCCATATGCTATTGTTCCCAGGCTCCTCCTGCCGCATTGGTTTGGTTTCACACTTTGATTCTTTCGAACCCTGGTGCACATGCGTTCATCTTACGTCATCACAAACGTGTACTCTTACCGCTCTTACTTCACGCGAATAAAATGCCTGCTCGCTCGAATCGAAGGTCAATCATCAAGGATTTCATCATCAAAGTGTTGCTTCAAAGTAAATGTACTAATGAAATAAAAAAACTAAAGAAAAAACTCTGGAGAGATACTGGTTTTTAGGGATGCACCGATCCGATACTCTGGATCGGAATTGGGGCCGATCCGGGTCTTTTTTGCTGGATCGGGTATCGGACTGACGGGTTCTCTTCAGTCCGATCCGTTGCGATACCCGTGGATGTTACTCTAAAGCAGTGGTTTTCAAACCTGGTCCTGGTGACCCACTGCTCTGCACATTTTGCATGTCTCCCTTATCTAACACACCTGACTTAAATCATCAGATCGTTAAGGGAGAGATCCATGAACTGAAGTAAGAATACAAGTTAGGGGAGACGTACAAAATGTGCAGAGCAGTGGGTCCCCAGGACCAGGATTGAAAACCACTGCTCTAAAGGACTAACTATCAGGAAATTACCATAAACGTTGTCATGCACTGTATTCGATGTCATGTATTTCGATAGCTTTATGCGAGGAATAAACCAATATAGCATAATTCAAAAACTCTGACCTCCGCTGGTGCGGTAATCTGTCAATCTCTATCCAGCATGCGTGTGTCCGGGAACAGTCATGACGTTACTCGTTTAAAAGTTTACAATATTCTTCATAATCACTAGATAATAGACTGTGGTTTTGTTTAAAATCCATTTTGTCGGAGACTGTACTCGCTGAGTGTAACGTTATTAGATTCAAGCACTGGAAGCGGTCTATGTTATGCGTCATTCATACACAATAACTCTTGTCTTTAGGATGGATTCAATGTTCTGTGATTTAAACACATAACATATATCTTCTCTTTGTGTCATAACTGTTTTGAACTTGGGAACCAAAGATCCCCGCGACATCAGGATCATCACTATCCGGGATGCTCGTGAGTGAAGCGGGTGCATTAAGCGCATCATTCTGCGTCCAATGCGCATGACTTTAAATAACGTAAAAGCGAACCCAGGATGTGCATGAGCGAGTTTGGAGACTTTTATATTGTGATTGCTTTGTGTAATAAACAGAGATTTATTTGTTAAACATTTTGTAAGTATCTGTGCTTTATGAGGCCACATTTTTGTTTTGTATGTTTTTTTAAGTTTAATACAGCACTTAATTACAATTAAAAAATCATACTTTTAAGTAAAAGTACTTAAGTAAAGATAGATTTTGGTAGATTAAAATGGTAGATTTTAATGTACTCATGGATTTAAAGAAAAAAAAACATTTATTTATGGTCTGTAGTAGAGTAAGTATGATGTGCTTCATACTGTAGGGAAGTATTTTTTGTCCAAAGTACTCTGATAAAGTACAGATATTTTAAAATTTACTTGAAAGTAAACATGCTTAACTATCCACCTCTGGCAATAAAAGTTAAAATATGCAAGTCTACTTTGATCATGAAAAAAAGTGCTAGTATCGGATCAGAATCGGTATCGGCCGATACGCAGAATGCAAGTATCAGAATCGGATCGGAATGGAAAAAGTGGTATCGGTGCATCCCTTAATAGTTGTGTACCTCAGACCTCTCTTTTTAAGCGGACTTGGGGAAAGTTCGCCAAGGAGCGCATCCGGGTTCAGAAGACAGCGTTCAGATCACCCAAACAAACCGAACTCTGACGTTAATCGTACCTGGGTCCGGACCAAAGGGCTATTGTGAAATCGCCAGACTACGCAGCCAGGCACATGTATCCCATTAAAATACCCATACCACAGTTCCATACAGAGGCATTTTAGTTTCCTTTTTAGGTTGTAAGTTAGGTTTGAACATAGCAAATAAGATCCTAAAGAAAAATGTAATGAGAGTTGTATATCATTATTTAAAGAATTAAGAGTAAATCTTTATGTATGTGTCTTATGTGTTTTGTTCCAAATATTCCCACATGCAGCAAATGGTTCCTATCAGTCTATAGAGCTTGTTAATCGACGTCACGACACGTTGAATGTTGCGCAATCTTGGAAGGATGGCTGCTAGTGAGTTCAATCCAGTGTTTTGTTTTTCTTGTTTGATTAGGAAATATAACTATGGTAGGTCAATTCAGGAAAACCCATGGTAATTTCACTCTCGATTTCTCCATATATATAACAAAACAAGTAACGGTACATATCAAAACAATGATAGGAGTGGAGTATTAGCTGTGGAACTAACAGATCGAATGGTGGATCTTGAACTAATTTGTTCTTACATTTAAAAATTTGTATAACGTTAGCCTATGTTCATTGCAGTAAGGTCAAGAAGTTGATTTAAATTATTAATGATAAATATTCTAATTGTGGCATTAACATCCATGTTCATCTGTTCCACTGGTATTGGACTCTGATGCCAAAGGAAATGTTAAGGTGGTTTATTGGATCTGAATTGTTCGTTATTACCTTTTTTATTTGTTTCTCTGCTTTTTAAATAAGATGTTAAATATTTAATTTCAACCTCTGAATAAAAGTATTTTTGTGAAATGTTTACCTAATACCTCATATGTCAAGTAATATTTACAAAAAACAAACAAGTAAATATTATGGAGGAAAAGATAACTAGGACTCTTGTAAAGAAATATTAAGTATATTTAGATTAGATTAGATTAGATTCAACTTTATTGTCATTACACATATACAAGTACAGTGTAACGAAATGTAGTGAGCATTACTTCAATTAAATTTACAAACAAATGATGACTTAAATTGACTTGACCCCGTACTTGGGAGTTTATGGTAAAAACTACTTATACATGTGTTTAGCCTTTACTTTGACAGTTCTGATAAATTTACTAACATTTCCTGAGTGAAAATTGTTTCCTAGCTGTTTTCAAGTAAACTTCACTCCAAATTTTCTTCAATGTGGAATGATGGGAGACATCGTTTTCACCATCCAGATGCGTATGGAGATCGCCCATCATGTTCAAGGACGAGATTATGAATGAATGTATTACGTTTGATAACATTATTTTATGTCATCGTAATGAATTGGATGCATGAAACGTTGAATGTAATGTTACGTTAGCCTGTCACTGGTATTTGATTTGGTAGCGTAATGCTGTACAGTTTTACGTGTTTAAACCGGTCATAGTTTTCATTTCGACGAACCCAAAGTATTTACAACTAACGTTACTGTCTACATTTACATTTACATTTAGTCATTTTGCACACGCTTTTATCCAAAGCGACTTACAGGTGGGGTAGGCAATGGAAGCAATTGGGACAGCATAAGTACAACAAAAGCATAAGTGCAATCAAAAAAGAGGACTGGTCTCATAATCTAACACAGTATACAGAACCATTCAATTTTTTTTTTTTTTTTTAAAGAGTAGAGAAGAACATAGAGTCAGGACAGATCAGTCAGATGTTGACGGAAGAGATTTGTTTTACATACATGTGTGCAACACATACTGTATTTAATTACAATGCCATAGACTTGTTCACCATACTTGATAAAAAGCATTACTAAAGTACAAATAAAGTGGCATACTGTGTCATCGAACAACACCTATAACCAAATTTATAACTAAAATACGAACATATACTGTAGGCTATTTTATAGGGTAACTACACTCATATAAATTCAAATATGAGCCTTTCTTCTCCAATAAAAAGTATTTGCTTACCTGTCTATCAAAACACTTGCGAGAACAGAGTCTCTGTCGAGTCTAAGTTGGTTGCAAAGCTCTCTCCATTTCCAAATGGCCCAGCCAATATTAATCCTAGTTTTATGGATACGTTTGTTCATTTGTTAAAAAAAAACTGAATACACAGAATCAGAAAAAAAATAGAATTTGGGGGAAAATAAAATGTAATTTAATAATAAAAAGGATTTCATAGGCCCCTAAGATCTCAAAACACAACTTGAATCATCAAAACCTGACATAACAGGTAAATAACACCAGGAACACCAGCCTGACTTGAAAATAACCCAAAAATCAAGCTGAAAGTTGCCTTCATTCTCTACAGGGTGGATTAATAAAACATCATAGACACCGGCTCCACGGCTAACTTAGCAAAATGTATCCCATCTGTCAATACTGAATACACACAGCAACACACCAAGACAAGACCACACGATAACACAGAGAGAAAATAAATGCTTCATAGCAACCTCAATGTGGTTTGCCTGTCTTGTGGCTAAAGGGACTTGACAAAAGATAGTAAAGATCAATGTCCAATAAAAACCGTATTTACAATATAGGTGTTTACACCCTCTGTTTAATTGTGTTGTCTTAAAAGGATATTTCAACCACGCAACAAAACCCAAAGATTGTTTTTCCGGCAAATGAAGCAGACGTAAGTTCCGGTGACGAATGCAGTATTTCGTTCCAATAGGATACCGTCTGCGGAAGCTTGTATCAACGTTTCATAAGTACGTTATCGCCTTCATTAAACAAGCGAAAACAAGTGACATCTTAGTCCTGTGAGAGCTGCCGTAGTGCTTCGAAAGGTTGGGCAAGTGGAAGTGAGAGTCATTGGTTGCTTATCACAAACGAACCGTTAGATGCCGCAACATTTCATACACTGGGACTTTTTATTGTAATTTTTGATTATTATTGTGGGCTATTATGGAGGGCTGTGGATCAACTATTTCGAAATTGTGAAACTTAATACTGTGACATAAGTATACCTTTCGCCGGTCCAAGTCTTAAAGGGATAGTGCACCAAAAAAATCGCAAATTAATTACAAAATACAAATGTATTTACACTCATGTCATCCAAATCCTTGACTGGTTACGTGTTAAGTTCTCAAACACTTTACAGTCTTTACTGCTAAATACAGAAAAATCCTCATTAAAGCTACAAAATCACATTAATTTCTTCTTTTCTTTTGCTCTTTGATTTACATTAGTAATAAGAGTCACAGGAGCACATTTAAGAACGCGGCCCCTTTAAGAGCTACTGCTCTAATGCGCATCCTATTTTCACTACTCTATGCATTCATTCAAGACTGTGCTTGCGAAAGTACTACAAAAATTTGCTTTCTGGCATATTCTTGTGTAGTTTTGTTCATTCAAGGAAGAAAGAGAAGTTAATACTTGTGCGCTGTCTACCAGATTCTGGCACAACATTTAGCACATGTGTGTACACCAGACGGGACCGCTGTCGCGTTGCGTTGAGCCGTATCAATCTGGCAATCTATACTGCACGTGTCAATACAACCATTGCAAATTGCATTTTAATAGTTTAAAGGCCATTATATGAATAACAGCGTGATTATATAATGTAACGCTAGACAATGATGAAGAAAAACGGATGTTGCGTTAATGGCGTGAACTATTTTTAACTCGTTACTCTGAAAAAGTGCATTCGTTAAAGAATATATCTAAAGAATTCAAATGCAAGGAAGACTGCCAGAAAGAATACATTAAGAGGTTTTAAAACACATGCAGGAGTCCCAACAAAACACTCTTATCCTTACCAAGGCATCTAGTCGCTGACTTCTTTGAAAAACACACTCAATCTTATCACAACATCATGTTAAATTACCCAATAACACAGTGTTATGTGCATGTTTCTCTAACTCATATGCAAGTAGACACAATCACACATTTTAAACAGGCTATTGTATTTAGAGGTGGAATAATTAAAATGTAATTCAATGTTTGATAAATTATTAGATGTAATATAATAATGTTTCTCGTATCACAATATAGAGTCAATACTTTCAAGTATTATGAAAGGTTTTTTTCACTGTGTAGAGTCTTTTGGTTCATTTTGCACTTCAAAAGCATTAAAGAGAAATAAAAACTTGATATGAAACATGCAATTTGCAAGAGACGTCTCATAAAGTCAGTAAGTCTTGATGTTCTACAATATTGTTCTTATTTCTGCTTATGAAAAGAACTGCAATATGTATTGCAATATGACCCAAGTATTATGTTAAAACATAATTCAGAATCTCTAAATAACAAGTTTGGGTGGATGTAGTGTGAAAGTAATAGAACGTGGGTCTTAATGTATAAAACGTATTTACGCAAAGTTTATTTTTTAAAAACCCCAAATATTTGCAAGGAAAATGTATACATTCTGCAAATTATGAAATTGGATCAGATTGACCAATCAGAATTTTACACTATTTTGTTTGACTTTTTATTTCATTTGAGTCAAATAAGGCTAAATCTGATTGTTACGGGAGATTGGCTCTAGCAGCGCAAAGGTTGTGAATTCAATTCCCAGGAAATGTTCATACTACAAAAATCTATAGATTGAATGATCTTTATTAAACGTAAATGTGACTTCTCTTGTTTGGCAAAGAAAAGTCATCCTTGCTAAACACCAGCTCTTGTTTTTTGGCAAGGATAACCAATCCCCTCACACTCGGGTCAAGTAATTTTACATCTTCTGAATAAGAGACCAAATACTTTGCCTTTTTTGTGCCTGACACCGCTAGAACAGCTCGATAAAAAAAAAATTTGCATCCAGAATAAAAGTTTGTTTACATATACTGCATAATGTCTGTGTACTGTGCATATTATTTTGTGCATAATATATTTATGAAATATTAACATCTATTTATTTATAGTTATCCATAATTACATTTTTAAATAAATATTTAGTCAAATTTTTTTTTTATATATATGCATGTATGTGTATGTTTTCATAAATACAAACAAATCTACAGTACATAGACATACACATTTACGTAAACATAATTTTTTATTCTGAATGCGCTTGATCGCAATTAATCGTTTGAAAGCCTTATATTTTAATGATAGCAGGCATGCAAATGTCAGTGTCTGCGTGCATGTGTGGAAGAACTTGAAACATGCATCTTTGTAAAATAATCATTCATTTTTATTTATATTTGAATACACTTCATTATCGTATTGCATATATCAATTATAGCATGTCACGCTTTTCTTCAATACCACGCAGCTCTAGACAACAACCTGCTTTAGAAAAGAAATGCACCCAGCTGGTGTCAAGCGCAGAAAACATAACCAACATGACATTTACCATCGCTGTGAAACAAGCTGTAACAGGGTTTTTCCCGGCTAAAAATGAGGCTGAGGTGGTGCCATCCTGATCTTGTTCAAACACGTAGGCCTACCGTACCTTTACGTGGCTTAACCAAAATGACTTTGACTGTTTGACATATTAAAAGTTATATTAAAATTGGATGAAAATTACAATTATTAAGTTATATAAAACATTTTAGAAAACAACAGATTTTTTTTATAATCAAATAAAGCTTTTTGATCATTTTCAACTAACTTTTCAGCCCACAAGAGCCAGCTGAATTAACCAGCATTACATCTTGCATTCTCTGTGGTTTACTTATGCTTCAACGAATAATCTTTTATATTCGCTAATGACTGAAAAGTTAAATAGTTTAACTAAATCAGTTCAAATGAGTAATTCGTGTGCGAGTCATTCTGCACGCAATGTGCTCTCATACTGGCGAAATCGCTGTGTACAGTATACGATGATTCAACGATCCAACTGCACAGCTGAAGACATAACAATGATGTACGTCATGTCAATTTAAGAAAATTCAAGAATGTGTGCGTACTTTGATGTAAAACCAACAGCTGTGAAACCCAGCTAACTCTTATTCTGCAACTCTTTTTAGACCCTCAGTGTACTGATAACGAAATGGCACCTTTACTGTGGCGTAATGCCACAATTGCAAATGACAGTCTGTTTAATGATAGCGGCATTTCTTGTGAAGACACCCAACAAAATTCTGAAAAAATTCTGTATAGAGAAATTGGAGGCGGCCGACTCCGTCAAATGTCGTGCCGCCTCCAATTTCTCTATACAGGAAAAACCCTGTGTAACTAGTACGAAAAACGTAAAGAGCGGAGTGTCAGTTTGATCTGCGTAAGAGAGATTCCTGAGAAGAGAGGGTTTCTTCAGCAGTGAGTGGGGGACGTCTGTGATTAATGTCTGCATTCTATTATCTAAGACGCTACAGTCACGCTGTGTCCAGATAAGACTTGACTTAAATTATTCATCGAGACACTAGCCAACAGAACGCAGGGACGTTCAGATGGGGAGGCATGTTCAAGAAAAGAGATCATTACTAAGACACTTTGGCAGATTCTCTCGCTCACACAGTCTGTTTCGAGCATATGGGGCTTTGGAGCTGTTACTGGTACAGTTTTACCTCACTGAAAGGGTTTTTTCCAAAGACAACAACACGGTTGCTTTGTTTCGTGTTGTATATTACTCTTGTTCTTTTTATTGAACTTTGTTATGATTGGGTTAAACTGACCCTAAGTGGCTTATAAAAAGCATTTTTGAAGACAACATGAAATTTTATTGACACTGTTTGTTGAAAATAGCAATCTTTTGACTCTTTATTAAAAATGTAGGTTACCTTAAATACTTAATATTACATGGGTTGAACTCAAATAACTTCAAACTGACATTTCCCACCAAAATTTTACCAAACAGCTCATGTTATAAAAAACTTTTATACTGTAAAGGTATATAAGACCGAACACTAATCAAGCTTATAACAAATAATGTGTGCTTATATGGGTGCGATAAAGGATAGGCAAATATGAAAGTATAAAAAATAACTGGTTACAAATGTAAGCTTGCGGGCTCCATACATTTGTTGACAATGTGATTTGCAGCCCGCAACACAGAGCAGCGAAAGTCACGTGAACTAACATGAAGAAATGCTGTGCCTGTAGAAGTCTTGTTCATTTTTAGTTTATGTTCTTTAAAGCATTAACAAATGATAACAAATACAAACTTATCGTAAAGTTACTGAAAAACTTTTTGTGACGATGAAACTGTACACTGGGCAGGGCTATTTGGGTGAGAACCCGCATAGAACACACAAGCACCGCTTAATATTATTTTCTTTTATTTAAAGGGGTCATATGGTACGATTACGTGTTTTTCTGTGTCTTTTATGTTAGAAGCCCATGCATGTATTAGACACGTAAAATTGCAAATGTTACATTGTCGGAACAAAAGATGCATTCCATATGAAAATCGAATGCTCACCCCAAACCACACCACCACAAATCCACGTCAGTTCGTGGTATGATTAAACTAAGACCGCCCCAATGTAAGGTGGTTGTACCTGTCAGTACAATTGCTATGGAACCTGGTGTGGGTAAGAGGCGTTACATTTCCATCACACGTTTCTAGTAATCGACCAATCACTACACACTTGTTAACTGGCCAATCATAGCACACCTCGCTTTTCAGACAGATGAGCTTTGTAAAAATCTGCAAGTTTCAGAGAGGCGGGGCAAAGAGGATATACAAACATGCACGGTATATGGATCCTGTATACATACCTATTGCATTACAACTAAAACAAACGATTATACTTGTTCTAGCTGTGACATATGACCCCTTTAAAGTTAAGATTTTAGGTCAAAATTTTAAATATTTTTGAAGGTGCCTCTTTAAAGGTTCTGTGTAAAATTCACCTGCATCTAGTGGTGAGGTTGTGAATTGAACCAACAGCTATGTCGTCACGTTTCCGCTTCTTTGCCAAAAGAGAAAACATATTTACAAAACTGTAGAGCAGTTTGTCCATTTAGGGCTACTGTAAAAACAACATGGTGAATTCCATGTAAGGGGACCCGTGGTCTATGTTGATAGAAACAGCTAATTCTAAGGTAATATAAAATATGCTTTATTATGTAAGGTCTTTATACACATCTGAAGACATAGTTGTGTATATTATTTTGCATTTCTGTCAATAGATCTAGAGGTCGACCGATATGCATTTTCAGGGCCGATACCGATTATTTCCATGTGAATTAGACCGATAACCGATATTTTGAACCGATATATATATGGTATAAAAATGTAAATTTATATAAAAATTAAGAACACAGGCTCTGAAACATTTGAATCTACTAATCGACTACAATTAAGGAAAAAAGAAGAGAGTTAAAATAACCCACAGACTGTATGCTTTATGATTAATCCCATGTTTAGTATGTGTAATTACATCTTTCATATTTCTCTTTTTTAGATAAGACTATGGTTTGCTAAATTTCATCAACATTGGTTTATTAGACCATTGCTTTATTTATTGCACCACACTGTATTCTGCCTCTTTCTGTGTTTTATTTGTCTTTTCTCATGTAAAGCTTTTCGGAAAGAAAAATGCATTGTAAAAACCACTAAATAAATAAAAAAATTGAATGGAATACATTATATTTATTTATATAAAAAAATATGTTCTGATGACTTAAACATTGCATAAAATACTAGAACTATTCAATAAATCATTTTGCTCATCATTGGATTAACTAGCACAATTAAATTTATATGATAAGTGTAAATAATTGAATTGCCTTAATAGCTTTATTGTTATGTTGTTGAAAAGACCTCAAATGTTTTCATGAAGCTATAACATTAAAAGCAAATTTTAGGCACACTTAGTAAGTACATTAGCCTATTCCTTGAGTGTATTGTCGGCAAGACGGGCATTTAATCACACCCATGTGTGTCTCTGAACATTTATGTGTATAAATAAGTTGCGAAAAATAACTCGATCTAACATTCGAGCAGCTAGAGATACGGAGAGTGTGTGTGCGCGCGTGCACGAGAGCGATCTGACTGAAGACCGACGATTCAAGTTCTTTATGCTTTAAAATGGCTTGTATTTTTGAAATGACGTAACTTAACATGACATGCAAAACGCCAGCTCGATCAAGTACAAGAAACGCGTGTGCAGTGTGCTGCTCGCTTGCAGAGCAAAATCATTGTTATACTAAGGATGTGAATTATATCGACATGATAATAATGCGTAACTCCTGCGGAACCTGCAGGAAACCCGCAAAGCTGCTCCGAAATTCAGGCACTAATTATATTGAAGTGTTTTGCTTCTCAGTATAGTGGATTGTAATTTGTTTCGACGTCTGATGCTGCCTTACCTCAGAGAGCATGAACGCGAAGCAGCTCCAGTTAGTAAGAGCTTTCGGTGTGAGAAAGAAAAAACTTTCTGTTCCGCAGCCTCCCGCGTTGATTTGCGGGACTCGTGACTTAGTTCCAACAAATCAGAGGAGCAGTGGGCGGGCATTACTCTACGCAACAAACTAGAGAGACGTGTTCGGACTGCTCTCGCTAAATTCTTGGCTGCATCAGAGCAAAATAGCGCATTTTAAAATTAAATGGCTTTATCGGCAAATCAGCTTTGAAAATGACCGATATCGATTATCGGCTAAATCCTTAATATCGACGCCGATAATCGGTCGACCCCTAAATAGATCCTCCAAAAAATACACACAGCACCTTTAAGAAGTGACCAAAAAAATACACCATTAACTATTACACAACAATTAGTTAAGATGCTTGTTATAATGTCACTGCTAGAATAAAGAAAATTCACCTACCAAAAATTTGGCAACAAAAAGGCATTCCCATAAAAACCATTCACTTTTACTCACACAATTACACTGTTGTGATTATGTTGTCAATCTCTCAGAGTCATGTGCTTTCCGTTGTGTATTCATGGTTGTATGCTTGTAATTCTGTACAAATGTGTGTATAGAGTGCGACTGACAGTGGAGGGGTGAAATGAGTGTAATGATTAAAGGACGATTAAAACTGCATGAGGATTATCATGCTCCTTTTCAGCCTCTGCTGTGCTCACCATCTAATACTGCTGTATTTCAACCCCTGTGTTTGTACATCTGTGTGTGTATGGGTTTGGCTTAACTTGTGAAAATGGCCCAAAGTTTTAGAAAGCTTCTCACAGAAAACCTCTTAGATTTAGCCTTGTATTAAATCAAAAAAGTCTATAACAAAAACCACTGTCTGTTAAAGATTCTTAAACGGCTTTCGGGACACAAAAGATGGATCATGTGACAAATATATGACCAGCCTTGAACCCCTTAAGAGGTCTATTTAATCAGCAGCATGTCAAATCCAGCATTTGAAGGCCAGCTCACAGGGTATCATGGGACATAGGGTAAAGGTCATTTCTGAATTATTAACAGAAGAACAAAACATGAGGTCACTGAACTTAAAGTGATACTTTGCGAATAATGTCATGTTGAAAGTGATAAATTGTCATACCGAAATGGGTCTTGTGAGCATTTGAGCGAATCAATGTCTTCTGAATGCGTAGAATTCATTTTTCATTCACGTTTGAGCTTAGCGTGCTAATTTTAGCAAATGCCTTTTGTTTTAGAAGGATTTACATACACATATAAAACAATATTTTTACAAAAACAACTAAAAAAACCACAATTCATTATGAAGCTAATAAACCTGACTGAACAAATATTTTTTCCTACAAATACATTTATCATGTGAATTAAATGTAACAAATTATAACTGTCTATGTACAAGTTAAAGACCATCTTTCAGTCATGAGATGACCAGCTAAAAATACAACAAATACAAAAAATACACATTGAGGTACATTCTTTTACAGATGCAATCTCTACACTAAAGATGGTTTGTATGTGTGTTTTCAAATGTTTTACTCTCCAACTCAACTCAAATGAAATGTGTGTGTCTATGATATGATTATCCGTGTGACTGGCTCTATAATGGTCACACAATCCCTGTGAGCATAATGCAATAAACCATCTGCAATGAGTTCACACGCTTTCCACACGCTATGAGTGCAAGTGGGAAGTGAAGCATAGGCTAGACGATATGGCATAAAAGTCCTTCTGGATCATATTTCCCACCGCTCCAAATCCCCAGCAGGACACAGACACAGGGCCAACACGTTCATGAGCCATTACACATTTATGAATGGAGCTCGTGGTGTGGTAATAGAGGCAGGCATTGGCGCCAACCCTGCCGGAACACACTGCTATGGGACAGGAGAACTGCCAATTGCTATGTCGACCAATGGAAGAGCAGGAAATCTTCAGCCTTTAAGGACTATATGCAGGTGAAAATAACATGCTTATGAAATAATCAAACTGTTTGATGTACATTCTATATTTATCATATTACATTTATTTCACAGCTGGAATAAATAATAATAATTTATCATGTCAAACTTTCATATAAAACAAAATCCATAATAAAGACAAATATAAATAATAACAAAAATTGGGGTTGTTCGCATCCAGAATAAAAGCTGTGCTTACAAAATACATGTCTGTCCACTGTGTATAGTAATATTTTATTTATAAACATGTACACATACATGTATATTTAGAAAATATTTGCATTGATATATTTATATATAAATGAAATATTATATAAACGTCTATACATTTTTTAATAATATGTGTTTATACTGTACAACTGTACATACAAAATTAATATGCAACACCATTTTTTGTCCTGTATATGATTAATCGCGATTAATAGGTGAACAGCCCTACCAAAACAAAATTAAGATCTAAACAATATTAATAAAAAATATTAATCAGTAAGATATTGTCAAAATAAATCAAGTTATGTAATGTCCATATAATACTACAACATAGCTATCTAATATTACTCTGTTAATATATCTGCATAAAAATCTCAGTACTTTGCAAACATTCTGTTCAAATCTTGTACTAGTTGGACTAAATTGGTCCCTCAGGCATTTGAAAGAATGCATCATTGCCATAGTTTTACAATATAACTGTGACTTACTTTAAGTGTAGCGTATACGGCAGAAATATGCTTCAAAGATAATACGCTTCAAAAATAAATTCCTGTGCCCATCCTGAGCTCTAAACATATGCAGACAACAGCTGCAGTGGATTTATTTGAGTATGGAATTTAATCTCAGCCGCATCTGGACAGAATTCCCTTGATGAAATAGATTAATAATCCGTTCAATTGACGACACCTTCATCGATTACCAGAACAGGAAACCTTCCTGTCTCTAGTTGCACTGTGAAACAGCTGGTAGTATTGGCTACGCCGTTTCACAAACGCACTATGGTTTTAAATTTGCACACAAAGCACGACCAATTTTATAGCACTTTTCCGATGTAGGTCCTGGGTCTTTCAACAAAGTCAATAGCTTTAAAAAATGACTGCCATCTTCAAAACCTCCTCAATGAGGTGCCTACACACTTACATGTGGCTTTAAGGTCAAAACACAAGGCTGACAATCTTCAAAGTGGCATAAATGTATATAGATCACGTTGAGATAATTTGTCCTCTACATTCCTAAAAGGAAACCCGAGTCCAAAAACAGATGCATAAATCCACAAAGATATCATACACCTTGAAAAAAAATTGGGTTTTCGTATAAACCACTACAAAAAGCCATACATTTGATTTTACTTGGTGTTGACGTAATGTATAGGCCAATCTGAGAAGACTGACCAGAAAGCAATGGTTATCAGTGTTATACGGGGCTGATCTTGTCTGAATTTCCAGCACTTGCGAAATTATGCCCCTGTAACTCCATACTGATATCTTCGAAATAGTGTTGTCAAAAATATCGATATTTCAATAAATATCGATACTGAAATATCTGAACGGTACCAATACTAATTTCCCGAAGTATCGATATTCCAATCCTAGCCGAGCTGTCACTATCACTTATCTCCAAAGGCGCGTTGACAAACACCACACTTGACCGCAGTGCCTGTCACGTGTCTCGTCTCATTCGCTCTGGTTAAATAGCAAAAGTGAAGTGAATATAAATATGGCGCCTCCGCAACCGGCTTTGGTTGATAAAGAACACAGCAGGAGTGCTATCTGGAAATATTTTGGATATGAAGCAAATGAACATGGAAAGCCGAAGGACACAAAACAAGCCGATATGCAAGAGTTGCTACAGAGCAGTGCTAACAAAAATGCCGCTAACACCTCTAATATAGCGATATGAGTGTTGTCTCGTTTTTTCAGCGTAGTTCTTAAAGTTAATATAATCCGACTGAGGAATCTTTAACTGTGAATCTTTAAATACTTTAACTGTGGTCAAATGTAAATTAACTTGTGCTTAATTAACTTAATTCAAAAAATGATTACATGTGTGGATCGGTGATATTTGAATCCGGCATTAAAATATGTTCATCAAATAATGTTATGTATTGACCAGCATTTATGAACGATGAGCAATGCATTTGCTACAGTATATTTTAATCTTTGATGACAGTATGTAATAAAATACAACGGATCATGTTTGATCTGGTCCAATGAAAAAAATATTAACAGATAGAACTTTGGATTTTAATTAGTACATGTATTAGTAAATGTTAGTTTAAATTAACTTTTAACTAAGATTAATACATGTTTTGGAAGTATTTCTCATTGTTTATTTATGTTAACAAATATCTATTACCAATTACTTAAGTTCTGAAATTACTTACAAAGTTCAGTTCATTTTAAAAGTGCGGTCAAAAAAAAATATATGTTTATTAAAGTTTGGCATTCTCTTGTAGCACCAGAAAGAAGATAAGACTCGACCTGCAACAGTACATAATGCGTTACAACACACATTATGAAGAATTATAATGCATTTTACCCTTTAATAACTCTTTATAATACATTATATATGTTATATTTATCTTTAAATAATAATAAAAAAAATTACCCCCTTAATGTTGTGGCAGTTTTTTTCTCTGTGGTATCGAAAATGGTATCGAGTATCGATATTTTTCAAGGTATCGTATCGAAGTTAGAAATTCCAGTATCGTGACGACACTACTTCGAAATGATACCTGGGGGCTGACATCTGAACTATCTTTCATTAAGGCTTATTAATGGCAACTGTTGACGTTCAGCAGAGATTAGATCTTGGCAGAAGCCAATGTCTCTCAAAACAAGGTCCTCTATTGCCGTTAAATCTGGCACAAGGATTCCCAATTGCTATTCAACATCTGCCCCTTCACAAGCTGAGGGTGTCGAAAGGTGTTACAGGGGATTGAAGTGCAAACTTTAGAGAAGATCCAGGTTTGGGTGCGTGTTTGAGTGTTATCAGAATGACACCACTCACATGGGTGCTAACATTCACTTATGCAATAACGGCATGAGTAACTTTATCTGAAAACAGTGCTTAGAAGGGCACTATGTAGGGCTCGGACAATGTATATCACAATTCGCACTACAGTAATTATACCTGTCTAGGGCGATTCTGAAATCGGTTTTAGATTCTGTGTTTTATGCACAGCTCTCCCGTGAACTACGGCTCTTTGATCAGTAGGTAGTACAGCTCGATCTTAAATCACTACAAGATTGAGTCGTTTACAATGCATATTTGAAAAGCAACACTCGTCAAACATCATCATTATAAATATACTTTATTAACATTAAAATACCTGAAAATGTTTGAAGAACAGCTATAGAATATGACCATTGGCATTTCCTGGAACTAAATCGTAATAAGACTTGCATGATAGAGCGTTCCAGCCCCTGTAATATGAATAACAAATCATAACTTGTGACTACTAGTAGGCAATATTGTGAGAATCTAAAAATCTACCAAGATAAACTTCTGTTAATGTTCCATAATTTTTTTTTGAAAAACACTCTGACAGATGATTAAACTCCAACATCCATGCTTTTCCAATCCTGTGATCCCTACCCCAAGGTTGTGCTGTCTGAAATGACAACCATCGCAATCTAACTCAAATTCGTAAAAAAAATTACAAGGTAGCTGAGTTATAAGAGTTTAAACAATCGTATTCATACGTTTCAGTAAAAAAAACTCATACCTTGGGAACGATATAACAGAAACCGTGACCTTTTCCAAATGCAGTACATCTTGAAACCGGTATATATCCAATGCCAAAATCGTACATCATACGAATTTGTATAAGAAGTAGAATTATAATAGGAGACTGTAACCCTGAAATATATTGTTACCGTGAAATAAAATTACTCATTTTGTGAAATAGATTTTTGGCCATTCCACCCTCCCCCTTGTGAACATACAGTGGGTTGGGCAAGTGCAATTGTAGTAAGTTTGGGTGATGTCCGGCAAACTGGCATTGGATGATGTCTACAGTGAAGCATTGCGACGATGACATTGACCTGCTGCGTTGTAAAGTGAGGCGCGTCTAGGCACGAGCTGCACAGACACATGTTCTTTATACACCGCGAACAGGGCAGTTATAAATGTAGGCGTGTGTCATCTATCCAGTGCGAGTTTCACAGTTATAAAATGAGGCTTGATCATATTCTGTAGGCCCAACCCTAACCTGTTATCTATAAACTAACCCAATAGGCTAACCATTTAATCCTAGGTAATAAGGTTACTAAACAACAGTTAAGCGAGAAATGTTTGATGCGACAACCTATTGCTTTGGTTATATAATAGTATATGAAACATATCAACTAAAATACAATCGTGGGCAGTAGTGGCAAAATGGTTAGAGACACGGACTTGTAACCCAAACGTTGCCGGTTTGAGACTCGGTACCAGCAGGGAT
The DNA here is from genome assembly GCA_008369825.1 of Triplophysa tibetana. NCBI lineage: Eukaryota > Metazoa > Chordata > Actinopteri > Cypriniformes > Nemacheilidae > Triplophysa > Triplophysa tibetana. The sequence continues at coordinate 12,272,237 of CM017907.1, read as the reverse complement.
TGTAGGTGGGGGGAGCGAATGATCAGCAATCTCCTCCACCTTCAATACAACAGCTGAGGTGAGACCCTTGAGCAAGGCAAAGATCTCCCCAACTGCCGCAGCAATGGCTTCTCACTGCTCTGGGTGTGTGTTCAAAGTGTGTGTGTTGCTCACTGCTGTGTGTGTGCTCTTGGACAGGTGAAATGCAGAGCACAAATTCCGAGTATGAAACACCATACTTGACCTCACACATCACATCACTTTCACAATAATAGTCAAGTCATTATAAAACAGCTCAACGGAATCAATAACATATTTTTGTAGAAATTGTAAACAGGCACCCATTAAAGGTTCTTTAAGCAAATTTGAAACACGTGGGATCCTAAGGTGGTCCCAAGTCTTTCATAATACAACAGGATTTATCTGGTGATGGTAAATGAGGTAAAAACTTAAAGCGGTAGTTAGAAATTCACTGGATCATGAAGTGTCTATTACACAAGATAATGGAGCAATGTGGTCATGTGAGGGGTTAAAAATAGGAGAGCATAAAGACCAAAAAGCTGTTTTAGAAAAGGAGTAACATATGAATTGTTGATGACAAAGTCATCTTTTTCCAATAACATGCACAGATAAACTGCACAATAACACCAGAAACATGTCTAAAAACTGTGTAATTTCAAACAGGTTTCCAAATCAAATCTGTCTCCTGTTAAAGGCATCACTATTTTACTCCCAGGCGATAAGTTCATTTTCTGTGGATCAGAAAGCAGCAACAACACGAAACAAAAAACTTGCTGATATCCTGTCTTTGAGAAAATACCTGACTTAAGTCTATTCGTTGAAGCACGACAGCTGTTCAGAGGGAGGAAACATAGAGGAGCCGTTTCCACACGGGAGGATCTCTCTGAACATCTCAGACAGGCCCTGACAGCTTTTGCAGCCGTGAATGTAACTCTGATCTAGAAGCTTTTATTCTATGTGTTATTTCACGTATCAAAGAAATCTCTGAACTATCTACCTATGGACACTTCAAAGTGTGCAATTCACATATGCAAAAACTTCATGACGTCAAACCTCAATAAGTGAGTCTTGTTAAAACAAACGTCATGCATATAACCATTTACAACATAACTGTTAACATATTTAGTCACTACATGTGCATTATTCTCTTCAGAAAGTAAATTGTTGATAGAACATATTGTAATCTAAGAGAAAAGGTAAAAGTTTTTAAAACCTAAACCCTCCATGATTAGCATTTAACAAAACCTCAGGCTAGAATTCTAAATTTGCCCCTTTTTATCCAACAGTTCTCTCTCTAAAATGTATAGCAGGCTATGGAAGTTACATATAAAACATTCATATTAATAGACAGCACCCTGAATCATGATGTTTCCTGGAAACCACTTAGAAAATCTGCAAAGTGCACACTCACTTTCAACTACCACCCTAAGAATAAATACAAAATCCAATCAATTCCGAATAGCCCAAAATCAATAGCCTCTAATTCATATTCTGTTTTCAATGCAGTTTTGAATGCCTAGGGTAAAGGCTTTATAGATCTATTTATAGAAAAGCTCAATCAATGAACCATTATTACCAAATCTGAACGCCTCCGTTGTGTTTCCGTCTCGCTAATTTGCAACATCTTAAGCGTGGATGCCCCACAGGTCAAAAGGTTTTGGCTTGCCAACGCGTGACTGTTTAAAACTCTCACTCTGTTGCCAATAAGCTTGCTCGCTATTAAGTATGCATGTTCCGTAGTTCTGTGTGCTTAGACCCATTTTCATCTCACTCCAAGGCATCCATACTCCAGCTCCCTCCCTGCCTCCTTCACACACACACAGAGTTCCTCATCAATAAGCGTGCGCTACCACGAAATGCCCCTACACAGTGAAGGCATGCTAAGCAATCTCCTAGAAGGGCTAGGCGTGACTGTGACTAATGATGGACCACATCAGCTGATGTTAGTATTAGAGAAAGGGGGGCTTATCATGTCCTCGGGAAAATCCCCCTTACCTTCTCAAACACATTTGTCTCGTGGCTGTATGGAGCTTGAAAACGACGCAAATATGAAGTTGGCGACATTTCAGCACTAAAAAACGACGGACAATACCCTCGACAAGGAGCTTTGACAGGGGTGTGCGCGCGGGCGCTAATGCATGTGTGTGTGATAGGGGGAGGGGGATTCCCATACTGTTGTATGCCAGTCCCCCTCGCGACAATCATCGCAGAGGCTCGTGCTCGCGGAATAGGAGCACACGAGAAAGGCAGAAACACGCCGAGAGGAATGTCATGAATACGTGACACACCGCAAACTCACTGACATTTGCATTCAGCCACTGTGTGCATTTCATCACTCGTTCCGTCCCGCTCCCGTGGGGCACCAACGGCGATATTTAACGGGAAGGCGTCTGCTTCGTCTCCCCTTAGGCGAAGAAAAAAATTTGGGTGGCGATCAACGGAGACGATTCAATTGCATAGCTTAATGCAAAGCATGCACATACTTGTAGGCATTATATGTAACGTTGAAAGTGGCTTTTAAAATGCATTCGAACACAGCTGGATCTGTTGCACGAGCTGCTGTGGGTATTATTTCTATATATCACGTTGCATGTGTACAAATAAAGCCTGGAAGCAGCCACGAAGCTGAGATGCTGCTGTGCAGAAATCCATGTGAAAAAAACACTGCGTGCCGTGACCAACTCCAAATACCAACTCCTATCCATAAACCAGCAATATTCATCTGCCAAGCATATCAATAAAACTGAGGAAAGGCATATGTCAGCGATTGGTCGGTTCAGTCACATACATACGAGGGTTTTCCGGCGTTCTGCTTTATGTTAGTTGGATGTCTTGCGTACAAGGTATGAATAATTCATCACACAAACTGTTGTCTTGATACTGAGCTTTGCTGCATGACAGACCGAAGGCACATCACAGAAAGCCGGATCCACACATGCACGGACGCGTTTCTGAATTACGAAATACACAGAAGAATAAAAGCTCAGATTTTGAACACCGTCGCCTGCAAACGGAGTCGAGGAACGCGCGCGACAGGCACAAGTCGCTCAGATAGGAATCACCACGCTAACATATCACAACCGGCACGACACACCGCCACGAGCAACAGGATGAAAAAACACGTGAGGATAAGCTACGAGACGGTAAAGGAGCGGGTGTCATTGCGTATTTACCTGTTAATATTCCAACTCGGAATTGGTGGTCGTGGTTAGTTAAAATCATTCCGTCCGACGCCATGTTTAGCAGCGCTCTCGCCCGCACTGACGAGCCTGAGCAGAGGCGAGCGCGTCGAGCGGAGGGGGCGGAGTCAGGAAAAAGCAGCCGAAGCCCGAGTCGCGTTTTGGAAGGGGCAGTGTGTTGATGGTATTTAATGTAAAGAGACATGCCTGTTGCTATTTTTCTATGCTTATTTTTCGTTTACGGGATTTTGTTAAGAAACTGGCATGCCATTGGGTTTCAGGTGTCGCGTTTTATAGGGCATCTATAGGATTACTTATGGTTGACGTAATTTATTTTCGTGGATTTCACTTTTTTACCTAAATAATTTCAGATGTTTTGTTTATAGGTAAAATATCCACGAGCACTAATCTGAAAAGGGTTATGGCAGGAATATCCTTTGTAATGCATTTTAAACTTTTAATGATTTCGCATAAATCAGTCTTTCCTCAGCAGCCCTTAAATTAATATATTGACATGAAAAAATATTACACATTTTCAGATTACTGCAACTGGTGAACACATTAAGGGATTTAACCTGCACAGCATGTGCAAGGGGTTCTTAAAATCATTGTAGCCTATTTATTAAACATTTTGGCTTTACAACTACAATCAGTAGGGATTTAAGTAGTGTTCGGTTAACACATGTAAGAGTGTTTCATGGATTCACATTAATATCATCCTCGGACTGCAGTTATATAAACACATTGTTCTATAAAAGATAATGCCTAAACGTTGCTTGAATTTAGTAAGTAGACACAATCCTTGCAATACTACAGACCCACCTGTTGCTGCAGATTTAGAATAGGGCTATCATTTAAACCCAGTTATTTTTATATTATAACGGTACACCATGTTTTATGTATCTGCAGAAGCTCTGAAGCCTTAGAGAAAATTAACCAACCTAAACGAACAGATGAGTGAAATAATAAAAAGTAATTCAAAAAGTGAATCCAATTTTATGACTTGTCCGTAGTGATTTGCCACAAAATAAGATGAACCATTCGTCTGCAGCCTGCACTCATTTGTATGTTCTACTGTTCGCATTTGTTTCCCAAGAGTGAAACATGTGATGGTCAGTCACCTTCAGAATCCCTTTATAGAGGGCATTTCAGCTTCCTATCAAGGGCCGATGTTTACAGATGAAATTAGGGTGTCAGTAAGAGATAGATCCTCTGTAAATGAAACCAGGGGAATTGGTACCTGTATCAGAAATTAATTACACACTTTATTGCATCGCAAAAAACCAAGCTCAGATAATGGATTCGGCACTAAGGTTCAGTGAAAACACTCCAGCTTTATTAACACGAGCACATGAGCATTATGGGAAATACAATAGAAGGCATTGGGGATGTCCGTTAATAGACGTGAATGTTTGCTATGGTGAAAATTAAAGTAACCCTTTTTCCTCCTGACGTTGCAAGGGTCAGGGGAACGATTTTCTGGCAACCAGTTTAAACCACCTAACGCCATACAGGAAGTCTGACTTTTGTGGAGTTGAGTGAAAAGTCAGCACGTCAGCACGGGCCTCGTAGGACAACGGCTCTCTGCGGGTCATTATTTAAGCATTCTTAATTGGCAGCGAGCTCAAGCCAACAAAATGAGCGCCTGTTTTCTGCTGGCAGAGCACAAAAACACAGCATAGAAATGCCCTCTTTATCAAGATCCATCTCTCAAATGTCTTAATTTACCATGTACATGACTGCCAACACTAATTGAAGCACCTGAGGCCATGCGGCCACAACACATGCATCATACATACTGTTAAATAACAGGGAGATTTTAAATATATCACATAAAAGCCAAGGAGACATTTTATTGCATTCTATCGATGTTTGTTCTGGCTCTGACATCACACAAGAGCCAGTGAAAAGCAAAATATTTGGGATTCGCCAGGTATTCCTCTTTTACTCTATTATTAACAATCTAAAGCCTTATGACCTTACCGTGGTGTATGCGTCTACTGCAATGACTAGAAGTGGCATGAACATTCCCGAAGAAAACCTTAGCACATGTAAAAGCGGCTGCTCTCTTACTCACACATATGCGAACAGAATTTTAACCAACCTGCCGACTTCCTTCAAGATCACGCCACTCTTCAATTCTTTCACCTCCCCCATCCTCTCAATCTGCCTCGCTTCTTGCATATATTTCCATGGTAAAAAAATGGTTTAAACTGGTTAGTTCTGGTTTGGTTGTTCAAATGGAAAATAGTACTTTTGACCAGCTTTTTCAAGCCAAGAAACACTCAACTGGACAGAAGGGGTCCATCCGGGGACATGTAAGGCAACCTACCGCTTGTTTAGTTTTTGGTTTTAATTTCCGGCTGTGTAATCTGACATATTGCTGCAATCCTTCTAAAACCTTGTATCTCCATATTTCGTGATTTTTATTTGTTACCATTTTATTTTTCAGTAAAATTGGACAGCCGAGGTTTTGGAAGGACAATGGCGATATATCTGAATAGACAGAGTTGAGATGAATTCAATTAACAGTTAAATACAGAATTTATGTCCTTTCAAGTGTAATAAAAACAGTTTCTTGGCTAAAACACAACGTGTGCTGTCTAAACTGTAACAACTTTATTCCTCTTCGACTCATTTGTGAGTCATAAACGGAGACGATGCACTGGCTTTAGGATGGTGAGTGCTGGTTTAACAGGAAGGCTATTCATGTATATTACCCCAGTCCCAATTTCCAGCAGGCACTACTCATATATTTCAAGAGGTAAAAGAAGAGGGTCGTGTGGTTACAGAGATTGAAATATATTCATTAACTTCTCCCTTTTTGCTAATATAAGCCTTTTAACGCCACCCATCTCTGAAATTTACATTTAAATTAAATTGACTAGGGGCCAGATGAGAAGGCACCCCAGACACGGCCCCAGGGGTGACTGTTATTTACCGATCTGCCATCCTCGCTGGTCAGTCTCCACCGCATGCCCCCCCAGCCCTTTCTCTCTGCCCCATTGCATGATGGGAAAGACACCCTCTCATTGCTCAAGCTTTCAAAACTTCCTGTCACAGGACTTGAGAGGGCTAAGGCTGGTAGATGTCCACAATGACAGCTCATGAAAGAACACGGCATGTCTGAAGTGAGCCGAATGACACTGATGTAGGAGTGTGTGTGCGCGCAGAGGTGACTACGATGTTGGTGGGTCATGGCGGGGGCAAACAGAAAGGTCACATCTTCATTACTGTCTTCTCCCTTACACTTGCACATGCACACCCAGCTTTTCAGTTCACCCTGCTAATTCCCCAGGACAGAACCGAAGGTTAACTTCAATGAGAATCGATAACCCATTTATGCTAATGTCAGCATAATGTGTATTTCCAGCGAGTGTGTCCTAACCGAGTTTGTGCCCCGGCCTCACCAAACAGCTCGAGTGAGCGAAATGCACTCGAGATCCATTTTTCATCTTAGCGTGTTTCAGCTTAGCATCTTTCCACTACGATTCCTTTGTAATTGGATTTCAGATGTATTACAGCCAGCAAGACAAACAGCCATCGCTGGACATTCCCTGACCGCAAAAAGGCGAGGTTTAGGTTCATCTGAATTCATTTTTTGCCATCGATTCGTCTTGGCGGGGAAATGTAAAGGGGGAGGGGGAATGATGGAGCCAGTGGCCATCACCATCCTGCTGAGTAACAACATATCATTTTCATATGTGCCGCAACAATGATCGTAATTTTAATCAAGCCACAAGGAAGTGCAGCAACTCGATAACTAAATCAGCAAATCCCCGTGAAAGTGCTCAGATCTTCTCAGTGTAGTTCATCAGCGTTTAATTTAAAATCACACTGAATCCATGTGACCGATGCAGTACTTTTAATCATTTGTGTTGAGTATAAAAGGTTTCTTAGAAACTCAGGAGCGCAACCAGATATAGTCAGATTAGTGGTGACTACTAATGACATTTTCTGGTTCCACCTATAGCACAATGTAAAACAGTTGTGTTTCTCTATAATTTTCAATGTTTCTTTATGAAGCTGAGTACACAATCTATTTTTTTACCATTGACGGTACTCACAAAGAAACTAAAAAATATTTAGCACATTTATACATTTCGGTATCATTGCACAGAAATTACATACTGGCATAACCCAGAGCTCGAAACAACAGTGTAACAAAACAGTTACTAAAAGTGAGTCTTCCAAAACTCCACAGAAGTGTACATTTGATCGTTTTTGTCTTTTATGACTAATACTGTCCTCACGAACCAAGGTCCAGAGTTTTGTTTATTTGCAATATATCGATAAATCGCAATTAATGATATAAACTCTAAATATACTTGAGCTGAATACAGGCTAAAACATTGATGCATACATTTTCTTTATAAATATGCTTGCAGGGGTCACCATTTCCATTTGGCAACCCCTTGACTCTGTGTATGACTGATCAATAAAGATATCCAGTTCATTTATATTCTGTGTCCCAAAGACCCATGACCCTCTGATTCCCCCTCCGATACAATACCCTGTGACCCTCTAAAACGATCAACAGGGGACCGCTAAAAAACTCTGCTTTCCAATAAAAAGAATAAGACTCATTATTCAATTCTCAACAATTATGTGTGTCTATTTTTCTGTAACCCACCGCTGAATGTTTCTCATATGAGGCCCACCTCCACCCAGAGAGCATTCATGCAAATACGCAATTAAAACGAGCCATTACCCTTTAAGAATGCAAAACTTTCATCCTTTTATCAGGTTTAATTTGTAACATACTGTTTGGGGTCTGTTTAGACGATTCCTGTCACGACAAAGCAAAAAAAACGTATGCAGACAGTGTGTTAGTTGAAAAATGAAATAAAAAGTTGACAGAAGATACATTCTATGTAATAACTATGTATAAAGAGAATTGAAGCGTAGCGTTCAGGTCAAAACGGATGAATTCTACTATTGTATAGCGTTAGCTCATGACTATTCATAGAGTGTATTGCGTTGCGTCGAAACCGTCCAATGGCTGAGCCTTTGCTCATAAATATTAATAATCTCGCAGCTTGCGAGACATTTAACGGTGCGTTTTGCATGAGCGCCAACTACCGTTTATAAAGCATGCATAAAACATTATTATTATATCACCATTTCAGCATTATTCCTTACGAAAAGTAACCATAGATTAAGTCAATTATAGTAGCTTCATTTTGTTTAATTCGTAACAAAACCAGTAACCAGAAATGCAAAATGAGCATGAAGCCAAACTACACACATATTAAAACGAGGTTATTTTGTGTTCATTTTGTTCTAAGGAATTACAAGGGCGAGTTTATACATCACTGGTTTGTGCTGTGCTCAATATGAAGACGGCGGATACATATACATATTGTCCAGTAGATGGCAGCAGCGTTCTTATGAAAGGTGCTGGTTAGCCTCAACCCAGCATCCATGTTTATTCCACTCACTTATGATCACATGTTATTGTGTTGTTTGGCCACTATTTTGACACATCTTATTGTAAATCGTGGCACAAGTGCAAAATAAAAAAGACACCATTTTTAAATAAGCTCTTGGGTATACACAAAAAAATCGCCTCTAAAGGCAAATGGCCAGAACTAGTGTTATTTCTAAGATTATAGTGGTACAAAGGCAGTGACAAATGGCTGAGATGATCAGCCATCATTGAATAGCACACACTCAATTTTGTATGAAATTGAGAGAATAGAAATGAAACAAACCTCTGCTGTCGGAGAACTTGGATCAGGTTGTGTCATCTCTCTAAACCGACCGAGCTCAAGGAGGACTATATTTGACCACAAAGGTGTCTGAATAGTCTCACAGCCACACTGTCTATTCCACTTTCCTGTAGTCTCATGTGGTACCGAAATATGTTCTGTAAATCCAGCCGGCATCATTCAAGCTTGTTAAACCGACACTTGGTTCTTTACATACAGCCTACAGCCTTCTTAAACCTTAAAAGGAAAAGTTCCTTCTAAAAATTTAAAACTCTGTGATTTACTCGTCCTCATGTTTAAAACTTGCATGATTTTATTTCTTCTGTCCATGGCAGGAGTTTTTCAGTATAATGTCCAGGTGGCTCTTTTAAACGCAGTGAAAGCGCATGGCGCCGACAGCTGGCATGCAAAATTTCATCTTAAAATTTTCAATCCATTGCATATTATATTTCAGTCTGTTTCTCACACAAACACATTCCTTCAGAATACATGCAATATAGTGCAAGAGTTGTATAGTCTTATTTTCATAATGCTTTATGATGATTTCCGGAGCTTGACATCTCCCGGTCTCTATCCACTTCCATACCAAACAGAATAAATTTGTCTGAAATTTAAAAGTACTTCATTTTTCTTTTAAATGCATACAGCCATACGGTGTCGCAACAGGGAAAAGGAAAAGATGGAGGGGTTATGAAGGCAGCCAAAGAGACAAGAAGGTCAAAACAGGATTTCACCAGCTTAGCACAGAAAAGTGCTTGTCAGGCCAAGTGAATGCTAGCGAAGAGAGAAACCTAAATTCTAGTTAGACAGATAAGAGACCTGTGATCTGTGAGCCGTGGAAAGCATCTAACCTCAACTCCCTACTTGCATGAGAGCTCGTTCTCATGTCCAGATTTATAGCTTTGCATAAATGTAACGCAATATACTCACAGGGTCATAAACTCTAGGTGGATTAGACGTGCAGAAAGGCCTCATATCACACAATGTGCTACGGCTGTTAAAACACACCCCTCTGATCGTGATTATTGCATTACCTAGAAAATCTGCTGTACTGAGGTAAGCACTGCAATTATGAACACTGCATCTCTGTGTGATTCCAATTATCACTCAATGTGTAATCTCTCTCTCTCTCTCTCTCTCTCTCTGTCTCACTTTCAGAATTTTAACAAGGAAGAGCCAAGAAGACTAGGATAATGATAAGAACTACATTTTTACATTTTCAGTCTGTGCGAAACTCATCGTCATGATGCTGGTGGTGGTAACCAGGGCTCTGGTAGACAGTTGCTATGGTGTTCCGTGTAGGTGGTTGCCTACTTGCACCACCAAGTCTTTCAGTCTGGCAGTGGCACCTTTATGTGGCTTGGGTTTCTCGTTCAGTGGAAATCAATGGGATTTTTTTCTCATATTTTATTGTCCACAGGGCAAAATCTGGAGTCTGATCATTTAGAAAAATAATAGCACACTTCAATCCACATTGCACATTGTTTGATTAATGTCTGTAGCACAAACAGTATGGAATGAGTTACGTGACAAAGTTTGATACATTGGACCAGGGATTTATTCAGATCCCTTACCATAAGAATGAGCACAAGTACACAAGTACAAAAAGTGTAAGCAAATATTTGTTTATAACGTGAAGAAGATGTATTTGTGCGTTATTCACCATGTATTACTTGCATCGAAATGTGAAAGACTGACAGCATAGCAAGACAAATGAAAACTGTGATAAAAATTAAGGTAATTACATGATTCCTTTTTACTTTTCCTAAATGCATGTACAAATATTACTGTTGTATTGCTTAAAAGTGAATATGAATATATTTTTTTGCAGTATTTGAGGTCTAAAAAAATGCAGAGCATCTTTTCTTATATTCTGAGCTGTTTCTCCAGTTTTATTTTCTGCAAATAAATGCAAAAAGAAACAAATAAATATTTGAAATTGAAGTCACATAACGAAACAAAAAGGATCGTTTGACCTAAATAGTAAATTCAACAAATCGGAAAATAATTTGAAATTTGGTCTTCTTATTTTTTTTCTGTGGCTGGGTGGATGTCCATCACTTGTTTGTTCTTCTGTCTTCTTCAGGCTGAAATAGCAGCTGAGGGACCTTTAGTTTCTGTGTGCAGAAAAATAAGCCAATTACGCTTCAAAGCAAAAAGAAACACCCCCCTAAGGGTTTCTCCTGGCGTTTTTTCATTTGTGCTGTTTTTATATGTCTTTTATCACATTTCAACTATTGTGTTCTGTTCCCCCTTAGGTATGAAGAATGTGAACGCACACACGCTTGTGTAAAAATGTCTTATGGTCTTCTAAAACCATCAAACATAAACTAGACAGCTTGACTGTAACGTGTCCTAAAGCTTGGACACAAAAGAACTGGTGTCTGTTCAAACAAGCCTATACTGAATCCTATTTCTTACTGTCTTTCAGGTTAATATAAAAAGCTTGTGAGTATCCAAACTGTGATCCTCTATGGTCAACAATGGCATGCATATTTTCCTAGGTAAACGAGCCAAAATGGAAGCATGCAAACGCTAGGAACATCCAAATGGAGACCATACTCTAGAGGCCAACCCATTTGATCAGTTCATCAGAGGAGACAAATGAAAATAGACAAGCTTTATTTCACACTCATTATTTGATACTGGCAAATGGAGCGCTTCCCACTGGTTGCACGCCTGTCACGGCGATACAAAAAAGCTTTTTAGTTGGGAGGAATTATTGGAGATAATGTGCCTTCTCCCTGTGAGACTCACAACTGATTTAACCTGGATGCGAGTTGTCGTGGAGATGCGTGAGAAGGGTATGCGCCACCGTGCCACGTCTCTCTTGGTCGCTGGTGGGAGTAAAGTGGAGCAATACAAAACATTGATTCTAATATTCTGTGCTCCTCGTCCACACAGCCAGTTAACTTGAACATAACATTTGACCTCATTTGACATTGTTGCGATCATATGAGTGTGTGTTGGAAGAAATGCAGAGGTAAATGTTTTATGTCAATGTCAATTCAGAAAACAATGTCAATTCACGTTACCAGATGTGTAAACCTACATACTACTTTTAGAGTTCTTATAATATCTAATTTATAAAAAATATAAAATAGGACTTTGTTCTATTTGCATATAAAATGAGTAAAATCCCTTTCCTGTCACTACACTATAAACACAAGCATAGCAGCGAGTGAAAAATATTGGTTGCAATTCCAGCAACATTGCAGATTTTGTGTCCAGACAAGATATAGCCTACAGAAATAATGGCATACACAATACACTTACTGCACCGAATGTACAATATTCACAATATGTACATAATAATTCACAATATACTGGGTACAGTATGTGGCATTGGAGTGCAGTAACAGGCATTAGCATTCATATGCTGCGGATATGGGATATGCTAGTCAGAGACCAGCACAGACTAATAAAGAGTCCAGTGAAGACTAATAAAGTGCAAAGGGTATCAGAGTGCAGAAGTCTGATAGCTCGGAGGAAAAATCTGTCCCATAGCCGGCAAGATGCTACGGACCATCTCTCTCACTTAAGTCTGTAATAATCCTTCAGGTTTTCCTCCACCACGCCTGGTTTAGATGTTCTGGAGGGAGGAGGTGGTTCACACTACTGTCAATTATTAGTAGCCAATTATTCAATATATCCAAATATATTGTTTTAATGTGCTCCGATATAATTAAGTTTATTGTTATTATTGAAAATTGATCATAAAAGGAGCAATTACTTTGTTTCAAATTTCTTTCAAAAATCTTGTTTTTTATAATGTTAACAAGTTTTTATTGTGTCTTATTGCGTTGGTTAGCTGGATTGTTTGAGTTATTGTGGCTTCAATCAAAACAAACCAACTGTAGTTTGATTGATATTAATTGAGAAATAAAATTGATTTTTAAGAAATGTTAAAAATGGAGGTATCTCATTTTTGAACCATAGTTCCATAGGATGAAACAAATGAGGCAAGGTCAGCATAATAGAAACATTAAAAAGCATTTTATAAAACAAGAAATCCCATAGGCAATAAAAGCATGTACATATTTCATTAAATAAAAATTGAAGGAATGTTCTTTTATTTTGCATTCTATTCAAATATATTGTTGATAAATGGACTCACACAAACTGGCAGATATTCTGATGAAAAAAAAACGTAAAAAGTGTCACGGGAACACACATTGGATACCAATGGCTCACTTTCAGCTCCATTAATCTCATTTTACCATATTTAAATCCATCCCACAGAATTATGCAAATTCCCCCTCACGATCGCTGCTTAAAATGTGAAATAAGGGACAGTTTCCATGTGGTCCTATTGTCAACACTCCTTCTTTTTCTTTCTTTCTTTCTTTTCTTTTTCAGGTGTTCTAGATCCTTATATTGTTGTTATGATGACCTCGAATGTATCAACCTTTCCTCCCTCTCGTATTATTCCCTTTTGCATTCTTATGTCCCACTTTTCTTTTCTTCATTGCAAATAGACCCACCCATTCACACACAGTCTATTCTTATTCTGTGGACTCCGCCCCTGTTTTGTTACTTGGGCGCTCTCTAGTTTCTGCTTAACTTTATCCGCATCTCTATTTCATCATCCAAACACCTTTCTTTCCCTCTCTCACCCTCCCCTGTCCCCGATTCCCCTCTCTTTACCTGTCTTTCCCTTTGTCTGTTCTCCTTTCATGTGAACTCTCTATTTCTCTTATTCACATCATTCCCACATTACTAATCACCAGAGATGTGGAGTTAAATGTGGAAATGAGGCACTTGCAACAGGAGAAAGAAGTTACTCCATTTTATGCCTGTTCAGCCAGTCCATCCATCACTCAGTACGGTACGGCCTCTAATCTCTGCCCCTTCTGATTAATTATTGCGCTCATATTACAGAGGCAACGTTATGTGAAATGGGCCCTAGAATGTTTTAAAGATTCAATTTAGGGTATCACTCTTCATCCATTCCCAATAAACGGAATCTATGTCCGGACACGGACATAGACAGCTACACCTCTTCTGTATTGGACTACATCAATACCACCATTGATAGTGTCACAACTCAGAAGCAGATCACCATATACCCTAATCAGAAGCCATGGATGAACAAGGAAGTGCGCCTCCTGTTGAAAGCACGCAACACCGCCTTCAGATCAGGTGATGCACAGGCCTATAGTACTTCCAGGGCAAATCTGAAGAGGGGCATCAGAAAGGCCAAGCACTGCTACAAGTTGAAGCTAGAGGAGCATTTTACCAACTCTGACCCTCGACGCATGTGGCAGGGCATCCAGGCCATTAGTGACTACAAACCCAACCACTCCATCCCCATAGCCACAGATGCTGCCTTTCTGAACGAGCTTAATGACTTTTATGCACGCTTTGAGAGAGACAATAAGGAACCCGCCACCAGGCTCACACCTTTTACTGACCACCCAATCATCACACTTAACTCCACAGATGTTTACACTGCACTAAGCCGGATAAACGCACGTAAGGCTGCTGGCCCTGATGGCATCCCTGGTCGCGTACTCCGGGCATGTGCGGAGCAGCTCGCTGGGGTCTTCACGGATATCTTCAACCTGTCCCTCGCCCAAGCAGTTGTTCCAGCATGTTTCAAATCCACTTCCATTGTTCCCATTCCAAAACATTCCAGCCCGACATGCCTGAACGACTACCGCCCTGTAGCACTCACACCCATTGTTATGAAGTGCTTCGAGCGGCTGGTCTTGTCACACCTAAAAGACTCTCTACCATCCACACTGGACCCATACCAATTTGCCTACCGCAGCAATAGGAGCGTAGATGATGCAGTGTCAATGGCGCTGCACTCCGTGCTCACACATCTGGATAATAAGGACACTTATGCACGCATGCTGTTTGTAGACTTCAGCTCTGCATTCAATACCGTCATCCCTTCCAAGCTAATCAGCAAACTTGGAAACCTAGGCATTAACAACTCAACCTGCAACTGGATTATGGATTTCTTGACGAACAGGCCTCAGCTTGTTAGGTTAGGCCACATCTGCTCCACCACCATCACCCTCAACACTGGTGTACCACAGGGCTGCGTACTGAGCCCCTTTCTCTACTCCCTTTTCACACTCGACTGCAGGCCTGTGAATGGATCTAACTCCTTCATCAAGTTCGCAGACGATACAACAGTGATTGGTCTCATCAGCAACAACGATGAGACTGCTTACAGGGAGGAGGTACGGCACCTGGCCACATGGTGCTCAGACAACAACCTGCTCCTTAACACCTCCAAGACAAAGGAGATCATCGTGGACTTCAGGAAGGCGAAAGGAGGCACACACGACCCCATCCACATTAACGGGATGGCTGTTGAACGTGTTTCCAGTTTTAAGTTCCTGGGGACCCATATTTCGGAGGACCTGTCCTGGACCACCAACACCTCATGCCTGGTCAAGAAGGCTCACCAGCGTCTCTTCTTTCTGAGGACACTGAAGAAGAACCAACTGTCTTCAACTATCCTGGTGAACTTCTATCGCTGCACGATAGAGAGCATCCTGACCAACTGTGTCACAGTCTGGTACGGGAACTGTTCTGTTGCTGAGCGCAAGGCACTGCAGCGGGTGGTGAAAACAGCCCAGCGCATCACAGGGACTACACTCCCTTCCATTTAGGACATCCAGGGGAAACGCTGTCTGCGTCGAGCTCGCAGCATTCTCAAGGACTCCTCTCACCCCGCTCATAGACTGTTTACTCTCCTGCCTTCCGGTAGGCGCTTCAGGTGCCTCCGGACAAGAACCAGCAGACTAGGAAACAGCTTTTTTCCCAGAGCTGTTTCATTATTGAACTCTGCTCCCCACTGATTCCACTAACCCTCATAACTTTAACTTTAATGCTGCTACTACATTGTTTACATTGCATAACAGGGCTGCATCCATGACTGAACTGTACACACCAGTACTTCATGTTATCTGCTCTACCGGACTGTTTACACACACATAGCATCATTTCCACTCTATACTGCTCACTTGCACACCAGGAATATTACACTGAATGCTCATTTGCACTAATAAACTACTTCCATAACTGAATTAACTCATCTACTGCACTGTAACTCATCTATTGCATTTATTGCATAACTAACTGCATCTACTCATCTATTGCACTGTAACTTCAATAACTGCATTAACTCATCTACTGCACTGTAACCTTAATAACCGCATTAACGCATATACTGCACTGTAACTTCAATAACTGCACTAACTCATCTAATACACTGTAACTGTATTATCTGCATCTACTCATGTATTGCACTATAACTTCAACAACTGCATTAACCCATGTACTGCACTGTACCTTTAATAACCGCATTAACTCATCTACTGCACTGTAACTTTAATAGCTAATGTCTGTAACTATTGCACACTCAAGTCACTTGCACTATTGTATTGTCTATATTGTTATCTGTTCATAACCACCTGTACATTAATGTTCACAGTATATAGCCTTCTGTATATATTGTTCATAGTACATACCGACTGTCATATTTTCATACAACATTTGTATAGTATTTTCCTAATATTGTATTCTGTATTTATTCACACTGTATATCTGCACTTGCTAATTGCACTTCTGGTTAGACCTAAACTACATTTCGTTACACTGTACTTGTATATGTGTAATGACAATAAAGTTGAATCTAATCTAATCTAATCTAATAAATGCCATCATTATAGTGGCTTTTGCGAAAACGGTAAAGAGGTGTTGCAGGGATCTTCCGCCCACTTCACGTGATTTGCCACCTGTGCCCACCAGTGTAGAGGTCTGGGTGTAATTTACAAGGTTCTTATTTGTGAATATTTTTGTCTCTCAGAATAATAAAAGACATACTATACCACGGCATGTGTACTGTGCACAGTATGGACATTTCTGTATGCATGGAATAATCTAATGACCTGGAACATTTGACAAAATATGCAGCAGAGATCGCTGCGTGGATGTATCCCACAATGCAATGTACTCAATTTAATCTTCTTTTTCCAGCTAGTGTAATGAATAAAAAAGGTAATATATTTACCAAACATAGTTTGCACACACAAAAATTGGATACTTGTGAAGAGCTCGACTATCTAAACACATCACAAGTGTGAGGCCACTAATACGACAACACTTTCTCCGAAAAACGGAAAAACCTTTTTTGAAAATAACGCCGCTCCCATCTCTGTATAAACTATGAAAACACAAAATTTATTTAATTGTAGAATACGGTGATGTCATGCACACGTTGACGTGTTTAGTATGCTCATCCCTACTGAAAAACAAAACAGCTAAAACAAGCCTAAGCTGGTTGACTGGTTTTAGCTTGTTAAACAAACTGGTTTTAAAGAAGTTTTGGACACTTTTTGGCAAGCCAAGCTGGATTTAGCAGCACAGGCTGGAACTCTAGCTAAACCCAGCTAAACGCCTGCTTGACCAGTCTGGAAGACCAGTTTTGCCAGGCGGTGTGGACCAGCTACCTCCACCTTAAACCAGTTAAGACCTGCAAGTTCGGCTGGTTTTAGCTGGTGGGTTTCAGCCTGACCAGTTAGTTAAAAAAGAAGGTTTAAGATGTTTTTTTTATTAGTAGGGAAGTGTACTCAAAACAACAAAGGGGGCCTATAGGACTGTGTGTTTGTGCTACACAACACACCAATTCCCTTTTTTTATTGCACAACTACAACCAGCGGAGACACACTTTTAACATACATCAAACTTTAAACATACAAATATGTCAACAAACTCAAAACAAACTTTGGGGTCAAACTTAAACATGTGTGTGCAAAGTGTTTCTTTACACAGTGACATCTACTGGCCTGGCATGTGTATAACAGCATTTTTAGTCATTTTCATGGCTCCATGGGAACGGATATAGTTTTTTAACGTTGCGGTGTGTACTTCAAACTTTTTAAAAACGCTAATAAAACACCTTTCCATTTTCTTCATCGTTGTTGTGCAAACAGCCCCCTATCGTTTACGATAAGGCTGAGGTACATGAACCCTGGACGAAAAATGATAAACAAACAATCTGTAAATGGATACCTAAGAATGCTAGGAGATTAGCTGGTAAAAATCAAATTAATTGAGTTCAATGATATGATGGCTATGATAGAAATACACACACATGGAACAGGATTGAGAGACATTTTATCTTCTGCTTAAGGTGTCTATCTGATTATATGTTCACCCACACTACCTTAGTTTACTACAAGACACTTGGAAAAATGAAACAGTTGGAACAGCTGCTGAAATTGACTGTTGGTGTGTGTGTCCTCACACATATGTCAACTTGGAGGAATTATTCATCAAAGTGAGAGCTCCTGCTTGCTGTGTGTCAGCATTGGTTTGGTGATTGGATTCTGTCTCAACTTGGCAAAGCAGCTTCCCCTGCGGAGGAGAGAGAGACACTTTGTTTGTACTTTCTCTCTATCGGCCGGGCATGTGATGGATTGCGGTGTTTGTGTCAGCTGAGTAAACACGTCCATTTAAGCAGCTTCATCAACATTGTGCGAGGCATGTCCAGCCCAACTAACAACAGAATCGACACAGACAAAGAGACACAAAATAACAATGCATTTTAGGAATAATTGAGAAAGTGGTCATTTAGCAGACGCTTTCCATTGCGAAGTGACGTCTGGTGCGCTTATTAAATGGACAATATTTTTGAGGATAAGGGGAAAGCGCATTCAAAAATGTGTGGAACAGAAAACGGCAGAATGTTAGTGACAGATACCTTGAGTCACCATTTTCTTCCATTCAATGTAAAAAATATTTTTTGAGCATTATTTAAAATGTCTCCTCTTGTTTTTCATGGACAAAAGTGACGCAGATTTTACATTTGTCTTTCTCCAACTACATTCAAAAAAGTTATTATGGATGTTCATGTATGAATGTCGAAGATATTAAAATATCCTGTTTGTGCGACATGTATTTCAAAATACGATAAAATTGTTAGCTTCATATTTGTAATGCAAATCTGACATATTTTTGTGTATAACCTTTGTGTAAAAACTGTGTTAAACTGTATTCCCTTGTCTTGTGTTTAAAGACATGAACATTCTGTCAACATTCCTCGCCCTCTCTTCGTTTCAAACCTGTATGACTTTCTTTCTTCTGCAGAACACAAAAGAAGAGATTTTAAAGAATGTTTGTAATCGAACAACAGTGGTACCCATGTACTTCTAATGTATTGACACGAAACCAAAGCAAGTCAATGGGTACCGCTGTAGTCACCAACATTCTTCCAAATACTGTATCTTCTTTTGTCTTCTGCAGAAGAAAGAATTATACAGTGTGCAGGTTTTGAACCACATGAGGATGAATACACGATGACATCATTTTTATTTTTGGGGTGAAATTAATAAATATACTGTATGAGAAATCAGCGACTTTGTTCTGTTAAATTGGAAGGCTTGTACCAAATCTGTTTTAATCAGACGAGAGCTTGTGCGCAATCTGTTAGAAGAACCATATACATCAGCTCTGTTAATTAGAGTTATAACCTCATTCTCTCTGTCCATTTGCCCGAGAGCAAATGAACAGACTCAAACCAAATGATTTTATCGTGCGAAATGAAGCTTTTGTGCTTGGTGAACATCTTTGTCTAACATCACATTTAATTGGGAGGAACCGTACTGCATTTAACAGCAGCGAGCCAGAGCTTTACACTTTGTACTGAAACAGAGAAGTTTGAAGCGGTCAAATCATAATTATTTTTAATCATTTTAGGTTAATCCATGAGATTCATTCATGCTGTCAGTCAAGGTTATTTGACTGAAAGCAAATTGTGATCATTGGTATTTCGCTTCAATATATTGTTATATTATCTATTGATAGAAATGCAATATAATATACATAACTATGTCTTCAGAGGTGTGTAAAGACCTCACATAATGAAGCGTTATGTTTTTATTACTTTAGAATGAGCTATTTCTATCTGAATACACCACATGTCCCCTTGCATGGATTTCACCATGTTGTTTCGTCATGTAATGTTTTTTGGAATCTGAAAGACTTTTGTTCCACATGGACTTCCAATGTATGGACCAAAAACCACACATTCCTCACAATATCTTTGTGTATGCTTGAGATTTTGCATGACATGAGGGTATATGAATGATGACCGCATTTTTATTTTTTGCTGACCATCCTCTTAACAAGCATTACCATTTGGATCAGAAGACGCCTGATCTAGAACCTAAAAACCGAGCAATTGCTTTTAAGATAAATGGGAATGTCAACAAAAAAAGATTTCTCTTCATGTTATAGATCTCGTAGATGCTTCAAGATCAATAAAAATGTGCCCCACACCAACAGAGAAACCACTTTGAATCCACAGAGTCTTTCCCAGCACTGTAACAGGTTCCCTCACTGTAGTCCGCAGGGGCCTTGGCAGTGCAGAGTCAGCACATTTCATCCCATTATAGCTGTCACCACAAGGGCTGCCCACTTCTCCTTTATCACTATTTCAAACATGGCATCACACAGGGCTGCAGACTCTGACAGCTTCGCAGCTGCACCACTCGTTCCTGTCAGTCAGGAGCTGTTAACGCCTTCATGTTCAGATATCAGAAGATCTGGGCACTGACCCAAAGAGCAACTTTACGAGTTTCACCCAAGAGCAAGTCCCTGCATCTATAGTGGGCCAGCAGACTGTCAGAACACAAGCCTCATTAAATATTCATCCGAATGAGACGTTAGTCTATCATCTCAGTTATCAGCAGGGAGAGCGGGGAGAAGAACTTGAAGTGTGTCCTTTTACACTCGAAGTGAGCAGAAATGAAACATGTCATGCCAGGATCTTGATTTGGGGGTGGAAAGAAGGACATCTCATGTCAAAAAATGTCAGAGTATGGCTTGGTTTCAGGAGACAGTTCACCCAAAAATCTAAATTCATCTTAACATTTACACTATTAAAAGTAAAGGTGCTATAACAAGAGCTGACAAGAGCTAAGAGGATAGAGCTGTATAAAGGACGCGGAAACTTTGATTTTCCTACAACATTTCAAATGCTATTAGATTGTTAATGATAATCTTAAATCTATCATTTACCTCATTAAGTTTATTTTTTTATTTTTATTTAGCCTTGTTGTGCAAGCACTGTTGAGCTTGAGCAGAGGCAGCAGCTTTTGCCAGAGGGGAACTGGAATCCCCTGGTTGGGCCTGGGTTCTCCTGAGTTTTTTTTTTCTCGATTTGAGTTTTGGGTTCCTCACCACCGTTTGCACATTGTTTTTTCCTCACCACAGTTTGCACATCTGTCTGGCCGGGGGGCTGCTTTAGAATTCAGAAATTAGACATAATTAATGTTGCATATAAGAATTTATAGTCCGTTTAATATTTGACCTGTGGTTCTCTCTCCTCTAACGCCAATGTGTGCTTTCACTGGGCGTGTGTTTGTGCGAGTGTGTTTGTGTGTGTGTGCGAGTGTGTTTGTGTGTGTGTGCGTCTATGTCAATGTGTGTAAGTATGTCTGCATATTGTGTGTGTGGAGCATTTGTATCTCTGTCTTTTGTTGTTTTCATCTTTTTCTTGTTTTTACAGGTATATGCCTTTAGTTGTTTTACTTGTATTCAATGTGTCTCATGTACAGCTGCTTTGTAACAATGAAAATTGTAAAAAGCGCTATATAAATAAAGTTGAGTTGAGTTAAGTATCAAAGGTTCTTCACAACAATACCAGTTTTTGGTTCCCCCAAGAAACATTTGCCAAAGGCTCTTAAAAAAGCATTTGTTTTGTACATTTTAGTCAAAAGAGCATTTCCCCCCCAATAGAATCTTCGGTGAAACTAAAATGTATAAGGTAGCACCATACAGCCAGTTGTTGTTTAGCACCTTTATTTATCTTCATATTTTGTGATTTAAAAATACTAAATCATTATTATTAGTCACACTTTATGTTTATCACTTTGTTTTGTAAATATGTAACCAACAAAATTATCAAAAAGTACTTGTCAACTTTATACTGTACTAAAAAGTACAGTGTTTTTTCCGTTTCCTAAAAAACTGCAAATTTGGACATCTAAGGTATTTATATGACCTGCTTGAAGATGCTTTTAAAAATCAGATTTTGGTTCCACAGAAGAGAGCTGTTAATATGGTTTCGAACAACGTTTGGGTCATGTGATAAATAATGAAGGAAACTGCATTTTGTACATAATATTTCTTCAAAGGTCACTCAGGGAGAGAGAAACTGTTGTGAACTCTTACATTTTAGAACACTGTCTCTGTCTACACACACAGAGTGTATGTCCTCAAAGCTTCTGCTTCTGTCATTCTTTAGGGCAAACCATGTGGACCAAGCCTCTGTGTTCCTCTAAATTATTCAGCCTCAAAGTCTCCTTCAGTTTAGCTAAACTTTGACTTCTGCAGAAAATCTCCAGGCACGCACAGACTGAAAACTTTTGCGCATTCACAAGCACATTATCATGGCAATAGCCCCTTTTTACATATATAGCATCACTGTGAGGCTCTTAGACCCTGATTAAATTTTCATGGTTTAAAGGTCAATCCTTCATACCTCATGAGACTTGAGAGCTCTCAGTCAGTCCTAGATGTTTCTCCTAAAATATCGGAGGAAAAATACACACAACAGAAACAAACAAATGAGATATAAAAGAAGGGTAAGATATAATTTCCTTTCGCATTTTTTTCATGAATACTTACTATTTACAAAAAATATACAACATACAGACATGCTGCGCTTATACTGTACAAAAATAAATTAGCAATTCCATGCAAATTTCAACCTACTGATAGGTCAGATGTCCATAATTTGTGGTTTGAATACCTAAGTCTCAAAGTTTTAAAACAGTTTGCAGGTCATAGTGAATTGTAACATTCATAACAGAACTGTTACATTCATAAAACTCTATATTCTTCATAAATGAGCGCATGAAAATTAAAATACAGTAACAATTTTATGTTATAAAGAGAGTCATCCCCAATATTGCTTCTAGTTAGCACATTTTAATTGACAGTAAAGTTGATTTTTGTCACATCCATAACACATTTTCTCTCTTTTAAAACAGAAAACTAGTGCATTTGTGATGTCTGGACTCTACCTTTAGGGGTTTAGTCAAATATAAACAGATGATTCAATATATTGGTTATGAATACATTCTTTAAGCGTTTATAGTTTTGACCCAAAATGTCAAATCGATGACACTAAAATTGCCCAAATGCATCAATATTAAATTAATTGTAATCAAATACATTTTATTCAAAACATTTATGAGTAGGAAAACCTGTATAAAAGGAAAAGAAAATGCTTGATGTGTATTAGGAACACAGAAATCTTAGCTCATGGGTGAAATCATTGAGGTCTCACCCGCTGCGGTCACCAATGATTGAGTTCAATTGTAGCACACTAGAGAGTTCTGCAGTGATCTAACTCTGTTCAATGGCTCTTAAAGTCAACAATCTACTCTCTACTAAGCACTGCCGACCAAACAGCATCATACTGTTACCTGGTGCATGGTTTCACTGAAACACTTATCATATTTATGGGCATAATATCCTTCAGTGATTTAGATTTCATTACGTGCCATGGACCGCAGTCGTTTAATATTTAATGAAGGAGGCAAAAAACAACTTGAATTCAATATAATACTCCTCCGTTATTTCCTTTTTATTTTCACGAGGGAATATAAACAAAGAGATGGGACATTCTCACAGGGGAGGCCAGCAAACCGCAATAGGATTCTTGAAAAGCGTCTGGAAAATGTAATGATAATAAAAAGCGCTCATTTAGCGCATCTAACAGCCAGCTGCCCACCGTACCATCCACACCCGCTCGCACGGGATCCCTCTTTTTAACAGACTCATTATTCAGCTATAACCAGACGGCAGTCACGGCAGCTGAACCAGAGAGAACTCTGGGAAATCAAGCTTTCAGGGGACTCCGCCGCTCCATCATTCTCACACGTACAACTCATTCTCACTTCGCCGCCAAGGACTTATCTTTCTCACAGACACTCATCACAGTACACGAACATACACACAGGTGCGGATGACTTCAGGTTTGATCAGATGTGGCACAAAGTCATTGTTCAAGATTTGAATAGAAACTTAAGGAGAGTGAAAAGAAGAGCGAATATATTGACATATTGTCATTCTGTGAGGGGAAGGTGTATTAAAATAAAGCAGAATTGTAATGTTATGCTGAATTATATGTTTCAAACTTGTATAACTTTCTTCTTTCCGCAGAACACAAAAGAAGGTTCTGCATTTTGAAGAATATTGGTAACCTAAAGAACGGCTGTACTCATTCATTCACTCATGGACACAAAGCCAATGCGAGTCAATGGGTACCGTTGTGGTTCAGTTACAAACATTCTTCAAAATATCTTCTTTTGTGTTCTGCAGAAGAAAGAGAGTCACACAGGTTATTAATGACAGAAGAGTGATTAGATGATAAACAGCTTTTATTTACAGATTTTCACACTGAAACACCATGTGCCAAAAGTGTCCCAAGCGTTTACTAAATTCACCCCTCCGTCTTTCCAAAGCAACACTGCCTTCACTACATATTTATTTAAGCGTCTAAGATTGACAGCTTAATTACAATGGATGGCCTCTGCGTTCCCGGGATCGGTCAACTCTTTCACAAGCTCCTTTTCTCTCTCTCGCTAGCTCACTAACTGCCCGACAGGGTCAGGCCCAGCGCTCATCACTTAATAGTGTTTGTTTATTCTTTAGTAGCGTTAATTAAAATGTCTCATCCTCAGAGGACTAAAGCAGTATTACCGGTACGATATTGGTCAGGCAGCGATCCCAGCGTGCTCTCGTGCACATGCACACGCAAGCATACACAGTCCATTAAATGACAATCCAAATGACAGACAATTACTTCTTTTCAATGCAAAATCCCCCAAAAAGCTTTTAAAGTAGCGGATTCCATCTGCTGTCTGATGTAGTTCAGCGATTTCTCATTTAAAGCGCTGACGAAGTCATTTGTCATTTCAAAGCATCCATACGACTCGCCTCCAGTCGGCTGAGTGAAAACGTAAAGGGGAAGTTTCTTCATTTAAAAAGCTGCTGGGGTCATTGACATCATTTCTAGAAGCGTCAGAGAATCTTTAAGCCGCTGCATATTCAGAGTGGAGGTCAGTTTAACTGGCTAGCTGGTTTAGAAAGGCTTTGTTTTTGTGCAGTCAGAGTAGAAACATGTAAGGACGCATTGAAGCGTCTGTTATGTGTAGACTCATAAAATAGAGATGTATTGTTTTAAAGATGGAAGAAATGAACATCCATCGCAGTTACGGCAAGTAAAGTTACAAACGATCAGTTTAGGAGCTTTTTATAAGTCATGTTTCGGGTTAAAAGGTGCAGTGTGTAATATTTAGTAGGATCTACTGATAGAAATGCAATATAGTATTCATTACTCTTCATCTCTTCATAGTCTACTTACATAATGATGCGTTATGTTTTTATTACTGTGGATCCCCTTACATGGAATTCGGCATGTTGCTTCTACAAAAACCCTAAATGGACAGGGTGATGTACAGAGCACATTTCGTAAATATGTTATCTCCTTTAGCAAAGAAGCGAAGACGTTTGTCGCTATAGCGCTTCGAAAGGGAGGGGCGAGGAGTGGACCATTGGTTGCAATTCGCAACCTCACCGCTAAATGCCACACAATTTTTAATAATTGTAATGTAGATTGTATTTCCATTAATGCGTTTACAAAAATGCAATATAGGTATTTCAGAGTTTGTAGCCCTGTTAACTGTCACCCTTTCCTTATACGGGACACCTACATTTGCGTCAATATTGTGCATGTCATTTCTAATCCAATCATGACAAACTATATATCATTGGAAATGTCTACAGATTTCTTAGGTTTTTTAAAATAATTTATGTATGGAGAGCAATCGATCCTTTTTTATTAAGAGTGTGCTTAGATTTTTGTTATTCTTTTACGAACCGTATTGTTTTGATGTATTCTTTAATGAAAGAAAAATATAAACTTTTTAATTTATTTTTTACAACAAACTTACAACATACCTTTAATTATTTCTGTGTGTGTGTGTGATATTTTTTTAGAAACAATCATCTACTTTTCTTTTTTCAAACGAGACCAACCTAAAGTCTATATTCCAAAGAAATTCATGAGTTATCGCCATTTTAGTTCCAACATGCGTTTTCATGTGTATACCCCTAAAAGGGCTCCGACAGTAAACATGTAAAGATTGTGGTTTTGCACAAATTGTCATTTTGTAAAATCTTCATTAAAATCATAATTTCTTCAAATCGAAATCACCCACAAAAAATCTCTACAAATAAGGCACAATGTACATGAATACGTGCATTAACATATTTATTTATTTTTCAGCTGTTCAGCTTGTATTTTGCATTGCATTGTGATTTTGGATTAACATAAATGTCTGTAAAATGAATAGAAAACGTCCTTGGAGCAAATGACCAGAACATTTTTAAAACTACAGTTTTATGTGGAAGAACTACAAATATGGATTGGGGAGATTCTTTCTTGTTTCTTTTTTCTTAAGTATTGTCTGAGGTATACAGACTTAATTCAAGACATTTACCACAATCTCACAGGAATATGATGTGAATAGTACAAAAAAATGTATAATTAGAGAAAAGAAATAGTGAAGCCCCTCCCCTAAACCTAACATCACTGATACTAAAGCAAATTGTTCTACAAATGAATAAAGATCCTATGAACTCATACGAATAAGCCACTTCGTAAAGTCCCGTGAGATTGCGTTGAAAAGGTAACTGGTAAATGTCTACAGAGTGACTAAAGCCAAGCCGACATATTAGTCTTCGCCTTCAGGCCTGTAAAAGCTTACCTTAAGTACATATTGACATTCAGTAACAGAGTTGAGATTGATTCAAGAAAAATACTGTCCCCGTTCCCTTCAAATCTGTATTCTACAGTCCGGCATCTAAAGCGGAAAAAGACAGATGGAGCGGCAAAGATGAGCACCGGCTGTAAAAGTA
Source organism: Triplophysa tibetana (assembly GCA_008369825.1). Lineage (NCBI taxonomy): Eukaryota > Metazoa > Chordata > Actinopteri > Cypriniformes > Nemacheilidae > Triplophysa > Triplophysa tibetana. The sequence continues at coordinate 12,245,392 of CM017907.1, read as the reverse complement.
AAGACGTTTAACGTGTGAAGAGATAAGAGCCATGGTGCAATTTTTCGGAGTGTCGCTGCGGAGACGCAACCTCTTTATCACAGTCGCTATCAGATCAGCCCAGCTGCTAACAGCCCTAAAAGCCCAGATGCTCGACGACCAGAAACACACTGTTACGGCCAACATGCAAACTAATGCCAACGAGAGAAAGAAAGAGAGAGATAGTGATGTTGGGGTCTTTGGCAGTTAATTGAGGTTGCAGGCAGACTGGGCGCTAATCGTTCTGCAAAACTTATTCGAGAGGTAATTTTTCAATTCCTACTTGGACAAAATGTTGGTCTTTATTGAAGCCCTTCATCTTAGTCTCCTAAAGAACTACAGCTGCTGTTTCGAAATATCCAGGTTGGTTCACGGAACGGTTCACAAAAATGAAAGGGTCTTAGGATCATTTGTTCATTTGAACATTCATTGTTATGAAAACTGCAGCAAGAACATTCTGCTCTTTGAGGAATAAGTTCCTGAAGAGATGCTCAGCCCAAAAATGTAAATTCTGTCATCATTCACTCACCATCAGTTGTTCCAAACCTATATACATTTCTTTCTTCTGATCAGTAAAAAAAAGATATTTGGTAAAAATTTAGCAACTGACACCTTTGACTATCATTTAACATTTTCCTACTATTGTAGTCAATGATGTCCCAGAAATGTCAGTTTTTTTATCTTTTTCCAAGGAACTTTCTTTGTGTTTATCAAAAATGTATATAGGTTTGGAAAAACTTGAGAGGAGGAGTAATTTATGACAAAATTGGGTGGAGTTACTAGGTGTAGACTACCTGAGGATGAGTAACCAATGATGTCATCCAATTCACAGTCTCGCAATGCTGAACCCAAAAGGCACAGATCCGGTCCTTTGATAGCTGTGTCTTTTTGAAAGCCTCCAAGAACAACATAACAACTTGCTGTGAGTGTATTTACCTTTTTGTTATATTTTCCCCTGTGAAAGATAGCTCATTGATCAATAATGATTTTAAAATGTCAAACAAAATGTTGTGGTTTCATTAAAGAGACCCTTGTGTTGAGAATCACCTGCGAGACGTTCACATCTTGTTTGTTTAGTCTACAGCTGGGGACAAGACACAGGGCTGTTAGTTGGACTATGAGACATATGCACACAAACATCATTTGTTTTTAGTTGTTGACAGGACTAAACCTCTTCCCAAGGGTACACCCATGCACACGCCCCTGTCTAAGCATGACTGATGGTTGAGGGTGTTGTCCAAATTCACAGCTATGTACATGTCACCTTTTACACAGCGCAGAAGGAGTGACAAATTTCATTGATAACTTGGTTTCTATTACTGAGGCTTTTTACTGGGCACACACGCCCAGAGCGAAATGTCATTTATTCAAATTCCAGCATCATAGATCTGAAAATTCATTAAAGCATAAAGCTCTTTTTTTTATCAGATTAAACAAACTTTAGCAATGTAAACACACACACACACACACACATTTGTTTCTTTATCTCCATCGGGACATTCCATAGGTGTAATGAGTTGTATACGTTATAAACTGTATATTTTATCCCCTAAACCTAAAGATCGTAGAAAACGTTTTGCATTTTTATATTTTTTTAAATATTGTTCTGTACCATTTATAAGCTTTTGTCCCAGTGGGGACCTCAATTTTGGTGCACAAAGTGACACGAGTCCCCATGAGTCGGTGTCTATTCAGGTCTAGGTCCCCACTAACATATTAAAACCAAGTCCACACACAATTTTGGTCCCCACGTTGACACGAGTCCCCATGAGTTGGTGTGCATTGAGGCTTAGGTCCTCACCATGATATAAAAACATGTCCACACACACACACACACACACACACACACACACACCCAGAGTATTTAGAAATACATACAGAATCTTAGTTTGGCCGATCAAGTTTATTTGATCTGCTCACCAAAGACAATGCCCGCAAACATAAAACAATGAACAATTCCTTCATGGTTAGCTAAAACGTTCAATGACAACAAGTGTCACTGTTCCTATAATTACTCTTTCTCATCTCATATCATTATTAATAATATTAGTATCATTATCTTCATATTACATATCATTTTTCTCATCTTATCTCTTTTGTATTTTAAAACGCAACAACATAAAATGATTTCCTAAAAACATGATGGAGGGGCGGGTGCGTGTGGATAAGACACCTTGTGGAAAGGGGGAGTGGTGTGTAAATCCGCGTGGAAAGGCTGGTCCGTAAGGCTCCAGAGTCAAATATCATAGAATTCCTAAAAGTCAGTCGTCCGCCCTAACAGGCACCGTTTTCCAAACGCACATACAAACACATGATAAACCATACAATGAAAATTAAAAACAGCAAGAAGTCACATTTAAAAGCACAGTATGGCAGTGGAAAAAAAGTTCATGGGTGTAGAGTATCGGTTGGCGAAGAGAAACGGGTGAAGTGCGACTAGAGTACAGAATGCCATCATTGTGCACAAGGAGGTATAAGAGCATAGGAGGAAAAGAGTGACTCATTTTTATTTCCATGATCAGTTCAAGGGGTTGCAGAATCGTCCAGTTGTGTTCTTAAATAAACGCGTCAGTTCCCTTCATTCACCGGATATTGATTAGACAGTACCTGCAGTACAGTGCCTTCTGTTTGTTGTCAAGTTCTTCCTCTTTGTTTTTTATTCCTTTTGTCATCCATGACCCTGATAGCCATTTCCGAGGGACTCAAAGTCCAAGCACCAGAGTTAAGGACGTGTCCGAAACCCTGTAATGAAGCCCTAGACTACACACACACACACATACACACATGAATACATTCATACACATTCACACACACAAAGTGCATTCCCGTCCGGGTGGTCCAGGGTTTCTTCATTTCAGTACACAAGTATTTATACCGTTACTGCTTCTTGATCAGTTTGTCTGCCTCTGGGTATGTCGGATACTTCACAGTCTCGATTTTCTCTTTGACTTTATAGGACGGGTACAAACCGGTGCGGCCCGTCTTGCGGTTGATGCCCTTGGAAAACCCGTCCCAGTGATTGCCCGCTACGCCGATCACATCTCCGGGCTCCAGAGGGATGTCATCGTTGCTGCGCGGCTGGTGTGGGTGGATGGCGATCTGGTTGTGGGCGTTCTGGCCGCCGAAGTAGTAGACGTCGTCGAGGGAGTAGAAGAAGGAAGAGGCATCCGGGTGGAGAATTTGCATGATCTCGTAGGCCACTCGACACACCTGCGGGGAGAAAAAAAGCAGAGATGCTCGTTCATGCGGCGCTTTAAAGCAGGACTAGGTTTTGTGTGGAGAGTGGAGATGAGAGCACATGCAGGTGCACTCGACAAAGATGAATGTACTTTAAAATGGTGACTGCACCTAGAAAGGGAAGATTAAGGACCGTTGGAACAAAGTACCTGCACAACGTTCACGTTATACTGGATGAAAAAGGTTTAATGTGATAGGCTGGTTTGACGTAAGTTCAGAGAGTCAGATTGGTTTTATCAGTCAGCTGGAAAACAGCAGTCGAAAGCTGCAACAACCACTTTAGGGGAAAATCTGGATTTTACAAAGTTAGTACGTACTTAGTGGTATGTAAATTGGAGATCAATGATTTGTATGTTTTGTACTGTATGTATTAAATTTGAAAATCGGAAATATTTGTAAAAACACATTTTAAATCCACCGGCCCTGTAAAGTGTGATAAATAAAATGGTGATTGATTTTTGTAACAGCCAGTCAGACCTTCCTGTCTTAGTCGTAGATTCAAGCCAAAATAAATTGAAAAGTGCACCAGATGTTCTGATGATGGTCAAAGCTTTGTCTGGCTATTCATTGTCAGACGATATGTCTGGAAATAAAAGCACATGTTCAGACCGAATATAAAATTAACTTGCCATTTATCCAACTCAAAGTAAACCACAAAGTCCACATTGTACCAGAGAAAAGAGAACATATAAAAAAAGCCGAGGATAACCAAAGATGAATTAAAAAATGAAACAAAATTCTTAAGCAAAGCCGCAAAAGACTGGTTTAAAAAAAAATGAGGGGTTATGTTTGGGTCAAGTGTTAACTTAACAGAAATGCAGTAGGAGGTTTGGGCAATATGTGGAAGAAAACCCACAATGATCACACAGTTGAACGAGTTCTGTGAAAGGACAAAATATACTGTAGGTGACTGAGAGACCATCAGAACAAAACCGTTCACAAGAAGTGGTTCAAACTGTACTGTACCTGTGAGGAAAAGGTGCACACGAGGAAGTTGGTCCTAGACAGGAAGTGGATATCCAGGATGACTCCTCGCAGAGAATTTTCAGTGTAGCGGTTGTGTAGCCCAGCCGACCATGAAATTGAATTATCACTTATGAACTCATAATCAGGATATCTGAACGCACACAAATCAAAACAAATGCGTTAATAGACATTTCTACTCCAAATATTTGGCTTTGTTCCAAACCGTGAACTGCCACCTACAGAAACCAACATTAAAAGAGCTCTCCTGATGTGAAAACTGTTTTAAACAGCAGGGAGGAAATTATTCAATCTTAAGAAACATCTAGCTTCGGCCAAATTCTAAGGCAGTATTGTATATATATCAGTATAGTACATCACAATGTACTTTGTGAATAAGGAAATCCCAGAATGCATTTCAGGATTTCTGAGACTAGTCTTAATTGGATTTTTATATGAAAAAGTAGAGATACAAATGAAAAATAAATATATCATTTTGTAAGAGCTTTGAATATTATGAAATAAGATGTTATTTTAGCAAAATGCTAAAGTCAGGCTCCACTAAAATCAATCATCATTTACTTATTGTCATGTCATTCCATCCCTGCATGACTTTCATCTGTAGAATACAAAAGAAGATATTCTAAAATTGGTTGAACGTTGGCAACCAAACAACAGTGGACCCCATTGACTTCCATTGTATGGACACAAAATCTCCTGGGGTACCACATGAGGGTAAATAAATGATGACGGATTTTTAAATTTTTTGGGTGAAGTGTTCCTTTCAGAGTCTGTTATCTAGTAAAGAAAGTAACCTTGTGCTGTACAACCTTATGTATCTAGCCACTTATAGGATATCCAAATTATATATAAACCGTTCAGAAAACATCTTTAATGATCTGTCGAGAGACCATCATTTCATGTTTCACACAGCCGTCCGCACTCACTTGGTCTTGGCCTCCTGCAGTAGAGAGGGGTCATCGGTGGCGAGGTAAACGCGTTTCTTATCCACGTGCATGCGCTGGGCCAGGCTCTTGTAATGGTCCTCCACGTGCACCATGTACTCCTCTATGGGGTGGAAAGCAGCCTCCGTCCCCACCTTATCTGTCCGCCGCACATGCACCCTGGAGAGAAAGGCAACACCTGGGTCAGACCGATTGTGCTTCCGCGGAGAAAGCCTTTCAAGGTCAACAAAGGCCAGGAGAAATAAAGCACGGGAGAATAAAATTTCCCCCAGTTCTTTTTAACAGATGTTTAAAGGTTTTACACTTGAGATCAGAAAATGCCAGCCATTATGTGCCTGTGTGCGGGCAGAAGGAGGGCCGGAATAAAAAGGCGAGCGTGTGTGAGAGAGATAGACACAGGGAGATGGCTGCGAGCGCTCGGGCTCCCGGTAGACGGCAAAGTGGATGTAAGTGGAGATTGATTGTTGGAGCAGAGCTGGTTTGAGTGAAAGTGTCTTTCTCTCTATCCCCTGGTCTCTCCTGTAGGACCTGCTGAGTGCTCTGTGCCCTCACACACTTTGGGAAGAGCAAAGTACATGATCTCTATACACACACACACTTTCAAACCTATCAGTGCTTGTGTTTCCTACATTTAGGCTTCACATCATAGATCTATACACACATGTCTGGTTTATTATCTTTGTTGGGAAGGTCCGTAGGCGTAATGATTTTATACTTTACAAACTGTTGCGTATAAAACTGCATAGAAAACTGTTTATACGCTATTTTGCACACGGGGACCTCAATTTTGCTCCCCATCATGAGACGAGTCACTATGTGTATGTATGTATTCAGGTTTAAAACAAGGCCACACACACAGTGCATGAATTAAAACGATTTTGAAAAAGCTTTCAGATTTTTACTTTTAGACAGAAGAAAAACTCACTAAACCTGTGAGTTATAAAACAAATAGTTGTAAGCTACATTAGAAGAAATACAGTAGAGCGCTTATGTAACGTCACATTATATATTAATGCTCAAGCTGCTACACTATTATGACTAGAGGCAAAATGAACTTTATTCCCTTGCATAGAATAGTTTATTCAGATTTATTAACATTTCTTAAACATTGGAGGCTTTAATTCATAATGATATATTTATCATCTGCATATACTGAGCATCAAAGGCGCTTATCAGGTTTAATGCAAAAAAATACTTTTGTTGGTAAGTAAATGTAGGTTTTAATAGGATAAAGACGCTATTTTATAATAGAAGGAAGACAACAGAACGTTGGGACAGTTAGAAGTCATTTACGACATCGCCATTATTTATATTATAATATTTTTAATAGATATTGCATAATATTATGTGATGTATATTGTCTAAAGCAGTGGTTCTCAAGTTTAGGGAATCGTTGCATAAACCACCTTAAGTTTTTCCCTTAAGTGTGACACTTAAGGGGTGATTTCTCTTTATCAAAGACAATAGGAGAATAACTTAAGTAAAACTTAAGGTATGTTTAAGGGCACACTTAAGGGGAAATTACACTTAAGGTGCTTTGTGCAACCGGGCCCAGGATCCAGGTAGACCAAAGATTTCGCGGCATTTTATGATATCTAGAAATTGATCATTTTATGCAATCAAACATCATAAAAATAAGACCACCAACTAAAATAATTGATGTCCCAGAATTGAATAGCTGATTATGTTTTTGGTTTAATTGAACTTCTACGTTTGAGATCAGTAAGTCTTTATTTGGGGGGGCCACAAAGCGATGAATCCTATACAAAGGGGGTATTACAACAAAAAAGTTTAAGAGCCACTGGTCTGAAGACAATACAAATATTGATGAATACTTTATTTGTCTTTCAGGTTTCAACATTTATGAAATGTTTTTTAATAAATAGTTTAGAATATACCAATAAAAATAGTAGTATATTTGATAAAGTTAAAAACATAATGTGTTTCTTCTACTGCCTTGAGATTTAAACAAGTAAATTAGAATGATCAAAAATCATACTGCTGTATATGACTTTGAACTTTAATGAATTTGCGTTAAATAAATAATTACAAAGATTTGAAAAGGAAAAGATCCTTCAAGTTACCCGTTACAGTTTTTTCAATGGTTGAGCTGCGGGGTTTGATATCTCCCTTTTATTATAATATCTCTGACTGACCACATTGAAGTTTAATGTTTAGGGTTAAGGGAGTGTTCAAATCTCTTATCATTCATAAGCACTACAGCAATAGTTATACTTGCCAAAATAAGACTATAATACAAGAAATGCAAGATGTGTTAAGTGTGTTAGTCTCACCCTATAATGGGATGCTTAAATCCCAGCTTGACTGTGGCCTCTTCCATTTCCTTCATCAGCCAGGCCTGAGGGCGGATCAGGTACTTGACAAACTGAGAGACCCACCACACGGACGGATCTCCATGAAGCCTCTGCAGCCGATCTGCCAAGTCCTCCGGGATGGCCAGGGGCAGGTAAGGGGGGCGCGGGTGGAGGCTGTCCACGATGGGCAACTCGATAACCTGAACGTCCCGATCGTTTGCCTCACCTATAGACAAACACACAACAATGAGTGGAAATGATGGAGGAACAAAGAGTAGAAATAAAAGTGGCACGGACTGTAACTTGGCACAACACGCTTTTCAAATGTGAGATTAATTTACAATTAACGAGTCAGTAAAGCCTGACAGTGACCGCAGAAAAGCGTGGGCTGGGAACAGCAAAACACAGATGGAAATGATTGGCCAACACATCCCTAGCACACGGTCCCACTGGACATACTTAATGTGGGTAACAAACCTCAGGATTTAAGGGGGTGAGACCTTTTAATCTCTCTGCTATGCACTATTACACAACATGTGTTGTTATATAGGTAGCCAGCTAATAAAAACTGACTCTAGATATATATTTAATGTAGTACATCTACACTTCCAGTCAGAAGTCATTACTCATTCTTAACTTTTATTTTTTTCAAATTTTAAGAATGATAGTTAAGTTTGTTACACTTTATTGCTAGAGTGCTAGAGTGTATTTATATGTTTGAAATATTGTTTAGGATCTTCTTTTTTATTTGAGCTTCCTGATCAGGGGTGCGTTTCCCGAACAACGACATAACTCGCTGTTTAACACCATAGTACGATGCATGGTTGGTGGAATTAACAATGTAGTTACGACTGTTTCCTGAAACCGTAGTAACCCGTCAGAGATCAATTGTTTGAACCAAGTTGGTTCAGCAATCTAGTTGATGGCGCCACACAGCTGGTGGTGTAATGACGTATACGAATAAATACGTTCAGATCTAATTAATGTCAAATTCTTGCTGTAAATAACATACATTGCATTTATGGACAACTTTTGTTATTACTATTTTTGTTATCTGTTGTATTATATCACGATTTTTAATTCATTTATAAGTGTCCTACTTCGTCATTCCGCCCAGTGATTCCCCATTGTCCTAGCGCACACAGATATTGAGCACTTTTAAAAAACGGCACTTCTATTTCCTTGACAAATTTAAAGATGTCCAATTGAAAGTGAAAGTGACCTATTTGTCAGATATGGTGACCCATACCCGAGATGTGACCTCTGCATTTAACCCATCCAGTGACTAGTGAACATACGCACAGCAAGTGGTGAACACACGTACACCCGGAGCAGTGGGCAGCTATCAGTGCAGCGCCCGGGGAGCGTGTAGGGGTTGGTTGCCTTGCTCAAGGGCACCGCAATCGTTACCTACCGGCCCTGAGGATCGAACCGGCAACCTTCTGGTCACGAGTCCGACTCTCTGACCATTAGGCCACGATTGCCCCAAATTAAACTTGTTAATATTTCAAGTGATGGATATGGAATGCACTGCATGTTGCTTGCTTACTTTGATAAAAAGCTCGGGTAGGGGTGTGGTTTAGGGTTAATTAATTGTAATTATGCAAAATGTATAGTAAATACATTTATTACACAGCTCATTTTAATGCTTGATTCTAATTGGCCAGACGCGACATTCCAAGGATAACATCCTGTGACCCGGATGCTGCAAAACATTTTGAAGGGGCACTTTTATATTACACAAAAATTAAATTATAAATATGTCTTTTAACTCATTCCCCGCCAGCCTTTTTAAAAAAAATTTGCCAGCCTACGCCAGCGTTTTTTAACATTTTCACCAAATTTTAATGGCTCACAGTAAATTTTCTGTAAAGAATATATGTCAAATGAAAGAACGGAGTCTCAGCTTTTCTTCATTTGTTCGTTTTTTATCACTCTGTAGATGTGGGCAGGTTTCTTAAAAAATGCATCAATTTAATTAAACAGCTGAGATAATTACATTTTTTGTCAAAGATTCCGCCCAGATTACACTCAGAACCGTCATTAAAAAACCGCTAAAACATATACGTTTTTTTTATACGGTTCTGGAATTCTATACTTTTTCCCAAAGGTGTGTAATACCTGCTGTACAACAGTACAAACACTGATTGCTGTAATAACTCGTCTTTGGCGGGGAACCGTTTTTTTAAATGACGAGATAACTCGTCAATGGCGGTGAAAGAGTTAATAACATATATGACATTATATTTACAAATTATTAAACCAATTTGCCTGTTTGTGATGTTTGAATGCCGTTTCTTACCGATACTAAACAGCTTTTCCTCGGAAAGGCCTACGCGGAAGGTCTGCATTCGGTAAAATGAGCTAATAAAATAATTCGAATTCACATTTTATGTTCAGTTTTTTTTCTCATGTGGCAAGAAGCGGTGTAATAAGCGGGATAATGTACAAGTAGCTGCAAAATAAGCTGCGAAATAAGCCCAGACAGTGTGATCAGGATTTGAAGCGAAGCGCTGACTGCCTGTACGTTATCCCTTACGTCACCGTCTGCCTGTACATTATATGTAACCAGTACTGTAAAAAAAAGTGTTATCGAAAACTAGGGCAGTGCGATATTGAGGAAAATGCTAAATAATGTGATACTCGATACGATATTTGTTTTTCTAAAATCAATTTAAATTGTATTTTAATATATACAAAAATATATACTACCAACATATGTTTAACATTACTTTAGGAAAAAGAAAGCATCACTACAACTTCTGAAAGATTACAAAAAATACTGGCATATCTGTGAGGTGCTTCTTCGTTTTGGCACTAAATCGTCAGCAGCAGCTGCTGATGTCTCGAGATGGCTCATCTTTGCTCGCTATGAAAGGTTAGCGATGCGGATTGTTGATTGATTTGCGTCGGAGTATATGCACGCTAGCATTCGCACGCGAGTATATCCCAACTAACATCCGCTTGCCAAATAGATACTATTATCCCCATTGACTTAAAACTTTGACCATACATAACGTTTCGAAGAATTAAATAGCTCATAAATTGCAAACCATTGCGATATGCATATTGCGATATGCACATTTGCGATAATTCAATATTTTGCACAGCCCTACCCTTAACCGATAATAATAGTAAGAATGACTGTAGTTTTCTGCATTATTCACTCCAAGTGCAAAAAAACATTTTAAAATAACATTTTCGTTTTGTAATGAATTTGCTGAATTTCAAAAAAAAATTCATTTAAATTAAAAAGGTTAAACATTTAAGTCAAGTGACCCTAAACATTTGACCAGTAATGTATATTTTAATGCATAATATTAACACTAATGATTCATTTTATATACTCATTTTTGTAATATACACATTTAGTTTTTATCAGGAATATCTTGGAAGCATTAACGTAAATATTCAAAAACAATAGCAATTATTAGTTTAATAAATTGAACTATTTTTAGTAAGGTATATTATATTTTAGTGACATCTTATTGCTTATCATCAATAACATTCAATAACGTCTGATGAAGAGCCGGTGTGCTCGAAACGTCACTAGCCATGCGAAAGTCTTTTAAATAATATTTTTTTGATATTTTTGATGCTTTGGTGTGCCGCCTTGATATACAATTCTTTAATCATTTTCTGGGGTCGCGCACCCACTTGAGGTTGATGTGCGTGCTTTGGTCTTTTTTTTGTCATTAATAACATAATTCATCAATCTAAACAAAATTCCCATACCTCTTTAAGGATAAACTAAAATTATTCATCAGGACTATCCACAGCAGAAAGCTTTAAACAGACGTTACTGCATGTGCCAAGCTTAAACTCTGCCATTTACTGTATTAAATGTTAAGAAAGCATTGCTTTCTCACGAAGAAGAGCTGAAGAATCTCCCCAGTTGTTCTAATATAACCTTGCTGTCAGGGTTTGCATGGAGATGGGGTTTTTCCAATCCAGCACTCCTCACTGCACTGATAAACAAAATAAATTTCTCATCCTCATTAGAGCTGCAAGAGAATCTAAATTACATCTTGTCCTTGTATCCTGATGAATAAATTGAAGAGGGGCTCCAGGGAGGAGGAATCTTTATTATTTTTAATTCGTAGTGTCCGTGTCTGACACCCGCTCATTTTAATGCAGTGTGCGTTTGGATTATTCTGTGGGATTCAGTCTGACCTTTGACCTCATGTGTGTCAGAACGGGAGATATTAAGAGGGTTACGCTATGAGCCTTGCAGGGATTGTTTAACGAAAGCTCCGCTGGAAATACCCGAATTCATTTGACAACTGTCAAAATCTTGTAATGTTAAGAAAGGTTCAGAAGTTAAAAAAGGGCTTTTAACATGGCTTACGCTGTCTCTGGTCTTTTGAACCTGCTTAATAAAACAGACTTCTATAAGCTGACACACTGAGATAGTTTGCTGGTTTAAGCTGTTTTTTGCTGGTCAAGGGCTTTTTTAGCTGGTTGGCCAATTTCCAAACCTACTCTAATCTAGTCTGGCCAAACCAGGATGAAAACCAGCTTCGGCTGGTTTGGCCAGTTTTTTCTTCCAACAGGGAATAGCGACAAACTCAGGCTTTAGGGCAAACTAAAAGAGATTCTGTCCTCTGGGATAAAAAGGAGAAAGAAAGAGTGACAGCAAAGCGCTGCTTTGTTTTGAGGTCATTTCTTTCAAGTTTTAAAGGCAGCGTCTCCTTCCCCTCGGCTTTCTTTTAAGAGGCACAGCAGGCTCACTCCAGCTGTAGAAAGATTCCCCCGAATGCCAGATTCAGTCTATTAGCTTGATTCTACAGCAACGGACGCGAACGCAAGTCTGTTTCATGCATTGATGCATTTGGCAGATGCTTTCATCCAAAATAACTGACAGAACATTCAAGCTATGCATTTTTATCAGTGCATGCATTCCCTTGGAGTCGAACCCATGAGCTTGGCGTTGCTAATGCTAAACTGTATGTGTTGCTAGGGTACTTCAAGTGTTATGGATGTCAGTCAAAACTGGACATGAACTCCCAAATAATGTATGTATCACTAGTATATAGAATCGTATGTTTATATTTTTCAAAACTCCTGTTGATAGATTCAGACATAAAAAAAGATCACATGTTTTTTAAGAGAAATGTGTTAGGGATGTGACAAAAAGGCCACGTTTTTAAGAGAAAAGATACTAAGATTTCTGTGAATTAAAATGCACAAACCAGTACCAATAATGCCCAACAAATATAATAATTCAAACATATTTATTTAAATTTTCCTGTGCCCATCTATGAGGAATATGGACCGTTACGGAAACCAGAACTTATTGAACATTTTAAAGTAAAACAAAAAAATAAAGAAAGGCCATGTCTGGGTTTTGAAACCACCAAAGTCATTTGAGCTATAAGAATGGTGTTCGCCCTTTTCAAAAATCTTTTGTAGTTGTCACTTACCAGACCAGTGCCCCGTAGAAGCGCCGGTACGATCCGTACAGGTTTCGCTCACAGGTTTAAAGACCGTTTCCCAGCCGCCGGTGGCGTAACGCCAGTTCTGTGACTCCAGTATGAGCGTCCTCTGCGTGCCGTAGGCGATCATGAAGCAGTAAACCACATGATGGAGCTGGCAACCGTAACCACAACCTTTATTGATGTTACACACCAGCTTGCGCGCTTTACTGCAGTCCTGTGGGTTCTGTGGATATAGATGAGCAGAGAAAGAATTGAAGAGCGCTCTGTATGTATAGTTTCTTGATCTGTCAGATGTCAATGCACAACACCACATGAATTAGCATTTGGCAAGCACAAACAGCTCAGTGGTTTTTTTTCTGCTCACAGAGCAGGTCCAAGACATTTGTATTATAAGGCTTTAAAGCCATCCAGCATGGAAAAACATGACGGAACACAAAACAAACAGGGTGGAGAACACCATTCTGGGTTATCACTCTTTTCAAGACATTATTTGTCACGACACTTTATGTGATTAACAACATCTCCAGCAGTTTATAAATCTAGACAAAACTCAATAACATGACCAAGGAATGAACAAGAGGAAGTGACAAACAACAGATTGTAACATTGCTAAACATTCATGCGTTCTTTAAATAAAATTGTAGGACATGTACTGTAATCTGGGAGCACTTTGTCACTGAACGCTCACTAACAGGAAAACCGCATTTGAACATTTTCAGGGACACATTGAAACCCTGATGATAGGTTGAGGATTTTGAAATGCTTTAAGGACGATATTTTTAGTATATGCAAGAGGAAATGATAAATGTGGACCTGACGGCAGAACAGTATGATGTTTGAAAGATCTGGTCTCAATAAAAAAGAGGAAACAAACAGGATGGAAAAAAGGGTGAGCGAGAGACAGCAGAGATTTAAAAAAAGGATGAGAGAGAGAGAGCAGGTGAGCTGTAGATAAAAGATGGTGACAGTGCTGTAGTGAGACAGGCACAACTGTCATTCCTCATAAGAGACACATAGACAGGCTTCTTTGTTATTAAACTGTCTCTCTCTCTCACTCCAACAGCAAAACACACTCCATCACTTTAATCACACTTCTATACTCATTACTGCTCTCTCTCTCTCCCTCTCACACACATGCACACACACACACAGATGTATCTGATGGAGAGAGCTCAAAATTAAATTAAAAGTTAACTTGTACCACACATGTACAAGCTTGATGTAGAGAGTAAAGGCCTGTTCACGACAAGAACGATAATTATAATTATTATATAATTATATAGCTAACTATAAGAGACAATATTGTTCAGATCACTTCACATTTTTTTCTAGGTCATGAAAAATTAAACAAACAAAAAAACATAAACCAAAATAATTGAAATCCATACATATTTAAGGTAATTTGCACATTTATTATGTAAGACTGAAGTGCACAAGCTTAGAATAAATAATAAGTTGGTGAGGTCTAATAATAAACATTAAACATATTACATTATAGGTATTATTCTTGGTGGGAAGACTGAAAACTATTTGGGAGACAGATGTGGAACAATATTAAACTGTGTAAAATGTCTTCAAATTTAATCATTATTTTGTCATGAAACAATTTTAATTTAACAATTTAATTTAATTCCACACTTTCATTATACTACAATTTACGCTGACTTAAAAAGCATTTAATTTAATCAATAAAAATATTTTACAACATTTTTGTTGATAATAATTTTAATCTGTTTAATCATAATTATTATTTCTCTAGTATTTGTTTTTGTTAACAAAACACCATTTATTTTTTACATTACCAGTTCTCAATATATAGTCAATTTAAGTCATATTTAGGATATATGGTTTTATCGAAGTTAACTTCCGGTCTGTATTTGGTTATACTGTAACAATTTATTATATATTTAAACTACATTCAAATTTTATTGTATATCAATTGTATTAAGTTAAAACTACTCAACAGTTATTGATAGCGGAGGTCTACAGGAAGTTAAGTTTGAGTTAAGGTTTAAATATACAGATACAGATTTTGCCCTGAATTTAGTCTGGACTTGTTGCAGAAAGTCTGTGCCAGTCTGTACATTTGATCAATTAGTGTGTTCCTATCAGAAACTTTCAAAAAGACTTTTCAAAAAATCTGTTCATATTTTAAGTCTTGTGGTGTATTCCAGCCATTACATAATGTTTGTTCATGTTGTTGCTACTGAAACCGTCTATATACTGTTAGTCAGTGATACATGTCAATATATCACAAACGTGCATATTGTCATATGTCATAACTGACAACAGTTTAAAGTTTTTCTAAAGATTAAACAAAATCAAGCTCAACCGGTTACACCCTGTACACTTTACTTGGTGTAAAACAATTGTTCCTACTCTCATTTCATGAAGCGATTAATACACTGCTGTTCCACCAACTGCTATATATAATCACCCGTCTTATATAAATGGTATTGACATATGGTCTTTACAGGGGAATGCAGCAGGGTGTGTGTACATGTAATTGTACTTGTTCTGCTATAGGCTTTAGTCAAAATATACGCCCTATTTAATGTGATAAATGAAATTGAGGCTGTGAGGGATGGAAGTGGTACTGTCACTACTCTTGAGAGCATCACTTTTCCACCGATTATAAGATTATGTCAACCAATACGTGTGTATTTTCGTGTGTGATCTACCTGTAGATACGTAATTCTGTTCTGCACTAGGTCGGAGAGTTCTGTGGCCTCCTTCTCTCTCCAATCTCCAGCGCCGTCTGCCTGGCTCAGATGATACAGGTCTGTCATGATGGACCTAAATATCACAAAACACTGCTTACAACTCCTAAAAACCGCACCAAGAAGCTTCAGTTAATAAAAGCCATCAATTATGAGTAATTAAAGAGCATTTTCCACAGAAACATAATATTAAATTCATCTGGCGGTCAGGTTTCAACAAAAGCCGGGCCTGGCTTCTGAGCATGGCTAATCATCCACACCACAATTATCATCGCTCTATTAATGACATCATTTGTTAGCTTCTGCACGGCATTACCCGGGCGACTTTTTTTGACGTGCGAGCAAACGCGCTGATCTAAACGTACACACCCATTAAAGCTGGGTAATGGCATTACAAGCCCGTGAGATTAAAGCTGTTTATAAAGAGATTAGAGAGGGAGAGAATTTTTCCCTGTAATGAAATGTAGCACATAAGCTTAAGCGTGAAAAAGTGTGTTTGCGTGTATCAAGATATTCTACTCGAGTGCTATATATTAAGAAAGGCACTTCTAGCTAATCTAGGCATATTTTACTTTAACACTAACTAGACTGGAAACTTTATTTAAGTCCTTTATACAATTTCTGTCATTGTGATGCATTTTATTAACGTATCAATTATCCGACATAGGATCAACAGAATATCAACTTTATATAATTATAAAAAATAAGAGATCATTTCAAAGACTATTTTCAGTTTTTTAGAATTGATTATTTATAGGTATATGTTGTAGGTAAAATTATTATTTTAGTTTTATTCTGTGAACTACTAACAATATTGCCATGAATATAGCCTGAGATGCTGGAATGGTGTTAATGAATAAAACAAACAAACAATGTTTCTCCCAAATTTCAAACCAAAATATTGCTTCTGTTTGCATTTCAACATTTTCAAAAGACGTCGAAATAACAGAAAAGATGCTCTGTCTTTTTTCAGACCTTTGTTTATATTCACTTTTAAGCAATACAACAGTTATAGTTGTACATATATTT
Source organism: Triplophysa tibetana (assembly GCA_008369825.1). Taxonomy (NCBI): domain Eukaryota; kingdom Metazoa; phylum Chordata; class Actinopteri; order Cypriniformes; family Nemacheilidae; genus Triplophysa; species Triplophysa tibetana. The sequence continues at coordinate 12,228,707 of CM017907.1, read as the reverse complement.
AGAAAAAGTAAAAAAATCACAGTTTTCGTGTCTTGACATGCTGCCAGTCTTTCACATTTCTGTTGGGTGACTTTACGTCACATTTTGTTGAAATTGGATTGGAATGTCCACAATAAATCTAGAAATGCTGAATCAATGAAAATTTGGAATGGTCTCGTATTTTATTTCCGCCGCTGTATAAATATGCATGTATTAGTGAATTTCTGATATGTATACGTGAATAACCTCTGCTGGTGTCCCAGGTCCTGCAGGAGAGTGTCGACATGTTTCTGCAGGGCTCCAGTCTCCACCTGCGGCAGTTTCTTCACCTCGCTGCGCACGAAATACCACAGTTCTCTAACGCCGTTCTCGACCTTCCTCCTTAGCTCCTCCTGATCTTTTCCTGGGCCTGCAGAAGTCACAAACAAACAAAGATTCATTAGTTTATGGCAGACAAAAAGTTCATGACAAGGCATATTTGACCACTTGAAATGTTACTGTAGTTACATCACATTTTGCATTTCAGGTAAGAAAGGTTTACATGCTGTAGCCCATGATGTTTCATTTGTGTGTGTTTGTGCTACCTGCAGTAAACAGATGTGTGTCCTGGAACTTCAGCTACGTAAATGAGGGCAGAATAAAACGTGGTGTAGTGTAAGTGAATAAGGGGATCAGTGGGTGTAAGACAATCCTGCACATGCCTATGATCTATATACTGTTACACAGGTGCCTCCTGAACTGCTGCTGTATCAGGTTAGTCAAGATGCTCATAAAAAAAACCTAAGCATTTATTTGACAGCACCAAACTTACAGTTTATACTTCCATCCACCTATAAATTGTTACTTACATCTGTCTTTGCAAAAAATGGTAAAACTTTCCAGTTTCCAAGAATGCTAAAAGGTTGTGTGTCAGAACACAACTGATCACTTCAGACAGCGATATGACCGTCCTCACTGTGAACCCATGAACACACACGCACATACCCTTTTATCAATATTAAAAGGCCCCTTTTAATTTAGCATATAAACATCTCATCTTTCCTTCACTCAACAGCAGCAAGGCATCAAGAGCTTTCAGGAGACACACGTGTCACAGCGGCCACTGCTTACGTTCTTATGTTCCGGTGAGCTTTCATATCATGTAAATGTGTTTTTAAGCGCTGCAAAGTGATTTTCTGTGATGTTCTGAGCATTTGGTTTTGTAAATTCTGATAATGCAAATAGTTGTCAAGCTATCTGACAAGGTTTTGTCAGGGTGTTGTGAAGAATGAGTTAGCAGTAATAAGTCAAACTGTATGGCACCATCTTACAGCTAAAGCCTTTCCAGTTGTCACAGAGTGTAAAATGCTATTACTGTGGAATAAAACTAAATCATTTATTTTTCTTTTTATATTTTGGGGGGAATAAAAAAATAAGATGACTTAAATTTGTATATTAAAATAGTTGTAAAATGATAGTAAAAAATAGAGATGCACTGATATATCGGCCAATAATCGGTATCGGTCGATTACATTTTTTTTCACAATATAGAGTACAACAGCAATAGAGTACCTCAGAGATGACCTATTTTTGTATGCAAACGCCAAAAGTGAGTTAGCATTTTAACACTTCAGATTCAATCGGCCCAAAGACTATGGGTTTTTGGTAAATCGCATGAAAAAAGGTCGGTGGTTAACAAACCCGCAAAATATTTTCACGTATTAATCTATCACATAAAATACAAGTTATGACCCGCTCGTGATTTTTAAATGTTTATTGTGTTTTTAAAATGCCGGTTGCTAACAAGTTGCTACAGTGACTACTTCCTTTGGCGGGGACATTAGACGTCATTGCGCATATACTCAATCTCACAAATAATGCAACATGGGCAAAAATCTCTAAAAACATTGTTCAGGATTATTATCGGATGCTTGGTGGCTTGACGATATCGAGTGACCATATCTTTTTTAGCATCACGTCAGCTTTTTGCGTCTGCCGATTGTATTTAGGCATAAAAAATTAACAAATATTGTGTTAATCTGTAAAGATTATCTTGATAGACAAAACCTGTAAACATCATGAACATTTGTTCATCACAGATTCAATTTATTGCGATCTTCCAAAAATCTATGCTAAAGATGCTTAGCCTTTCGGTCATGGAAACCACTGTTGCGCTAACTTCCGGGTCAGCCTAAAAAAATACATAATCTCCAGTTTGATGTTCAATATCAATACACATTATACCGATTAATAACACTAAGACATATAAATATAATCTTCAGAATCGGTAACAGCAGATATCACTCTAAATCATTGGCTATTGTCTTGAGACATTTCTCTATGAAAAATAACAGTTCTTATCAATGATAAATATATCATGTTTTTTCTTTCAAGGTCAGCAATATGAGCCAGAAGTCTCTTGAGACATATTAGCTTTCAATAAAAAATAGTTTTTTATGAGTTGTCACACACCATCAGCCGGGAGACTGCGGTAAGAGTTGATCTTCTCCTTAGCTCTGATCAGTTGCTCTTCAAGGTTGCGTAATTTCCCCACGGCTCCAGGACCAGCATCAGCCTGTCCGTCAGGCAACCTGGAAGAGGAAGACAGAAAGAGAAAGAGTTAGAACGAGCTGCGCCTGGAGAAGCTTTGCGTTTACCAGTCGTGCATTCACACTTGTGAACATCAGCGGTTGTATGAGTGAGAGTGAATGTGAGAGTCTGGTCTACTGGGTCAAGGTGAATTGTGGTTGGCTAATTTCCCAGGGGTCTTTGCTCTTATGCTCCTTGCTTCCAGTGCCAATTTAATGCAATGATCTGTTGCGGCAGCCAACGTGAGCAATTCATTTGGTGGCAGGAGCTATTCATCACACAAACTGACACACAAACTGTTGACCTGAGCCTGCACGGCGTGGGCTCCTAACACCTATCACACACACACATTTTTATCTCATAAACTTCATTACAGACAAACATCCCAAGACCTGAACCTCCATCATTACCTGACACTCCTTCGACCTGCAGTTAATTTATGAGATGAAAAACTTTAGACACACACACAGAGGACTGCTTCACAGGGCTCCGGTCTCTCTTCTCACGCAGCCACTGTGTCCTTGCATTGGGTTTGTAGTGGAAATCTGAGCTGGATGTGAAATGCGTTTGACGTGAATGGAAATCATTGTGAGGTGTTGCCACACCTGAAAGAGAGACGCCGATAGAGAGAAAGGGAGTAAAATGAGGAGGGGGAAATGAAGTCTTATCCGAAGAGGAAAGGATGGAAATGTATTTGCCGGAAGGCGTGTGAGGGGTTTTGAACTGGTAAACAATGCATTTCTATTTCACCTGGATGTAAATGATCATATGGATGTCAGAGAGAGATTGGGCGAGAGTGTGAGAGGGATGATGAAATTGGGAGAAAAATTACTATGTCAAACATTAATATAATTCTCGGCTGCTCAAGGACGAAATGAGAGTAAGAAAATTAGCGTATGTGCATGGGGGGAGTTTGTTTTATGTTTGAGCGATATGTCAGGAAATAAACGGTGTTAATCTGAAGGAATCTGCATTCGATTCACTGAATCCTTCACCCCAGAATAAACATTCTATCATCATTTACTCACCCTTGAGTAGTTCCAGATCTGTATACATTCCTTTGATGAACACAGAGAAAGATATTTGAAAAAATGCTTGTATCCAAACATTTATTGGCCCCCATTGACTGCTATAGTAGGAAAAATTGCCCAGAACTGTTTGCTTTCATACATTCTTCAAAATATCTTCTTTTGTGTTAAAGAGAACAAAGCAATTTACAAAGCAATTCTTTCTACGATGGTAGTCAATGGTGGCCAAGAACTTTTGGTTACAAGAATTCTTCCAAACAAATTTCTCCGTGTTCATCAGAACAAATACATTTATACAGATTTGGAACAACTCGAGCGTGAGAAATGATGACAGAATTTACATTTTTGGATAAAGTGTTCCTTTAAGGCCTGAAACATATTTTGCCCAAGTACACAATTGAAGACAAGGGAGGGGGTTGTCAACATGACTTCTTTCATACAATTACATTTATAATGTTATCAATGTTGGTGTTATAAAACCATAGGGGTCAGGGTTTCGCTGGCTAGCAAAGGCCAGTTAACTCTTGGTGACAGATGCTGTAACTTTCAGTCCCTGAAAAAGCATCTTTTCTATTGTTGGCCATTTTAAAGCAGCTTTGTATTCAGAGTAAATAAACCCAGAATATACAACAATAAGTATAATGAAATATGTTGCTTTGAAAGTTTCAATTCATCGGAGCACACGGCTATCTTTAAATGGCTATCAATAGATCAAAGTTTTACTCATGCTAAAATGATGTGGTTACAAAGTCAACCAGCAGGGGCTAATGGCACCATGCTAACCATGCCAGCCAAACTCTGACACTCTGTTTCATTTACATTGATGTCTACTTTTAAAAATGTGAACAATATATTTCCCATATATAGACTTATAGAGACTGTATGGATGTATCTGTATATAGACTTAAAATAAAAGTGTAAATTTTTTGTCCTTTTTGAGCTGACAGCCTCTAGGCCCCATTCACTTTCATTAAAAAACAGAACAGTAGTACTAAACTCATCTGGTAAATTTTATTATTATTTCCTACAATGTTACACTTAAAAAATAAAGCCACACACAGGTAAGGAGCAGCATGTGGGTGAGCAATCGACATCAAAATTTCCATTTTGAGCATAACTGTCTCTTTAAAACAGCTGCTCCAAACAGAGTTTCGACATCCACGTCACTCTGATTGTCCACGTACAACCACAATTTGTTTGTCTTGTTTAAGAGTTCCCCTGATTTGTAATGTTACCCCTTCGCGGGTTTTTAATTTTGTCTTTGCTATTATTAAACATCTTGCTGTGTCCGCCTGGGTCTTCTGTCCATGTCTCACCCCGTCAGTGACACTTCCACGCTGGGTTCAATGTGTGTCAAAAACTACTGTATAACTTCAGTACTATATTCAGACACCCATATCACTCTGATTGTCCACATAAAGCCACAAAACTCGTGCCACGCTGGGTGTTAGAAATACTCGATTGTCTCTTTAATCCGGTTATTTCAATGCCTGCAACAATAGAGGCTCCACCTGACGCTCGTCTGACCTTTCTCTCCATTTCGCCTCACACATTACCCTGCCTCAGACACCTGAGCTTCATCATGTGGTGTTACATAACCAGCCATCACTAGCTAATGAGGACGCATCACTCACAGCAGGGACAGAGAGAAACATTTAGAAACACACTGCGCTTTGTGAGAATGGCTGTCAGGGAGGTGTGATGGAAATCCCATGAGGCCTTGAGTTTTCTGCTGATGCTGAGACATTGTACCAGCCGCTGAGACACATGTACTGAAGTAGGACGGTGGCGCACACACATACACTCGCAGACGGTACCAGGAAAGTGTGTGAAACGGAAAGTAAAAGATACATAAAACTGTCACACGTTCAGGGCAAAAGAACCCACAGCTTGCTTCCGGCTATGGGTTCTGCTCTCTCTGATTGACAGATAGACAGCTAACCTCCTCAGTTATTTTTGACGTTTTGGACAACGGTTTGTCTGATTCCTGGTGTGTAGATGTGTGTTCAGATTTAAAAACACGAAATGATGCCACAATTCGACTTCTGCTTCAAGTCGTCAGATCGAACGGGGTCGTGTGGTGCAGCGGTTAAAACCACACTGGGCCGGTAAGCAAAAGGTTGCGGGCGTGATTCCCGCTGGGAGCCAATCACGATCCATCACCATTCTGTCCTTGAGCGAGGCAGTTAACCTCACGGTAATCCTGCGGGATTGTCCCTGTAATAAGTTCACATTCCCCCTGCCCTAGATGTGTGGTCATGAATAAATGAGAAGTTGACGTGCTCGATTCCGTCTAAAACCAACAGACAATTCTTATTTTGCAAATTCTTTAATTCTTAATGCACACACCACGAATGAACTCAATAATAGAGGGACTACAATATTTGTACTTGGCACAAGATTTGGTGTTGGCAATACTTATAACTCCTATTATACGGAATATTATTTATCATTAATATAAAATGTGATCATTTTAACAAGCAGAAATCTTTTGCCTCTATATCTCGGGTTTAACCAGGAAATTGCATTTTACGTATTTATTTTTATGGGAGATGAATTTAAATGACGTCAAACTGACATTAGCCACAATATTGTACCAGACAATTTCTAAATTATTATTATAAACTTATTGTTGTAAATTGTTATGCACTTATTCAAAAATTTTAACCAACAAAATTGACAAATTTCAGCTTAAAGAATAAAAGGACACATTCTGCTGATGGAACCAAATCATTAATCACGATTATTTTTTTTCTGTTATACAGTAGCACAATGAATCTGAACAGCAGTCCCTAGAATCTGATTATGTACCCTGGTTCACGCACCCCCTGGCTGCGAACAAATGCTTAAAATATTGCGAGTACAGCAAAAAACAAAAGCAGTGCCCCACTGTGATAACTGTTTCTTATGTTGTTGTTGCAAGATTTCATTCCCTATGACAAAGTTAAACTACCCACAAAACTGCACAGCACAGCCGACTGCAGAATGGGCTGATTCTACAGAAATAAACAGGACTGACCTGCTGGATCATTACATTTACACATTTGGCAGACGCTTTTATCCAGAGTGACTTACATTGCCTTAACCTATACATTTATACTTAGGTATGTGCAATCCCCTGGGATCAAACCCACAACTTTGCGTTGTTGACGCAATGCTCTTGCCACTGAGCTACAGCAATGCTCGGTGTTTATTAATCTTGCTTTGACAAATACAGTAAATTCTATCATGGGTTGTCTGTTTCGAACAAAGCTGAGTTTCTTTGAACATTTTTCAATGTGTACAGGTGTATGTGGCGGGAGGGTTGTGCAACACAAATCTCATCTAATTAGAGTTCACTTTCTTTAAAAAACAGGACAGCAGTTCCAAACTCATCTGGTAAATTATCCTTATTGCCTACAATGTTACACTTAAGAAATAAAGCCACACACAGGTAAGGGACAGCATGTGGGTGAGCAATCGACATCAACATTTCCATTTTGAGCATAACTGTCTCTTCAAGACAGCTGTTTCAAACAGAGTTTCGACACCCACGTTACTCAGATTGTCCACATACAACCACAAAACTGACGCTGCCTTCCTGTCATGATTCTGTCCCATCATGTCATGTATCATGATTCTGTCCCCTCATGTCATGTATCTCTTGATCTAGTGGCAGGATCATGACAGAGCCTCATGTTTTGTGTAGAGAGAGACATGGCAATGATTGTTTTGACATACCATGCACTCTCTCTGGTCTCATCTTTGTCCCCACCCCCTCGTTTCCTCATTATTGCTTGTTAATAATTTCATGCCCTGCACCTGTTCCCCTCTTGATTTGATCCCTTTATGAGGCCCCTGTGTTGGTTGGTTGTGATTTGTATGGTGAGTTCCTGTGCCTCAGTCGAGTCAAGTCAAGTCAAGGTCAAATGTTTAACTTTAGTCTTGTTTAAGTGCAGTTAGTCTTAGGCCTGTCTTGTCATGTTATTATATTCCCCTGTTTTCTTCTACGCTGGGTTCAATGCGTGTCAAAAACTACTATATACTTCAGTACTTTATTCAGAACACTTAAAATAAAAGGGTGCGTTTTTTTTCCATTTTTTTTTTAGCTCTGATAGCCTCTAGTCCCCATTCACTTTCATTATAAAACAGAACAGTGCAGATTTATACTTATCTGCTCAACTTATCCTTGTTTCCTATAATGTTTCACTTTAAAAAATAAAGCTAAACACACGATAGGAACAGCACGTGGGTGAGCAATCCAAACTGCCCACAAAACTGCACAGCACAGCCCACAGCAGAATGGGCTGAAACTACAGATATAAACAGGACTGACCTGCTGGATGGCTTGGGACAAACCAGTGCGTAAAACCATCAGTACGAAGCGTGGCACAACCCATTTCAATTAATCAAAGCAAACTAATTATAACCAAATTGTTCTACTTAAAAGGAAAAAACATTCCTGTATAAACATATGCTATATTTAACAGTTATAATGCATGTATTGATGTAACGATCAGTGTGTTCTGACAGTTATTAGATGGCCCACACCCAGGCTTATGGAACATGGAGGGTCTTTAAAGAGTAGTTCATCTTCAAAACTAAAAATCTGATATCATTTACACGCCCTCTTGTCATTTCAAACTTGTATGACTTTATCTCTTATGAAGAACACAAAAGAAGATATTAGGAAACATATTGGTAACAGAACAGCAACTCCCCCCATTCACAAGTGAATTGGGGAGCTGTCAACAACATTCTTTAAAATATCTTCTTTTGTGTTCTGCGGATGAAAGAAAGTCTTAAAGGTTTGAAATGATAGGAGGTTGAGTAAATGATAAAGGAATTTTCATTTTGAAAGTGAACTACTCCATTCTACTTTAAAAAGGTTTATTCAACATGGAAAGTGTTATTGTGTGTTTTCTCATACAAATGTAAAAGTATAAAGTAAGTAAAAATAAATGGGATAAAAGATAAGTATTTTAGAAATGGTCCCACAGTGTGTCTCTTTGTGTTTGTTGTAAAAAGCAGGAGGATAATGACTCTTAAAGTGCTCATTTGTTTAAAAAAGTTTGTTCTTGCTTTGACAAATACAGTCAAATCTGTAATGGATAGTTTGTATTGAAAAAAAAAAAATTCAGTGTGTACGTGTGTGTGTTGCGGGAGGGCTGTGCAACACAAATCTCATCTAATTAGAGTTTGATGTATTTTATTACAGCTGCACCAAACAGGGCAGCCTAATAAAAGTCTGAGCCTACACCCGAGTGTAATTAGTCACATTTAAGAGGCACTAATGGACTGTCACCGAAATCCACAGTTCACTGTCGCTATGACGATACATCCAGCAATGCGTGGACACCTCACGCGTGTTTGGCCTCCAGGCTGCGTTTATTGGCTGCCAATTATTAAAATCAATGCAAAGCCCCCATAGGAAAGAAAAAAACACGAAGGATATTTAATATTTCAATTGTTTTTCCAAGACTGCAATAATATTAATGGAACAAATGGACACTTTTGGCAACTTATAACACACCAAAGACACAGAAAAACACGTATTCTCGCCATATGGCCCCTTCAATACCAAAAGGTCTCATCCTATAAGCACTTTCAACAAGGTGGTGTGATTTATTAGGGTCTTTATGAAATGTCTGTAATGTTTTTTGCTTAAAAACACTCAATGGCTGTGTTAACAAAGCCCTCAATGCTCATATTAACCTTTTTCGGTATGTGTCTCTTTAATTGATAATGAGTTAAAGCCATTGCACATTGAATCCGAAATTTATGTCCGAAATTTCAGCATGTTAAAACATAATTACGACCTCACTATTGTAAATCACTTTTACAAACTGTCTCCGATATTGTCATACCTCATAAAAAAATTCTGACTGTAAATTTTCAGTTTTTTTTGCATCCGTAGCAAGCATTTTTTAGAGGCGTTTTGACAATCCTGAGACACCGTACAAACGTGAGCCAAATACAAATGCATACGAAAATTTCGGACTGTATGTGCAAAGACCTTTACTGCACACCCCACCTCTCTTCCGTCCGGCGTGTCGACAAAACTTCTAGTGCTGCCATGGCAACCGTTTGGCTAAATGAAATTTCCCGATCTCCTTCGCGGATAGTTTCGTTTTAACCGCGGTATTCGCCCTGGTTCTACCTATAAAAGCACTTTATCTCGCCATTCATTTGCAAAACAATAATCATTAGTGAAAGCGAGGCGCAGTTAAACATATCAATGCACATAACCACAAGTTCCCATTTTCCAAAAATAAGATATAAATATAGAGTAAGTTTAAAGCTGGCTTTAAATGTTCTATTTAGCCTGACATAGCTTCTCTCGCTATCATATGCTAAGGTTATCCTCATATACGGTCTTGCACATTTACGTCAATTCAGACTATTGATAAATATCACTTATATTGCCAATTTTCCCTTGTTCAGTTGGTCTCGCTCCGTGGTTAGGGGAACAACTTTGAAGCTAATCCTGCTTGTACTGTCCCAGGTTGATAAAGCACTCTGGCTTAAAGTGATTTGCACAAACAAGCAGATTTTTACAGGTTTCTGAGGGATTTCCACTAAAAATAAAATAAATACACTCCACTCTTGTCTCCTCCAAGGCCTCTAAATAATGATTTGTGTTCATCTGGGCAGCCAAGAACAGAATATTAAGCATGTTTTTTGGAACTTTTACCATGATGTCAGAACAAGTTCACCGCTGCAGCTTGGGGAAACAACAATGACGGCAGCTGCGTGGGAGGAAATGTGCAGATTAATGGGCAGTAATATTATAATAAGAATCCATTCCTACGTCAGAAGGGGAGCGAAATCTGATAGGGTCGATTTCTCATAGATTTGCAGAGAAAGGCTTACCAAAACAAACTAAATGGGTTGCATTTATCACGTTTTCTGAGTTGGTAGATACTCCGGGGACTCCATTATAGGACTTAAACACAGAAAAGAATCAGATTTTTATAGGATGACCCTTTAAGACCTGCTATCAAAAAGTCATAAATTCAATAAAATATGTGTAATAAAATGCTAAGATTAAACTGTGTGCCATTTTTATTTTCGTGGTTACCTCAAAACAAAACCTTAATTGTTTTTTCTACTTTTCTGAAAAAAATGTTATGTGGACATTCATAATAAAACTGGGCCTATGAAAAGCTTAATAAGTTGAACGAGATGCATTTGGTATTCATACATCAGAAGTGTGTGTCAGCAAGACATAAAACAGCATCAAATGTGACAAAACCAAAGGGTCCTACACATGCCGGCACATGCCTTGATGAAAAGGGTGTGTGTATGTGCTGCCTTTGTCATAAAAAATGTAAATATCTGTTCTTATCAGAAAAGTACATCGACTTCAGCGGCTGAAGTCACCTCCTTTTTCTTATCTCGGTGTTCACTCCCGTCTGAACAAACATCTCAATATTATTAAGCTTTCTGATGATATTCAACACATGCAGTATCTTATTACTTTTGTAAAAATGTATAATTGTTTTATACTTTTATTTCACTTCCACTCCCTTTACACATGCTAAACTATACTGTATATATGGCAGTCTATTCTGTCTCTAAATGGGGGATTATCATCCTTGCTATGTGATAGTCCCCTTCAACTCAACACTGCATAACTGCACATCATTGCTACTCTGTGTGTATGGTGTGTGAGGGAGAAGTAATGAGTGTCTGTCAGCGCTGGAGTCACACACCTTCTTTTCCATCAAGCTGCCTGCCTCTCCATCAATCAAAGCCCCATCTTTAGCCTGCCTCGTCACTTATCCCCATATCTGCTGAACACACCCTCTGTGTGTGTGTTTGTGCGTGTTTCATTTATCCAGAAGTCAATATAAAGAGAGATGAAGGCTCTAATGGGAAATCACAGTGTATGTGTGTGCGTATCAACACCTGATAAATCCTACAGGTAGGGTTTAATGAGACACTGACAGTATTGATACTATGCTGTGGAGAAGAGATAGGAGGAGAACTAAGTGCTACAATTCATTAAGGTTGTAGAGGTTTATATATTTCAAAAAGCAGGGGAGGCGTTTTAATCTACCATTTTTCATATAGCCGTGTTCACGGTGTGTGACTGTAACAGCAGGCCTACAGAAGCTTCCACACTGGACTACTACATTGAGTGTATCCTTTACATCTATTAAAAGAAAATGTGTGGTCAGACGATTATTATCGGAAAATAAACCCAAACAGGGGCCAATTAGATCTTGAACCACTCGAAATAAGTTTATTTAGCGAATATGACCATATTAATGTACTATTTTTCCTTATAAATAAATAACAGTATCTCCTGGCCTGAGATATGGAATGGGCTCCATCACTGCCCTTGACCCAGACGTGCAGCATAGACGGTAGTTAACTGTGTTTGTTGGTTGGTCTGGCTAGTGGCTAATATATAAATATTTAGAATTAATTTCATTTATATTCATATTTTATTGTATACTAATTGTATTAAATAAGCATTTGTTGAATTTTATTTATATTATATATTTTTTAAATAAGTTGTTGAATGGGTTGTGTAACTTTGTCACATTTCAGTTTACCCAAGTAACGGTTCTTCTACTGGTTACCCAAAATAATACTGTGTAGAAATACTTGTAACTTGTTAGCAACTGTAATCTACTTTTATTTTGCTTGTTATCAGCATCTTTGCGGTTGTATAACGGAAGTTCAGTTTGGACCACAAGTAACGTTTGTTTATGTTGTTGCTTTGAAACCGTCTATTGAAATGATGGCTATTGATTTGAAACATTTTATCATTAAATAGCGTCCTTAAACTGTCTTGCATGAGCTTCAAATGTCATTTAATCCTCGTAATGCATGTGCAGTGGTTATTCAGGAATATCAGACTGCTGGATAGTGTGATTGACCAATCAGAATGTAGTATCCCAGCGAGCCAGATACCAGAAATAGTTATAGGGAGTAGGTCATTGAGAATGATGATAGACCTCAGCTTCATTTACATGAGAAGGACGGGCTCAATTACATCCAAAGTAACTCATTTACATGCTACCACAACCTCGAATATGTAGACTGTAAAATGTTCAAGAAGTATAAATACAGTCGGATTTACTGAACAGAATGTGTTTGCGTCTGTCATTGCATTTGAAACTGCATCAATCACATTTTTTTAAATCACATAATGCAAAAAAAGCGTTTTTAAGTATGTTACCGTTTTCAGTTCAGCATGTGCCACATTTCTCACGTGCAGTATCTGACCACCAAAATGAATCCGCACTATAAGCACAATATGTGTAAAACAGGTCTAAGACCTTCCTTGTTCTTGTCCTAACCGTTAATAGGTAATATGCAGTACATCCAAATTTGTGCATTGTATTCTGCACATAGTTTTATAAAGTACACAAAAGTGTACCCATGTGCCCTGCCCTCACACATTGTTTGTTTGAATTGTTCTATAGCTTTATGTACAAAAAATTCCCCTGGCTGTGATGTGTGGCAATATTGTATCCCTTTATCCAGTCCAACTCTGAGTTAGCACACACACAGTGGAGAAGTCAAATATCTGTAGCATGCAAACACTTCAATCAGAATGTGTTCTCGCTGTTCAGCACTGTTTACTTTACCAGTCAGATCAGAGCTACTGTAAACAGTACAGAGCAAACAACATTCAATGCCCATTTCTAAAGAGAGAAAGAGGGAGACAGAATGGTTGTTACATTTTTTTCTGAGGAAATGCAAGTGGTGGTCACTTATGTAAAACTTGCTGCTTAATGCTAGGGTTCTGTAGGTAGTTAGCATAGCAATGCTTTATAATAAATAGCCTTTGGTTGGTTTTCAGAGTGTTGTTGTATGGTTGTTAAATGGTTGCTAGAGTGTTGTTGGTTGTTGCTTACAGTCCCCATACACTGCAATGCTCAGGTACCTCCTCCAATACACATATATATCCATGTTTTCTTTTTACATGTTATTCTGCTCAACCCAAATATTAATAAAATCATCTGTTTGACACCATATAGTAAGAAGAAATATCACATATTGGTTGCTGCAAGATTTCAATTAATCTAATAGCACTAAAACAAAGACTGGGCCAAGTGAGCCCTGTTTTATGCCGGGGAAATGCCTGTCACTAAAATCATACTTTTGAAAGACTTCTTGGTCTTTTATTGTATAGCTTTCACAGCAGATGTTTTCATCGGTGTTGAACTGTCTGTAACTTAAATAATCTGTAATGGAGAAATACACCGGCGTCTCACTGAAATTGAGTGCAGTTGAAACATGCATTTATTTAAAGCCTTCGGGTTCAAAATAGCTGAAAAATCTTCTCTTTGGAAACGCTTCTGAAAATTGTGCTATAAACATTGGCTGTAGATGTTCTGCCAAGTAAAGCACCAAACAGATCTATTGTTTTGTTTATATCCGTGCTGGAAGTAGGATGTTGCGTTTCCTCTTTTTGTTTACAGAAGGCTGATTTTCATATTATCCATAGAGGAAGGGTCATAAGTAGTTATGGTGTTGATATAAAAAAGATACATTTGATGTTTGATGTTTACCAAAGCTTACTTACGTACGATGTTCTGAATAATCTGCAAAAAGGATATTACATTGTGCCAACTGGGAAGCTAATTCATTACAGTGTGTGTAATTTAACTAAAGCCACATAGAGGGAAAGTAAAGGTACAGGACATGGTCAAACTAAATCATACGAGTTGATTGATCAACATCAGAAGACTGAGCTTATTGAAATGAATAATTGAATTGTTGGCACAGGAAATTCCAGTTTTACATTTTCAACAAATTCAACATAATTTTTTTATTTGAAAAAGGTATATAGGTAGTTATACCGTAAATGTATCCTATGGTGTGACTGTGAAAGCAAAAATTTAGAAAAAAACTAACAATGAAAACAATCCTTTATGCTATTTTAAATAATAAATATCCACATGAATAATTTAAAATAATATATTATTCATTCATTTTCAATTCCTATATACAGGAACTAAATAAATTCCTGTTAATCTCAAATCACGAAAATGACACAAGAACATGCGGATACTCATTTGTTTGTAGTTTATGCTTTCAGTATCAGTACACAATATTTTCTTGCTGCCTGCCTGCCTGCTTTGTTGCGTGTTGTCTTAAGTATTTACTTTTGTGTTGTTCGCTTGCAACACACAGGGGCAAATTGCGCTGCTGAACTGAAATCATGCATGCAGCACTGCCCCAATAGGACAAGTGACAGTTCGATTAACTGGCCCAAATCTCTCTTACACTGGCCCCGGGCCAATCTTATTGTCGAGCCCTGCCATAAATCTAAAACATAACAAAAGTGCGTGTTTATGCAGCACATTTCAGCCTGGATTGTTTTGTGATCCTGTCACACTGTAATGCAGGCTTTGCAGAGGGGCTGTTTGTGAAGCATGGAGCTGCGCCAAGTATATTGGACCCGACAGGAGACTCGCAGTGAGCAGGTTTTTTTTTCATTTTTCATGTAAAGTGTTGGTCCTTAAAATAGTAAAAAAAAAAGGCACAGTGGCAAACATCAGCCAATTTACTGTGAAAGGGACCAGGGTGGAAATGGTCATTAAAAATTATGAAAATTCCAGGAGCCGGCACCCAGCCCGGCCCAGCAGCCGGCACCCAGCCCGGCCCAGCAGCCGGCGTCACGCCCTGTCCAGCCGGGCTTCCGACCGGCGTCAAGCCCTGTCCAGCCGGCCTTCCGACCGGCGTCAAGCCCTGTCCAGCCGGCCTTCCGACCGGCGTCAAGCCCTGTCCAGCCGGCCTTCCGACCGGCGTCAAGCCCTGTCCAGCCGGCCTTCCCTCCGGCCTTCCAGCCATGGTCCGTTCCGGGGTCCAGCCCAACAGCCCTGCAGGGGACTAGGACAGTTCCCCCAAGAACTTCTCCTGTCAAGCCCCCTGGGGCTCCGCGCTCTGGCGCGTCCCCAAGGGCTGGAACTTCCCCACCCAGCCCTACCCCTTTTGGACTTCCCATGTTTTCTTGTCTGTCCCCACCCCTCCTCCCTTGTTTGTTATTTTTATTGTCCCACCCTAACCCATTGGTTGTAATGTCATGTATGCCCCTTATTCTGTTGACCATGTCTGTCTGGTTCTTGTCTTTGTCTAAGTCTGTCTTGTCCTGTTTGTGCCTTTGAGGAGCATCAGGTTGCTGCTCCTTAAGGCGGGGGTTCTGTCATGGTTTCACCTCTCCTTGTCAGGTATTTCTTGGTTGAGAGGTGGAATCATACAGAATCCTTTGTTTCATGTTGGAGTGAGACGATTTCATCTCTCTCTGTGTCTCGTCATTGTTACCTACATCTCGTTCCTTGTCATCCTCTCCTTTAGTGGTAATCCCCAGCACATGTTGCTCGTTAATGATCCTCTGTTTGTTCCCCTATAAAGAGTCCTCATTTCATTGTCTGGTGCGCGTTCATTGTATGTGATACCTGGTCATTGTACCTATGTACCTGTTTGGTGTCGATGTACTTCCCTGTCACTGCTTTGCCTGTCGCTGTTGCTGTCTATTGTCACCTTGTCTCCTGAGTTCCTGTTACCCCATGTCCTGTAAGTTCAGTTTAGTGATTGTATTAAGTGTTTGTTTTCTAGTTTAGATAGTCCGTGTCCTTATTTAGTCATTAGTTCATCGTGCCTTGTTTCCCCAACGTGGGTTTTGTTTTGTCCTTTTGTCTAGTGTTATATATAAATAAATCTGTTAACCCCTTAATTCCCCGTCTCTGCCTGCAATTGGGTTCTCTCGTGAGTTTCATGACTAATTACGAGAATATTCGTTTCAGCCGTGTCATATCACCCCTTTAATTTCTGTATAGAATGAGTTCTATTTGTAATAATTTGTACTAGTTTTGTAACACTTTACAATAATATTGTATTTGGTCAAATTAGTTACATTAACTAACAGTGAACATTACTTTTACAGCACTTATAAATCTTAGTTCATGTTTATTTCAGCATTTACTAAAACATTTTTAAAATCAAACATTGTCACTGTTAACATTAGTAAATGCACCATGAAATAACATGAATAACTGTATTGACATGAAGTAACATGATTAAGGATTAATAAATGCTGAAAAAATTTATTGTTGTTAGTTTATGTTTGTAAATGTATTCATCACTTAACAAATAGCACCTTATTGTAAAGTGTTACCCCGATTTTTATAAGGGACATCCCAGAATTACGTTACAACATAACCAGCATAACCCATTTCACGTTCGAAGAGAATCTCTTTAAAACACAGTGAGATTTGTAAAGTATTCTGAGGAATCGTAAAAGCTCACCTGAGCGTCTCGGCCATACGTCTCAGATCTTCATTCTGCTGTTTCAGCCTCTCCAGTTTGGCCAGGATCTTGGAGAGCTCCCTGCTGGACCGTTCAGGATGATCATTGTCCCGGACAAGGTGACCCCCGATGTAGAAAAGCAGCGTGCCCCAGGCCAGCAGCACTAGCATAATCCAGCGCCACGAGCCCGTCCAGGGACGCATGGCGCCTACTGCTGCCCAGAACACACTCCTTTCACAACACTGGAGTCTGAGGCATGCTCAACCCAGCAGCAACGCACCACCTCAAGGCTCCTCCACAGCAGAGGGTGAACGTCAGGAGTCGATGGGGCGTTTCTTGCGTGCGTGTAGACGTTCAGAGGTTATATCATGGCAGCGGCCCCTCGGGGAGAAGAAGCGGAGCGTTCGAGTATGTGCGGATCTTGTTTTCCCCCTGCTTCGAGATCCTCTGAGAACTTCGGAGGACTGATGGCTCAGATTAGTTCCTCTTCCTCCAGGGTGTCTCCAAGGATTTCTGCCTCTGTAAAAACACAGCAGCGTGTGTGATAAGTGAGATGGCAGGACATGCTTGCAGTAACAGTGAGAGATAAAGGAATAAGTGAGGTCTGAGATTATCAGCTCCGCCCTTTCCTCCACATGGATATAAGACTGGAATGAGCTCCACTGCTGAGAAAGCTACAGTCGCACAGCTATTAAAGAAGATTAAAATGAGCTCAAGAAGTCAGAGCGAGATTCAAGTCAGCAGAAAGTTAGTGTGAATTATGAACTTCTGAGTTGCATGTTGGAAAAGTGTATTAATAGAGTAAAAAAATGATGCTTGATTCTGC
The DNA here is from genome assembly GCA_008369825.1 of Triplophysa tibetana. Taxonomy (NCBI): domain Eukaryota; kingdom Metazoa; phylum Chordata; class Actinopteri; order Cypriniformes; family Nemacheilidae; genus Triplophysa; species Triplophysa tibetana. The sequence continues at coordinate 12,211,055 of CM017907.1, read as the reverse complement.
AATAGTTTAAGTATTATGATTCAGCAAATATGTAAATTGATTCAGACTGATAACTTTTTAGTTTGTAAGTCCACCATAATAGGGCTCCTGTTATATACACAATATGATGAATAGTATGCAAATATTCTGTACGCACAGCACACAGTGTATGATACTGTATCTGTACAATGCACTCAGGTTGACATGTAACTTTCATGTGACCATGGAATAGAAAGTAATACTGCTTAAATGCTTATGATATTTTGCCAATGCCTATCTAAGGTCATAACTGGATGCAACTAGCGAAATTAACGATGTAATGAAAGTCATGTGAATCCTATACATTAGTATGATCATCTCTCTATTGCAGCTTCTAGAATGGAACTATTTGCAAGCTTCAAATTTTGCTTAACAAATTTGTTGTTAATGTCATCACAGCATCAGAGTGCAATGAATGGACGCACGCACACACGTATTTACATACGTGCACGCACACACATAAACACTCACCTAAAGTATTATTAGGAACACCATACTAATACTGACTCCCTTTCGCCTTCAGAACTGCCTTAATTCTATGTGGCATTGATTCAACAAGGTGCTGAAAGCATTCTTTAGAAATGTTGGCCCATATTGATAGGATAGCATCTTGCAGTTGATGGAGATTTGTGGGATGCACGAAGTTCCCGATCCACCACATCCCAAAGATGCTCTATTGGGTTGAGATCTGGTGACTGTGGGGGCCATTTTAATACAGTGAACTCATTGTCATGTTCAAGAAACCAATTTGAAATGATTCGAGCTTTGTGACATGGTGCATTATCCTGCTGGAAGTAGCCATCAGAGCATGGGTACATGGTGGTCATAAATGGATGGACATGGTCAGAAACAATGCTCAGGTAGGCCGTGGCATTTAAACGATGCCCAATTGGTACTCAAGGCCCTAAAATGTGCCAAGAAAACATCCCCCACACCATTACACCACCACCATAATTGCATTAATGAGAAATTGAACAGGTGTTCCTAAACATCCTTTAGGTGAGTGTATAGTAGAGTATATTTATTTTTTTCATGTCTTTTTTAGCTCAAATAGCTTAAAGAAGATTATATGATGGAATAAGACTAACATTTTTCACAACTTTCATGCATGGTTGCATTTTGTCAGTCATTCACATTGCTGTTGAGTTACTTTATGTTGCTCCTGAGGTTTGTTTCTGTCGAAATTCATATGACACTTGACTGAAATGACAATTAATACAAGCAGAAATGCCGCTTTCAAACAAAACTGTGGTCTTTAGATTTTTATACAAACACATTCAATTCACCCCGATACGGAACCCTCAACCTTACCTTTGCAAGCCCCATTTAAGCTCTAGGAACACTAACAGCAACAGAAAGACATGTCTTTTTATTGTCTTTGTATTATGCACGGCACTCTGTCTTTTTTATCTCATCACAATCAATTCAGACGACGAACTCACGACTCACAATAATTCATTTCGCTGTGGCAGCGCAGATTGAGGGTCGGTGCTGAAAAGCGGCGCGGGACAAGCCGTGACAGGCACGCACAAACCTGCCTTGTGACTCTCGCTCGACTCGAGAACGCTTGTAAATTCATTTATTGACTTGAATGAGCAATCACAGTTGAACTGCACTTGTAGCACAATCTAAAGTTATACACACGGCGCACCCACGGCATATCTTAAAAGCAAAGCATTTACGGAGCCGGAATAACGCGCCACTCACTGTGCATGTAGAACGAGGCCGACGGACGGGAGTATCTGACAGATAGGGGAATGCAGGCAGTGCTTATCCTTCATTATGAATGAGGGCGGAATATGGAGACCCATTATGGATTTCTGCGCGGAGCATATACAATGCATTATAGATTGCGGTGGTGTGTCAGACCCGGTAATCAAAGGCTGCAGTGCGGGACTGAATCAATAGAGTGACCTTCTGCTAGTGTCTGAATACAGCAGACCGGCAGCTATTTATGCACATCACTACTGCAGTCAACAGGGCGTATGTGCATCGGGAGCTACACGTAAACAAAAGTTGTTGCACACGCTCTTATTAGCATTCACAACATCATCTTATGATCTTATGCATGCATCCAACTTATTAAAACAGATCTAAAACATTGAAATCGTTTGACATAATAGTACACCATGATACATTTTAACATCTCTAAAACTAATTGTATCAATTTCATTCTGAAATCATGGCAGTGATGTCAGAAGTGATGTAATGCTGAGAATATTAACTTTACCTCCTGTGTTAACACATGATATTCAGGTGTTAATATTGCATTTCTGTCAGTAGATCATCCAGTAATTACACATTAGACCTTATAAGCTGTTTCCGTAAATTATGTGTTTTTTCATTACCGTTTGCAGTATACCATTGTGAAAATATATTATTATGTGGGAAAGAGTCGAATAACATTCTTACATTTTCAGCAAAATCGAAGCCGACAGTTCAATTTACAGAATAAATCATTATTTACAAGCTTGCAGTTGAGAATCGGGGCAAGAAAACAGCTTTCAAAAAAGATTTTTTTATGTTATTTTATGCACTTGTCCACATAACTATTCTTTGTTTACCTCTAAATTTAAAAACGTAAAATTGCAGCTTTAACTAACCGCATAAGTCGACACCTGCTTAGCAAAATGAAATGTGCAAAAAGTCAAGTCACTCTAGTGTCATGCAGCGCAAATGTATTTGCAACAAAGAATGACATTTAATTTCTTCAGGCCTGAAGTGTGCAATACAGGACGACACATCTATTTACAATACCAAATAAAGTGCCTCTTCACAATGACATTGTACTTATTTAAGCTTATAATTAACTTACACTGAGGGGTGAATTGGATATTCCATGTTTCTTACACAAACATATATCAGAGACAGCGAGTGTAAGTTCACGCTCGACATCCTCATTACAGAAATGTCTCCATTCACTGCTATTAGTCTTAGTTTTAAATGGAAAATGGGGAGCAAGTCATTAAAATGCTGCATTAACCGAACCGGACGATTTGGTCCTGAAAGAGAAATAATCTGTAAACTGCACCGTCCTGCATGAGTGCACCCTCCGGTAGCCCGCTCCTAAAGCTCATGAATAATTGAGATCTGCATAGTGACACAGCAGCAGCGTGCACTGCCGTGCAGGCAAGGACAGCAATAAATCCATAATTAATGCCTGCATTTATGAGCAGAACAACAGCCTGCTCAGGTAAGGATGCAATTTCGGGTCTTACCGGTCATGCTGCTCAACAAAATAATGACATATAAACCAAATTTATGAAAAACATACAACTACACAATGGTTTCACTGCAAAAAAACATCATCTGATTTTTTTATATTTGTAATTAAAGAGATTCTAAAGATTCTTAAAGAAATTCTGTCATTATTTACTCACCCTCAGACCGAAATAACAAGCTTGTTTCTTCATTTTAAAACTATAAAGCACAAAGTGAGCCAGTAAACTCGAACCAGCTGAGCAGTCATTTATACGGTCATGCTACAGTGACTTCCACTATTAGGTTTTTCATACCTCAGATCTTCAACGTACCATGAAATATTTAATTGTGCTTTGTAACAAACTTTCGATGCAACGCTTTTTCATAGAGCAGCTGGGTATGACTGAATCTTAAAGTGTCAAATACTAATATTTAAAAATCAATATTTATCGATTGAATGCTACCTTGACAAATTTTGCTACCTTCACATTTTGCCACAGTGTTTCCTAAACGATTTTTATGCAGTATTTCAGCAGAAGCATCAGTAAAATTCACCCCCTCATCGACACCAAACCAGAATTATCATTAAATTCCCTGTGAACCGGAAGTTGCGATCCTTTTTACTTCTGTTAATGCGGATGTGCATTTTTAGATTTTAACTGAAGATATGACGGTACATGAATTTTAAAAAGCAAATGTCCCACATTAATAAGCTATTTACAATAAATGCTGCAATATTTCATGACAAAAGTTTGAATTCTCATTTTTTATTTCATTTGGACTATCACTAAAACTGAAATTATTACAATTATTCACTTATAAACCATTAGGCAACTGACGATGTGGTAGAAAAATAAACTTGTTACATGTCCCAGGTTATTGAGACACCTGAGCTTGCATGTTTTTACGCTTTAACAGTTGTTTGCTGTCAGTCATGGTGAAACTTTTGCGATGAGTAAACAGAAACCGCTGTCATCAACAAACAAATCTGACTAAAAGCGCTATTCACAGAAAGCCAAAACATGTTTTGCATCCTTCACAAGCAATCAGCAGAATGGAAATTGTGAATAATAAAAGCATCTACTCACTTTTCCAACCTCTGCTCTGCAGTGATGTAAAACTACAGCATAAATTGTCTTTAAAGTTCTGTAACATCTCTCTCTCTCTCTCTCGTATGAACCACATCACCTCTCCTTCAAATACAGGTGTTATAAGGACGCACCCACAGGTTTAATGGATTAGTAATTTAAGATCCAACTACATGCCTTAATAGATGATAACATTGTTTACTTTAAGCTTCCAGGATGCAGATCCAGGATGCAGATTTACATTTTACACGAGTCAAATCTCCACCTTTACCCCTAGGGTAGCCTATATGTTAGCTTCTTCTGTTGTTTATACTTATTTTATAACCATTTTTTAAAACAGCATTGCCTTCAGGAGAGTATTTGTTTCTGTCAGGATATATGTCCTCTAGAAGTAATTTTCAGAAACATTTTGTTACAAATGTACAAAAGTTTTATGTCAAATACTACACTGGAATCAATAAAAATGGTCATTATGCTGTCTAAAGCTATAGATGGAATACTAGGAAACATAAACCCACATGAACACAGTAAAGGGGATTTCAAAATATTATCCAGAGCATTCATTTCCCGATCTTACTATATTTTGTTTTGAATAAATATTGAGATTACTCAGACTAGTTTAGTTCAGTTTGTTTATACAGCTATAAAAATACACGATAGCCTTTTGATAGATGAACCACACACAACATAATAGATTCTCTGACGTTCTTTCCCATTCGGAAGAAATGTCAGGTGAACTCCTTTCATCAATAGAGGTGCATTGTGGGATCCCTATATGTCTATCGACCACTCCCTCTTACTGCATTATACAGCCTATTCTTCCACCAGACTCCAGTACAGATCCGATGTTCTGTGAGAAACCCTGATAACCAATGAGCTTTAGTTTAAATAGAAGATCAATGTATTAATCATTCGGAAGGAGGTCGAAGAATGAGTTAATTATTTGGTATGAAATAGAAGGATGTAATCTTCAGGTGAGGCCTGTATGCGTGTTTGTGAACTATAAGTGTGTTTTATACAATATCTAGTGCAGTTTTGCCTCGAGGGGCTAAATGTGAGAGGGTCAATTAGACCATTACACACAAACAAAAGGCAACAATGTTTCACATGAAAACCAGGCCTTGCTTTCAGAGAAGATCTTGAGATTTCAACTTCAGAAATGGGACACTTCCCAAACCACCGTATGGCGTGTTTTTTCAATTGTTTCCAATGGAAATGGCGCTTTTTCTGTGCTCAGCGCTGGTGCTATGCGTTTTTCCCACGATCAGTTGAAAAATGCTCAACTTGCGGGGGGTTTTCAGCCGAGCTCCTGTCGTTTTCAGTCGCGAAAAAGCACCTCGGTGGATACAGCCCCTTAAGGATGACGTGTGATCTTTAAGAGAACCTTTTACTTTTAAAAAACCTCTCAGAGTTGTTATCGCTTAAGGCAACCCACTTAAAAGTGGACCATTGAAACATACCTCTCATGCATCGGAGGCGAAAGGAACACATGGTTTGAAAAATGGTAATGCTTGTGCTTAATGTATAAAACTTGCATTTTTACATACCATATGCATATGTTGTCTTTTATAACAAAAACAATATAGCCTTGTTTAATCCCACCTGGTATCACGACTAACATTAAACATCCAATGTTCAACATTTTAAAATCATCCAAGGATTCTGTATTCACTGTATTTTCTGTCTTACATTGACAAATAGGTTTAGACCATCAGGTGTTTACACAGCCAAGAAAAACTGCACCTTATCTCTATAGCTGGAAGCACATTTAGTCTTACTTAAGTTAAAGAAAACACACAGCATCTGTCACACACAGAGACCCAGAGCCACTGTGCTAACGTCTGCCACAGTTAAACATCCGGACGGCAATTTTCACTGACATCGGCATTAGTTTATTTGAACTCTTCTATGCCATTGACAGGTCAGTAGTAGAATTGGTGGTAAATGTATGTGTAAAAAGTTTTGTATATAGGAATTGTATGATGATGATGATACAGCACAGTGCGTCTTTCAGCGGTGGTTTAGTTTAAACTGATGGACAAAATGAATCTCAAGCCGAAATATATGTCGCTATAGTAACAAGTTTGTCAATCATCACAAATCCAGGAGGGTGTACTATGTGTAGATGGCTAAAGTCGTTCGAGAACCAGTGGGCTGGTCTAGAGAAGCAGTCGTTGATATTATTCTGATGACGCTGTGTACAACCTGTACAACATTCCAGGTCTGTTCGCTGGGCCTGATGTCAATAAAATTTGTGATTTCAGTAAAAAGGACTTCTTCAGTACTGACTCTTACAGGATCTTCGTTTGAATAGGAAGACATGCTAATCAATTAAATGGAAAAATGGACTGACAATTAAATTTGCATCTTAAATTTGCAAACTTTGCATATCAGTAGGAATCTGCACGCATTGTTACTGGGTAGATAGAAAAAAACATGCTCAAAAGAAGCCATAAAAATTAATTGCACTAAATAAATCCACACACAAAAGTCCCTCAATTTCCCTATTTAATATTTTTTACCAAAGATGCAGAAATATACAGGCTCATCAAATCAATGAATTTATTCCACAAGATAAGAACTTCTTTAAAGTTCAATAAAGCAACAAAACACGGTCATGTAAGAGGGTGCTTGCTCAAAATACTCAAAAAACCTCTCCACAAGCAATTATTAAAATTAGTAATTTAAATGGTAGTTAAGAATTTCCATTACCAACCAAAAGTCCCCACTGAAGCAAAAGAGGATCTGTCCACCCTCCAATTATCAACCCTCTGGCCCCATTATTGCCGGTCCAGATCCTGAGTCACAACAGGAGCAGGTGGCTTGGAGGACAGGCACAGAAACGGACCACCGCTGGCAGGGTGTGATAACATGAGGTGCACCTGATGTGTACCATGCCTCATTACGGCTGCAATAAATCCAGCATTAGGTCACACCTTTGGAGTTACCGATCCACCCACGTGCAAGTTTTAGGTGTCTTCAGGGTCCATGGATGTGCGACATACTGTAGTCGATCTGCAGAAAAGTTAATGGCCAGTAAGCATGTGGTCTCTGGACCTACTGGCACGTGTGCAAGAGCAGAACTGAACTTATCTGGCACAACAAGGACACCATGCCCCATTTTGATGACCCTCAAGATATATTTATACACCTACTTCACCTATTTATACTCCTTTTATCTGTGTTACTATGAAAACTTTCTGAGATAGCCTGAATAAACTTTTGACTACATATATTTAATGTAAACATGACAACAACAAGTTAAGTTAGTCTAGTAAGCTTTTAATGGGCAGTCGTGGCTTAATGGTTAGAGACTGGGACTTGTAACCCAAACGTTGCCGGTTTGAGACTCAGTCCCAGCAGGGATTGTAGCTGGAGGAGTGAATGATCAGTGCTCTCCTCCACCTTCAATAGCATGGGTGAGGTGAGACCCTTGAGCAAGGCACCGATCCCCCCAAATGTTCCCCGGGCGCCGCAGCAATGGCTTCTCAGTGTTCTTGGTGTGTGTGCACTTGGACGGGTAAAATGCAGAGCAAGAGTTCCAAGTATTGTACACCATCCCATCACTTTCACCTATTATAAACATGCCTTTTTAAACATTACTGGTGCACATCTTATGACAAAAGACGTATACTGTATAATTCAAGTTCTAAACATGCATTTAAGTCTGGGACTAAGCTAAGCATTGTCTGTAACACATTGACATTGTGTCTGTGATTTATTTTGTTTGTTTGAATCGACTATATGTAAAAACAAATGATGCTATTCAGTCATTCTAGAACCATCAAGTTTGTTTTAACCAACAAAAGCAAATTCTGTCATCCTATACACACCCTCATGCCAGACAAACCCATATGACTTTCTCCTATGGAACGAAACTACAAAGAAACACTACAACCAACCCAATCAGATGAATATGATCGATTAAAAAATAAAATATGAACATAGAAAATGTTCATTTTGTGAAAGAAAGTTGGTCTTTGTGGCTTTTGAGATGCATAAAGAATACAACACTTTTCACTTTTGCCGTTTTTACTTTTCACTTTTAAAGACAGTAAGCTTCCGGCCCTGTTTGATGTAGCTTTAACCTGAGGGTGAGCAAACCTAACATTTCTCTGCAAATGAAGCTGTGAGCAGAGTTTGTGTGAGATTTATGAGAAGCACAGTGAGACTGTTGAGTTTGTGGGTTAACGTGTGAAAGTTGTGCAGGAAAACTTGCGAAGTCGCGAAGCAGCCACGTTGAAGCAAGACACCGCAAACGTATTACCCCAGTTTTGTTTGTATGTGTTTTTTGTTTTAGTCTGCTGTGACAACGAGTAAAGTTTATGTAAAAGGTGTGGCCTGAGGCTATCTCTGATCATCAGGGAAAAGGTCACACCTGCTCAGAAAGAACAGACACGTTCTCCAAGGGTTCATGTGTATAAAAAACAATTATGCAAAAGAGTGGGCCTGTTCGAGCAGGGGGTGGGAGGGCAATTAGGAGAGGAAAGCTTTGGTTTGTCTCTTTCATCAGTTTTATATTCAATAAGTGTCACATTAGGCAGGCAACACCTGTTAAGCAATCTGGTGTTGTCTCTGTAGCTGTGTGTGTGTATGAGCATGTGTGTATTTGTACAACAAAGCTGATGTGAAGTTAACTAAATACTTGAGGCTATACAGACAGTATGTGACCCTGGAAAACAAAACCAGTCTTATGGGTACATTTTTCAAAATTGAGATTTATGCATCATCTTAAAGCTGAATAAATATGAGCTTTCCATTGACGTTTTGTTTGTTATAGGACAATATTTTGCAGACATACAACTATTTAAAACTCTGAAATACAAATTTGACATATTTACTGTAGGAAATTTACAAAATATCTAAATGGAACTTTGTCTTTACTCGCATAAAAGAAAAATCAATAATTTTGACTCATAAAATGTACGGTTTGCTTTTGATACAAATATTCCTCTGCTCCTTAAGACTGCTTTTGTTGTCCAGGGTCGCATATATCACTGCTTTCCTTCTAGAACCTTGTATCTCCCTATTTTGCGATTTATTATTATAAGTTACCCTTTCTATTTGTCTTTGTGCTTTGCAAATATCTAACAAATAAAAAGTATTAAGAAATGCTTGTCAACTTGGGCAACGCAATATTTAAACATGTAAAATGCCCATATCCTGAAAAACAGCAAATCTGTACATCCAAGGTTTTAGATGACAAGAAAACAAAACAGAGCTTAGTGTCTCTTATTGTATCAGAATTGCATTGAAAACGAATAAATGATATCCCCCCCAAAAATGTGGGTTGTTCCCAGATGCAAAGGAGGTTTAAATGGATTTTAGGGTCACATATCACTGCTTTCCTTCTAGAACCTTGTATCTCCCTATTTTGTTATTTATATTTTGTGCCATAATTCAGTATGATAAGTTACCCTTTCTATTTGTCTCTGGGTTTTGCAAATATCTAACCAATAAAACGTATAAAGAAGTGCTTGTCAACTTGGACAACGCAATATTTAAACATGTAAAATGCCCATATCGTGAAAAATAGCAAATCTGTATATCAGAGGTTTTAGATGACAAACAAAACAAAACAGAGCTTAGTGTCTCTTATTGTATCAGAATTGCATGAATACAATACGTGAAATCCCCCCAAAAGATGTGGGTTGTTGCCAGATGCAAAGGTGGTTTAAATGGATTTTAGTGGGTTTCTTTGGCATTATTAGGTTATTTTAGGTTGGTTGCTTAGTGGTTGCGTGTTGGGCCAAGTGAAAGAGACACCCCCTCACCTAGTCTCTATGATACTCTGGTATCGAGCTCATTTGGAGCACACAAATAGAACAATTCACATACATACTTTTTTAAGGGAAAAGTAATTGAATTACAGTAACTAATTACTTCACCCAACACTTCTTGGCAATCACCATTAACATCCATAACACCCATAAGCTCCAGTGACACTATATATTACTACACAGTCCTTTTTATTTAATAGCAACTTTTATGATAGTGCTTCAAAAAAACAGATCATCGAGAATGGCTCTGAATGAATCAGCTGCTGAATCATTTCAGTCCTTTAAAGTTCTGAGTCAAGAGCAAAAATAGACTTGATGACTCTCAGTGGGCCACGAGTGAGATTGGGGATATAGGTGTGAGGATGGAAATAACTTTGATTTAACTTCTTATTAGAGATTAAGGGTGTGGGTGCGTGTTTTACGGACTAGCTATAGTAGATCAAAAAGTCAAATATATTTCCATCCATCACAGCAGTAGATTAAAGCTGGAAGGATGTTTAGAAAGATTTACAGCCGTCACATTTAAAACTGAAATATCTGAAGATGGAATTCAGTTAAAGGGGAAATTAGTGCACAACTGGATTTTTGAAATAGCCAATAATATTGTTATATGTTAGATAATAGTATTGAACACAACCGAACATTGATAAACGAATATCTTTAAGATTTCATTAAACATGTCTTAAAAATTTTAATGACACTGTAAGTCCTTCTGGACAAGTTTTCACATCTGGCGAAGTCATCTATAGTAAACTTTGGTGTCAAATGCACACATTTATTACTACACAGGCCTGTTATTTTGTTTTCCTTGAAGCAACTGCATTTGACCATTCCTTGCAATCAAATATATTTTACTGACGGACCTTGTAGGAACACCTTATAGCCCAAGAAGTCAGTACAAAGCCATATTTTGTCTTAATGGAACAGTCACTGGATGTCGAGCATCACTGCAGTGGTCCCTGGAAGGGCGTCAAATCTATTTAATGTCAAGTTAGCTTACTGGGGCTGTATGATAGAGCAGATGAGGACAGAGTCGAGGCTTGTTCTTTTTTTGAGCTAATACAACACATGACCTTTACTCCATCATGTGTGCTAGAGATGCTTGCCAGAATGTGACAGAAAGAGAGACGTAGAGAAAAAGGCAAACTCTCATTTTGCCCTGTGTTAAGAATCATGTGTTTATGATTTGTACTATTAAAAAGGTAGAGGGATTCAAAGCAAAATGAATAAAGGCTCCGGCCACACTAATGTCATTCCAAACCTGTATGACTTTCTTTTGCAGAACAGATTAAGAAGATATTTTGAAAATTGTTGGAAACCCAATTGACTTCCATTGTCTGGACACAAAACCAGTGAGAGATATCAACATATCTTCTAGTCAGGTTTTGAATGACACAAGAGTGAAAAAATTAATGTGATTTTCAGTATATATACAGTATTAAATACTTTACTCTATTTGATTGTCTACAAAACATACTATAGAAGGTATAAAGAAGGTAAAATAAGAAGTGAGACTGGGGTCACGAGTGCAAGAAGCAAGGTAATGTTGGAAGTGTTTAGAGACAAAAACATCTTCCGAGCCTGACAGTCTCAAACACTCCATTTGCGTGTCTATGAGTGAGAGAACGAGAGAATTCCTGACGTGGTGATTACACTCCTTCCCTGTCAAACAACCCTACCCAAGACTCCCGAAAATAAGAAACAAAATCACAAAACAATGAAAAAGCAGTGTTTAGAGACATGAAAATACAAACGCTCGCAACTCTTAAAATCCTGGGACAAGATAATGAAAGAGAAATCTAAAGGCCCCCAACCGAAAGATGGAGAACACAAATCAATTACCTCCACTTTCTTCAAGTATGCTCCCTTCAAAGTGGAGCTGGAAGCAATTAGCCGAACAAGTTGTTTCGCGTGTTAGGAATTGAGTGAGATGTCCTTCCAAGTACTTTAATGTAGTCTCTGGACGGTCCGGGCAGTTGTTTGAAATCGGTCTCGGAGCTTCTTCTCTGGCTTACGCTCTTCTATTGATCTGAGCATCGGTTGGTTAGTAAGGAGTCGGTCTCGGTGAAGAGCGCAGTGCAGCGCTAATCGGTTTGTGAGTGCTTCTGAGAGATGAATGAACACGTTAAAACCTGTGTGAGGGGGCGTGTCTGAACTCTGCCCATCTTCACACCTCTGACTATGACGCGAGAGCATGCGTCATGCATTTACTCATGACATTTCAAATATGTATGACTTTCTTCAGGGGGTTGCGAGAGTAGACACATACGCAGGGTTATTTGTAAAAGAAAAAACACAATATTTGAACTTTATTTCCCTTGAAACTAACTAGTAACAAGCCCTTTTTGAGGGTTTGTTTCAGTACAAAACTCATCACACCCTATGATGAGTTTTGTACTGGGTAATTCCGTGAAACTGTCAACCTTACCACGAAAAAATACGTTTTTACCAGCGGTTTTTACAATGGTAACAACACAGATTTTAACATTTGGTCTTTCAAATACCCATGTGAGATCTCTCTTCAAATTTGTATAGCAATTTTTTTATTTTTAGTTCATGATTTTCATAGTCAGGTAAGTGCTGTTTTCAGGATTGTTACATCAATAACACTACACATTCCTCATAAATGGACACATGAAAATTGATATAATGTAACTATTTCATGTTCTATAAAGAGGCACCCCTTCTCAATTCAGTGGGTAATATTGCTTCAGGATTGTGCATTTTATTTTACAGATATCCTACAACGTTTATCGTCTCCCAAAAAACGCATCCTTTATAGTCACATTGCCCTATTTTTGAATAGATTTTTTTATCAACCAGGGTTTGGTAAAATATAAACAAGTGGTTCAATATAATCGTAACAAATTCATTCTCTGAGCATTATTATTTCACGCCCATAACGCAAAATATCACATCCATAACGCTGTAATTGTTAGGGATGTGCATTTTTCAATAATTTAATATTAGAATATTTGAGCTCATAAAAAACGAATATTCGAATATTGGTTTATTTAAATTAAGTTAATAATGACGTCATTTGCTACGTTTTTATTTAGTCACAATTTCACATCAAGCGTATAATTATCATTACATAATCATAATGCATCAAAATTATATATATAGGTTTTTTAATTTGGAAAAAAAATGTAAAATAAAAACTGCATTCAAACCTGCGCAAAACAGTATAATACACAAAAAACAGACAAATCGAAGCGAACAAAACGCAACATATATTGACCGTCTTTGATATATATATTTATCTTGTTTATTTTGTTTTACATTTTCTAGATAAGGAAAGCAAGCATATAGGTCTATTTTACTCCAGTGAAAAAGTCTGTTCTACAAGCCGACAGCGGAGAAAACGCGCTGCTCTTCTCTAACTCCCGGTAACAAAACCCAGATCTGACAAGAGTTGTTTCTAATGTTGATAAAGTAAACGGGCCTGATCACTTCAAGATCCTAAAATATACCCCACAACAAAGACGGAGCCGTATACGCTTTCCTGTGATGGTCGTCAGAGGAAGATATTCTGATCAGCACCGCAAAAATATTGTTTTCTTTGTCGTTCACGGACAGTGTTTGGGTTGTTACGCTTTAATTGGATTTGATTCATTAAATAAGGTAGGCCTATGACTAACGTGAGAATCACAGCGCGTTTTAAAACATCAAAAAAACATCCGTGCGACTTTATTTATCGGCTGTAACTTGAAGGCCACGGCACTACTTCAACTTCTAGAAGGAAAATCCTTGCTTTTAGGTTTGGAAAAAGGTGCCAGTCTTATGTTGGGGCCAAATTCATTAACATTTGTTGCAGTGAAATGTACATTTTCATGTTTCTAATTGTTGAAATTAGCATTACTTAATACATTTTAACGAAGGAATATGAATTTATTAAGAACAACCGCTCCGAACAAGTTATGGTAATAAATGAATTATTGTTAATCATTTAATATGACGTTGGCATTTTTATACCTATAAGTATTTTAACGAATTCTGGCTCACCAGTTTTTTTAAATATGAATATGTTGAAAGGTCCGGGCGTCCGGTGTGTTAACTTAAAATATTTAAACTAGCTTGCGATCTGAGTGAACAAAGATATAGGAACACATACAAATTATTTTCTATATATTATAAAATCATTACAGATGAAGTGAAGAAACGTAAAAAGACGTGACAGCTCTGGTCTTCTTTAGGGGTAACTTAACCTTGTGGTGACAGTTTTATTCTTATGAAAAATATGAATATTCGAATAGCATTTATAATATTCGAATAGTTATTGCGGATCGAATATTCGTGCACATCCCTAGTAATTGCCCTACTCTACTAAACTAGTTTGTGCTCTAGTGGTAATTTAATCATTAGATTCATAGCTATTAATGGTGATGATACAGCACAAGTCACATCCACAACAAATAGTAATGAGATCACAATTGCTCAAAGCAGGTTGGCATATATGAGCCCTCAAAAAAGCAAAAGTGATACCCTATCTGAGCTTGTTTTTTATTATAATTAGTGGGGGCAGATTTTTTTCTATTTTTAAACTCCTACTGGCAAATTTTGCACCACAAACTGTGAAATGAAAACAATATAAATTCCTATTTAAACTACAAAGGTTACGGAGTCAGCAGTGAGCAGTTCTCTTCTAATTTTTGTTTTTAGCCATATCAACCACATAGAATATTACGCTGCTGTCACTAATGTATTGCCATCCGATTTCCTTCTCAACTTTTTACACTCACTTCAGATAAAAACGACCATGATTATAACATAACTCTGTGAGATTGGTGCAGAAAGCTGTGAGAAAGTTAGAAAATGTTGTAAACGCTTTAGAAATCGATTCAGACTTTATATCGCTTGCTAACATACTCTAAAACCTGACGTCTCCACTCCAGAAACCAAGACCCGCCCATTTTAATTCTGATTGGCTATTAATGTTGTTTGGTTTAGAGTGATAGCCATTTTCCTCTCATGCCACTGGTAGGCAAACTTAGGAACTCAAACAGATATCAATCAGCCTTTTAGATGTAATATTTTAAAGTAAATCTTTTTTTTCCACAGTCAAACGCCGCAAGCCGGAGATCCAGCAAGGTGCCAGAAAACTTTAAGCCCTGTTTCTTTCTTCTGCAGAACACAAAATAATATATTTTGAGGAACGTTGGTAACCAAACAACATCAGACCTCATTGACATCCATTGTATGGACACAAAACCACAGAGGCTTCCTCAAAATATCTTCATCTGTATTCCACAGAAAAAGAGTCATATAGGTTTTAAATATGAATACATTTTTGAGTCAAATTTCCCTTTAACATGGGTACTGGTTCCATCTCCCATTTAACTCAAGTGCTGCTACTTTAAGGGTTTCTGTGCCATCTATCTTAGTCACAATAGAGTCCTGGCTGATCCTGGCACATCAACCTCCTTCATCCAACCACAATGGAGGCTCTCACTGCATCCAAACGCTCTTGTCCAAGCAAGACTCCCTCCCCTGGTGTCTCTAAACAATGGAGGGCAGTGATCTCTGACAGCTACTCTAAAGCCCATCGCCTAAATAAAAGAAAACAAAAGAGGTTGGTGACCACAGTCCAAATATCCAATCTAAGAGCAACACAAAAAGGAGGCGATGCTTGCTTTGAATCTCAGTTCCTCAAAGGCTGTCAAGCGCTGGATGTGGATGGAGGAAGCTGGGGGTGGACTTAAACTGGCATGCCGAAGGGGTCTTGTAGAGTCTGGGCCTGCTCCCAGTTTGTGCCGTTACAGCCTGGAGAGCAAACTACTACACATCACACAAACAAACATGACAACACACGCACCAGTCCCTGCACAAACGTTATCTCCAATCTCATAAACAAGCCAATCTCTGTCTGTACTGTTTAAGGCTGCTATGATATGGGTTTTCTAGCGAACAGACACAGCGTGCAGAAATGTCCACATCACAGCATTCTTCCGGATGATGTAGGTCAGCTCACATCCCGTTCTTCCTCTGCACCGCTGGAGCAGCAGTCAGCTCACGTGGGCTCTGGTGAAAACGTTTGCCCAGCCAGCAGCTTCAA
Source organism: Triplophysa tibetana (assembly GCA_008369825.1). Classification (NCBI taxonomy): domain Eukaryota; kingdom Metazoa; phylum Chordata; class Actinopteri; order Cypriniformes; family Nemacheilidae; genus Triplophysa; species Triplophysa tibetana. Next base: position 12,194,913 of record CM017907.1, on the reverse strand, counting down.
GCAAATATGCAGTGTATATTTCAGAAAAGGCGCTTCCACATGACTAAGCCTTTTCTGAGAATATTTAAACGTCTCGGGCTCCAACAGTCATCCAACAGCAATGTGAAAGACTAACAGCATGACAAGACACATGATTCAATTTAAAAGACATAAAATCTGAAAAAAATATATGTATATATTTAAACAAAAAAAGAGAGCCGGAACCACCTATCAAAACAGGCCACAACTCTTACCAGTCCTGGTCAACAAGTCTTGCTTTTTTATTGGGTGTAACATGCTGCTCCTATGGGTGGGACTCTGTCGATATGACTTCATTTTTTAAGTTTTTTTATTTCAAAGTTCTTGTTTACGTCATGGGATTATTTCTTCGCACCAACCCTAAATGCCTGTAGGTGTGTCTAGTGTAATCATCATTTGTATTACACTTCTTTTAATGTTCTTGGATAAGTAATATGTGATGTCAGATCACTGCTTTCATGTTTTACATTCCAGTTCTTAGTCACTGTGTCTTTCAGCTGGTAATACCATGTATGTCTCACATATCTCCAGTGACAACAAGGGATGGCTACTGATTTCATGACTTATTACTTCAGTATGTCATTGCATGCTGATAATTGCAGTATGTTACTCCATGTTGATTCTTTTTTAATTATAAAAAGTAACATGCCAGTGTTCCACCCTAACATATTAGAAAAGGCATTTCAAAATAAAAGCTTATTGTTCCATTGACCAAACATCAGTAGTCACTTATCTTTGATGTATGTGCTTTAATGATATGTGTAACTATGTGGATATCAGGCATTGTAAAGACAATCTATAAAGTTCAATAAATTTAAGTTATATGCATGGGCTTTTCCAAAATTCAACTGGAATGAAGGTTTAAATCTGCACAGTGTGGCTGGAGTTTAAAACCACCATGTTGTAACAGATATATTCATAGGCGGATGAATCCAGTGAAAGGAGGCCACATACGGTCAGACAGATAAAATGTATCTCAAATGCCCTGTGGTCTATTTAGGTGATCACGCCAGACCTGGTTTATGTAATTGCTTCAGTATTTTCAGAAAGGTAACAGCGGACAGTGCTGCTAAACTCAATAAAAAGGCCGTTCACCCCTGCCATATGGATAAGTGTATGTGCGTGTTCTCAAAAGAGATGCAGTGAGCTCAATTTATTGGTATTTAGTAATGGGAGCTCCTCTAAGGGCTGTCAAGCAAAAAAGCTTTGAACCAAGATCTCGTGAAGACCACTAACAGCTGTTGCTAAGCAACTTCAGCATCTGCAGGAGGGCAAATCCTCTTTAAATACACAGAATATCACAATGCTCGCAATTTCAGCGGTACATTGCAAAACGCAAATAAACCATCTTGTTTTCAAAACAGCTTTGATCTCAGCTTTTTTTATCAAATACAATCAAGACTTTTGCATTCGGTAAATAATTCATGGATGTGGTTGGTCTGTCCCCACAAGCACGGTTAAAATAATTTTGCGTGCACTTAATGCTGGTTTGTCCAGCTTGTATGAAACAGTGCTGTATGCTAGAGAGAGAGATATTTAATTCCATGATCAAGCTTTCGCCCCAAAATCAAAGCAGAAAACCTTAGAAAAAAATCTGATTACATCTGGGGGTGGTAACAAGTGCAAAAGTCTTTTGTCTAGCCGAGTCTTTTTGATTAAAAGCCTGTGATAACAGGTAGGACATCTCTGTATCTGAGATGATGATATTGTGTGTGTGTTGCTCCTTTTCATTAAGTAAAAAAGTGAAACATGAAAGAAGTATGGCTGCTTTTCTGTGTCGCTTGCATCTAACAATGTTAATGTAATAAATTAAAATGAAGTAAATTTGAAAGAACCTTGTGTGACGGCTTGTAAGATGTCGACAGAATAGTATTTGACAGCCTTTTTAGAAGCACATCCCACACCTCCGGCCTGCCATTACAGAGCTTTTTTGAGACAATGTTTAGAAAATAAATGTAGAAGTGATTCTTCTGTTCTCAGGTGTGCTCTTTACATACAAAGTATTGCTTAAAGAGAACTAAAGGATTTCTTATTTCAGAAAATCTAGCCACAAATTAGTTTTCCAGACCCTGTTTACAATGATACCGATGTAGTGAAAAGTTCTAGTTTTAGAAAGTTTCACAAACACATAACACTGCTATCAAAAGAATCTGTGTTTACAAAGATCCCAAAAACGACTAAAACTCAATCAAGAATCTCATGTTAACCAATATTAACAATTGACATTGCCATCTATCAAGCTGCCATGAAAGAGGAAACTGAAATAGTGGATGTATCAAATTTAGACCAGAATTACGATTGTGGAAGTTGTCAAGTTAGTATGTTCATGTTTGAGGGAGTACAAGTTTCAAGACATTTCCTAATCACAGTTCTGCTTTACAATCTACATAAAGTCCTGCACGTGAGGTCTTAAGAATTAAGTACGTTCCATCTTTTCCTAGCACCTCTGCTTAGCTATAAAAGAAAAGCACGTAAGAAAGTTACAGAGACATGCAGGTGAAACATTCACGATGTCTGTCATTTTAAACATGAAAAAAATGAAGAGCCACATCCTGAGTGTCTATCTTCAGGAAAGGCGAATAATTAAACTCTTGAGCTCTTGTGACACATTTGCCCCCTGACTGTGGCGTCAGATGGAGGGCCTGCAGAAAAAGAGAGCGAGAAAAAGAGAGGAAGAGTGTTTTCAGGGGATTTAGGGAGAATGAGGCTGAGAGGCTCCTGTCATGCTCTAGTTGGCTTGCTGAAAGATGCTTGAGACACGTTTAAGAGGCTGGGGGGGGGTTCTGTGCTGGGATTCTCCTTCACTGAGCAGCTTTGAGTCTGGACAGAGACAGCAGTAACAGGCCCGACTCACTCAGTACTTTCACAACCCACATAGAGGACAACATTAACTCACTGAGAGGGAAACATTACCAAACACGGCCTCGTGTTCATCGCTGCCAGACCTTTAACACGCACACTCCCATTAAAGTGTGTAGAAAGATATACAAAAAAATACTCCAGCAGCTGTATGTTCGGATGCACACATTCAAACAAGCATCTTTAATATGGATTAAAGGCATAGTTCACACAAAAAAGAAATTCTGTCAACACTTACTCATCTTCTTGTCATTTCAAACCTGTAAGACTTATTTTCCTCCGCAGAACACAAAATAATACATTTTAAAGAATGTTGGTAAACAACGGCGGTACCCATTCACCTCTATGTAGACACTAAACCAATGCAAGTCAACATTTAACCAGCATTCGATAACCAACATTTTCAAAATATCGTTTTATTTGTGTTCTGGTTGACAAATATTATCTCAGTAAAAAAAGCAAATAATGTGTATGCATATCTCACTTACCAGGCTATGCGTCCCGTAAATATGTTTAGCTGTGACACATGCGGATGGTTCTCTCTCCTCCTGTAACACACACACAAATTCACATCACTGACACAGTAAATATTCTCTCGTTTTTTTTAGAGTCAGCAAAAAAACAGCTCTTAGACAGGGGTAATTTGTCTTCTCCTCAAGGGTATTCATGGAGCACCGGAAAGAGCATCTGGGTAAGTGACAAGTTACCGCATAAAGTAAAACAGTAAAAGTTTTGAGGAGAAGGGTGTATATGAGATGCCCGCTGCTTCAATCACAAATGGGTGCTGATGCTGAGGGCTCAAAACAGCGACAACCACTCTCCCCTGCTGCCGTGGCAACATAACTTAGGATGGATGGTGCCATCAGCTGTAACAGAAACCCATTAAGCAAAGCTCAGTTCCAAAGCAATGACAAACGTACACATGCTGTATAAACACCTTTAAAGAGATCAAGTAGAACATCTGACTTCAATGCTTATGAAACACACCAAATTTAAATTTTAAGGAATCCTTTAATGCACTGTTGCATAAATGTAAGTACAATCTTAAATGTATGAGTATAAATAATAATTTAGATACAACATGGCAATTAAGGCATAACAATTTTCACAGTGGGGTGTATAAAGAATTCTTTCTTCATTACAAACCACCCAAAGCTGGGAGAGTTGATGGGAGAGTTGATACCAAATCCTATGCTAGAGAAATTAGATAGAAGCTAGTTATGTTTTATTAAATGCTCTCTTCCAGAGCTGGTGCACCTACGAGATGCTGGTGCTTAATATTTCAGCGGCAGATATTGGAATTCTGACTGTGGTGAAGGGAAGATGTGTGGCTGCAGTCTACACAAAGTCCAATCCGAATGATTTATGAGGGGTTTGGTCATTGGCATCCCAGTCAGTTGAGGGATGTTGTCTGGCGCTATGTTTGCTCGTACAGTTTGGGATGACAAATTCTTTGCACAAGAAATGTAGCAATTGTGCCTGCTCCGATTCACATCTCATCACCACATCAACCATTCATACCAAAGGGTGCATACATGATGACAAATTTTTCATTTTTGGGTGAACTATTAAAAGAAAAAAATATGTTTGCACAGATGCATGAAGGTAAGGCCACTTATTTGTGATGTATTATTTCGCTTTCAAATCTTGTTGTGACAAAAACTCTTGTGACAAAATTCAGTGCAAATAAGCCTCCATAAGCCCTGCAATCTGCGGTTCTTGCCTTTGAGGCGGCAATGTTTAGCGCACATGCACGAACCAAAGCAAATGTCATCAAGCTAATTAGAAGCACCGATTTCTGAGCAGAGCATTTTACTGCAGTAAGTCAGCAGTGTTGGAGATCAAAGGTGAAACCAAAGGTAAGGTGTCAGCGGGGATGTGTGGGCACCACTGTAATCTGTTTCTCTTCACGCTGTGCAGGTGCTGCAGACTAGCTCTTTTTATACAAGCATACAGGAGAAGGGACGGAGGGACACGGAAACACCCCTGCAGTGTGTTTGCACTGTCAATTTTGAGCTGCCAGGTATAAGCGCATGCACACGGATCTCACTGGAGGAGGTAGAAGCACAGATGGGCATTTCTGGATGGATGTGTCTCCTGGAGGGGTCAAACGCGGTGGGTGGTGTTGGCAGACCTATAATGCCCCTGCACCAGCAATTGGAAACACACATGCTTCACAAACATATGCCTTCATTGAGAAGTGTATATGGGCATATCAAGAGATCTTGGCCTTATTGAGCTAATGCTGAATTTTGATTTTACGATTGCTCATTAGATTCATTTTTAGCATTCAGTTAGCTTGACTTTGTTCACGACAGCAAGGGAGAGATGCACATATTACATTTTTCTACCGATAACAATATTCAGATATAATTCATAGTTTAATCTGCCAATGACGATTTTGAAGATTCATTTATTATATCTAACTTTCTGAATGTTACTAATTCACATAATAACAAATTATATTGAAAAAACTGGTGATGCTTCTTAAAGCGATACACAACCCAAAAATGAAAATTCTGTCATCATTTAGACACACTGTGTTCAAAACCTGAATACATTTCTTTGTTAGTTGGCATTATAAACTACCAGAGTAGAAAAATATGGCAGTCAATGGTGCCCCAGAAATGCTTGCTTTCCTAAATTACTCGAAGTATCTTACATTTATGCATTTGGCAGACGCTTTTATCCAAAGCGACTTACATTGCAATATCCTATACATCGAACGAACCCACAAGCTTGGATTGTTTACGCAATGTTCGTACCGCTGAGCTACAGGAAATCTTCATTTCTGTTCAACAGAAAACAATAGAATGATGCAATATTTCTACTATGGTAGTCAATGATGTGCCAAAATCGTCAGTTGCTAACATTTTCCAAATATCTTCCCTTGGGTTAAAAAGAAAATTGAAATGTATACAGTTTTGGAACAATTAGCATTTTTTTGTGGTGTAACCCTTTAACATTTTCAGTCAGTGTACAAATTTATTGCATTTTCCTGTCCCCTTTTGATCGACAGGATATATCGACCCTTATCATCAGCTGTTTTAAAACGGCAAAGAGCCATCCGTGTGAAAAATTGCTTAAATCAATACCCATTATTTGCCGATTCTTAAGAATTAAACACACAACGAAGTTTTTTGACCATTAGTTGGAAAAACAATTCAAGATGTATGATTGTGCTTTACAATGAGAATTGTATTATATACTGATTTTAGGAAAGACTGTAAAGCGTGCATGCGGCGCAAGTTTCAGTGTGTTTCTGAGGTCCTACACAGATGAGCCAAAGAAAAAGGAAGTAGAAAGAGAGAAAAGTGCAGGGTGGACTGAAATAGTCTGAAACCTTGTTCGGAAATAAGTCTTGTTTCTTCCTCTCTTCTTCCCACAGACACCATCACAAGAGTTGCACAACAAATGTACATGTTCAAAGAAAGGAAATCTTCAAGAAATGATCCACTCCATAATTCAAATGTATTCATTATTTACTCAGCCCATTATTGTTCCAAACACATATGAGTTTCCTCTTTCTGTGTACCACGAAAAATTATTTTTAAGAAAGGATTTCGACAAAAAAAAAATTTCAGGACTAGAGCTGTCGATCGCTAACAGTGACAGACTGAGTGTTCTGTACAAAATCTGTCTAAAATCTATAAAGCATTATAAACATGGTCAAAAATACTGTTGCTCTACTCATAAAGACTTCTCATGCTTTTTAAGCTCTATTCGTAATAATAAAAGTAAAACTGTGCAAATTCCTGAACAAAATGTTCTTTTGAATTGTATTGTTTTAATGAATTGGTAGATCTGGTTCACGAAACCAGTCTGAATGATTCATTTATGAACCAGACCGATTCAGCTCTTACTGACTCAATGATTGCGAAGTTTGACAGTTCACTGGAGGGGAAAATGATCACTGAATAATGACTCGAATTTCAGTCTGTTATTTACACAAGAAAACTTAAAATAAAGAGCACGAGTCTCATGAACAACATGCCCCATATAAATACATGCAAAAAAGCCTTTTGTGATTCACAGAAGAAGAAAAAATCTGATTTGCAATAATATAAGGAGGAGCAAATAATGACAGAAATTTCATTAGAGTCCAGCAAATTAATGTTTAATAGCTATGAACCAATTCAGTACTGCAAATGTGTGATATATTTTACGCACAGCATAAATTTCCAAACACTCTCTAACTACAGACGGTGTGAAAGAGCCCTGCATCACTTAGAGCCCTGAAGGCAGTGCAGATGAGGAGTTAAACCACGGAGGTTGGGGTAATTTGCATAGTAGATAATAAGGATGTGAGAGCAGTCATGGCGACTGCAGGTTTCCACTATAAGCATTATGGGAAGGTGAACTTGAGCACCGTGGAACGATAGCCCTAGGGTATTTGAAGCTGTATATAATTCCAGTAACATGAAAGTACAGGCACATGTGCACCCTTACGCTTCACTTATTTAATTGACTAACACACTGATGCGTCAAAAGCAAATTGCTCCCATTATAGTCAATAAAGCTGTCTTCACATTTCCTCAAGTCGATATGTCCTCAAATTATTGGTATGATTGGTCTGTGTTACTGAATTAAAGTTGGATTCATGTTTAAGACAAGGTGTAACCAAAAGTTGTTTATAAAGCTGCTGACTGTAAATATATAGAGCATCAGGTAATTTATACATGGCGACATGCATTCATGGAGACAAATAACAATAGATGGTGCTGCTGGCTGATCATGTAAATATTAAGTGATGTTCGTTGAGGAATTAAGTCGGTTTTAATGAAATGTTGATGATATGGAGAAGCTCTTGTCTTTTCAGAAAAAGCAATGCTGGAAGTTGCCTTGGGGAGCGAAAAGCAGGATGACACAAGTGAAGGTGCTGGTGGGAAAAGCGCTAAAGAATAAAGTCAGCTAAATGCGGTTTCTCCTCAGGCCACATTCACCAATTTGTTCCATATTCATCCTGTGATAATGCTAGATGTTAAACTGTTTTTTGTTTTTTTGCTAGGGGTTTAAATTCGTACGGCAGTTTTTCAAAGAAAACCCATGTTAGCGATTGGTAAAATTTAAATGTATTGATGACACAAAAATGCGATAACAAAGGAAGATATTTCTCGTGACACCAGGCCACCTTTCAAAAGCATGTTAGAAAGCCGCTAGCATTGAATTAGCAGGTCTTACCTCAATAAAATGACAGTCTATTTAAGGAGTACATACTCCGTTACTGTACATTCACACTTCTAAAAATATATGTTTCTCTGCTCAATTTTGTGTCCAAGAAAGCAGATGACGTTGGACATGGACCGTTGTGTCATGACTTAAACATGTTAAAAAAATGTGTGTTGATATTTAATCCCTGTCCTTCCATTATTGTCGCCTTAAACAAGGTGTTTAACCTTAGGTTACACCAGTAAGAAAGCTGCAACTCAGGTTGGACCATTTGTATGAAAAGCATCCTAAAGTACCTCGATCAGTTGCCCGGGGTTACGGCCTTCTATAGTGGTGTATATAGTATATGAGGTCAAATATGTATACAAATCTGCATCCGCTTGTTGCATAAATTGATTAAATCGATAGTGTCTTGTTTGACAAATGACAACAATATTAAGCCTCTGAGCACACAACCCACGGAGGAAGAAAATGAAATGCTTGAGAAACAAGAGCAGGCAGATAAAATGAGTCTGTCTGTTAGTAGAAGAGAGGCAACCACAATCTACATTCATATAAGAGAAGTTGGAACAGCTTTTTGCAGATCATCATTCTAAACTAGACATGAAAAACTAGTCATCACAATGTTAAAATTGACCTTTATACATTGCAGTAGGGTAAGAGTCCAAGTCCTTTTTTTTGACATGCTGTGTAAAAACAGGGTTTTATGGCTGGTTGCTAGGGTGTGGCTAGGAAAGTGCTATGGCGTTAATGAATAGCTATTTCTCTTTGTTGATTCCTTTTTAATGTTAAGTCTATTGGATTTCTTTAGCTTCTTTGTGCATGTGCTAGGTGAACATCGTAGGTCAACCAATCAGAAGTTACGAGCATTCCTCTACTCAAAAAAAACTATGAATTTGAGGTATCGGTCATGTCCGTTATACAAATGGCGAGGGATAACGCACTCAAAAAGAGAGATGCAGGTTTTGACATTAAGCTATGTCATGTGGTTCTCCTTATAAAATACAAATTTGACTTGTCCGAAGATAAAAAATATATAATTGTTTTGGATTTAGATTGGTCGTGTTTGCTTCTAAGCATTTTAACTAGTCTCCGTGTTGGCTGCCTGAATTTGGTTATAGGCCAGCAGTAATTATTATTAGTGTTAATGCTGTAAGTTAACGTTTTTTGCACATGGCAATGTTGCTACAGGGGTTTAAGATTTGGTAGCAGTAGTAAACTGTAATAGCACGAGTATAAATCGTCTAGTGTCATCATTCAAAAACATATGGAAGTGCAGATCATCATGAATAGGCAGTTAAATGATGGATGTCATTAATGATACATACAAATGGATAAATTAGGGCCATATCATTTTAAGTTTACCAAAATTTGTTTGAATTTTTCTAAGTTTTGTGATTATCCATTTTTACTCTACAATAGTGGTATATTTTTCCACATACTTACTGTAGTATACTATAGAATTTACTATATTTACTTTGTGAAGACGCTTGAGTTTTTGTGTTTGCCGATAGATTCACTCAAACAGTAAAATGCTAGTTAAATAAACTAGCAACTCTGGAGATGAAATTCATGTGTTCAAATCCTAATACAGTGCAGACGCAGATAAATCCTCGGCCATCACTTCTGTTGTATGTTAAACTGTGCACATAATTCACTCAGACATGCAGAACAGCCAGATGACATTTAAATAACAGGATTCCGCTTCCGCATCTAGTTACATGGACTCAACGGTGCGCCATTGATTATTGTCACACACAAACATTATTGTCACACTCTGTCTAATGCATATATTCTTATTATTCTACATATATGTCGCACTAATGTTGTTTTTTCAAGTTACTTGTCTGGTCGGGCAAGTAAAATTCTCTCTCACTTGCCCATATAAAACATCCAATAATCCCGAACAAGCGTTAATGTCGAGCCATGAATAGGCTTACGGATTTTGTCCTAGAAGCACCAGTGAATAAAAGAGTGGAGAATTTAACAAATATATTAGCACCTAGCTGAATCCTATGAAGAACAGGGCTTACAAAGCATGCACACTGGTTATCTGATAGAGGCGAAATCATTAATATAATGAGGAGTAGATAATCCAATTTGCAAAAGAAAAGATCAATGGTGTGTTTATTAAATGACATTATTGGCATGTACCCAAAAGACTTTCAACCCACAGGCGATATAATTGGTCTGACAAGAGAAATTGTATTATACAAATACAGAACAGAGGACTGGGTAAACTTTAAAAATTTAAAAATAAGACTATTTGAAATATTATATTTTGTCGCTGTCCTTACGAAACCTTGAATGCGCAAATTTACTGTTTTTCAGGAAATGGAAAAAACACTGTACTTTTTTTCTTTAAAGCACTCTTTTTCCTTATCCAGCTCATCTAGCTCGTGCACTACTGGTGTCTTCTCAGTGTGTTCGAATTTGTTCTGCCATACTATAAAAATTAGCTAGCTTCTTTGAAACTACTTAGATTTTTATGAAAATCACAGAAAAATACATATGTATAGCCTAGTATTCATTATATGCAACTGTATAGTAAATTTCCTGTACTGTTTTTTAACTTTACCACAGTAAATACTAAAATATACTACAAAGTGTATAAATTAACTATATTAACATACACTACAGTATTATTCTGTGGGATAAGCTAGAGTGTGATAGTTACCATAATATTCTACAACTGTAATATACTACAATCTACTACAGGAAATACTAAAGTATAACGTTACAAGAGTTTTTATGTGATGTGACACACCTGAGTATGTGTTTATGTCTAATGTTTTAAATGAAGAAGTTTAAAACAATGTATCACAATACTAGTATAATTTTTTTGTTTATTTTTTGTTTTCATAACATAAGATTACTTAATACAATGGGGATGTCGAAGTTTAAATATTAGCCCACTCGTGTTCGTCCCTTCTCTGTGAAGCGCAATGCCATAGTACATAATTATTGCAGTAGATGCCGATAATTAACTTTTTCAGTTTGTGATCCAGTAAGAAGAAGAACATCACACAGCCGCGCTGCTCTGAAGGCAGAACAGAATGTAGCGCTACACCGCCACTTTCTTAAAAAAGTTATTAACTACTGTAAAAGCTATAAATTCATTTAATCGTAGCTGAGCTACCGTCAAGCTACTGAAAAATGTAGCTTTAGCCCACTCCCCAACACTTTGTCACCCAAACTCGCTTGCTCATGTGGGAAAAATAAAAGTTTAACTTTAGTCAGAAGATAGATCGCCTCATTATGAAACGAACAAAACAAAAACAAACAACCACCATGGTAACTCTCTGTCTTTTAGAGTCGCTTCGTGAAAGACAAGAAAGAAAAATAAAAGGTTTAGCAGTGCAAAAACCTTATAAGAGCGAGTTCAGCAACAAGAAAGCGCTTGCAAGATATTACAAATAAATAATTTGAAGTTTGTAAAGTAAATGAAGTTTCAGTTTACACCTGGTTTGTGCTTTTTACAGTGCTTCAATTCCCATTGAGTTTAAAGTTTTTTTGTCCATCTTGCAGGTAGCCTCATACTCATTGCTTGCAAAGGCTAACCAATCTCTATATTTCATATCTTGGAGACAAATCTGTGAAATCTTATTAAACTTAATTTAATATAAGTTTAATGTGGAGACGGTACACAAAACATTGTCGTAATGCCACGACCCACAGATTGTCATGTGAGCGAGCGAATTCGCAAACAGTAAAATAAAACATCACCAAATTTAAACAATATATTTAACGTTATATGAAATATTAAAATATTTAACTAAAAATGTCTTATAAAATGTAAGACCTACCATAAATTAAAATAAGACTATTTAAGACATTATATGGCCTTAAATAAAAAAAAGCAAGCAGCCAGATCCTACGATTTTCTTAAAGAGTACAGAAATAGGGATTTTTAAGGTCCTATTTTGGTATATGAAGAGTTCAACATCAAGTTTATGTACGTAGAAGGTATAAAACAATATGATTTTGTAATAATAGTCAGTTATTCTAATCTCACTTTTTAAGATTTATTTTTGGCGTTTTTACCAAAAATGAGCCACTCGACCATCGGCTCCGATCTCACCTTCCTTCTTGACTGACTCTCAAATGATTCATTCAGTGACTCATCTGTCTAATCCCCTCTCTACCGTAAACCTAGTCTGATGTGATTGGTCAGATGGTCTTGTCTGCTGTGATTGGTCTACCGCAAATGAGACTCACAAGCTACAGTGTTTGGGGGAGTCATACACGGCAACATTACACACTGCATGACATGTAATTTTCATGATCTCATGTTATGTACTCTTTAAATGATTGGAACTCAATATAGCAACAATTCTGAATAAACTCCTTTTACCCAACATATCGTTTTGAAAATCCTAAATGCAAGTTTCACCACATAAATGACAGAATTATAAAGATAAATGTAGTGGGAATGCAATTAGTAACGCAGACCCCGCGCCAGACACGACCCTGTGGAAGTACACTCAACGTTGGGCCTGATGGTGCTTGCACATCTTCGCACACCGCTCTACACGAAAGACTGTTCATGACGAGGGTGATGAGTTTCAGCATCGTTAGGCTCTTATCATTCTGCACCAAATTGCTGCATGTGTGCAAGTGTAATGTGGCTGGCAGAGAAACTGGGCCTATTCAGTGATCAAGAAAGACTGAAGCAAACCGGCAATTGGTTATGCCGTAGAGACAGATTTTAGGGAGTGTTCTTGTGTGTTTCTGAGAATCTGTCTGACAGATGGTTTTCAGTGGGTTCTGGGCAGAGACTCAAGCTAATTTGGAGATGGTTATATTGATTTGAAGGCAGTTGGCTGAGGGTGGTCGTACTGAGCTGAAGAGGCGGGTACAGGCAGAGCGGAGCTGAAGGATCACTACCGCTCTACAACCTCATTCAGGCGTATGTGATACTCGTAATCGCTCAGGATGTTTTTATTAAAATGAGGCACAGACTGAGTGCTAGACTTCTTTTGAAATGTAGCTTGATTAAGCACCAAATCACATAATCTGAATAAAAAAGCAGCCCGTTTGCCATATGAAATACCATATATTGTAAGCAAGAAAAAGAACGGAAAGAAGTAAAAACGTATGAAAAAGACTACATTTGTACTTACTAGTACAAGAATGTCTCAATTTCAAGAATGTCTCATGGACATGTGGAATGACCAACCATCGCACTCAAACATTAACGGCCATAAAGAGCAAGAACTTTACCACCCGCAGTATTAGAATGGAGGTGAACTGCTGTATGTGGCAGAAGAACAGTGTCGGATTAGATCGGATAAAAGATCAGTTTTGAGTTGACTCATGACTGTGGCCAAGTGTAAACATCCAACAGACAAGCTGAATCTGAATCAAGACACATGTAAAGTGTTGGTGCCAGTAGGAAGGCAACCAAAAAACAGCTAGTTAGCACTCCCTGAGCTGGGCTGATATCAGAAATTTGGCTGGGAAATGAGATGCCTCATAAACTGAAACATTCTAATTAAAATGTTTCTAATAAACTGGGCATGACTAGCATGATTTAAAACAAAAAGAGCAGGTCGATTTTGAAGGTAGTACATTTTTATGTGGAAGTAATTGATGAAGCTTTAACTACGGTAGATGGTTGTATCACCGTGATGAAATGCTTTACTAAAACAGGTTAAAAAAATAAGCCAATACTAGTGTTATAGTGTCAAAAACAAGTTTAATAGCTTTTTCAAATATCAACCAATAATAAGAAATAAATCAGAAAGTACAGCTTAATGAGAATTTGTCGTGTGTTTAATTAAATATGATAAAACACCATAACTAGCGGACAAAACTAACTCTTTAACTGTCAGGAATGCAGATGGCATTATAATGTAAATCCATGCAATTTTGGCGCTTTAGTTCAGCTATTTGTTTCTATGTGGTATTCAGAAACATGTAATTATGAGAAGTGGCTTGACATAACTCATATTTATAATTAAGCATTTGGCAGACGCTTTCATCCAAATGGACTATCATTGCATTGTATTACATTATGTTTCTGACTGTGTGGAATCCCCTGGGATTGAACCCATGACCTTGGCATTGCCATGCTCTAACCACTGAGGGAACAGGGGAGCTATTTCACCTTAGGTCGGCAGCGCTCCGCCATCCTCCATTTTTATCCACGTGAGGGTTGTCCAGGCTGTTTACATCAGAGCACGTGTAAGCAGCATAAACGGAGTGTTATTTTATCCAGTCAAAGGAAAAGTTCAATACATTTTCACTACCGTGGTGTGGTTACCGAACACCGGCACAAGCCTGACACACAAACACAGATAGATGTATATAGTCATATACACAGCCTTAACTCAACTGACCCATCTATCGTTGTAAAATCCTTCCAAAAAACATCAAAGAAACCTGCAGTTACGAATCCGTCATATTTTCAGCCTTTAACATCAAGCAATCTTTCGCATAGTTTTCTTGAATGCGTAGCATAAACAAACCTGTCATCTGCGATTTTATCATGCATCCAGTAGTCAACATCACCCCCTTGAGTACTTGACATCTGTGTATAGAATATAAAATCTGCTTGCATTTCTCAAACCCATAGCTTGAAAAGCTTAAAACGAAGAGCTCAAACATCATTTCAAGACTGGTAAATCCGACAACACTGTGCTCTCAGAATAGGGTGAAAGAGGCCTCTGTGCACAACAGTAAGTGTAGGAGCCTACCCTGCGACAGCCATTGCTCTAAGACAATAAATCAGAGATCACCAACAATAAGCTTTTGTGCGGAAAATCTTTGGTCTGAGCAATGCTAGTTTCGACACTGAAAACAAGCGGCAAACCGTAAGATTATACCCAACCGTATTCTAACCGTAACGAAAAAGAATCCAAAAGAAACCAAACAAAATTGGCTGTGGGTTGGAACCAAAGGGCTATTTCTCACGGGCCCCTATGTAATGGACCACAACTCTTTGTCTGGAGGAAAAATGTAACAAAAAAACAGAGTGATGAATTGTGGAGGAGATCTCAGATGAAAGTAACCCCGTCAATCTGATGCATCGCCGAGGGAAAGAACGAAAAAGTTCTCATCAAGAGCAAAGAGAGCTTCTCCTTGGAAATTAATGGCACCCACACCTATAACTTGTAGAAAGGAGATGCAAAGATAATGAAACGGCTGGCGGATGTTTATTGACTTTTATGAATTCTATTTGATCCTTCTTGTTTGGCAAATCACAAAACTCCCTTGTGCCGCCCGTCGGTGCCGAGGGTGGGCAGGACAGCAGAGGGAATATGACAAGGAATGCAAGCAGGCAACAGATGGGAAACAGAGTGGCCAATTACATGACGCTATAAAAATCGCTGGGTGTGCGGAATGAGAGGAGATGAGGTGATTCATTCAGACAAATGATACCTCTCTCACCCGATGCCTCCTGCTAGAACCCGCTTCATGTCACGCTATGTTTCCATCTACCGTGCGCATTAGGACCCACATGGAAGGTATACAGAATAATAATAATGCATAACCCAAACCGCACAGAAGAAGCTGCTAGGTGAATTAATAGTGGCGATTGATCTCATATAAATGCGGTAATGTCAGAAGAACACAAAGTGCTTGCCGTGCGGTAGGCCACAGGCATCCCAAAACATTGCAAAGCTTCTTTGTGATTGTCTCCCGAGGGCATTCTCACAGCCCTGAAATTCAGTTTTGCCATCCCGAAAAGCCTGTTTACGCGCAATTCTTTATGCTCACAAAAGACGCTCTGATCGCACCAATAAACCGTGCAAATCGCAGAATTACCGAAACATCCATTCGCACTAAACTCAAGTGAGTAGCGACTGCAACGTCTGTCACTAAGCATGCTTATTACCATGCATGTCAGTGGATCACTAAAGAGGCCAGTTCACTCGATATCCGGACCTCAGCAAAAAAAAACATTCTGCTGCCTGTCCTTGTTTCTCTCCTGTATATCAGCTACTTTCTTCTAACGTTCTCTGACATTCTATCAGTATTCATTATTCCTGCACATCTCAGCCAAGGCAAGGTAAATACATTTGAAAGCGTAATAAATTAACCTTAGTTTCTTTATCACATGCCAGTGTGGCAAATCTTTTGGCTACCTCTAAGGCTTTAAAAACTAAATCAGCTATGTAATTTCTTATTAGCATATAATCATATAATTCTAACGAAATCTTGGCTTCTAAGATGTCAAACATAATCTTTTAAAATGTACTTGCATCTACAAACATGGTCTGTAATGTTTAGACACTTTAATTTTAAAACTCCAATGCTTTTAATTTTTTCTAAATTTGACTTTTGAAAATCTCATTACTATAATAGCCTAAAAATGTCCGTTTAGTAGCATTTTTCTGCAAAAAATAGATAAAAGAGAGAAGCCATGATGACTACCTACAGTTATTAGACATTAACTATTTTTTTAAAATTAAAATGCGGGACACCACAGTAATGATAACCAATATAGTCTTGTAAACAGTTTTTTAAAAATCTTTTTATACATTTTTATCTGAAAGAAATCTTTTAACATGGTAACCTCATGAAAGGTACTGGTAGATGTGTTACTTTTAACAAAATCAACCTTAATATAAAGATCTGTGTGTGTGTGTGTGTGTGTGTGTGTGTGTGTGTGTAAACTCTCCTTTAAAAATGTTGCGGAGGATGAGATCTTTTCCCCACTATTTTTATATTTGTATTATACATAAATATTCTGTCAATTTCTTTTCTTTCTTTTTTTATCATTTGGGAATATCTAGTAAAACATGCAATTACTTTTTCGAAACCTTTTAATTTGATTCATGTAGCTACTCAGACATATCTGGATGTGAATGTAATGAGATTTTCATTGGAAAATGAAATAAAATACGAAATTAACTCATTCCTATGTAAAGATTATTCTTTATGCAAGGACCCTACCATTACCTTAGGGGAGCCCCACCCCTCCAACGGCAACCCCCCCCCCCCCCGCCTCCCTTAAAGGTCATGTTTATTTTATTTTCTATATAGCGCCAGATCACAAGAGAAGTCATTTAAGGTTACCTTTCCTATAGACAGTGTCTATTCCTTGTTCTTTTATTAAACAAACTAAATATCATCACGTTATTTATCTTACACGCCGGCATGTCATTTATTTTTCTACGTGGTCGCACGTTTACAATTCACCTCTGCTCTCCATATTGAGATCTGCCCGATGCGCACACACACATATTTACATTAAGTCACTTAGCAGACGCGATTCAAGAAGAAGTAGAAGAAAACTATAATAGAAATTTGTTCAACAAAAGAACAACAATTTATAAGTGCAGTGAAACTGGTCTACTAGCCTACCACAGTTTACAAAGCTTTTTTGGGGGGGGGTAGGAAAGTAGAAAAGAAGTAGAAGACTGTACTAATGGGTCAGATGTTGATGGTAGAGATGTGTTTTAGCTGATTCATAAAGACAACTACACAATCTGCTGATCTTGTGGCAAGAGGGAGTTTGTTCCAGACTTGTGCGAGCACATAGACAGGTCCTCATAGCACACTCCCACCACCGGACACAGAGTGGGTGTCTGAAAATATGTCACGTCATCCATCTGAATAGCAGATTAAATATTTGCGTTTTTAAACGCTCCCAGGGTGGTTAAACTGGCAAGATTCACTCTCCTGCTGAGGGTCAAAGTACAGAAAAGATGCACGCCCTCCACCTGACAGGCAGCAAAAGTTTATCACTGGGTGACAGGTTTTCACCCAACTTGGCTTTGTTCCATCCGGACCGCGAGACATAATTAAACAATTAAACATCAGACTTTTTCTGTAGTTTCAGCGCATCTAACTGAGCACTGCACATCACGCGCACTTAGGGACATTTAAGAAGTATTTTGCCGATATCTTCTATTATCTTTATTCAGCGCCAAATGAGCTTCATTTGAACCCTTTCCGCTCCGTGAGCGCTGCTTCGCCAAGTCTCACATGAAGACCAGCAGACAACAAGAACAGTTAAATAAATTTACAGTAACGCTTAAGTAAACGAAAATGAAGAAGGAGGCTATTAAAGTATTTTTTAGCTGTCCGGCAGATTACTGTTTGCTTTATAGGTTTGTGACAGATTGCTTGTATATACATCTTGTATCTACATTAAACATTCAAGATATTAATAGCATTAATAATCAGCATGTTAGGCTTTAGCACCAGTGCCTACAACACATGTTCTCGGTTAACAGGCCTTCTATGTTCCATACATACTGTGGCATATAAAAAAATGGCCTGATAATACATTATACGCTAACTTTAATGTATTATACATATTCGGCAGGTCTCAATTGATTAAATAATATTTATTAAAAAAAGTATTGTCCGGACCTCCACCGCAATGAAAATATAGATATTTAATTAAAAAAATAAAAGTGTTTTATTAAAATATATTATGGATTTCTACATGTAAGATTTCTAGATATAAGATTATAAATGTATAGGTGCTGTAAGATTTAAGCAGGCCTTTGCTAGTGCAATAGGCCTAGTTTTATGGTGGATAAAGCAGAAGCAGTGTGCGTCATGTGTGTGTTGAATTAGCTCCTACACGACACTAACTATACACTTTGCTTTAAAGGCAACTGTTTAAGTGAATGATGCTAGAATGCTCTTTCATGTATACTGCGCTCATGGATGGAGAGTGAAGGTAAGCGAGCGTGCTGTTAAACTTTCACTTTATCTCGTGAAGTTAATACACGGGTCACATGGATATAGAATTTCGAGGGGTGCTCCGTACAAAAATGTATAAACTCTGATCAGATCTTTTACAACACTAATAACTTTTACACAATATTTTTTGAATAGTAATTGGCTAGTTTGAAAAGTGCAGCAGAATCGATCCGGAGGCAGATGTACCGATGCACATCGTCAGGAGCTCATGTCGATCTATCGCCGTATTGATATTTTGAACATAGCCCCGGCCATGATGTTTCAATGATTTCGTTTAATGACCCATATATCAGTTTAAGACATGCAAGAATAATGGTCTTACTCAACATGACTGTGAGATCAATGTCCATTAAACTTTTCTGTGTATTTCTCTTATAAAACCAAGGTACGTTTTAGTTAGCATGAGCGGCAATCCAACTCTTGATCCCAATTAAGACAACCTGTGCTTGTGCTTCAACACAAAAGGGGTTTGCCACAACACTATGAGGATTAGAGAAAAATTAAGTCGACAAATCCACTGATCAGATTATCTCTCTAAACAGGATCTTCCCTGCCTTACACTCGCTGGCACAGGCTGGTGCTGCTTTCTTTATGGCGTCTAAACTGCATTTGAAGAGTTAAAGCAGGAAAATTAAAGGCATAAAAACAGGGTGTTTTTGCTTAATAACTCACCTGCACGATGAAGTGAAAAGGTTACCTGCCTAACCTTTTCTGCACTGTTCAAAAAGATTGAAGTGATACATACAAAAAAATACATCAAATGTGACACGTCTACGCTCTGTGACATCAATGTCATGTGAGGTTTTCTTCTGTGACTCTGAACCAAATTTGCATTCGTTTCATGTGCCGATGTAAGACACCAACAGATGATAAACAATCCATGATCCTGAGCTTTTGAGAAATGGGACAAAATGCCCAGATTTTAATTTCACTTGAACAGCAGTTATATCAAGTTGTAGTTTGTGATGAAATACAACTGAGTTCAAGTATAAATATTTGATTAAACTGCTGCATGTTTGCATATGATCTGCAATATTTTAACCTACAGTATATGACTGACTCAACGCAAACTTAAATAACAAGACAGCCTTGGTCTTCTTTCTCTAGTTGTGCCCTATTGCTGTTTTTGTTCTGTGTAGCTGGTAGAGCCCACCTGATCAAACCCTCCGGCTAACAACTTTTCTCAGTGGGCACAGGGCAGCTGGCCACTAGCCATAAGGTAGCTGATATCTGCACACAAGACCAACAATGACAAACAACTCAAGAGTTTGAATCGGCTTATGTAAACATCAATGGAGTGAGGCTAATATTTTCTTACCTCTCCGAGGGCTAAAGTTTAAACAGGAAAAGCGAAAGGTTTGGCAAGGTCTCATCAAGCATTCCCTCTAATATATCATAGCACACCTTGGTTTCAAAGTAAGAGACTGTAGGAGCGGACAACTTGGGATTGGGATAGCAATATTCAAAGCACTGAAATAAGAAGACATAATTGATACAAGAACGAAGTCATAAAAATGGAATTAACTGTGAAAGGAGTATAAGGAAGAACTGTAAGAACTTTCATTTTAGAGAAAATGAATCGAAAGAACAGGCGGCACAATTAATCAAACTCTAATCGCAATGTGGCCTAGTGTGATTATTAAACCGCAAAAGACTGAGATATAAGTTTAATATATAGTCTTCATGTGCTGCACGCTTCAAAGAGAATAAGCATTGCTGTGTTGTGTCTGTAATGTTTTCAGCATATGGAGCATTGTTTTATGTCAAAACTTTACACAAACTCTTGAAGTGCTGTGACAGTTCAGCCTGTATTTGATAAAATCATCAAATACATAAACCCAGAGGCATTGCCTGGCAGTTTTTATGTCTTAATAAAAGCTTACAAAAACGATCTTTTAATTGAAGAAATAAACATGTTCCATATTATGGAAATGTGTGTACTGTATATTGTGATCAATTGTCTATTATTTACTGTATATTGTGTAAATGTATGTATATTGTGTAAAGTGTGTACAGTATATCGTTGTTTATGTATACTGTAAATTTTCCATATCTTGTTCCAAATAATTTCACTATCAGTACACTTGTGTACATGATGTGTGACAATAAAGAGATTTTATATATGTATTTTTTATTTGAGCAAATAAATAGTGAATAAATCACAGGATAAAGTTATCATTATTTTTTATATTTAATCACAATAATAACTCCACCCAATAATGTAAATGCTGTCATTTATTCACCCTCTTGTCTTTTCAAACCCTGTATAACTTTCTTCTGGAGAACACAAAAGAAGATATTTTAAAGAATGTCGATATCTGAGCAACGACGTTACCCATTGACTTGCATTGGTTTTGTGCGAGGAAGTCATTCAGGTGTAAAATCACATGAGGGTGAGTGAATTACAGAATTTTGTATTTTTGGGTGAACTATACCTTAAAGTTGTACACCTGTTTCATGCATGGTTTGTATCCCATAAAAACAGAGGGAAGACGACACCAGGGATTTATGGAAGTCATAGCCAAGATGACATACGGACCAATTTATGATAAAGATGGAACCTTGTGCTGCTATGTATTATGTGAAGTATATTACCCACCATGCTCCTATAGACACTGATACAAATATAGTCTATAGGTTCTACATGCTTGACAGTTTTGGATATATAGATCGGCACAAGGTAAATCCAATCAAACCAATCAAGCCACATCCTTCTGAATCCTCTTAGCATTACAATCCCCCGACAATGCTTCAAGGATACAATATGCTGATGTGCCCCGCTCTGACAACCATCAACCATAGCCATGTCTCCCGAGGTCTGGCACTTAGCAGATGATATCCCCTATCCCCACAAATCTGGTTTGTTTACTAAGTTTCAAATAGACATCTTCACGGGCCCTCTGACCCTACCTCTGTTGCTTTTTTACACGGAGCCCCATATATCGTTGTGAGCACCGAAGAGATTTTTAATTGTCCCACAGAAGCCGTTAGTGATCCAGAAGGCATTTGAGATGCCATTGAGCATGCTCCGGTTGAGCTGAGACAGCGTATTTTTGCTGAGGTAACTGCTGAGCAATGCAGAATGAATGCTTCAAAAATATTTCCATCCTCCTTACCCTGGACACGAGTCCCTTCGGATTTTAGTCTTAACTCACTCTCTCACTTTTTTTGCAGTGTGGCTCTAGGTCCCTTAGTTTATGGGTGTGTTGGTGTACCGTTGGATAGGGCTCAACTGTGATAGGGCAAGGTGTGTGTTTTGGCACAAAGGTAGATTACAGGGTGTAACAATGACGGAAAGCATGGCAGTGTCTGTTAAATTAATCTTGACAGTCATAGAAAAGAAAACTACATGCCTGGAGGTATCGAAATTATGGACTTCCTGTAATGGGCAGGTCACTTATTTTGTGAAAAAGTCAATCATTTAAACTATGAGTGGGTTGCATATTTTAAATTAAACTTTTTAATTATTTCTTCATTTAATTCCAAAATAAATATCTTTGTTTTGTAGAACACAAAAAAATATATATTTTGAAAAATGTATGGAAAGCAAACAGTTCTGGGGCACTTTTGACATTATTGTTATTTTTCCTACAATGGTAGTCAATGGTGGCCAAGAACTGTCTGATTACATGCATTCACCCAAATACTTTTCTCACTGTTCATCAGAAGAAAGAAATGTACACAGATTTGGAGCAGATTGATGCCGATTTTTTAGGTTCAAAACCTACAAGCTGTTGTAAGTGTCTCATAATTATTCAAGAGAGTCCATGTTCTTATCCAATGAAAATTTTACTTAATTATACATGGGCGTGGTGCTTTCCTATGAAAGACTTCTCAAAGTCGAGTTCCTAAGAGTGTTTGGCCTACTTGAAGGGGTCAAAAAGGTCTTCCCAAAGATTTTTTTTCTGTCGCCAAAGTATCTGCCAAACAGCCACATTGTGACAGAACTGCCCTACACCCCACTTCATGAACTCTACCCATCATATAGGAATTATGGGCTTTCATGATTTCAAGTCGTTTCTACAGTCTGATCTCACAGGAATTCGTAACGATGGTGGCTAATACGTATGAATTAATACAGTGTTAAACATACAAAAACATACGATTAGTTGAAAAAAGCAATAATGAAGACCCAGCCCTTAAACTTGAACATCACTGTTGCGCAAAAACAAATCATACTAAAACATATGAATGACACCGTACAAATGTACACGTATAAGCCACCTCATTAAATAGTTACAAATTGCCCTAAGACTTTGTTGCTTTACATCTTAACAACACTCTGCTTAAAGATTGTATTTTCTAGCTGCGATATGATACCTGTGGTCTAGTTCTAATTCCAGAGTTCACCCTTGTTCTGCAATTAAGTAACCTTGAACTCATTTTCTGCAAGCAGGCAGAGGAAAAAATCACAGTGCAAACTATGCCTTTGGGTTCTCATCTCAAAGTCTAAATTGTCTCTAAAGTGTCTTTGGTTTGGTTTATCAACAGTTCACTGCTGTACAGTCTAGAAGTCTCCCAACTGCTTTTGCAGATGTTCACTTGGCAAAATGGTTCATGTTCATCTGTCGGCAAGGGCACAGAGGACTCTGAGAGTAAACCGTTGCCATGTGCTGCAAATTTCCCCTAGTTTAACTGAAGACCTCCAGTAGGCAATCATTGACTATAGTGGCTGCAAAATGAAAGCCTTGCAGGGTGAATGTGCCCCATTTATTCATTTTTAACCGTATGTTTATGCAAAACCGAGCAGGGGTCACACAAGGTCTGCGCATGGTGTAATCCTGACCCTTCTCTGCTTGTCTGTGGCCAATGGCGAAGCTGTTCCCCTGTAGCTGCTAGAGCGACGCTCCACATTGCAGTGTGGTATTTATAGCCGATGATACAGCTCCCAGACGTTGGCCGCTGTCAAATCTGATGGGTGCAAAAGCAGTCAGCCAACAACATACCAGCAAAACACACAAAGATTTTTACTATGTCCACGGGGCTTTGAAGAATTTGTCATGGTCTCTTCATTCTGGAAAGGAGAGAGTAAAAAAGAAAGGCGGGGCTGTTGATACTCGCCTTGCAACAATAACGGGGTAAGAATGAGCGGAAATGTTCATCATGTGGAAAGGTACATGGTCTGCTATTAGGATCCCTGCCAGCAATCTAGTCCTTGTGATTATCCCACCCCACTGCTGGCTTCCTCATCCATCTCACACACCTGCACGTGCACACGCTACGCCGTATTTCCATGCCGCCCCCGTCCCACGCCTCTTTTCCATTCCAAACCCTATTGGACGAGAATTTTCATCTCCTTCACGGAGAGGCAAACTACACTATCATTAAAACTGATCAGAAACTCTTTATCCCCGCCCACTGCCCTCATTGCTATGGAAACTCAGCCAAGAGTAGTCACCTGATATTGGCAGTACAGAGGAGATGAGCATGGGGAGCGGGGGAGGGGAGTCAAAATCCCTTCATTCCCGTCTGATCTGTGATTTGGAGGTTTATTATAGCCCCATCATGACCTTCACGTCGCAGCACGAGGGCAATGTATGTAGCAAAAGTGCCAAAGCCCCTGCACTCGATTACTCCTCCATTCAATCTCAATAAAATGAGCATAAACCAGAACCGTCTTTTCCTGGGTTAATAATTTTTCTTCATAATTCACCCCAGGAGACAATTATCTATCGCGGGCATTATTAGATTTCTCAGTTCATTACTCAAATATGACAAGACAGCCGTGCGCAGTGGATTTCCGCTAGACAAAGTGTCCCGTTACGTGATCATGTGACCGACGTGTGCGGCCTCCACATCAGCATCATTCATTTAAATATCTGCTGAAATGAGGGCAAAACACTTGGAACGCGCAGGACAGGTACCGTAGATCCAAATCATGTGGGAAGATACTGAGCTTCACATTATGGAAATCTCGTAACCACATGATGCTTTTGAGTTAATGTTTCATGACCATAATAGGCTGATCAGATACCAAAACACTCATGTGTGGCAGAAACTAAAATGAGACTCCAGAGGCCTGTGACAAAGTAATGTTTGTGTATGACTGATTTTTAGAAAGTTGACATGTCAATAACGCTTACACAACTTCAATAACTAATAGACGCATTTGTAAAAATAAAAGTCTGATAAATTTGTACTGTGGAGTAAAGATTCACTGAAGCTTTACTTTGGCACCAGAACCTTTTCTTTCACCAACAGCACAGACAAATAGAAGCACTTTAGATTGAAGATAAAGGCTAAACCATTCATGCACCTTCTTTGCTCTTATTTCATTACAATCTGTATTGGAACATGAAGTTTGATATTGCACGATAAAAAGTGGAACCGTACAGCTGTTACCTTAAAGGGATAGTTCACCCCAAAATTTTAATTCTGTCATCCTTTACTCACCCTCATGTTATTTCATACCTGTATAAATGACTTTGTTCTGATAAGCACAGTGAAAAAAATATTTGGAAAAATGTTAGTCATTTTTTGTTCCAAATCCTTTAGTGTCCTAGTAGGAAAAATTAAATATTAGTCAAAGGTGCCCCAGAACGGTTTGTTTGCAGAAATTGTACAAAATATCTCATTTTGTATTTAACCGAACAAAAAAAGATAATAGAAAGTTCCCACTAGGGTAGAGGATGATGTTCCAGAACTGAAAATTCCTGACATTCTTCCAAATATCTTTCTCTGTGTTCATCAGTTATACAGGTTTAAAACAATCTGAGCGTGAGTAAACGATGACAGAATTTTCATTTTTGGGTGGAGTATCACTTTAAAGGAATAGTTCACCTTCAAAATGAAAATTGTTATAATTTACTAACCCTGGTGTCATTTAAACCTATGTGATTTTCTTTATTCTGCAAAACAAAAAAGAAGATCATTTGAAAAATGTTGGTAACCGAAAACCTTTGGTCCCTTATTGACTTCTATTGTATGAACACAGTACCAATACAAGTCAATAGGGACCAATGGTTTTCTGTTTTCAAACATTTTTTCAAAATATCTTATTTTGTGTTCTACAGAAGAAAGAAAGTCATACAGCTTTGAAATAACAAGAGGGCGTCTAAATAATGACAGTATTTTCATTTTGAAAGTGAACTATTTATTCAATATATATCCTAACGTAACCTATAAAATTACTCTAATTTAATTGTTTACTTTGGTTTACCTTATGTTTTGATCTAGTCATATTGAAAATGCATTGTACTAAAATGAAACCACATAAAACACATTTAGGTCACCTAACAAAACATATTTTCAGTGTGTGATACTTTCCTTTTTAATTCCCCTTACAGACCCATGGCTAAATGAACAACTCTTTGGGGAGGTTCCACGGAATGGCTAAGATAGCTCTGAGGACCACTGTAAATAAACACAGTAGAGGAATGTCTAATAAATTCCATCAATTTGTCAGACTATTCTGTGTAAAGTGAACCTGACCCATAAAAACCGGTCCTGGTTAATATCCGATACAATGCAAAAAAAAAACAGGCTTAATATTTTGAGGCCAACTATTTGACTTGAGAGGCGAAACATTTCATCATCTCTACTAAAAAACCCAAAGCCAGAAGGACCAGAATCCTTCAAAGGTATCATCTATCACAGTGAATAATTGTATTCTTAAATCCCAAACAGCAAGATAAGCTCCTTAATTTCATGAAAGCATCATTAAAGATGCATGAATGCTGAGAGAATGCACAAAACTCCGGGTAGATGAAATAACACCCTTGACTGAGAAAGTCTGTTAATGTTTATACCTGGAAAACAGGGACTGCGTGACAAAACATCTGTAAAATACATTGATTTTACAAGACTCCTAAGTGAAGCTCATGTTTTTTGGATGAAAAATGTGGAATACATGGCAAAGAGATTAAACAAACAACTTTAAAAGAGATAAGCCAAATAGTTATAACACGATAATTAACAGTGCCCGTCCCAAAGCGTGTCCAATGGGTGTGATATTAGAGTGGATTAAGTGGAAACACCAGAAGATACAAAAAATGGCTGTCTACGATGCCCAATTATAACTTACTAGACTGCTTAGGATAACAAATGCTGATCCTAATGCAGAACGGCTAACGTTGAATAATGAAAGGACTTGTGGGAACTGAGTTAGGGAAAACAGTCATCATGAAAACCATTGTTTATTATTGAATGTTTAAGAAACAGACTTTTCAGGTTAGGCCAATGTTGACTACAATCATAACCACCACTTCGCAGAGATCATCAGTTATACACAGGCGTCTTTACAAGGGTCTAAAGGTAAACCCTCTTTATTACAGGAAAGGAGGCAGAGGCTACTCTTAACTTATCATTTTCCTTTTCTACCCACATAAACACAGAACACGCTGTACTGCTGCTGTGATTTCTGCTAAACGTCTGCCCAACATATCGGCCATTCACGCTGCACCACTTCAACAGCCATATATTCAAACGTTTATTTGTCCATTTGTGTAGATGTTTTTAAAAGGTCTGTGCTTAAGTATGCTTTCTGCATTTGTCATGTAATTTTTCGCGGTCGTCCTCATCTCTTTCTAGCACAGAAACACATTACACCGTGTGCCGTTGTCATAACGTTGCCAGGATGACTGTCCGAGCAAAACATACTTCAATTTCACGGTGCGACAACACAATGAACTCGAGCGGCAGACCTGACCGTTATTTTACCGCACAACAATCGAGGTAGCTAGCAACAGGCCGGGATGGAGACAACTCGCCGGCGGAAAAAACGTCGCTTTCTTTAACGTAACGCAATCGTAAAATAGCGGCGAGACGCTTACCTTGTTTTCGCACGAGAGTACGGGTATCTCCAAAGCGCGTATGCTTTATTGAAATTGATGCTTTGTGGCGATGTGCGTCTGGAGTCGTGGCGGAAACAGGAACTGGGGAGACTGCTGCTGTCTGAATTCTCGCTCGCTGCTGGGCTCTTAAGGAGGCTGCTCGCCTGTCACTGGGCTGCACTGCGCATGCGTGTGTCAGATCTTCGCGATATAAGGCGCTCCACGGCACTGAAAACAATATCTTGGATCTCATTATTCATAGTTTTATTGGCTGATTGTCTCGGTACACGTGTGACACAACATATTAATACACTAATAGGACTGTAGGGATGCTATTTAAAGTATTCCCTCAACCTACATTTCACATCACATACATTTCACTGTAAGTTTTTTCCTGTGTCTAACTATTACAAATAAACATATTTAAGCATTCTTGGTTTTATTAAAAATGTAATAACATTATAATCTAATTATTATTTTATAACGATGATTATTATTATTTAACGCAGTGATGGATTACACACTGGTGCATATTATATTTACAACAAAGTCCTTTCTAGAAGCAGGCTCGAAAACATATCATATGACGTGTCTGGTCATGCCCATGAACTTAACCTTCACGCAAACCTGTTGACATCATTTGATTTAAAGCACATCATGACTTGGTCAATTTATGAGCATTCCTAAGAGTGAGGGCAACTTCAAACGTCCTTACAAGTCGGTTTTCAACATCATTCAATATATTTATGAGTACATTTTCAAAATGGCCTTCAAGAGTAGAGTAAAACCTGCACACACACATATGCAATATTTTCTCGTTATTTTAGGGTCTTCCCACACCGAATCAGCAGGAATTAATTCGTTGTAGCATCACTTCCCCCTCGTGGTGAAACTTTAGAATCACACCACGAACTCTTTTATACCAGTCAAACTACCTCTGGTTTAGTCGGAGAATTCCATGGATAAAGCAGACTTATATTATATCCAATATAAAGGTAAAAGCAAAATTCAACAAATACAGAGGTAGAATTATTACAATGTATAAACTTTGTAAAAACTATTGTTATTTGTTAGTGTTTACAAAACTGGAGTCAACCAAAAAACATGTTAAGTTTTACTATAAAAAAAAGGGGTCGAATTAGTGCAAATCATTATCATTAATAATACATGGACATTGTGATTGTTTTAGTTTGGACCCATACAAGCGCGATGTTTATGTTTACGACTTCACGTCGGAAGTGTTTTGCGCACGCGCGTTGCGTCAGGGCAGTTCCATAGCAACCATAAACCAACATGGTGAGTTTCCGTTCTTCTTTGCATTTAATACACTTTATTGTGCGATGTTACATAGCGAAAAATAAACACATTGTCCTAAATTAGTAATGTAAGAATTTGATGTTATAAGTATTATGATAAAAATATCCGTACGATTCTGTATTCAGCAGATAGACAGCAGCGATGTATTTGATGTATCTCGATGAATAAGGTATTAAACGTTGTATTAATATCAGTTAAAAGGGATCCGAAGTTGTGCCAGACAACACATGTCACCGTAAATGTCGTTAAGGGTAGCGAATTTCTCTGTGCTGATTTTTGAATAAATCCAACGATAAATGTATGACTGCAGTGTTTAACATTGTAATTTTCTTCACAAAAATATGACATGTCATTTGTGTTTGTTTTCCCTCAGGCAAAAGCAACAACAATCAAAGAGGCTTTGGAGAAATGGGTAAAACATGTATTATATGCTACTGTAAATACATGATGTTAAATATGTCCTGCTCTGTGTCACTTTCAGCTGTGTTCATGGATTGTAATGGTTTTTTTACTAGGAGGAGAAAACAAAAGGTAAGGCGAGTGAGGCCACAGCGGTGAAGCTTTACTGTCAGATTCCTCCCATTGAGAAAATGGACGCATCCCTCTCCAATCTTGTCAACTGCGAGTGAGTCAACTAAATAATCAACTCAGTTTGTATATTTTCCTATAAAACAGCTGCCATTTGTATCGGATATTGTAACTTATTAAATATATCATCACTGTCTAGGAGATTATCCTTATCTACAAACTGTATTGAGAAAATTGCCAACTTGAATGGCTTGAGTAAGTATCTGAATTGCCTCACATGCATAGCTGGTGTATACATATTTATAAAATATGTATAATAATGAAACTATTTTTGTTCATAGAGAACCTTAAAATACTGTCCCTGGGGAGGAACAACATCAAAAACCTCAATGGACTTGTAAGTAACAAAACAAATGCTTATGTTGAAGGAGATTGTTCGACATGGATGTCAGTGATTTCTTTTATGGCTTTTCTGATTCCCACAGGAGGCAGTAGGTGATACATTGGAGGAGCTGTGGATCTCTTATAACCTCATAGAAAAGCTAAAGGGGATACATGTTATGAAGAAACTCAAAGTTCTGTACATGTCCAACAATTTGGTCAAGGAGTGGGGTGAGCATAGCAGAAAGATTACTTTAAGTGTGGAAGCAAAGGAACTTAATCATGTGTTATTATACAATCGAATTACGATATTAATGTGTTTTGACAGTGTGTGGCATCTTTTATAAGATTTAAGATAAGGTTTGTTTCTTCAGCTGAGTTTCTGAAAATGGCAGACCTTCCGTCTCTGGTGGATCTTGTGTTTGTGGGGAACCCATTAGAAGAAAAGTATGCTGCTGATGGTAACTGGATAGAGGAAGCTACAAAGAGGCTTCCCAAGCTTAAAAAGCTAGATGGTGAGTAGCATATGTGTAATTTCCAAATGCTTCTTTTTTAGCAAAATTTAAACAGATTATGAATTAAGAATGATGGTGTTTTAGGCAATATCATACAAGCAAGAGTGCTAAAATTCAGTACAAAAGCACTTACCAGAGTCTGTTTTGTTGTAAGTTAAGTGTTATTAAAGGGGTCATATGGCGGGAACACATGTTTTTATGTGTCTTTGGAGTTTAATAAGTTGCCCATGGATGTATTAGACACGGAAAATTAAAAAAATTAAGGTGTCGGAACAAAAGATGCAATCTATCTAAAAGCGAATGCTCACCAGACCTGCCTGAAATGCCTAAATTGACTAAGACCCCCCAAATGTATACGCAATTAAGGTGGACGTACCTCTCAAAACAGGCATAGCACACCTCGCTTTTCAGAGCAATGAGCTTTGCAAAAAAATCAGCGTGTTTCAGAGAGGCGGGGCAAAGAGGAGATACAAACAAGCACTGTATTTGGAAAATACACCGCTTTTGAATCTTAAATTGTGTATACACATTGGATTACATCTAAAACAAACGTTTATATTCGTTTTAGCCGTTTTATATGACTCCTTTAAATAGCATACAGTACCATACAACAGGCCAGTGCCCCTCTTGAACCAATCAAACTTTTCCAATCAAAACTGCTGCATAATTGTAATCAGTATCACAGTGTCAATTATTTCATCAGCTTATGATGACAGGATGGCAAAACTTGATTACGGAAAAATAATTATTTTTATTTTTAGGCATCCCAGTCATCAAGCAAGAGGAAGAGGAAGCTGAAGGGGAAAGTTAATACTTTTTAATTCTAAAATTGGTATGTTTTATGTCAAACACCAGCATTTTAACAATTAAAACTCTGTGCAATATTTGTATTATTTTCATTTTTATTGTGTATTTATATAAGCTTCAAAGCTCTTCACGTTCTCCTATAAATAATGTCTGAATTACAAAGGTTACTAAAACTGCTTTGAATCTAAAGTTTATTAGAGGGTCTTAAAAAATCTAATCTAATGGCTGTTTTTGTCCTACGGGTTCTTTATTAAACATTGTTTTTATAGTAGATTTCAAGCACAAGATGATTAATTTGATATTGTAGCCTGTTTCTTACGAGTAATTTTAACAATCACTCGGAATGAGTAACTTACTATGTTTGGGAGTGGTGCTATAACCACAATTGTAACACACAAATTAATGTTATTGGATTTTTTTCCCTGTTAAATATTGTATATCTATGTATTTTATATATTTAATATAACTTTAAGCAAACATGTGTACCATGTGTTAAGAAATGATAATAAACGAAGAAGTCTGTGATCTCTAAATGGTTAGAAGATAAAAAATATGGTCTACTGTTTTATATCCCAAGAAAAATAAAAAAGGTTGTCCTCTGCCATAAATTGTGATTAGATTTGTATTATTTTCAACAGATTTGTATCGCAATGTATTATAATTTTTATTAAGGCGAGATGACAAGTCTTCAACAGCAGAGGGCAGTAGAGGATTTAAAAACAGGATTTTAATGATCGTTTTTACAATAATTAATTTTATTATGTGCTACTGAATACAGAATAATATTGAGAATGCACATAATAAAGCATCAAGTAATTTCTTCTATAAAATATTATTTAGTAAATATTCTTAAAAATTATGTTTCATTTTTAAACATATCTGCAAGCAATATAACGCTCATGTGACGTCTTTGAAGTCTAGAATTCCTATTGGACAGCTTTCACGTCAATCATAAAAGGCGCCAAAACAGTAACTAATCAAAACTGGGTAAATATCAGCCAACTAGGAAGTGACTGTTGCTTGACGACTATCAACGCTGCAAACAAACTACACACGCAGCAAAATGCAGCGCGAAAGGAGTGTGAAAGTGAAGGAAGTTATTACGGCTCTTTGCAGACTTCTCTCAGGATTGAACGTCGAATCGATCCCGACAGCCGAAGCGTTTAGGAGAGCCAAATTTGACAGAAAAGATGCAGTAGGTTATATTCCATGTAATGCTTCCTGTTCATATATAGCACTGTATACTGTAAAGCAGGCATAAATAACGAGCTTTAGTGGTCTACACTTGTTGTCTGACCAATATACGGGTTGAAGTTTTGAGCTACTGATATAATAGAAGTCATCAATGACTCTTAAAATGACTCTAACCATTGTTTTTATATACCATGATAGATCCACAGTACAGCTTTACAATGTCGAATGTTTACAATGCACAATGTGTGAGGATTTGCGATGTCACGTGATGTTTCTCTAGTCATGTATTTCGAAAAATCTGATTTAGGGAACGTAAGGTTGTGTCTTCATTAGCTTGATAAACGTGAAACTTTAATAATTCAGTCTGCTCAAAAACATATTTTACTTTTAGGGAGTGGACATGTGGAGTTTGTTAAGCAGTCTCCTGCAGAGGGCATTTGCGCCGGATTGTGCTTGCCAGGACTCTAAAGACAACGCTTTTGGTATATTTATTGATGCACTTAACTAAAGTTCATGTGTGATATGTTATATAATAGCACACTGTGTCACCCATTTTACTATTGTCTTTGCAGACACGCAGCTCCTGTTTGTAAGGAGTGCCTTATGGCACTGTGGTTACGGGGCCTTGTGGGTGGTGGGACCCCAGCCCCCTAGTCACGTAGAAGAAGTGGGAAGCCGAGATCTGCTTCTAGCATTGGCCTGGGTGCTGTCATTTAGAAATCTGCTGGAGTCCTTGCTGGCAGAAAAGGTTTATCAGTTAGACACACTCTCAACTACACCAAAGGTGATACCTTGAGTTTTGAGAAGTTATGATATGACCATGTGATATATTAATATTGTGAATCAATCAATTAAAGCTTTATTTATATTGCACCTTCAAAGCCACAGAGTGTACCAAAGTGCTGTACAGTTTCATACAAGAATACAATATAAAATATAATAGTATAAAGATAAAGATAAAAAGCAAAATAGTTGATATAGATTAAGTAAAACAAAAACAGTGATAATAATTATAGAGAATAAATCTAAAAACAACGTCACATAATAAAAGTAATTGACATATTAGCAACAAGCCGCAGCAAACAAACATGTCTTAAGGCGGGTTTTAAACATGATTACTGAGGTAGAACTTCTAATGGACAGAGGTAGACTATTCCACAAGCTGCGACTGAGAAAGCATGATCTCTTTTTCTTTTTAGGCATGACCGAGGGTCTAGTTTTGGGATCTCAAAGACCTCTGTGAGCTGCTAAAGTTTATAAGATCAGACATATATTTTGGTGCCAGTCCATGTAAAGCTTCAAAAGTATACAGAAGGACCTTATATTTATTCTGAAATGCATTTGTAACCAATGTAAAGAAGCCAAAATAGGGGATATATGATCCCTCTTTTTTGTGTAAATCAGTAACCTTGCTGCTGCATTTTGTTCTCTTTGAAGCCGAATCATGAGGAAGATAAAGATGAATAATTTAAAAACTCTACTAATGAAAAATAAATGGATTTATAATGGGAAAGCTTATTAAGTGCTGTTCTGTCTATAGCCAGCAGAGAGCAGAATAACACCACACTGTATTTTGACGCACAAGAATGTAATCCGCACTATTAAAAACAACAATGGTGTATACAGTTTTTATCAGTGGCCTGTCAGGAACAATGTTAGCTTTAGACTTTACATAAACTGAATGCTTACGTTGCGGTTCTGGGTGCTCCTGGCTGGCCTAATGTAATTTACTTTCTAATAAAAATAAATCGCAAAGAGATCTGAATGAATCAAATCCTGTTTGGTTCTGGATCAATTTTAAAGTTGTTTCGCCCATTCTTGGAAATCTAATTGGTCAAATCCTAAACCTCTAATCTGGTAAAGCTTTCAGAATCTTCTAAATTGCATCTATTTATTTGAGGCAATTGCTAAGGTAAGCATTGTGTGGATCGAGGGAGTTGAGAATTACTATTCTAGGCATTCAGACGTCTGATTTTTGTTTGGTGGAAGGGAAAAATACTGCAGATTTGCGTGGACCCAAGCCACATCTAGGAACAAGAATGTCAGGAATTTTAAGTTGGGCCACCTTGTAGGTTTTGATGTATGTATAGCAACACCCTGGTATTGTGCCATTAAGATTTACCTGTGCATATTTTAAAGGGTAAATGATAAGAATTATATATTTTATGATGTCTTAACATTTGGACATGTTGTTCTTAAGGGTGTCATGCTTGGTCAAAGGAACATATTGCCACACGGACCACAAGAAGAAGAGACAGACGCTATGAAGAATGATCAGACACTGCAGACACTACGGTGGCAATATGGGAAACTAAGGCTTCAGTGGAAGAGCTTACTCTCAGCTCAAGAGGAAAGGTCCAGACTCACCCACAGGGTAAGTCACTCAACCAGTGTACTATAGTCTGAAATACTTGTAAATCCGTTTTAAAATACAGAAATGTAATACATCAGTTGTCTTTGATCTGTTCTTCAGGTTGTCTCCAATATCAACGCCTCTGCTATCTGTCAGACTAACATCTCTGGTTCCCATCACATGACGTCAACTGCACTTGACAAGGTGACCTGAAAATGCAAGAACATTTGAATGAAATATAGGCTTAACCTTGGTAAATGTACCATTACTGTGCCCTTAATAATTGTCATTACGTGACAACTAACACCTTCACTAATATAGATTCGCTCTGGAGATATTTCGCATTTGTATTCCCTGGGCGTACGTCAAGTACATCTATCTTTCGTCAGAGCATATGGTGATCAGCGCTCGATAATAACCACCGTAAGCTAGGTAACAAGCTCATTTCGATCACGGGATGATTGCACACAGCTGTCAAATAGTTTTTTATCCCCTGGCTTTTGCTGGGGAGGTTGTAGCGACTTAACCACCTATGTGTATCTGCAGACGGGTAGTTTTGTGCTATAGGTTGACAGGCTGGGAAATCCTTGTGTGATGAGGCTGGATCTTGATCTTAGAAGTCAAGAGGCCCACGCTTTCACATTCCCTTCATCTTTCCCTTGCTCTTTAGAGGCTTTGTAGGAGTATTTCCTCTGAAAGAAAAAGTGTTCCTCCTGACATCTATCGAAGGGCTGGTTGTTTATGATGTTCGGAAAGAGAAAATAATTGACAAACACTAAGAAAGAGGAGGAACAACTAAAACCTGGCTCGGCTATTTATTTATTAATCTGAGGAACCATAATTTGATCCAAACGGTCATTGTTGCAGATGATGGATGTTTAATCCGAAAAATAATAATGATAAAAATGTTTGCATCATAATATAGTTCACAATTAAGACATGTTTTCTACTGCATACACTTGTTTAAGATTATTATTAATATTTATTAATTGACTTTTTTTTATTATACGAATGAATATGTGTATTATTAACCTATATGGTTAAATAATTATTGGCTATATTATTAAAAAAAATATATATTATTGTTTTATTACTAAAAGATTAATAGTAATTGCTAATTTATTAATTTATTATATTTCTTAATAAAAACTATTACTATAAGTTTATTATCATTGTTATTATTATTATAAATTATCTTATAATACATCAAAATATTTACCAACATATATAACATAACTTTTATGTGCAGCACATTTTATAAATTATTCTAGCGAGTCGTTGATTCAATGTTTCAAATTTAAAAAAGTATTCACAGAAAAATATTCACAAGGTGGGCATTGGGCGCTATTCAAATACCTGCCTTTAGCACTTTTTGTTTCTCAGTTTGTCAAAGAAAATGCAGAAATGAGCACGGGGGCAGGGTGCTCTGTCAAGTCTGACTCTCGGGAGAATAGGATGTGGGATGAGTCCAGACAGATGCTAATGGCTCTCTCTTCTCCAGCTCTGTGAAGGATAGTGGGCAGATCAGGGATCTCTCTCTTTCTCCCCATTGCCCTTCAATCTGTGTGGGGTACAGAGAGGAGTTATCCGTCTCAACTCCCTGGAGCACTTCTATTTAACTGCAGAGACGTGAGGCATTAGCCAGGCTCCTATAGGGAGAAATTGCCCAGGAGTAAAGATCAAAGTGTCTGCCAAGCGTTCACTAACCTGTACTTGCACTGTAGGGCCACTGGGGGTTTTATTGTTCTAAAAACATCATAGCCAGACTGCATGTAATCGCTTTTTACGCTTTGCTCGTCTTGTAGGAACTGGAGCGAATACAGACGCTGAACGGAATTCTGGAAGCTTATCTGGATTGGAAACTTCATGAGCCTTTATTCTACAGCTGGATGGTATGTTTGCTATAGTTAGATGGCACGTTCACAGACCATATGCAGTTCATTCGATCAATATTGCATGTAATATTTTTAATCATAGACTTTTTTGAAACAAGCACTTGCTGTCTCACTACAGACTTTAACAGTACACACAATTGAAATTGATATTTGAATTTTAAACAAACATCTTTAACACTTCATTATATTTGTGAAATGTACCAGTTTAACCGTGATTATTGTTTGTTTAATCCAAGCAAGAATTAATTGGGCAACAAAAACACACCAGTTTATCTAATATTATGTTTGTTTATACTGTTGCGTCATTGTTAAGTGGTCGATCTGCACACGTGTTTGTGCATGCCTGGTAGGTTGAAGTGACAATGCCGCACATGCCCCCATCTAAAATCCTACTTGACTCTAAATCTAATATGTATATTAGCCCAGCTGTTGTCTGAGAGCCAGACTGCTGCTCCGGCAATGGTAACCTCGCCCAGCTTTGAGCTGTCACTCACGGTGATACACTAGCGCTACCGGACTCTGAATCTGCCAGACAAGAGCCCTCACTCTGGTTGGCACATATTCAAGTCAAAATGAAGTTGTAAAGAAGTTTCCGGCTAGCGGGAGTGGATTCCGAGCACTTGGCAGGAGTTCGGAGTGTGGATATTAAAGTAAAAAAGGGGATGTTTTAACTGCTTTTCAGTAAAAGAGGTGATCTCATGGGTATCTTTGAGTTGGACAAATGGAGCAGGGTCTGTGTTGTCCTAGAGTGTTAAAGGGTCTGAAATATTTCTTCAGTGATTCCTTTATGTTGCTCCTTAGAGTCATTAGAAGACACACAATCAAAATAAAGTGCATTATGAAGTAAAGATTACTTTAGTTTCATTGAGTTACAAAGATCTCTATAAAACTAGGCATATTGAAGAGGAAGCCCTGGAAATTCAAGGCCTTTTGTGAGAAATTCAATCTTCGGCTTTGAGGCGCGTGCAGACATTCTCTTGTCCAATAAACAGGAAGTCAGGGAATGGAAATCAAACAGCAACTCCACCGTGTCAATGGAAAATCTATGGGGCTTGATGAAAACCAAACATTTTGGTGATGGAGTGCTATTTGGACAGGATTGTCTTGTCATTGTCCACACAGGAGGGATTGTAGTTCTAAGATATTGGTCAGAGCACGGTTGATTATGACAGGTTCTTTGATTTTCTTTGGAGGCACTCAAGGAAAGTTGGATTCCGTAAGTCATGGATTTACGTAAATCATGTACCGAGTATCCTTATAACCTGGGATGTTAATAGAAAATGTCTATGGACAAAGCAATAAAGTCTTTTTAGAAAATGAATTTAAGACAATCTCATTCTTTTAGCAATGCATGTTGATCTGGCATGGCTTTATACGCACAATATAACTCAACTTTGGAAAACCTGTTGCACTCACTCCATTGTCTTTGATCAGGACAGCGTGATTGACAGCTCTCTTGCCGATGCATTCGAGGTGAAGTCCGCCGATTGGCCACCAGGGGAGCGGGCTGTCACTCTTAAGTGTCCCCACGGCGACAAGGCCACGAGGGCAATCAGACGGCTTGACAAGATGTTGCTGAGGCTGCAGACAGAACTAAGGGTCAGAAGAATAGAGCGGTCCACTCTCACACTTACCTCACAGGTAATGACCGTTCAAGTAGATAAGATCCAACTGCATGAGCACCTGACAGGAAGGCTTAAACTTATAATAAGGTCAGGGTTTTTACCACAAAACTTTGAGTACTGAAGTTCATGCTCTGTCAGTTTTGGTACTTAAGATGCTGACAGCGTGACTTAAAGCATCACGAAACAAAAATCTATATTAACTCACTCCTGTATCGAGGGTTCTCTATTCTAATTTCTAGGAAGCTGTCTTTGAAGGCAACAGACTAAGTTTATCTCATACATGACTGATGATGCATAAATTGTGCTCCTGCATTTTGTGGCTCACATTTGACGAGTTTGTTAGTATGTAACAATACACTAATAAACATAAATATACCTAGGATGTACGTAAATTGTTTCACCTTAAAATAGTGCATTCTGGAATTACATGGTTTACAAAGCGAATGACGCTAAGCTAGCAATTATAGACTAATGACCATAAACATAGTCCATATTCATATTTTTTTGTTTGTCAATCATTTTTTAGAACCGAATACATCAAAATCAACCTTCAACTCAGTTTGTCTTTAATTTTTGTGTTTTGACCCTAAAGCAATGCATTCTGGGGTTACATACTTCATGAAGCAAATGTTGCTAATCTTTTGATAACATGTTAATGAGCATAAATATACAGTACAAAGCGCATACTAGTTTTTTTTCAACAATTGTTCCGTATTTACATGCTGCACAAAACGAGTGATGCTAAGCTAACAATGATGCGCTAATGAACATAAATAATCTTACAAAAAGATTTTTT
Source organism: Triplophysa tibetana (assembly GCA_008369825.1). Classification (NCBI taxonomy): domain Eukaryota; kingdom Metazoa; phylum Chordata; class Actinopteri; order Cypriniformes; family Nemacheilidae; genus Triplophysa; species Triplophysa tibetana. Next base: position 12,156,020 of record CM017907.1, on the reverse strand, counting down.
AACAATCATTTTTCGGCATTCTGGGATTACATGCTGCACAAACAGAGTAATGCTAGTAATGCTAATGTATTTTTTTCCCTTTTTTTTGTATTGAATACATTTACATCAAAATCAACCTTCCTCTTGGTTTGATTTTTGTTCCCTGACCTCAACACAATACATTCTGGGATTACATGCTCAACAAAAGATACATTTAATGCTTCTTTAGACTTTGGTTGTGGCCACTATAATCTTATTGGAATAGCCTTCACCTTAGAAAGCAGCTAGGTTTTCTTGGTTTTGGAACAGAAATCACTTCACCCTTCTTACCTAGTTTGTTTCTCAATCTCTTCTTAATCCTTCTTTTAAGTTTCACCCGCATCACCCAATTTCTTTTTAAGACGGGCGGTTTGCTGCGAAGTTTCTTCATCATGTTTTATTACCTGTGTTCAAAGGTTCTTTGAACAGACTTCAGAAGGGCTTTAATATCCTGATAATGAGAAAGGTTTTTAGTTAAAAACTAGGTCATCTCATCACTGCATTCTGTTATTGCCTGTATAAATTATCCCTCTTTGTATGAAAATCCAGTGTGCTCTGACAGATAATTAGGTGGTCTCTATGATACACAGATGGATAACCAATTGGATTAATGAGTGTCTGGCATAGTTGAAGCCAGCCTGAATGTTTTCTTCATATCAATCCTCAATATATTCTTTGCGCTGTAAAAGTCAACCATTAATTCCCCAGCTTTATCTTCCGGCCTCTCCTTTTGATATTAGTGTCCATTTGAAGTTATGATCAGTATTCCAGTCTGTTAAGACTTGTGCTCTCGTTCTCATTAGGGAAGACATCAGGAGGTCTCACAGCTCTCTGAAAGGCAAAGAATAGAGGTGGAGAAGAGGGTTGCAGGCTATTTGGAAGGCATCCGTCTCACAAACGCCTCCACGATCACATCAAGAGGGTTCCTGCCATGTCTCCAGGACTGGCCACCAGCAAAGCCATCTCACAGGCTGCAGATGGGGGAACCTGGCTTGACTGCGATAGCTGGAAAGCTCCAGGCATCGTGGGCTTTAAAAGAGCTGAGGGACAGAGAAGCCGTACTGCAATGGCAGCTGGACAGACTGAGGCAAAATATGAGAGGTGAAATTCATAAACTTGCCAGCACAATGGAAGGAGTGGTACTCATCCCACCAATCAAGAGATAAATACATTTCGTGACACTTTATAAACAAGGAGAATCTTATATAAAGGTGGACAGACTGAAGTTTGAGTTCCTAAACAATGGATGTATAATATATAGTAGAGCATATGGAAGTTTTACAGTCTGTTTAAACTCGAAACTACTGCACCGCAGTGTGTTTGGAAAATAAAGAGACTTGCTGCATTCAAGGCTGTCCATTATACTCGCATAAAAAGGTTTAGTTCATGTACAGAAGAATATGAAACTACACTGAATACAACTCTAATGACTGACTCAAACAAATAAGATGACCTCTGTGCTCGAGTACTCTGTGCGGGTGGAAAAGGAAGACGTTTCAAATATTTTTTTAATGCCTGCCATTTCTTGGAAGAAAACAGCCTGCGGTTTCCAAAGTAGGTCATTCTTCTCGATGTTTTTCAACCTGTAAAGTAAGGATCGAAGTTAGATAGATATCAAAAACCAATAATTATCAGCAGCTATACTCCTCAGAGACCAAAACATGGTTTGTGCTCAGCAGTTCATAATACAGGAAGATATCACCTTTAATGCTGAGTGTGTTACTATACCAGCCAATTCCAGTGTGGTCTCGATTACATTTGGAAAGCTGAAAACAAGCTAGGTATGCAAGATAACATGAGCGGTTGGCAAACAAACAGCTGGCAGAGGCGACGTTTTAGCTTATTAAGGAAGTCATTTCCAACACTGATTTTCATTAGGATTATATTCAGAAATCCTAATCTAGATGCTGCACGACAAGTTCTAAAAGGACTTTCTCTCCATTAACCTCCTCCTTCTTATCTAGGCTAGAATTACTGTTTACAACGTGAATGCAGACATGGGGGTTCTGTTTTTCTGCTTTTTCAAATGAACTAATGTATGTGAAATTTAAGGTTGTGTTTATGCTGTTGTGGAGAGGGTCAGCCAGTGTCAGAGCCGAGAGACGGTGTGGTTGGCTACAACTTTCGGAATACTTCTGAATATTTGAATAACAAGCCCTTTTTTCACATATATTATCTACAACATATATCTGTTCCAAAATCTTTTCGATGACATCCATTGTCATCCAGAACATCACAGTTCTATTTGATCAGCACATTCATTGGAGATATATAAGTAAAACTGTGCTTTGTTTTCTGAGTTTTATTCTCAAATGCTATGTTCTTTTGGTCAGGTATAAAGATGCCTTATGCCTACATCTTTATTTACATAATATTTTTTGATGCAACTATTATTAAAGTATAGTCTATTTCCTAAGCTGCCCGCGTAAAACAAAAGCATCTGGGATTAGTTGATCAATATGCTTTTTCAAAATAAGCTGTAATGTGGAGCAGTTTGTCATTTTGACCATATAAGACTTTAGCCTGGTGCCCAATGTTTTATTTCTAAGGCGCTTTTTTATACATATTAACAGTAGTAACAGATGTAGAGAGATATTCATATTTAAAAAACGCGAGGAGAAATTAAGAGATTCTAATTTAATCAGCATTTCTATATGCATTCTGGCCATTCCAGTCCAGTTTCTGTTCAATTAAAACAATGAAACCCGAGGGAGACAAAGTCATCCAAAAGCAATGTAATAGACTGACAGCATGACAAGACGCATGAAAACTGATAAAACAGTTTTTTACATTTTCAAAATACATTCTCAATACAAATAAATAAATCACTCCTTAAAGGACTTACTTTTCACCTTTTGCCTTTATTAATGCAGTAGGGGAAAGACGACGGGAAGCGAAATGGGTGAGAGAGGGGGTGGACCATGAGCCTGGACTCGAACTTGGGTCGCCCGGAGCACAACAGCACCATATGTCGGAGCACTAACCACAAGGCTATCGGCTCCGACAAATTTAAAGGACTTTTATATTAGTTTAATCAAGTCAAGTCAAATGAGCTTCATTTTCATTTCGCTACATGTAGGAAGATAAAGTTATCTCCTCCGAAAGTCGTGCCTTTGTATGGTAATTATGGCAAAAGACCTTTAAATAAAACTGACACATGCAGGAAGACTTGTCTGAGTATTACATCTCACATTATCATAGTATAGAAGCCATGCTGCAGGGACTTTGTGTTAAACTTCTAACACTGGCAGAATATTATCGGAAGAAAACTTTGATCGCAGTGCTCATTAATCTGCTGTTGGCGAAGTTTTAACCCAGCTTTAGACATCCGTAACCATGCTGAATCATTTGTAAGCCTGACTAAAGCAAAGATGGTAAATGTTAACAAGACGAGGCACTGCTATTACTGTGAATGTGAGGAAATGGAACACTTAGTTTGGCTGTCTAGCAAAGAATGTCCCGCCTTAAAGTAAAATGAGCCTATGATTAATTGAATGTTGTGAACAACTTGCCATCCTCTTAAATGCGGAGTAGCTGAAGCTACCCTAAAATAAAGTGTTTTTAGTGCAGTTTGAGATTAAGAATTTAAAGTTATGGTACATTTGATTTCAGACTTAATTGTTTGTCAAATTTTTTATTTAATTGTTATTTTAGAAAGCAATTTTAGAATCATCTGTTTTTCCTTATCCTAGTAGACAGGACTTGGTATTTCATAGCTACCCAGAGGCATTGCAAACGGTTGCCAAGTGCTACAACTTCTCTAAAGAGACTTTGACTAAATTCGGATCAGTTCTTCAGTTTTACTGAAGGTTTCCATGTGCATTATTCACCATTAAAATGTAAATCCTCTCCTAACGTAAATTAATTGTATGCCGACGAAAAGAAGTTTGTTATCGTTCTAAATGGCCCATTACCCATAACCATTTTAAATTGTATAGCTATATAGCTTAACGAAATACAGCTGCACAATGTTGCAGATGCTGACGCCCTGCAGATGCGAGATGCAGGTGATACGGCTTAAAATCACCAAGATGTACAGCCGGTGGTGCCTAAGATGTGTCACAATCCTGATTATGCCCTTCTCTGGAGGTTCAGAGTCATTCTTCCATTTCCACACGTTCAAGCCAATCCCGACAGTCACTTCTTGCTCTCATTACAAACACCAGCCAGCATCTGGGAATGAACATAATGCCACAAATGAGATCTCCCATTGCATGGAGCAGATAGCCCACTGTTCCCAAAGACGCCTCGCCTAATGGATGACGACAGGGTCAGTGCGGTACGACTGCACGCGCTGCTGCATCTGATTTAGACAGAGGGCCATTAGAGAAGCCCGTCGTCGCTGCGATGACTCTGAAAGGTATTCGGCTGGAAAGGAGAAAAACGAGAAAGCGGGCGTCATCCCTCATGGAGGCAGAGGAGACTCACTTTACCCTTGAGGACCCTGATGTACAACAGGGCCCGGCTAAGTACCCACAGTGCAGAACTAGAGAACGTTTTGCAAGAATTCTCCCGGTATGTCTCTTTATTTAATTGGCCGCCCTCTCCTTTGCCTTTTCTCCAAGGCGGGGGGCAGAGCGGCGAGGGGGCATGACTCTGAACCCCCTCGGAGATATGATAGGCATACGGGAGCACAGGGATCTATCAGACTAATTAATGAAGCAGGAGTTGTGATGTTTGGCAAACACGGATGGCATCTCGCTTTCATCCACTTTCAAAGGTGTAGGAGCACAAAAGCAGTCTAACCGTCAGTGCCAGATATAGTGACAGCTGAAAAATGTAGAGTTTACTGCAGGCGGAGGGTTTGAAACTCTCATAAAACATGGAAGACATCAGGCTCCAAAGCTCAGGGACATAATGCAGATAAAAGAGCACTTTAGGGTGGAAAAATGTTTATGAGTTCATCATATATGCAAGCAGGTGGACTGATTTATAGGGAGCTGGTTGCCTTTTCTTGGTGTTTTACTGGAAATCTGATATCTAAAGTTTAAAGAAACAAGAGATGGGATCTGAAAACATAAAACCACGTTTAGATACCAGATTTTATAGTTGTACCCATATAACCTTATAAGTGCTGCTATAGTCAAGCCTTTAAACCCCATCAGAATTTAAAGACATGAGGTGCATTATTTAAGCATCGCTCCATAAAATGTTGAGACCGGGTGAACTTGTTCTGCAGTTTGGACAGAACAACCGGAACAGAACTGAAAGTCAGAAAGTCTAAATCCAGTCAGTTATAAATGAAATATCGTTGCTGTCCTTCTGAAACATAGTGTCCAAATTCGCTGTTTTCAGGACATGGAAAAATCTTTTTCAATGATTAAATAGTGTATCGTCAGAGTTTAATACTTTTTATTGGTTAGATATTTGCAAGACCCAGTAAAAAGCAAAATGGTGACTAAAAATAATGATTCATGGCAACAAAAAGGTTTCAGAAGGACAGCAGCGATATGCTGATTTGTATAGTTTCGGTTATTTTTAAAGCAGCATAAAGAACAAACCTGTATTAGAGACAAACAATGTGGACAGAGTATTTAAAACAGAAGATAAATATACATATAATTAAATATCAATAACGGCTGTATATAACAAAAAGAGACTCAAACTTTACTGCAGCTGTTTGTCAAAGCGGCGCGTGAATCACAACGCAAACTTCATTGATTTAACCTTGAGTAGATGCAGACGCGTGTTGAATTAAGCACTTTACAGCCATAACAACTATAAACAGCGGTTCAAGTGCAGTAATACATAAGCTTAATTTACACGCAGTTCATCGGAAGAGAGAGAGTGAATGAGAAACGTACAACTATCTGTCTGCTCCCGCTCTGTATTCGAGCTGTCACGCGCCTGAGTTACATCGATCAATGATAGGCCTAAATAAACGACAATTCATTCAACTAGACCTATATTCAAATTGCACATAGGCCGATATGTATTCTGTATTTATATGTCATGTATTAAACATTAGCAATGGTATTTAAAACACGAATTGTAAGTTCAAATAAAGTTTTTAATGCCCTGTCGTGTCGCTTTGTACCAGTGGTCTCTTCCGATACCACTAGTGGTAAGTGTACCACAGTTTGAGAACCACTGGCTTAGCTAATATGATTTAATAAAGAACAATACTTACACAATGTTTATTTCGTTATGAACGAAACAAACAAATGTAAACTATGAATAAATTCTGTAAAACTATTGCGTTATGTTAGTTCATGTTATTTACCATAATACGTTATAGTATCGATCCCAGAGGGGGATTTTACCTAAAAAAATCGCTTATGCTACATTTTAAACTTAAAAATCTGGGCAAAATATTTTTTTCATTATATTCGTATATTGGTCCATTAAAAGTCAGTATTTGTTTTTCACTCTCATTACTTATTGAGCAATCAGTCAATAAGACCCGCAAACTGTTTAATACTTTAATGCCTTTCCAGAAAATGAATTAGCAATCAACCGTCACAGAATCCGCCACTTTATTGAAATTCAGAATGAATCTGAAGAGTAATTCTGATAATTTGAATTCCAACAATTGAAAATGGACATTGGCCAGCACAGCGTTACAGCCAATTGGACCCGCATCCCATTTGACTCGTTTTTAGAGTAATTATCCAAGGGACTCTTTAGTCCATCAATGGGGACCTCAGTAACAAAGCAATTATGGAGAACAGACTAATGTGATTTTGCATCTATAATAGAGAGAGAAACAGATAAAACAGTGAGATCTCACCCCAGGGCACATCAATGGCACATAGGAGAGAGTACGTCTGTGATTGTACCATGGAGCAGACAGTACGGGCTGTGAGCGCTAAATCAATAACCATCACAATGGCTAGAGGATTTACAGCCCTCTATTGATCCCTCCTGTATCTTCTCGGCAAGCCTCAGACCAAAGCGGTTGAGCATGAAGGATTGATCACATTAAACCCAGTATTTGACCTGTAAGGATCAAACATACAGACCAGAGCAGCAGATTTCTGAAGATCAGTACAGATCAGAATCTGAGTACAGCTAAAGTCCTTTGAAAGCAAGTTAGTCCACTGGGCAACCAGTGTGGTAGTTTCAGTTTGCCTGAAATCCACCTGAAATGACTTTGCCGTCTCAAGTTAATACGGGTACTTTACTACAGGTAATACAGGTATACTTAATAAAATAACTTAAAAATAAACTGAATCTCAAAAAAAGTGAAATTGTTAGCAACTTGCTTTAATGCAATTTCTTTATCACTTTCATTATAGCATGCATTGAGTAAGGGATAATCCACGGCTAGACCCCCTGACACGAAGCAAGGGGTGGTAACTGACATCCTTACTGTACGGTAGAACTTACTTTGAGTGGGAAAAAATCTTTCAAAATGAGGGGATATAAGAAAATTCTCCTCACAGGTGTGCTGGCCCAAGTCTGGTGTTAGTATGGGTGGATAGGACTTATCAATTTTTAATTGTCAGAAACAGTTTCTATAATTCAGTCTGTCGCTCAATAGAAAAATAGTTGCTCGCCACTTATCAAATAACAGGGCCAAACTAGAAAACAAACAAGCAAGCATGAATGGAACCATGATGTTGTGAACTGTGTAGAGGGTAAACAATACAAATATAGCAAAATATTTGATATACAGTAGATAGAAATGCTTGAATGCGAGAATCTTCCAAAATCATACGTAAAAATACAATGATCTACAAGCACCTAATTAAAGATTAAACTTAAAATAAATTGCAATCTTATTTCTGAAATCTGATTGGTTGATTTAAATGTTGTCCCAGACACACCATGCTGTTGTCCTAAGGATATCAACCACTTGACAAAAACATGAGAGCCGCGGTTGATATGTCTGTAAAGGGTACAAATAGTCAGATAGGAGCTCAGGCAAAGTGTGATGAGCATTGATCAGTTGATTATAATGATGGAAATTGAAATATTTCTATTTGTTCCTCATATAAACATTATAGGAGAACAGTTTTGAGATTTGGAATACAATTTCATAAATATTATTCATACATCAAACCCAGACCGCGATCCGTAACGTTTGTCTAACCCTTTTTAGCTATGTTTTGGATTTTGCAGAGAAATTCTTTACTTACCTACAAACAAGAATGCAGTTTTTTCAAAGTAGAAACTAACGTCAATTGTCCTCTCATGGTCACAGGGGGCTAGAGTCTATCCCAGTATTTCGGTCCACAGTCAGAAAACACCCGATGGCCAGTAAATCACAGTGCACACATATTCACACACAATATTTCATTCTATTGATTTCAAATGGCCTAACTTGCTGTTTTTGGATTGTTGGGACGCTGACACAGGCACAAGATGCAAGCTCCACACAGAAAGGCCTCTTGGTTCGAGCCTTCTTAAACCTTGCTGTTTATGAGGCAACACTACTATTGATGTTTATGCTTTTTCACACCAGATGGTTCTTTTTTACTCGTGGGAAAGTTCGTTATTTTCATGTGAGTGATACGAGCTGACAAATGCTTTCAACTTAAGCGGAAGAATGTTTAAGATGAAAACATTTGTAAGCTCGTGTCACTCACTCGAAAATAACAATATTTTCCCAGTAGTTTGTGTCTATTCTTGTCTTTGCATTGACTTTGTAAGTAATTTACCTCCAAATCGATGCATTCGCGTTTGTTATTACGGTGTAATTTTTTGATCAGACAGATGAAAATGACAGTTATTTTCGTCAGTTCTTTTCAAACATTGATCAAACTGTCTGGAACTACCTGTGCATAAAACGGTTTTAATGCACACCTTCCTGCCAATCAGAATTGAGTATTCAAACAGACAATGGTATAATTGTAATGATGTAAATCAGATATCCGAACAGATCTATTTTAATTTAATTTATGACTGGCTCGTCTTCTCATACTGTTTCTGATAATCCTCCAATGTTTGGATAATACAGGTACTGTATTAAACATGTGATATTTAAATAATGCATGCCGTCTTGTTAATTGGGATTGTCAATATGAATTATAAATACTTCCTTCTAACACTTGCAAATCTATAAAAACATTTGCTTACATTTAAACTAAAAAAGGTAAAACCGAAGCACAGTACTGCAATATATGCTTCAGGAAGATTTATGGTTCAGAATACATTTACACAATATTGGTGAGAATAAATCTTGTTTGTATCAGGAAAGGGGTGCCATAAGGGAGAAATATGATTATACAAAACAATCTCTGCGGTGAATCGCTATGCAATCTCTGAGCTGTACTCACTAAAAACTGTCAGAATGGAGCCAGTGTTATCCTTGCGTTGAAGCAGCAAAAAAGGGAAAGATCTGACTATTCATTTGGTTTGAACATTGAGAGGATCATCTGAATTGTTTGTTTTCATTATTTAGTTGATTGAAGAAACAACATATTTGCTCTTTTATCTGCGAGACCAGACCCTTATTAACCATTACAAATTTACTCCATCCATTTTATTGAAGTATTCTGCCTCACTGGTTTTGCAAGGGACATTTTCCTGAAGCAAAACTCAAGAGATAGTTCGGCATAATAATTTGACCTCACACCATATCAAAATTGATATTATGGACAATACATTTATTTTCAAACCTCGTTATGTCTTAACATTTTATTATATCAGCTTTCCATGGTTTGTTTTGGCTGTTCATCAATATCTGGCTAAAGCCCCTCACCAAATTCGCCCGGTCATGCAGACTGGCTGTTCTCTGATATACACGGCAATAAATAGAGCTCGACGTGCTTCCTCAACCCCAGCGGGCCGATCTCTCATTCACTGAACTTCCTCTATCTCGCCTGGAAACACCCACCCCATAACCATCATAAATACCAATAAATGCGTCAATAAAGACCCTGGGTTCGTAGAGGACAGCATTACATTGAATGTACGTGAGTGGACGTGAGAGAGAACCTCCCTGCATTGGATCTTTCCTAATATGTTCCAACATCACCCATAAACCCATTAGCTAAAGCTGAATCTACAGAATCTTTCAGGATAGTCCTATAACATTTTCGCAGTATTAACAACCAATGCAGATAGTTAGAAAAACGACACACTTTCGCTGGGAAAAGGAGCAAAAGTCCCAAAACTGCTACATTTCAGGAAACGGTAAATAACCATGTATTTCCCATCTGAACTGTACATGGTCAACAAAGCAAAAAATCAATTTGAACATCATAATTCTATACTAAGGGTATATAATTGACTGTTTAATGGAGGATAAATTCTTACATGTATGTATCATGCATACCTTGTGTATGCTTTTTTTTTACATAGTGTATACATGTTTCAATTGCATTTAGCTAGTAGACTTACATACTACTGTAGGTATTAGCCCACAGTGGCTTTGGAACAGCGTAACAATGAGTGAAATCCTAAGAGCGCACCAGCACACTTGGCTAATTCCAGATGATTTGACATGCACACAGGCCATTCATTATACAGAACTGGGAAATGATCCAAATCAATTCTCAGTGTATTATTCCAGAAGAACAGAAGGGATAACAGCATAATCTACTGCATATTTTTGCATATTATGCATAAATGCACCAAACAGAATACTTCCCCATAACCATTACAAAGCATCTTAAATTTAAAGATTACGGTGCATCATGTCATCTTTGTACATTGATGCATTTGGCACACACTTACACAAAACAGTTTCACTGCATTCAGGCTTCACATAATATCAGTATGTGCGTTCTCTAGCAGTCTAACCCATGACCTTGGTGTTACTAGCACCGCGTAATTTGCACCGAATTAACGTTTTTAACGGCTTACTTGCAGCACTTTAAATTGTTGTAGATTCCGTCAATATATGTGACCCTGGCCTGGACCACAAAGCCAGTCTTAAGTAGCATGGGAATATTTGTGGAAAAAGCCAGCAAACCGTATAAGCTATGTGTCAAAATTATAGATTTGTCAAAAATCTTTATGACCTTGAAGATGTAAATTAATTAATTGTTCAATATAATTGTTAACAAAAATGTCCAGAAACACGCCTACAAACTTCTCTCGCTGCTGCCCGCTCTTTGAAAATTAACCAGTCAAGTTAGGTTGTAAAGGCTTGAATTGCAGCTCTTTGGTTCATCTACTCAGCACAACTTCATTACAACGGTAAGCCCATAGATAGTGTTAAAACAAACCTGTCTGCTGCTACAGCGCCTCTGGTTAACAACTTCTAAGGCAAATGTCTCAATATTTAGATTTTTTTAATAGTTGTATCTTGGCCAAATATTGTCCTATCCTAACAAACCACGTGTCAATGGAAAGCTAATTTATTCAGCATTCCTTTGATGTAAAACTCCCAATTTCGACCCCTAATAGTGTCTTATGTGACCCTGGACAACAAAACCAGTCTTGTATGTCTACATCTCCACTATCACAAAACCCTTGACAAAAACATATGTACGATAACGGCATCCTCCCGAGGTTTAATATTAAATGCCAGGCTGTTGATCGGTTTATGTAACTTGGGAGGTCCTAATGCCGGTTTGAATGCCACCAGGTAAATGGCTGGTGGCGAAACCGTTTACATGCGACACAATTTGTTACTGGTTCTGTAATTATGTACATTAAGGGATACTTCACCCAAAAACAAAAATTCTATCATCATATACTTACCCTCAACTTGGTCCAAATTTATTTGTTCTTATAAACACAATGAAAGAGATTTGGGAAAATGTTAGCAACTGACATTTCTGGGACATCTGGACTACCATAGTAGTAGCTGGGGAGTCATTCATGACAGATTTTTCAATTTTAGGTGGAGTATCCTAACCTTTTAAGCAACAACCTCTGTTATGTCACAGGTAAGTCAAGAATTGAAGGTATATGGCTTGACATCACTCAACAGCTCCCGTACAAACACAGTGGAAATATCAATGGAGCAAGTCATTACAGTTGTAGGGAAAGTCTCCCTTGAGAGGCAACATGGCCTGATAACATTTGATAACTACTCAGTTTATTTTGAAAAGTCGATTCAAGCCTGGTAAGTAATCCTTCAAACTTTGATAGACACACATGAAAGCTCAACACGTCACCATCTGGCTCTAAAGACCATGCTTAAAGGTCTAGACGCAATTTTTAAAGTCTAAAAATGTATACCAAAAAGTGCACTTTAATGCAAAGTTTGTGCCCTTCTAGGCCTGGTTACACAGACACGGTTTACCTTAAGCCAGGACAATGAATAAAGATATTTGTCACTTTTATAAAAATGCCTTGGAAGAAAACATTACTTGTCTTGATTTTGAGACAAAACAATAGCAATGATATTGAAGATAAAGTTATATTCAGTTCATTTTCATTTTAGTCTAACTAGCCTTAAGCCTTGTCTGTAAAACCAGGCCCTAGATTTTCTTATATAATAAACTGGACAAACTGTGCATATAATTGAACTTTCCGCATTTTAGAAGCATTGCAGAACAGAACTTTTTTTTTATTTATTTTTTATTTTCTGTGCTTCTTTTTTTTAACAAACCTGCTGAATTCTGTAAAATAGAAATAATGATGAGACCTGACACTACACTCATATTGTTAGCTAAAAATATGTTTTTCATATATTTATTGCAACACAAACACATCTCCACAGACTGCCAATCAGAAAATGGACCGAGCGAGACCCATTGGGATGAATAAGGTGTTTTTACTCAGAAATAGGGTAAATATTTACAGTTTAATGGGCTATCCACATTTTCCACCCATCAGCCAAACTCTTTAACAAATGCTGACGTACGGCATATTTATCAGAATCTGCCATGGAACTCATTTAGGGTTCTGCTGATATTCAGCAGTTTTTTTCGCTTCGTCGTGGACAGGGTGAGGGATCCAGCCGAATTGATAAGATTTCTTTTACATACTTATGATGAACGCACAATTACATGACATGTTCCTCCTAAACAAAATCCAAAGCAAATGTTAGTAGAGTTCAATAATCTGTCATTGTTAACCACTCAAATGGAAACAGGCTGGTTTTCCCACAGACAAGCCATTGAATTTCTGAAATATAGAATCAGGGAGGGCTCGGCTTTTAGGATTAGTAAAATGAATCACATGCAGCCAGTTCGGACAAATTCTGCCTTGTCACATGACCATTGGGAATGTGAAAATCCGCTGGGCATAGATAACACAGGACTTCCTGACAGACTGGTCACCTTACAGGCTGGTTGGCAAACCAAAGTAAACGTTCAAAGCAAATATATAGACATTAAAGGAGAGGGGGAATGTTTAACATCATCTGGTTAAGCTGCAGTGGCAGATTCTGGCAGGCGATATTGATAACCCCATAGGGCACCACATGGCACATCCGCAAACACAAGCAGCTCTTAGATGTGCAATCCACCTCTACTCTTTCATGCTTCACAGTACTAATGGAATTGCACCCACCGTAAGTTCACGTAAACTCAATATGTCTGCACAGGATTCTTTTAATCTGCAAGCCAAGCATGCTGTTTGATCGGTTTAATATTAATAGTAACACAAACAAATAAGTTACAGTGCATTTAAATAGCATCGTTCTCACATGCTTCACAGACAGAACTCCTAGTAACTATTAGTGGTGAGGAGACAAAGTGACATAGCAATACTCTCAGATCAGTCTACAAAATAAATGCTAGTTTAATGTGCAATAGTGTTCACTTGTGTTACCTTAAAGCAGCTATTTAATAAATCTTCGAAATATCCCCTAATTACATATATAAAAAAAGCACATCTCAGTGCCACTAAACACAAAATGTTCTTTAAAAAATAAGTTTACTTAAGCTCAAGTACACTGTAAACCCTAACGAGTTGAGACTACTCAAATGATTTGAGGAAAGTGATTCTCTGTTTATTTGAGTAATGATGAGATTAACCACTTAGTTAAATTGAGTTGACCTAATGTGGTCTTTTCATTAAGTTAACTTAAAATTTGATGTACTTTATGTTAAATTTTATGTTAAAATTTTAAGTACAGATAACGTAAAGTTCAAATAGACTAAACTCAATTTACCTTTATTTGTGTTAACTTTTATTAAATAATAAACCATTAAAACAAGTCGATTTCATATCAAAAGCTTTATTAGTGTCAAACTTGCAGTAAATATCAATACTTTGATTAAGATCAAATAATTGATGAAGGATTTCTTTAGAAACCAGCCATTTAAAAGTGAAATTAGCCAAATGACAATTAAACCAGACTGTAAAAACGAACAATGAACATGTGTGTCAGAAGCAAAATTTAAAAACAGTAAGCTCGTAAAGTCATTTTCAAATACGTTTTAACAATTTTAGAAAGATGCAATTGCAAATTGATTGAAATATGAAAGGCAGTCCTGGTGTGGACAGGGAAAAGGGACAATATTGCCTATATGCTTTAGATGATCATTTCTAATGATTTCTCCTGTTTTCTCATACCTAAAAATGCAGTATTTACAATTCCACATTGTCGTCCGACAGGTCACCTATAAAAAAAAATCTAAATCAGTAGGTTAGATATTTAAATTACAAACTGCTTTACTACAATTCTTACAATATAGATATAACTTTATGTAGTGAGTATACTTTACTAATATCAATGTAATGGAAGTAAGTGTATTATTATTTCAATACTACTATCTTGGGACTAAATAGACCCACATTTTTGCTTATAAAATTGTACTTTTAAGTGTTCCAATAGTAGCTAAACTTAGAGTACTGTTCACAACAGCATTTTAGTTTGTACTGCAATTTTACTACAAGCGAAGTCATAGATACACTGGTTTACCATTTTTAATTGATAAAACTATAATTCGAAGTGTACTCAGAAAACTTCTAGTTTACTAGGTTTATACTTCAATGCACAGTTTAAGTGAACTTAACATAATAGTATAGTTTACTATTTATATATTATATGTGCATTTGAATTGTGCTACTAAGTTCCTATTTAGGTATTACATTTTATACTTGAAATGTATAGCTGAAACTGTACTTTCAGTAGAAATAATCACTGTGTACAAAGATACGTTTCAGTGAATGTTTTATTTTCTCAGTTTCACCCCAAAGTTGACTTGTTACTATGTGAAATGGAATGTGTACGTTTATAAGAAATATTATAAGGCTACTCATTTAAAAGAGGAATACCAACTCAAGTTCAGGTTTAGTATATCACCATAAAAAGATTTATAACCAGTATAGGCCAAATATCCTTGGCAAAAAACAGTGCACTAATTTCACTTTATTTAATAACACCATGGACTGTAAACTTCCATAAGTGCTCTATATTTACATATTACGTTTTTTTACTACAAATACAGCCTTCAGTACTTCTGTTTATGGTGTCTCAAATAAGCACAGTTGAGTACTCTTAGATCTTATTTAGACTATTTAGAAAATGTATTAAAGACTCATTTTTTGTATATTAATTACAAAATTCATGTGTGAAAATAGAGCACCGTAAATACATGTATTTTAGTGCACTTTTTTTGCCAAGTACCGCACTGTATACTTAAACCTTTCGCTAAGTACTGTAGTTTAATTCCAATTGTATATTTACTTCTACATAAGAGGTTGACTAAGCATTTACTTACTTTTTAGTTTTAAAGATGTATACTAATAACACACTTGAATAAACTTTTTAGCAAGGCGACCCGTTCGTTTTTAAAAATATACATGAAACCTTTAATTCTCCAAATAAACAGATAAAGCAAGCATAGAATGAGCCAAGCTGTCTGGTTTCCAATTAATTATGCTTGCTAGATAATTTAAATGTGGATAATTTAGCGTTCATGCCGTGCCGTGGAAAATCACAGGGGAAGCATTGCTATCCTGAGACTCATCCCTCCAGTGATTTTTGATTCCATGCTTGCCTTCACTTATAAACATACTCAGTGTGGCAGACGATGCAGTTAATGAAGCCTTGTGGAATCAATGGGCTTGATGCATAAAACGACACCGCGGCAGCACTGAGGACAACACAATACCCAGCCATGAAAAATGACACCTGTTCCCATGATTGAAATAAGAAATGCAAATTCATGCAAGATGTGCATAATTTCCATCACTAAATGCCCATTGAAATGGAAGATGGAAGCTGGTTTTGGAACAAAATCCCAGATTTATGGGTTAAGTGAACTACTGGTTGGTTAAATAAAGAATTTTGGCTTATCGTTTTAATAATCTCATCTATTTTTAGGAAGGAGTAGTTCTGTTTAAATAATCTAAAAATAAACGCACCAGCTCAAAGTCTCCAGTATATAGTAAAAGAGTAAATGATCTACAACACAGAGACCAGTGACTTTCTCCCTTAAATTGAAATCTGTATTCTGACACCAGTGATATGTGTGTGAGACTGTTAGGGGTGACAGAAATGTTAAGCACACACTTAAGATGCACCGTCATGTTTCCTGATCTTTCTGAGTTCAGGTGTGACATGCATAGCGGGAAGACAAGATGCCACAACGAGGATTTTTTGACTGACGGTCCCCAGTGATCTAAAAACAAATGATTCTCATAATTCGCGTCTCTTTTAATGGGATTCACCTATGACATTCCACACCTCTAACCCACTGGAATGATTCACCGAAAGCAATGTCAATGTAATTTCACCTCTGCGACCGCAATTGAACCAGACAACTTTAAGGCTTGTTTGAGGGGCGCTTTCATCCCCCCTTTAACAACATAGATACAGAATGGCCATGCATCATAAACGTTTCTGGGTAAAAGTGTGGCTAATTGGAAATCTGTCGGGTGCAATTTAGAGGAAGCTGCATTAACAGTGCACAAGCTATGACTAAGAGTAGCTCAAATAATTGCGACATACTGGACCATCAATGCTTTGACGTGCAATACATTTTGGTAATGAGTCACGTTCATAAACTTTAAGGCGTTCCAGGTCCCAATAGCAGATTGGGTAATAATAATTAATGAAGGACTGATTTACAGTTTATTAGGAAAGAGAGGTTGCACATACTGAGGTGTGGCAACATATGAACAACCTTCACTGGTGAATCTCTTCCGGCTTTGCTACTGATCGGACGCATTTACTAGCGCTCCCTGCTTTGCGCTTCTGCTTTTATGCTTTATCTTATTTAAACACCAGCAGTTCAGTACAGTGTTCAGACTAAACAATTAGGCACTAAAACCTGAACTTCATTGACAACTTTAATCTATTCTGGAGTCAAAGACAACTCTTTACAACAGATGGCCTCCACCCAAACAAACTTGGTTCAAGAGTGCTAAAGGACAATATCCTCTTCTCCCTTCTTCACCCATCAGTAGAGTGTGCCACTCCACTCCTAAATGGCACAAATACACCTGGCCATAGTGACCCACCTCAGCAGTTGGATGGACATTTGGATAATACCACTCAGGCTGTACCCTGCCCAGTGACATCACATCAGTTGGACGATGATGAGGACTCGACACCCAAGGACGTTTCTGTGGATAACAACCGGGAGAGCCAAAACAACATACTTCAGTCTTCAGAAACACCAGACTCGCAGCCCCTCTCACTACACACTTTCTCCCTCTCTACCACATCATCTCTTTTGAGCTTCTCAGAGAAAATAGAGGAACTAGTATTTGCTGGAACAAAACTCTCCCACTCTATTGTGGCAAGTCCACAGGTTTCAACTAAAAAGCGACGGGCCCCACAACCACCAAAGACTATGGGTCAATCTGGCCAGCCTGTTCCCTCTGAAAGAGCTCTCCGGCCTCTGCCACAACGCCAGGGATCACACAAACCCCCATCTGCTGGAGATGGAATAAACAAGACTGCAAAGAGCACTGGTAACTGATATGAATTGGGTCCCTGCTATGATAACACCAGCAATCTCAAATATTTACAGAACAAGTGGGAACCCAGTGTTCCTTTAGTTTTCCCCATATCTGTCCTGATAAGTGATCGCAAAACTAAGGCCTTTTCCAGTCGTATGGCAAAGCTATCTAATCTAAAACCTTTTAGACGTCACTCTGAGAATGACAGGGGTAAAAAACTAAAAACAGTTACTATTCAATTAGCACTTTTAAACATCCGTTCACTAAAAAACAAATCCTTTTTGGTCAATGACCTCATCACCAGTAACAAACTGGACTTCATGTTTCTAAATGAAACTTGGTTAGATGATAGTTTTAGTGCTACAATCCTCAATGAATCTGCCCCCCCAAACTTTACTTTTATAAATGTCTGCAGAGCTGTAAGGAGAGGTGGCGGAATAGCTGCTTTATTTAAAGATCTCTTTGACTGCAAGCAAGTTTTACTTGGTGACTACCTGTCCTTTGAATACTTGAGTATTGCTTTAAAAGGTTCACCACGCATTCCGTTTACAATTATTTACAGACCTCCCAAATACTCCCCAGTCTTTGTTGATGATTTTTCAGAACTGTTATCAGCTATTTCCTCAGAATTTGACTGCTTTGTTATTGCTGGAGATTTTAATATTCATGTAGACAAGACAGAAAACAATACATTTACATTTAGTCATTTGGCAGACGCTTTTATCCAAAGCGACTTACAGTGCACTTATTACAGGGACAATCCCCCTGGAGCAACATGGAGTAAAGTGTCTTGCTCAAGGACACACTGGTGATGGCTGCTGGGATTGAACCAGCAACCTTTTGATTTCCAGATCAGTGGTTCAACCCACTAGACCACCATCTCACAATAATGCAAAAGTATTTTTAAATGTTTTAAACACTTTTGATCTGATCCAGCATGTGCACGGTCCCACACACAATCGTGGACACACTCTGGATCTGCTCATTAGCAAAGCTCTAAACATTTCATCCACTATTATTAGAGATGTGGCACTGTCTGATCCTTTCTGTATTTTCTTTGATATATCAATTAGTCCTGCCACTGAAGATACACCTGTCTCTACAAAAAAGAGATTCATAAATGAGAACAGCAGTGAGCTATTTATGAATGCTATGTCTTTGTCACTGAGTATATCTGCAGACTCTATTGATGTTCTCCTCGATAGCTTTAATGAAAGAGTTAAAAATGCTATCGATGCCATTGCTTCAGTAAAGGTCAAGGCGATAACTGGCAGGCATAAAGCACCCTGGAGAAACACACAAGAAGTACAAAGCATGAAAAGAACATGCAGAAAAGCTGAGCGTATGTGGCGAAAAACCAAACTTGAAGTTCACTATAACATCTATAAAGACAGCCTGCATGCCTTCAATGTTGACATAATAAACAGCAAAATAAATAACACACGCACCCTTTTTGCAACTGTAGAAGGACTAACAAATCCCCCTGGTCAAGTTCCGAGGGAAATGCTATCTGATGACAAATGCAATGAGTTTGCAACTTTTTTCCTTCAAAAGATCAGTACACTCAAAAAAATGATTTTTGCTGCCTGCTCAATTTACTTAACTTGCTTAAGTTAAATCAACAAAACTTTTGGAAAATATGGTTACAACATGATTGTTTTATGTTTAGTAATATAACTGAATCCATTCATGTTGGGACAACATAAAGGAGTTCTGTTGTGTTAACATAAAATAGTTATAATAGGGCAGAGGACTTATATTTCCCAGCATGCTTTGCGTACACTGCATTTTGAGAGTTATTTTCTTAAAGAAGTGTTTTATATTATGCATTTTTCAGTAAAAAGAAACACTTGTCAGTGTTTAATGTTAATTTATCTTAAAAGTTTTAAAGAGTTAGATATATTTTGAGTTTGGTGGTTACCCTTGTTCAGAAAAGTGTTGCCTTTGGTTAGGTGGTGGGCGGTTACAATAAATTTTTTGCATTTCTGTTGAGTTCTATTTTCTCAATATCATTTTATTGAAGTTAAATGAGATAATGTCTAATAAATGTTACAAATGTATAATATAAAAAATGTTGAACATTTCGTTTTATTTTAGTGTTTTTATTTGACCTACAGACTTAGTTGCTCTAAGTTCCAATCATTAAGTACAATCAACACAAATGGATAACATTAGCAAAGCTTATTTCTGTTAAATAAATTGAACTTAATCAGGTCATCTTAGATCAAGCTATAGTCATTAAATTCAAGACAATAATTTACATTTATTCAAAATAAGTGTGTGATGTACCATTTAATTAACACAGTTATGAGCGATTTACTTAAAATGTTATGTTACAATTAATTGTATATTACCTTTTCCATTTAAGCAACTAAGTTATGTGGGACCGGTTGACATAATTTTTTTTAATTAAATACAACATTTCATTTCTAAGAGTGTAATATCAGAATGGAAATCAGCAAAGCTCCATGCGGCATTCAGGTCAGTCTGACTTCAGTACATCAGAAATTAGTTACTTTGTCTGAATTTCAGACAATTGATCTCAAAACCCTGGAGGAAACGGTCCAGCATCTTAAGGCGTCAACTTGCAGCCTTGACACACTTCCCACATCCTTTTTCAAAAGAGTGTTTAACTGTTTGGAAGCAGATCTCCTAAAAATAGTTAAAACCTCACTGCTCTCAGGAACTTTCCCTGAGTCCCTAAAAACTGCAGTTGTCAAACCTCTTCTAAAAAAGGCCAATCTAGACAAAACCTTACCGTCTAACTACAGACCAATATCAAATCTTCCTCTTATAGGCAAGATCATTGAAAAGGTTGTCTTCAATCAGCTGACCAAATTCTTGAACTCAAATGGCTACCTGGACAATTATCAGTCTGGTTTCCGTCAGCATCATAGCACAGAGACAGTGATCATAAAGATAATTAATGATATTCGATTGACTTCTGATGCAGGCAAAATATCAGTTCTGGATTTACTTGATCTCAGTGCTGCTTTTGACACAGTAGATCACACCATACTCCTAAAAAGGCTGGAAAACTGGGTAGGGCTTTCTGGATTGGTACTTAAATGGTTTGGGTCATATCTTAAAGGGAGAGGTTACTATGTGAACATAGGCAACCATAAATCTGACTGGACACCCATGACTTGTGGTGTTCCACAGGGCTCAATTCTAGCTCCGCTCATCTTCAACTTGTATATGCTCCCACTTGGCCAAATAATGAAAAAGTACCGAATTGCCTACCACAGCTATGCAGACGACACTCAGATCTACCTAGCCCTCTCACCCAATGACTACAGGCCTATTGACTCTCTTTGCCAATGCATTGATGAAATTAACAGATGGATGGGTCAACTTCCTTCAGTTAAATAAAAACAAAACTGAAGTCATTGTTTTTGGTAACAAGGATGAAACTAACAAGGTAAACACATACCTTGACTTAAGAGATCTAAAGACACAAAGCAAGGTAAAAAATCTTGGGGTCATTTTGGAGTCTGACCTTAGTTTCAGCAGTCATGTCAAAGCAATAAGCAAATCAGCCTACTACCATCTCAGAAACATAGCCAGAATCAGATGTTTTGTCTCAAGCCAAGATTTAGAGAAACTAGTTCATGCTTTCATCACCAGCAGGGTGGATTACTGTAATGGACTCCTTACAGGTCTTCCCAATGAGAGCATCAGTCAGCTGCAGCTCGTACAGAACGCTGCTGCCAGGATTCTGACCAGAACCAAAAAATCTGAGCATATCACTCCAATCCTCAGGTCCTTACACAGGTTACCAGTTACTTTTAGAATCAACTTCAAAGTATTATTAATTGTCTATAAATCACTCAATGGTCTAGGACCCAAATACATCTGATATGTTCATTGAATATAAACCAATCAGACTTCTCAGATCATCAGGATCAAGTCAGTTAGAGATAACAAGGGTTCACTCAAAACAGGGCGAGTCAACGTTTAGCCATTACGCCACCTGTAGCTGGAATCTGCTTCCTGATGACATCAGACATTCACCAACAGTAGATACTTTTAAGTCCAGATTAAAAAAACACTTGTTTAGCTGTGCATTCACAACCTGAGCACTGTGCTGCTTTACATCAACTGCACTTCTATTTCTAATTTATTTTTATTTTGCTCTTATTCTTTTTATATATACACTCACATTTTTAATCAATTTTATTGCTGTTTTATTGTTTTAAATAATTTGCATTTTAAAGATACGTTTTATTCTTTCTGTCAATCATTTTATGTAAAGCACTTTGAATTGCACTGAAATGTGCCATATAAATAAACTTGCCTTGCCTTGCCTTGCTATCAAACACTGATGATATGGAGGGACTTTAAGGCATGTCGTAATTATGGAAATAATACTGATTCAAATTTTTGACAAGTTAA
Source organism: Triplophysa tibetana (assembly GCA_008369825.1). Classification (NCBI taxonomy): domain Eukaryota; kingdom Metazoa; phylum Chordata; class Actinopteri; order Cypriniformes; family Nemacheilidae; genus Triplophysa; species Triplophysa tibetana. Next base: position 12,133,904 of record CM017907.1, on the reverse strand, counting down.
AACTTTACAATGTTAAACATGGTTAAAGGCAAAATATGTCAATTTTGGCATGAATATATCAAAACACCTGTTATAAATTTTGTAATTTGTGTACTCCCATTATACCAAATCTTTCCAACATAGCTAAATTCTAGAAAAAATGCAGATTGAATTAGTGTAACATCCATTCTCATTACATCACGTCAATGGCGTCTCATCTGTGTTATCGAAGTCTGATTACAGAAGTCATGCCACTCGGCGGCAATGTTTGCAATGCATACGGACAATCTTAGTGATGGGCAAGACCACAGTCCTATTTACTTCAATTGGGGCAAAACAGATTGTTCTAAAAACTCAATTAAATGGCATATCTCAGTAATTAAACAAACAAGTCTTATAACATCCCTACCAACAATTAATATATAAATAAATAAAATATCAATTAAAAATGTATAACAGTGAAAAGGTTCCAAAGGACACTCCGGCAAATGAGCTGTGAGCTCTCCCATAGCTGTCATCCCGAGCATAAGAAAATCAAGCGGCATGACAGCTGAGCTCGTCTCTCACCCCAAGGGTGACTTTCAAATATGGTCTGGCACAAGACCCAGAGCACGGCGAGCTGCAGGCCATTCTCGGGCAGCGGGACACGCGTTGAATACATCATGAAAGTCCTAACGACTGCAAAGAAAGCTCCATTACCTGTGAGTCTGTAGAAGGCGGATAATTATCAGGCACACAGGCCCCCATCATTACCCTCTTTAATACTTTATGCATCTGTTCTTCCCACTATTGGCATTCTCTAAGGCCTGACCATATGCATTTATTCTCATAGGGAACATTCTGCATGATCAGCTCCCTTTTTTGAGATGTTAGTGTGTTTTGGATTTTTATATGAGGGTTCTGTTAAAGAATTGAATGTGGTTGCTCTTAGCAAAATAAACCCATCTGGGAGCATCTTAAGAGATGGACTGTTAACTGGTGGAGTGTACTTTATTTTCAAAATCCGTTTACAGGTTACCATACAATGGTCAGGAAGAGGAGATGATCTATTTATTCTAGTTTGTTTGAGATTTCTGATTGAGGAGCATATTTAAAGAACCATGGCACATTTTTGCTTACAGGAGAAAGGGAGGATGTAAATAAAAGCTTATAAAACTCAACCAATCGACAACATAGAAAACTTGAAATTAAAATAATTTCGTAAACAATCGAAATCGTTAATATAACAAAGTCTTTTTATGTTTATAGCCCATGGTACATACATCCTTGAAATACTTCTTGTTTTATGTTAATTTTCTATAAACTTGTTTTAACAATTCTTGTTTTGATTTGTTCGAGAAATGTTATCAAAAGTAGGTAAATGTAGTACAAGACATGTTATTGAAACATTACAATTATTAAATTGGTTGAAACCTACCTTTGATATAAAAAATGTTGACATCACAACAAATGCCTACGAGGCAGATCACAATTTTGGAAACGTTGTCATGGCAACACAAAACTCACACATTGTCACATGACCTACTGTTACACATATGTTCCTATATGTCACTTAGGAATTCATGAACTAAAAGTCAAGAATAGTCGATAGCCTAGCGGCCAGTGGTCTGACACTTGGCAGAGATTCCCGTACGGTGAACCGAGTTCTAATCCTGGCTAGTGTCATGATTTACTGGGGAAGACATGGCATGGGAACCCAATTGCAGGCAGACACAGACGGTAGAGGTAACAAGGGTGTTTATTTACAATAAACAAGACTAAACAAACAGGCAAAACAAAACCCACGAGGGGGAAAACAGGACAGGATAATGTATAAACTTTAAGAACAAACAAGGACACTGACTGACTAAACTACGAAAACAAACACTTGAATATTAACACACTTACACTGACTAAACTAGACTTACTTGGTACAACAGCAAGGATGAAGCACAACAGCTACAACAGCGAACAACTTCATACAAGGAAGGAGGTATGACAACAGGTACAAGAACAATGCACGAGCACAGGACAATGCAACATGAGGACTCTTTCTAGGGAACAAACACAGGATAATTAACAAGAAACAGGTGTTGGGGATTAAGCACTCAGGGAAAGCTGACGAGGAGTGAGAGGGGCGGGGCCAAAGACGAGACACGAGAAAGAATCATTCTTTCACACACAAAACCATCAGGCAATGCCATGGCTCCACTTGAGACAGGAATAAAACATGACATGATAGTGGAACCATGACAGGCTAGGGTCCTATTGACAGAAATTCAACATAATATACATAACTATGTCTTTAAAGGTGTATAAAGATCTTACACAATAAAGGGTTATGTTTTATCAGGGCCGTATCCAGCCTTGTGGAAGCGGTGGTTATTTTTCTCAAAAAGTAGACCATTTTTGTTGTTTCCCCCACATTTATTATTTAATTTTGAGGTTCAAATACTCCAACTCCTCTGTTTATGTGAATGCAGCACTCTCCATACAAATGTTAATATGTGTAATCTGAGTACCACTACGAATCCAGCTTCTAGTTACAAATACTCATAAGACCTCCTGGTTCTTAATTAAGGCTGCACTTGGTAAGTTTTATTTTCAAGTGTTAATTAATACATTAACTAACAAACATGTACCTACATGCAGACCTGGGCAGTTTTAACACATGCATCCTCATGACTCCAATATCACAGTCCCTTAGGTTAGACTTTTCATGGCCGTAGCCAGGGTTTGAAATTGAATGAGGTCTGTGGTGGGGTGTCAATAATTATTAAATAATTAAATCATTATTATACCTAATATAAGCTGTTAATTAAATGTTGTGAATAATTAAACTTTTATAAATGTAATGAATAATAAAGTTAAAATGATACAAAATACTATAAAGTTATACCTATAAACAGGGCTTGATACTGTGGCTATGGGGTTTCCCTAAAGGACTAACTGCTCATACTCCACCAGCTTCGGGTCTCGAACCAGCATCTGTCTGGAATATGAGCGCTTTGACAAGGAGGCTAAGCGTCTGTCGCTAAAGCAATCCTTGAAGTCAGACATTGTATACTTGCACAGCACTCTCTCACTGGTCTCTTGTCATACTAGCCACCCTGCATTTTCTAATATTTACTAATATGTTCCTTCAACCTGATGAGTTTAATGCTCTAAATAAAGTTGTTTTACTGCTTTATGAAAGATAAAAACAGAAATGCATTACTACTATATTTTATGCATGGATGCAGTGTACAGCCTGAGGCTGTCAGCAGATAAAAAATGAATCACTATTAATCACAAGCAGATAACATGATTAATATCAATTTTTGAATCGGATCAGATTTGTCTATAAATATTTTCATCCAGTTTTAACATATTTGTTTTCTCTGAACAATTTGACAGATAGAGCAGAAGAAATCTGAACCTACATTGAAGGTCAAGTACAGTGTGAATGCTAACCACTTTCAGTGCAATTTTGAACCTGGCTTTGAACCGCCAGCCAGACAAGCGGGTCTGTGAACGGTGCCGTAATGGCACTGGACCGGATGGCTGCTTGCCGGAGCTGGATTAACTTCCCCTGTTGCAAGTCTTGTCTATGGTGTATTATGTGTATCTGTTTTTCTCTCCACTTCCCTCATGTTTGCTGTATTTTTCTTCTTAAATCCATTTCGTTTCACTGTACTTGATATATGTGTGATGACAATAAATTGAATCCAATCCCATCCAATTTTGTCCACTAAAGGGTCTACGTTTGGTTGTTGAAAAGACTACTTGGGTTAAATTAAGGTATTGATGTAAGAACAGTTTTAGTCATTCTTTTACTGACTTTCGGTAAAGAAGCCAACTGGTGATCCACTAGTGTATCACTGCATCTTTTACCAAACAAAACCCAGCCTTCTTTCTTACTCTGCAGACCTAACGCCCTGCGGAAGAAGAGGACTAATTGATGTTTGTTTTCCATGTTTGGAACTGTGACAGAAGGACAAACGATCTTATTATTATGCAAATTGCCCCGCTATCTCATCCCAGTAAAAGCGATGGCCTGAGTTGGGAGCAGAGAGATCGCCCGCAGAAACTGGCTGCCCAAGCTCCATCGACTCAGCCAAGTCACGCATGCAAAGGAACCCTCGCTGAGAGCTCGCCACGGGGGTTCGCCTGGCTCAGCAAACACCGCGTGCTTTCGCACACGCACTTAAGCTCGCAATCCCTCTGATTCACAAGGAGGAGAATCGAGTGAGGCAGAAATAGTACATGAAAAAACAGGGCCATCTACAGCGTGACGGAAATAAATAGGCGACTGTGACACTCCAATTAGTAGAGGAAGGGGGCAATGGTGAGTCTGACTAGCTGACTTACAGAGGAAGTGTGACTGTAATCAATTGCCTTATTGAAGTTAATTTGAATAATTATCTGCATGGAAAGCACTCCCAGAAGATCAGTACGTCAGTAGCCGCTCTGAGTTTAGAGCGGAGATAAAAACAAATGCACCACTGGAGGAGCCACACTAAAAAAACAAATTACGGGCAGAAATCAAAGACGAGCAACTCGCTTGCATCGTCTCGGTCTCGTTCTGCCCCGGCTGCTTCTCGCTGTTCTTAAAAGGTGGCTGTGAAGCTTCTTTTGTTTTGTGAACATAAAATAAGTCTATTCAGTGCATTCATGGTGGGTTTCACCTGTCCAATTAGAGCGACTTCTGACTGGCTCCCCACATGCTCAATTGGTCCCTATTCTACTCAATGAAGCAAAGAGGAACTATTGCAGCCAACGGTTATTTAGTCCCTTTGATATTTTGTCTGTTGCGGATGTATTTGTGGGTTGCAAGCTAATCCGCAGAGTATACAAATATCAAAGGGACTAAATAAGTTTGGAACATCTTCTCTCTTATGCACTCAGAGAAACAGTCCTATCACTTTAAACAAGAAATGCAAAGTACCGTAATTATAGCAGCTACAGTACACAGCACTCCAGGATGCTTTGAACCGCCTCATTACAAATATGTTCCTGACAAATTACAATTATGCTTACATTGGGATTAGAAGAAGCTTTGGAAATTGTACTGAATGCATAGGGGTGCAATATAAATATGTACAACAAAGCCACTTTGTTGTACGATATTTCAGCTCCAAAACCTGAGTCTTATTCCTACATGCAATTCATCATTTCCAGGTACCAAGTGGGCGGAAATAGATTTAAATGAAATATTTGAAATCCTTTTAAAATGTTTCCAAAATAAATGCGCTTTTTTTTTTATTAACTGTGCTTTCATTACAGGTCAGCCAGGCACAATTAATGTTACGCTGTTACTGCCTGCGGGAAAGGTGGTAAATGATATTTAATTTAGGAAGGATGTTTGCTTCTAAAAAATATGGTTATTCTCTATTGATCATGGCCAAAGTAATTCATAAAGTCAAGTGATGAAGAAAAAGTAAGTGCCAGGCTCATATCCAGAGGAGTGGTGTAGGCGAGTACACTTTGGGCATTTTAAAATGCTGATTAAAGTTTCTGGATCGCATGCTATATAACTAAAATATGGCTAGTTCGGCATTCTGCGTTATCAGGATTCAGAACTTGCCTGCAATATGAGAAAGTGTTTCTTGCAAAAATGAGTTCAACACAAATTTTAAGGACTTGATGGCCCTGTTACCTCATTAAAATAATTCACTTAGTTAATCGGATACTAAAACCATGCATACAGAACATGCAAATAAACTGCGCTATCAGCAGTTGTTGCATTTCAAAATATAGGATGGGGGCATATTTAATGTATTCATAAAGGAAGTACGACCTGATTGGACGATAAAATCACAGGCTGACCTGCAGTCAAGACCAAACAGAATTTATTTTTTTGTGGGCTATAGTTTCTGGTTTGGGAAATGGTTGTGTAGGCCTTGAATAAGATGCTATGTGTTCATTCTACTATCCTGTACCATTGACCATGACCATTGATGTATCTCAAATTGATTAATTTATTATTTACCACACAAAACATTCAGGGGGTATTCTGGATTGTTTTCAAAGGATGTGTTTTAGAAAAGTCTGTTGCTTTTGAAAAACTCTTCCATAGTGACAGTGTAAAGAAATAGCATAGAAAGTGCTTGCAAATGCACACGGTTACCTAAGGAGATGATGGGGCTCGGAACCATAATTACTTATTTATACGCAAATGTAAGCCACCAAGGAGTTTGTCACTCATTACTCTGGTTTTCATCATTTTGTCTTAGGGTTATCTCATATTGCTCACTTTTTTAGAAGGGCACAATCATTCTACCAGTTTAATTGCTAATTAAAAACTACCGTCTTCAAGTGAATTGCGCCATTAGCAAGAAAATCATGTTGTTCCCAAAGAAAGTGACAGTAACTCTTCAGACCAGATTCAGAAACACGAATGGATCGTCACAGGATTTAAATTTTCTTATAAGCCAGTTTAAAATGTCCTATCGCGGGACATATATCACAGTAATGTGCGTGGGTGTGTGCGTGTGTGTGCCCACATCCCAGGTACAGTATAAAGTTATGCATACCTGATTTTAAATCTTCAATAAAAGGACGATAAATGAAGAAATGCCATCTCTTTGCAATGTTAAATACATGCAATTGAGCCTTTAGAGGTTACAGTACAGTAGACTCTAAACATCATTCTTAAGATTTCCAGGTCTTTCCTCCATTAGTGAAGGGCAAACTTTGAATGATTTCCTCTGTTGCAAAATCAAACGTCACATGAATATTCAGTTGCTCTATTTTGCATTATCCTTTAAGATCTGCGAGGAGTTTTATGGTCTTTTGAAATGTAACAGTTAAAACTGTGTAAACACTAAAAATACTGTATGCTCTATTGATGTAAAGAAAGCACGTACACAACAACCTCGCAAAGATACTGTATAATGGTCTGTGTTCATGCCATGTTTAAGTTTTAAACCTTCTGTAAAACAGAAAGTTGGTACAACAGCGTTCTGTAAATGCAACAGCCCGTTGCGATAACAGTAGGATACTTGTACATTTTCCCGCTTATTACACAGCTACTTGCCACATGAGAAAACAACTGGATATGAAATGTAAATTTGAAATATTTTTTAAGCTCACTTTTTACCGCATGCAGAGGAAAAGCCGTTTACATTCAGTTTCATTTATAAAGATATAGGCCTATTTATATTTAATTTGTTAAAATAAACTCTCAAAATGATTTTTGAGAGGTTATTATCTGGGAATGTCGCCGCTGGCCAATCAGAATCAAGCATTCCAACGAGCCGTGTAATAAAATTAATTAGCAGTTCAATTGCTTCAAATTTTATTTGGTGATATTTATGTTTATGCATAGGCCTATTTGTGATTCAGTAAAATTACAGAATTGGCTCTGCATCTCTTTTGCTTGACTATAAAGAAGCATTTAAGGGGCTAAGATGCGTTGGTTAAAAGACGCACTAAGCAAGGAGTCAGCTAAAAATATTTTTTCTCAGAACATAGCAGGGGTCTTTTTTAGATAATTACATGACACGTTTGTACCCAGGGGTTACACAGAGCATTTAGATTAGATTAAATGAGACTAAGTTGATACCTCCTCGTCCTCCATATTACTGTAAATTGAAAGTAAGTAGTCCGTAGCATGTTTATGTGGCTGTATGGGAATACTGAAATCAATAGAGTCCATCTAGCATTAGCAGGACTTTAAAAGGTCAGTGTTGAAGAGAAGAGATGAAAGTGGGTTAATAGCATGAGCAGCACTCATGAAATGGTGGGCGTGGCTAACCTTCAGGGGAGGGGCCAATAAGCCTTCTACAGTTCTACCGTAGGTCTACTCTGTTTCACACAGAATACTTACATACTACTCTTACTATTTGCATTCCATATACTTCTGTTACACTGTGACAAGGAACCAGACCAATGTATAATAAACGTTTTCAATAAATGTATTGTTGTAAAAAAATATACGGTATACTACTGTAATGAGTAAGTAACCAGACCTATTTTAAATATAAAAAAGAATCTACTCTACAATCTAAAAAAACAGTGTTGTTCAAATCCATGGTTGGGTAAAATATGAACATCCATAAATGTTGGTTTAAATTTACTTGAAAAATGTCCACACCACCCAGCTTTTTTAAAATGTAATTCACCCAATATGGTAATATATTATACCCATTTCTTTATATATCTACAAACAGAAAAAAGAGGCCACATGAACAGAAGAACATTGCTAATGAGCATCACCTAAAGTAGGGCTGAATAAATTGAGTGTAGGGTGGATCCAAGGCCATCTGCATGCCAAGTAAAGCCAAATGTATCTGCTGTGTATATTGTAGTGTATATGTGTATATAGTGCCAATGTATATTGCAGACCGCTTTGAGAAAGCTTAATTATGAAATATACATTACATTTTTATACCACGTTTGTCATTTCTGTTTGTAATTTAAAAAGTTCTCCTTAACATTTAGTTCTGGTGTACGAATATGATTGAACAAGGTTTCCACTTTCCAGAGTGCTGATATTTAAAATATAAAAAATACAACATAAAATAATAAAGATAATGAATAAACCAAGTATAAATATAGTTTGGTAGTGCAAAGTCAAATAATATTGCAGTATAAAGTGGTAATATCTGTCACTTAGTACAGCTTGTGTGTGTTCTCGACCTGATTTCACACGAATTTGCCACATTGTAAAATAGTTACGTTTACCATAATAGGGAAAAAACTAAAAACTACAATTAGTTGTTAATTTCAAGGAATACCTAACTGCAGTTAATGTAGTACAATCAAGTTTTAATTAAAAAAGTAACCAAGTTTGACAGCAGCATATTTCGGAAATGTTGTTACATACTTTTACAGAAATATGTCCTTTAATTGAAACACAAATGTAAAAGGCACCTCATAATAATGACTCACTAACTGCAAACCACAAGTTGATCACTAGAGCCCAAAAGAAGGAGGGGCAGCACTGCTGTTTGTATTTAAACCACAGCAACTCCAAGCAGTGATTAAAAAATTGTTCAAACTGTGCATAATGAGCGTCTGCAGCACACAAAGAAAAAGACAACAAAAAATGGACGGGGAGAAGTGCTCCACACTTCACAGGAACTCTAAGCATTAGTCAAGTTTCATGATGTCACTAACTAGAGTACATAATGTGTATAATTATAATCAAATCTGACAGGGCCACACATGAGTGAGTTCCAGAAGAGTTTTATTTAGCAGCCTCCGGTTCGTCTTGTTCTCTCTGATCTATCATGATTCATCTCCAAGGATTTACAGAACTGATATGAATCTCATCAGCTTTTATGTTTGCAATATCTCAACAAACTGCTTAAACTGTGCGGTTAATCTCAAATTAGCTAGGGCGAGTAGATCGCATACACTGAGTGTGTACTTGAATAAAAGCATTTTGAAGATGGCATAATTCATTTATAATTGACTGCAGACTGATGGGAACAAAACAAATGACTTGTAAATAATCACCTCTTGTATCTGGAGTGGATGTAGGAAGTAATGTCTATGGTTATTTGGATTAAATTAAGTGAATGTAATGTAAACCTCTGTTTTTAATTATAGCTACAGAAACGTCTTTTTTCTTCTCATTTTTGTATTTACTTTTAAATTTAAACTTGATTTGTATTGTTTTCTAAACCCACCATTTGAAAAAAATTGTCATGTCATGAAGAATGTAATGTTTTAACATAAACATGAAACCAAAATGACATAAACTGTTTAACTTACATTAGGCCATGGAATCCAACATAATAACATGAAAAACACTTATAATAGACACGGCTTAGCTTAAACCAGGACTATGCCTTAGATGAATTAAGATATTTATGTCGCTTTAATAAACATGCATTAGAAGAATACATTAATGGTGTGCATCTTGAGACAAATCAATGGCACTAAAATATTTTAAGATATTTCTGAGCAAGTTATATTGAAACAGGTCAAACGTTCATTTTAGTCTGGGACTAGCCATGAGCCTTGTCTGTGAAATCGGGAGTCTATTAATGCTGTCTATACCTGTGGTGGTGCACAAGGTGTTGCAATTGTCAAAGTGTCATTAGTGCATGTAAAACAGCACTTCTGTTTTCCCAGATGCATTTGACATTAATGCTATAAATGAATGAATGTGTCGTTCTCTGCTCTTTTTACGCTGTCAATCATTACACAATGACTGCACTTATCTATACAGAGCACACACTGTATTACTTGCTAATTTATTAGAATTTGTGCAAGTGGTTTTACTGCCTGTGTTTGTAAAACCAGGAGGTTTATAAGCAGGATTTTTTCATAGTGGCCATGTCAGTCAAGCTCTGAAAGAAAAAAAGCTCCAGTATACATGGTCTGAAGTCCAAGTCTCTTCGCAGGAAGTTATAATTAATTCTAGTTGAAATGTAAGTCATTTTTCACTGATGTTATTTTTTCTCCTGCTGATTTCTTGGACTGCTCTCAAATCAAACATGGCACCTGTGGTGCGGGTTTGAGATTGTGATGACGTTTGCCATGAGACACAAGTCTACATGTGTTAAATATATGATGACATCCAACCTACGGCATTGTTTGATATTTAACCAGTGCCAGTTACTGGGTTAACAGGCTTTGCATGTGTTATGTTGTCATGACACTGCATGCATGAAAATTTAACATAACTTTAGATGGACGAGGTTAGAAATGGATTTGTGACCCGTAACGAATTTTGTGTGTCTGTGAAATCCTGGCTAAAGTTGCATAATATAATTACAAAATTAGGAGTATCAAAGTCATAGCCCTAAAATGACCAAAATAAGTAATGTGGGTTTTTTTGCAATAAAATATCGATAATGTGATTTTAAGATACTCAACAGTACTCAAATGTTTATTTTCATTTGTTAAATACTGAAAATAAGGATTTAATTGACACAACATGATACATCAGAAGTTGGCTTCCTAAACATTGATTTCATTCTTTGGCATGGCCTTACTGAGTCAATATTACATATATTTTATCCAGTTTATATTTTCACAAAATTCTCTTTTCATCCATAATTTTATTTAGAAAACATTTATTAATAATTAAAAATGACATGAAGTGGGTTTTCACAGACTTTCACAGCTTTTCAGACTAGACTGATGTTAATACATTTATGATTTTGGTCTATAAAATTTTGTATTTTAACATTTATAATTCCAAACATTTAAATTAGCAATATATAAAATATGTCACAAAAATAAAATATTAAAATGTTTTTATAAAATTAAATGTTTATATTTTTAATTTATTTGGTGTCTCATTTTTTTATAAAATATGTTAGTTAACAATGTTTTTGGAATATTTCTTTAATGCAAGCTAAAATGTTAAGTCAAGTCATTATTTGTGTAAAATAAACTTGACAAAACTATCTCCACTGGGACAGCCTGTCCTCCTCTGGTATTATCATGGTGAACATGCTCTTTGTTAAAAGGTGTTAAAGAATGAGGCAATGTTTAATCTGTAAAGATATGGATTTGTTGTGTTTGCAAGTTGACATGAACAATAGTACAGGTAGGTAGGAGACAGAGGCTTGTCTAGTGTCTGTGCGTATCTTGTGTCATAAACACACTGCAGGGATTTATGACCGCTGCAGGATTGTGAGTTGAGAAATATACCCCTACACAAAAGCTTCCAAACGCTCACCTGGGAGCAAACAATAAATAACCTCTAAGAGATGTAGACAACATGGCAAATAATTTATTGTATTTATAGTCTCATTTGTCGTGACCGGACTCTCGCTGGGTGACATTTACAAGATTTTGGTGAACAGTTAGACCTCAACCTCTGCACTCTGCACCCCGAGGATAGAGTTTAGTCCTTTTTATTTAACAGCTGTCAGTGTGGCAGCTTGGCACGATTTGAACCTCCAACTAGGTTTACTTGGCCAATAATAAAGAAAAATAAAGATTTTTATTGGTGTAAGGTCAAGTCCCTGTGGTGGCCAAGTCATGTTTGTTGTTTTTTTGATGCAGACCTCTTCTGAAATTCCAAAATCATATTTTTTAGTTATAATTAGTTAACTAAATTAGTTATGATGAAATTTTTATGATGAAATTATATGAAACATATTAACGACTGGATTGAGGATATCATAACAGACTCTTAAAGCGATAGATCACCCCAAAATTAAAAATCGTTCATTTACTCATTCCTCCTGTCATTGTAAACCTGTAAAACTTTCTTTCTTCTGAAGAACACAAAAGAAGATTTTTAGGAGAACGTTGGTAACCAAACTACATTGGCCCCCATAGACATCCATTGTATAAACAAAAGACCACTGAGACATTTCTCTAAATATCTTCTTTTCAGTCATATACTGGTTTTGAACAACATGAGGGAGAATTAATGATGATAGATTTTTTTATTTTTGTGCAAACTATCCCTTTAAGTATTTGCTAACTTAATTCAAAGTGGTGATTATTTTTAGGAAGCCGGTCTATGTGTTTTCTGAACAAATATAGATTTGTTCTCACAAACACATGCTGGGGTTTTTTTTGTAAGAGATGTAGATACTGTCTTGATCCGTGGACAGAATTTAGATGACAAATCTGGCTTGGTGGCAAGCTGTGAAACAATGTGACCACGGCAACTTGCACAGTGAGTGGAAGGACCTTCACGCTGTGCCTTTGAAATTACACAGATGTTTTCGCTGTCAAAAAAGATTATGATTCATTGCATGAAAGCTGATTAACTTACCACCGCTGCCCGGACTATTTTAGTCATCTTTACCTCCCGACGAAGACTAGAAAAATTACTGGAGAATTAAAGTTATTGAAAAAGGGTAAACAGGAATGAAAGCAAGATACATGTTAGTTTGCTGAAAGAGATGGAAAGAGTTTGTAGCTGTATGTGGCGTCTTCATTTCGATTCCCAAACATAAATGTTTGTGACCTCCCACGTTTTCTTGACGTTGTTCAATAACTGTGGTGTCTCCCAGCTGCTCCCCACTGATAAAAGGCTTGTTTGTTTTGTTTGCCTCTATAACCGGCAGTATTTTTGTGTAGGCACGCCAAGTTCCCTTCTCTCACCCTCACGATGAGGACTGGAAGGATGATTGAATAATAATGTCCACTCTCCACTGACGTGGGCACTGCAATCCTGTTTGGGTTCTTGGGACCTCACCGATGGCTGTGGGGCTTTTATGGGGAATTTTCACTGCTGGAATGTTTAAAGAAAAGTCAGATGTTTTACTGTTTTTTCTCATTGCCATGTTGCTCATGGCCATAATGAGGAAGCTGCCCCGATTCAGTGGAAGAACTGGGGCATGAGCCTGGGGCGGCTGTGCTTAAAGGAAGTCCTGGAAGACTCAAAGGAAGAAGATGAGGGGAATAGAAATAGGACAAAGACAAAGAAAGGTAATTTATGTAAGGCTTATAGTATGGACTCTCAAGACAGATGCAGATTGGGTAATTCTTGACATGATCTTGGATTCTGAGAGACATTTTGTTAAATGTATTAAATTCTATTGTCATATTGATACAATTTAAATTAACAGTGACAATATTTGACAAAATGCCTCACAGTCTTGCTTTTATGCATATTCAATTAACCCTCATAGTGCTTATGTAACTCAGCCAATGTTCGCAAGTCTAGTAAACCCGCAGGATTATTTATATTTAGTGGGGATTCGAACTCAGGTCGACTGAAGCGTAACCGCACCACATGTCGGAACACTTCCCCACAAGGCTATCGGCTCCTCATTTTTCATTTATTAAATAAATCAATTCACTTTATCCCAAATACAAACAAAATAGTCACCATAGAGACGGTTTCAAGGCGGGTTCATAACAAACGTTATGTGGCCCAAACTTAACTTCCGGTAGACCTCAGCAAAGTTAAGTGTAAATTTAGTTTAACAAAAATATTAATATGAATTAATATGAACATACATTAGATATATATTATACAATAAATTGTTATATTGTAACCAAACACATACCCGAAGTTCATTTCGGGAACCAGTGAATAAACTTCCAATTAAAAACATCTATATTATTCATATTCGTCATTTACCTCTGTTAAATCACATTTATAAAAAAGTTTTTGGTAACACTTTCCTTGAAGCATGTATGTTTAATGCATTATAGAAGTAGTTTTAAATGCACCTTTTAATAGATTGTAATGTCTTATAAATAATTGTTATTACAGTTAATACATTATAACACTTGGCTATTCATTTTTACACTACACATTTTAAATTGGTTATAATTCTTTTCAACTACATATAATGCATTACGACACACATTATGAAGAATTATAATGCATTTTACCCTTTAATAACTCTTTGTAATTCATTATACATACATGCTTCAAGGAGAGAGTTACCAAGTTTTTTTTATAAATGTACCAAAACAGAAAATCTATGATAAAATGTTATCTTAATCCTACTAGTAAACACTGAAGCAGGTTCCACAGACATTAAGTGGGGTCCATTGGACTTCTGTTTCTCCTTTACCCATACAGTACAAACACTGAAGAAAAACATTGACCTAAAAATTACAGGTTTATCGAAAAGTACCAGAAAGATCCTAATCTACTCCAAGTGCAACAGAAAGTGTGCTAAAGTTAGGGGTCCTAAATTGAATGTTTGTGTTTTATTTTTCAAGCCATTGAGATTGGCATGAAATCGGCATAGGGATGATAAGGGAGGTTAAAGAACTGTTTTGTTTGGATCAGATTAAGAGCAAAAAAAGCTTTTTTGAACACTGTAGCCAATTACGTGTGAGGACACAAGAGAATCAAAAGCACAATGTTAAACCTTTTCCTCAAAATCTCTGCCACTAATAAAAGAAAAAAATATGTAAATCAGTGCAGCAAATGAATGCCACGGGTCAACCCTGCCAATCAAAAAGAAAATCTATGGAAATCTTTTTAAAGGTCCACAAGCCAGTGTGAATATGAATGGCTGTGTGTGTGAATGCAATCTTAAATTAAGGTATCCCCTCGCTCCATAATGGAATTTTAATCGAAATATTATGCAAGGATGTCTGATCCACAGCGTAGTAATACTATAGTAGGACTGCCATGCATCACATTGAGTCCGGGTGTTCCTCAGCACAGCTGCTGATCATGTGACCACAGTGTGGCAAGTGATGGGCAGCACAAGCGGCCTATTTGTTTGTTTGATGTGATTTCCAATTTCCTGCATGAAATCACACCCAGGTTGCCCTTTAGTACAGCAGCTAATCGATCACATGAAATGCATGGTTCCACCTCTGGAACACTTTTCATTTGCACCAACACACACCCAGACCTGCACTGAAACGCTCACATATAAGCACTCCATTTACCTTTCTTGGTGCTGAGGTAAGCCAGACACATGGAGGCTCATTACCTTAATTACCCAGCATGCCTCATTAATCCACTGCACCAGTTCAAGATCATTTTTGCATGTCAGGTATTCTTCATATTATATACACACACGAAAATCATGTTTACAAATTAAAATAATGAGGATGGACACTGGCCGAGTCAACGTTGGGGGTTAATGTCTGCAGCTAAGAAACCCTGCTACTTAATTTTGAGTAGTTCAATATAAATCTCTATCTGTTACTATTTGACAAGTTGGATCATTTTTATGAATTTGTATAATCTTATTCATATGTTTTAGCCTGATCATGCTCTCGCACCTGTGACTGTTATGGTTTAGAGTCAGGGCTTCATTATTGCTTCTTTCCAATAGCTCACATATACAACTTAGACACTTGATAAAATAGCTTCAAAATCCTGTCAGATCAGGCTGAAAAGTCAGATTGTTTGAATAAGAATAGGCCAATATCAAATAAAATGACAACCATGTACTAGAAACTGAAAAAAATCATGTGCCTGTCAACAACACAAAATAGAATATGTCTAATCGTTGCACCAGGTTTGATGTGACAGAAGACGTAACTGGTTTGTGCATCTTGATGTGCCATTTCTGAATTCATACGTAAAAAAAATTGTTTGACGTAGTCACGATCAATTTTTTTTCCTTTGTAGGGATATGGAAGATTTGGAATACACTGTAGTGCGCATGTGGAGTGCTTTTATATGGGTTTTAGTAAGCTTTACTTCTTTTGTGTTCCACACAAGTTCAGAACGAGATGTTTGTGTCTGTAATGATTTGAATATGATGACAGATTTTTAGCTTTATGAGAGCTATTCCTTCAAATCTTTCGAGAAGTAAACAAACACTGAAGTGAAACAAAGTAAAAACGCTACACGAAACAGATTCTCGATACACTTGTTGAAAACCGTGTAATGTAACGCAGGAGAGCTGCAGAAGCGGCACATAGAATTGTGGCATGAAAAATATGCTGTTTGCGTTTCGGCAGCTGGTTCCTTCAAATCCAAAGAGATCCGCCTGAGCAAATGACCCAACCTCTAGGGTGCCGGGGCAATGACAGAGCAGTTTGTAGGGCAACCAGTTACAGCTGGATGCGCCCCAGTGAGGAGTGCTCGGCCCTGAGCTCGTACGTCTTTCTCGGGGCCTGTGAGCTGACGGGAACACAGCGCAGTACAAGCTCTGCTACTTCAACTGCCATTTCAAACTCATGCCGAGACACGACAGGATGCCGTACGATACTGAAAGAGACATGCAGTCAGAGGAGACAATATGTGAAAGAAAGCAGTCTTACAGTGTAAATACTGCAGTACTGGTGCAAAAGTACGGCAGCATTATTTTAACTAAAAAAGAACAATACAGTGAATATTTAAGTCATTATTTATTTATCCCCATGTCGTTCAAAATCTTTATATGACTCGTTGTTCTGTTTGTTCCAGAGTTAGACATATATTTATGTTTGAAAGTATATAATTTTGAGTTTTCTTGGAAAATGACCAATCGTTTAGCTAGACAACAACCTTTAAAGCGTTTTGAAGCTGCGATGAAAAAGAAATTTGGATCTTAACCAACAGTTCTCCCGTTTAAATGCATTATATAGATAAGATGCCTGGAAAACAAAGCATAAGATAGACCTGATAGGTGCAAAGCTAGCCTATCCTGTGTCAGTTTGAATCTCAACTCAAACTCAAATTATTTTAAATATTTTCATTAAATTTAGTTATTCACACCAATGGGCAAATATTCTGGAAATGTTTGGAAAAATAAATTATGGAAAAAAAGGGATTTTAATAGTGAAATTAGGTAGGCTGGAATGCAATACCACATGCAATACCGCCGCGGACCACCAGGGGACCGCGGGCCACCGGTTGAAAACCCCTCTTCTAAAGGCTCAAATTGTTTTTGACAGAAAAAATAACCACACGTACTGCTTGTATGACATGTAGGTGAATTATCCTGAAATTAAAATTTTTAAGTGAACTACTCCTTTAAAGGCAGGGTGGGTGATCCTGTTCCGAATTTTTTTGTTATGTTGGTTGGAAATCTCTAAACATCCTGACAGCAATCAAGAAGTATAGTGGTCGCAGATTTTTATAATTATATATCATCTGTGAAAGGCGAAGGAACAAAAAACGTTTGCCCAATCAAAACGTTCTGGCCGACCGCTATGACTGGTCATGTGACATGTTCAGCAAATGTATTTTGCCTTCAGCACCGCAGTGTGCTCACGTCCGCTGTGTCAATGTAGGCGGACAATCAGTTCCTGCGGAACCAACCGTAAATCTACAAAAAGAAAGTCAGCTTTTGAAAAAGCAGTGACGAAGATAAGTCTGGATCATGAAAGAGGAAACACTCGAATTAACATCGGTTCATCTTTTAAACGATGTAAACAGCTCAGGCAGGCAATCGTTCAGAAAGACGATACCATGGTTGCTCTGTTTCTTTTGAACAGGTATATACATGCTTCGAGAAGAATGTAAAGGATTCTGTTTGTAATTCGTTAAGTGGATTCACGAAAAACATTCATGTATTTGAAGCAGGTTGGACGCCGAATCGCATAGAGGATGGGATTATAATTTCAGTCCTAGCAGGCTAAAGTTAGCACCTTGCCAAATCAACCACCCCACCTGTAAATGGACCATCACTTCCCATAAAAAGAAGGTGGTAAACAGAATTTGATAAAAAATATGTTTTTGTGTTTTTTTATCATTCATCATTTATAGTTGTTAATGATGTTAAATGATGATGAAGAGTATTTTAACAGACATCTTGAAGTGTTTTTAAATTAATTTTTGACATGTAATACTGTATATATATTGTGTATCCATTCGTGCCATGATTGATACACATTCATGTTTATTATAGGTAACAACATTTTATTTGCTAAACCACTTGCTTGACATTTACTTTAAAAATTTGCCTGCACAAATAATAAAAGAACATCAGATCACGTGTCCATGGAGAAGCTGAATACTCTTTGTTAGCTGTACCTTTAGCTTTCGTTTGTTATTATCTGTAAAGTGGCAAGGATGCTTACTTGCAGCCTCTTTAATTGGACATCAGCTGTCTAATAGGCAAATGCTTTGGCTTCACTTTCACTAATTACAAACAACTAATAGACTCTCCTGAACAGGCCCATTCTCTTCTCTTTGTGTCACAGACAAACCACAGCGCTGCGCAGAAATTGCAAAATAGTGCTCACATCATCTCACCGCAATCTGCTCTACCACGACTGCCTCCTTCAAGCGCGTGACGAATCCTTTTTCCACAAGAAATGCTTTTTGAGGCAGAGGAAAATAAGGTGGTAGCAGTTTCTGTCCCAAAACAACAGTAAACTGTTTTTCAGCATTCGATATCCTCGCAAAAGTTGGCATTTGAAAACATGCTTGAGATGACCTCATCGGATTAACTGTGGAATATACTTGAAACAAAATTTCAAAACTTTCTGTGTGTTGCTTGGCTGAGCAAAACTGGCTAATATGTGTTATTCTAATAGCAAATATAACAGTGTTAGACAATTTTCATAGCTGTAGGCATTGCTGTGTTTTTAATGGGGGTATTGAATGGTCAACATTCTCTATGGCAGTGGTTCTTTTTACGCTGTAAGGCCCCCTTTGTGTAGGGAACATCGCTTTGCGTCCCCCCAAATAAAGATTTATAATCTTAAACTAAGAATTTTTATCAAACCAAAAACATATTCAGTTATACAATGCTGGAATTCTTTTGGTTAGTGGGCTTATTTTTCTTATGTTTGATTGCATTAAATTTATGATAAATTTCATAAAATGGCACAAAATATGTGGGCTCCCTAGATCCATCTTGGGGATCCCAGTTTGAGAACCACTGATCTATGGAATATTGCTCATTTTTAGTTTGAAAAGTTATAGTGCACCTCTCCTCAACAAACCCCTCAGTACAAGTATAAAAAATACATCAATCCTTGCCGTTTGATTTTTTTCAAATCCCAACTAAGCAGTAGCAATAGAAAGGTTCGCCTTGGCAAGCACCACTGTATAATGATGCAACACAAGGCTAAATTTCGCTATCCAAAATCGCTGTTAGAAATAAATACAAAAGAAGCACAAATTCTGTAATTTTTGGTCTGATCTGACTTGAATGACAAGCAGACTATACATTTTGTTTGGTAAGTGTCCATATGTTGCTCAAGTTCTCTGAGGCTATGATCATCTTTCCTCATCTTATATCAGCTCGCCTAGAGACTTCTCCTGTGGTTTGGAGACAATGTCTCATGTGTGGTAAATTGCAAAATAATTGGAGCTGTTGACAGGCCTGTTAAATGCGTCTGAGATGATGCCACTACAATTAATACGCCGCCCAGGTCCCAGTTCAGCCTACGGGAGGAAATAAAAGACTCGTAATAGCAACCCATCTGCTTTCCAATATCCACTACATTGTAGAGATTTCAGATTGCTCCTACACTTGCAGAGACTTTCTATATAGATTCTAGCCACATCTGCATCCAGTGCCTCCAAATTATTAGAGTGTTACCATGGTAACCTAAGATGGTATATAACATGGTTATATCTCTGTTACTTCTAAACACGTGTATTACTTCTGACTATAAGCCTAGGGTCAAGAAAAAGCCTTGGAGAGTCCTTAAACACGACAACACAATGGTACACAATTACATCAGAACCTTTGTGAATGAGTGAGAGGTGTAAACCACAGAAAGCAAAATGCCATCCGCCAAAACTCCTCTGTGCATGTAATCCATCACCTCTCTGAAAAGCTGGGAAACAACCTTTTGCTCACGAATGAAAATGTCACACTATGTTTATGGCTGTGGTTCGGAAAACTTACTTGGAATACATTAAAGGTGCACAGCCCAGAATCACTGCACAAACTTGTACGACTGTAGTCTTTCTGCATAGCCTCTGTGCCAGTACCCAATTGTATTCTGCCAGGTCATTAGCACATTTAATTAACAGGAAGAGCAGAGGAGTAAAAGACTTGGAACTGTGGACGAAGATAATTCCTCAACATCTATTTGCTTTATTCCATATGCTGCACATGGCAGTTAGATTAAAAGAGACTGGCTTCCAAAAATATGGACCAATTTAATGAGCACGTAGTTAGCACAATGTCAGGTTGAGTGTTAGAATCTTTTTCTTGTTCGGGTATTCTCATTTAATCGATCCCATTTTAACATTGCATCTGAGTGCCTAGAGGTTCGCACGGGCTTAAATTAAGTCTGATCCGAGACCGATTTCCTTGTCTTGCTGTGCTTAATTAAAAATGACAGCTCATCCAAAAATAATTGACTTACCCTCAAACTGATTAAAAGCTGTATGAATTTCGAAGCTGTATTTTTCGTCAGTGAAACACAAATAGGGATATTTTGGAGGATTTAGGGGAAGATTTCAATACAATAATGACTGTTGCTGCATCCTAATTCCCCCACTTATACTGTACCCTACAAGTATTTACTGTTTTTTTACAGAAAAGTGTCTACTTTTTACTGTATAGCACAACACCATGCACACATTGAGACATACTAATGTGAAACTGAATTCACTTCTGTTTTCTAGACCAGGGGTTCCCAAACTTTTTAGCCGACGACCCCACAACATAACAGTGACTTGAGACCCCCACTATCCTCGGTGGTGGATAAAGTATTATAAACATTGCGTGCAACTCCGCACATGCACTTATCACGTTTGTCCAAACACGTGCTTTACAACACAAAAGAACACAGTCTAACATAATATTATTTTATAGTTATTTACTCATTATTTTACTTACACATAAACTATGAACTATTACCACAGATGGTCGAATTTCATCAAACTGATTTGGGTGCTGAAGGATGTGCCTTTTTTCATACCTGAGGACGATGGCCTTTCTGACTGTGGCACTTCTCCGCCCTCTTCCGCTGGCCTCACTGCATTGTCTTTGGTCGATATTAACTCATAAAAATATCCTAAACTTAAATCCTGGAAAATAATCTGTGTGCACATGGGACTGTTTAACATGATGCTGTAAATTGACATGCTGCACCTAACCTAATGTTGGTAATGTTGTTAATGTGACGTAATCTCATCAGGGGACGCAATCGAGGGGGAGGAAATTCCAAAGGCTGATGGCTTGGTTTTGCATGGTTTTATATAACTCTTTTAACTCAACTTAACAAATTTTTTTATATTTTGTTACACTTATTGATTAAATACAATTTATACGAATAATAAAAAAACGATTTCTGGAAATCATCTTGCCACCCTGCTTACTGTATAATTAAATGTATTATTTAGTGAAGCATCACTCAATTATATTAATGCAGTGTAGCATAACTAAACTCTGCCCTCTCATGTTGCACTTTGGGGTGATGCATAGTATCTGTCATAGTATTCCATAGTAGAATTAGTATGTCCAAAATCGTAGTATTTTGAAAATAGTATTCCAAAGATTCCCGGATGGTCTACAATTTCCGCTAGAAATTCGAACTGCAGTATTATGCACACTCTGACGGCTGATAATACTCACAACTCACCACGAGTAGGCAAAGTTTATTGACGCTCCACTGCTTTAATAAATAATATAACGGATGGGTCACTAAATTAATAAATGTATGTACAGTAAACATGCCATGCGAAATAATGAATGAATAAATACCTTAATGTAAAGAAGAGCTGTATTTTGATGTGTGTGACAGTTAATGGCAGCAATGTTTTCTAGGCAACAACGGCCACTTCTGCTTCTTGTTATTATGTCCCAGTTTGTGCAATCTCTTTTGGCATGCACTCAAAAGTACCTACTATTCCAACACAAAAACAGTACCTACTATTAGAGCTAGTATAGTAGGCGAATTGGAACGTATAGGGTTAGTGTCCATGGATCATGGAAAACAGTAGATCATCCGGGTGCTTTGTGAATACTAATTTCAACATTCTATGATTTGGGACATACTATTTTTAATCTCGAATACTTTTTATGATGGATAGTATGCAAATTGTGGCTTCATAAGAATACTTTTCATGTTTGGATCCTGACAAGAAACATGCACATCCAAAAAAACGAGGAAAAGAAAATAATTTTGGTATCGGTATAAATGATGTAAATGGTATAAATGATGTAAATGATGACAGATGTTATCATTGAAAAATGGCATTATGTGCTGTTCTAAATAGGAATTTGAGGCTCTTTGAATCCCAAATAGTTGCTCTGCACACTCTTGAAAATAAAGGTGCTCCTTAATGTTTCCCAAAAGGTTCTTTAAGGTTCTGAAAAAGGTTTTGACTAGGAAAAGTTAAGAACCTTTGACTGAATGGTTCTTTGGGAAACCAAAAACAGTTATTTCACGACATTGTTGTGAAGACCTTTACTTTTAGGACTTGCATTATAAATGTTATTTGGACTAGTGGTGCATTCATTTTTGGGGACGATGTCCCTTTAAGGCTGAGCGTTCCTAAATTAGCAGGAGTGGACTTTGGTGGCCTGATATAAACCCCTGCAATCTGTGCATGCAAACAATAGGGCACAATAACTTTATACTGCTGCAACTTTCTCGACTTTAGAACTTCTGCAAAAACTGAGGAAACCAGCCAGAGATGATGTGCATTAAAAGCAGATACGTGACGAGCACCAGCTGTGATATCTGAAGTGAGAGCAGGACGAACCCGCAGTGGAGACATTAGCTGCCAGAGCAACCGGCGTGTGCGAGATTGGTTCCTTCTTTCATTACGGCCCGGGGTGACAGGTCCTTGAAAGACCGTGCCACATATTTCTGTCCAATTAGATCAGCCACCCACTAAAATGACCCATTCACCATTTCGCCCATGGAATGTTCCCATTTATCAATTAGCTCTCTTTAGGGGCATGTCTTTATCTTAGACTGCAGGGGTAATCAGCCTGACTAATTCTCTCCGTGTAGACGACAGAGCCTTTCCAGATTGCACAGATTGCGTTTTGCAGTGTGTGCATATCGCTCCGGAGACATCTGTCCGGACTTTCAGGGACTAGCTGGTGTTCCTCCATCCTTGCTGTGCTTCCGTATCTCCATCCCGCTGTCTTTACTGTATCCTCCCCCATCTCAAATTACATCTGTACATTTCAGGCAAAGACAGCTAGACTCTAATGAGTGAGAGCACAAAGGCATCTCTCTCTCGCTCTCAGCCCCCTCCCTCTTAGTCGGAGTCCCTTTCTATTTCTCTCTCTCTAACTCACATTTTGTGCCTACAGCAGGGAACACACACACAGCTGAATAACAACAAGGATCTGTGATGGATTGATGACCCCAAGCCAGAAATTGAGAGTGCAAACAAACAAACTCTCAGCAGACGCTCAATCTACACCCTCTATCTTCTGCATATTGTCATATAACCGAGTGGTGTTTCCTCACCAGCACAGCCTGTTTTAGTGTGGGGGTCAGGCTGAGCCACGTCTGCATGATACGACCACAGCCGTAACAAAACCAAAAGGTCAGCAGTTTTGCTGGTCCATAAATCCGTCATGGAGCTGCTCTCGTTTCCTCAGGGCTGGGGAAGCTCCACCAGTGAAAGATGTTCTCCGAGGTAGACAGTAGCTGCCTTCACCATCACCACAGTGCTGAAGTGCCATTTATCACCCAAAGCCTGAGCTCCAACCCCCAAGTAGTGACAAGAGAGTGGCAACGGAGAGATGTGTTGGACCACGTGCACCTTGTCTGTACATGAGGTATCCTAGTGTGGTGTGTGTGCTTGAAGAGGAGAGCTGGGTTGGTAATAGTTTCTAACAAACTGCGACAGTAGTAAGATATTCCTTCCCTGGATGTTCTGATTTGACCTTTAAAAATTCCACTTAATGAATGAATGAAAAACGCAAGAACAATACACTGTCGCATGTTGAAATTTTGGTCACTTAATCTGATGAAATGCAAGGACAAGAAATAGGGAATTTTGATAAAACACAAATTTTAAGTATTTTTAATGAAATGTTTTTAAATAATCTAATTGAAAGTAATTTCTGTTCAAATAAAAAAAATCATTTTCAAAGAATTTTACCATCTACTCACCTTTATGATGATCTAAATTTGCGAACATTTCTTCTACTGTAAAATATATAAGGAGATTTTTGTAAGATATCCACGCTCACATAAAAGTAGTTACAAGTGTTCCAATGTCACGTCACTTCCTGTTTTTACCCTCTCTCTGAAGTTTAAATTAAATGAGACCCTTTCCAGAAAAGGTCTTGTGTTTATGGCTAGAGTGGATGAATGTCACAGATCACTATGAAAGCTGCTATCAATATTGGTAAAATCATTGTTGTCATTAAAAAAACATTGAAAAACAGTGTTTGATGTTCATTCTTTTGAAATTGTGCCCTTAACACATGGCATTTGTCTTACAAAACCACAGTCAGTCAGCTTTGTACGATAACAGAAGAAATCTTAAAAATCATTTAATTGTGCACTAAGAAAAAAAATATTTTTAAAATCGGTCACCTCTGGTCCTTGATTCTGATTGAAGGCCATATAAAATACCCTGATTTGTAACTGCTGATCGCCTTACACAGGCGTTAGTATCGCTGAGCCACTGTTGTTGCATCTGTGTTTCTTGGCCTTGCTACGCATTTTATAATGTAAAAGCAAGAAGCCCCAGGAAGCAGTGGGCTACAGTGCATTATATAACAGCTAAGGGGGGGTTAGGAACACCTAACAACTCCCCTTATGGCTGGAATACACTTGCAGACTTTTAAAATCTGATTTTGTTTAAACTGGAAATCGTACACGTGCAGACTTTTTGATAGTTTCAGAATGAAACACACTAACTGATCTAATCTGCAGACTGGCACAGACTTTCTGCAACAAGTCCAGACTGAAAATCTGGGCAAAATTCTTGTCGTGTATTTTAGCCTCCAGCTGTTATAAAATGTACTGTAACCCACGGCTTCCTAGGTCTTATTGCTTTATTACGCCTTGTCCAATTTCAACACCTTTTGTTTGTGTCGCAAAATTTTTAATCATCATTTGTGTTGTGTTAAAATGACTAAATTATTACAACTAAAAGGATTATAGGATTATCAGCACTGCATCAGGAGAGATTTGGTGTGCTTTTAAGTGTTTTTCAGTAAAGAGAAAGACTATGCTGTGTTTACACCAAACGTGAGTTAAGCGAAGGGAAGTCAATCCAAAGATGCGAATTGACGAATAAATCAGGAACAGGCTAGTAATATTTATGTTGAGAATTTAAAACAAAATCTAAAAGGTCTACATATAACATTTATTGTCATATAACAAACATAAATTTGGCAACTTAAATAATGCTGAGTATTGTTCACTTTAATATGTGCAACTGAAGTACATATTTTTATGTTAATCCAACTTTTTAAAATCTATTTCGTTTTTTGTGTCAAAATACCTTCTGCGTTCGCTAAAGTATGACTACTATAATCCATTAATAAACACTGTGGTTCTGTTTAATTTAGTATCACAACAAGCCCAACGTAGATGATGGTTTAACCAATAGTGTGATTAAGACAGATCTACCTGCTTGTTTTCTTATGGTGGTCGGAGAGTAAGTGTTTCAAATGAGTAGGCTGTTTCTCTGGCTGCTTTATATCCTGTCTTTTATCACTAACATGCCTGTCACTTCCATATTTAAATGTGTAGGTTTGTTTATGCTTCTGCATGTTTAATACATTGAGATAGAGAGACAGAGAGAGAAAATGAGAGGGGGATGGGATTTAAAGATAATCTATTATTTGTGTTTCCCAAAACCTAAGTGATAATGACAGTTCTTTGAGGGTGGGAAATGAGAATTATATAATCTGAATTCGTAAACTTTTTGTATTCTTTTCATTTAGTATACAGTTTGAGTTGATCCAATCAAGAACATTATACTGCATCCACTGACTCTAATGGACTCCTTTTTGGAAGAACGACACTGAGAGGCCTCTTCAAATCAGCATTGCAAAATAGCCTCCATACACAGGCCGGCGAAAGACAATTATTGCGTTCCAGAAGAGGGGCTGAGTGAAACCCAAACTTATCATACAGATGATGGCAGAGGCAATATCAGCACTGAGAAAAGAGGAAAGCAATTAGATCATCTAAGAGGGCGTAACATTTCCCTGGTACTGTTTCTCTCTTTTCCTTTCAAAGTCTGTATAATAGTCCCTGATGTGTTATCTTACTTTAGCCTGGACATTAGTTTCGGGGGAATAGTCGCTAGCAGAGAGAAAATGTTTCGAGAGGCTTGTGTAAATAGGGGCTTTGAGTCAGGAGGCCTCCTAACATAAAATCTAAGAAAGCACAAGGAAAGCAAACAAATGAATACTTATAATAGGAGTGAGAGAAAAACATTATATAGGAATTTATTCTTTTGGTCTCGTCGGAGATGCTGGGGGGTTCCGAGATCATCTTTGATATGGTAAAGAGTGGAACATGTCTGGTTTCTCAGCTGCTTACATGAAAGAAAGCAGGAAAGGGAACATCAAAGGGAACTGAAAGGTGGAGAAATCATTTATTGTTATCTTTTTTTATTTATTTTCTGGACATTGTTGACGCGCAAACACACCCAGACACAACCAAACCAAACACAAGGCTGTACTCGCACATCCTTACAAAATCCTTGTCAGGCATTTTGACAAACACATGATCCAGCATATACGTATCAGTAAATTCAGAACATCTCTCAGAAGCCTTTTAGCATTCCATGAGTGCGAACATTGAATGAGGTGAGAAAGCATCACTACCATAAAAATAAACTTGAGGGTGGAATGCGCAGAATGCTCTCACTTGTTCATTAGACAAAGAATAGACAGGAGCTTAAGCTAGCCATATTTCAAAAAGAACGATGATATTGGAAGTAAATCTGCATTTGATCTCGAAGTAGGTTTTCTGGAAGGCCTATTTTCCTTCATTGCCTTTCGGCCTTGAAAAGCAAAAGAATATATCGCTCTTCACAGCAAGAATGCACAAGAGGGAATAAAGTTTACAGACTTCAGAAATAAATCACTCAGTTGCATAAAACAAAAACTGATGAAAATGTGGTGGAATGAATTTAAATGGTTTTATGGTTTCATTTAGCATTAGTTTGATACTTGTTGCAGACACGTTCGCTTGCACCGCATAACAATTTTGCAGGATTATAGATGTACAGTATAACTTCTATACAACAGCGGGTAGTTTAAATGCATATATCAATACCACCTTGGCTTCACCTTTTTGCGACCAGACATAGCAAGGCCACCAATTTTAGTGGCGAATGAAGATGTTAACGCCCACATGTACTTCTCAACACACTGCTAATTAGTTTGCCCACGCAGTTAAAGGGCCGGTGCTAATGAGAGGCGGTGTGCGAGCCGTGCGGTGTCAGACAGCTACAGGGAAAGCAAGTGGAGGGAAGCAGAGCGTGTAAAATCGGAGTGATGTTTAATTAAAACTGCATGTCAGTCTATGGCCTAAATGCTGCCAGCCCATGAACGGTGCAAAATGCTCTCAATAAATGTCCGTCCATCAGGGCGCTACATAATGAGGGAGTATGTGTTTGATTGGACGCTAAGGACTGGCCACATTCAATAATGAATTGAACTTTCAGTTACCTGGTTAGAAAGTCAACTTGAAACTCTCTCTCTCTCTCATTCGTGGGTGTGAAGGAGGTCTATGCACTCTACGGTTCTGCAGAATCTCTCAAATGAATTTGTGAATTTTGGAGTACTGATTGTATTGTATTTGCTGTTGTTAGTATTAATGTATTTTTTAGATTCCTCGTTCTGGGCCAAGCATGCATCGGTTTTACATTAACTCACTGTAGGTATTAAAAGAAAGATTGTTATGAAATGTTTTCAGCTATTGTTGTGCAACTTGTTCATACAGAGAACTCTGGGATCTCAAAGAGTCCTTTGTTATTTGGTTTGTTCTTTAATCTAAAACATTAGGCATTATTCATTTATTTCTTAACACTAATCCAATTAACAGTGTTTGAAAAATTCACAAGTTAGAGAAAGTTGTGCTCCATTTGTGATGCATTTGGGTTAATTTTAGTTTTCTGTGGAATGCATGGGAAAGATCTATAATCAAAGTAATGGCATTGTTTATTATTGACATAAATATTTTGTGGAAAAGGCACATTATATGAGTATTTTTAATAAAAACATTGCGGTGTCATTTTTATCAAACGTGCACGATTTCTAAAGAGAAACCCTGACAAAATAGCTAAAGTGATGGACATGAAATAGTTTTATTTTGGACACATGTAAGCACACACACACCCCCACACACAATATTGACTGGGATTTCATTTAGCTGTTGCAATGTCCGCTAAAGGGGGAAGGCCGTGGGCTGACGGTCTCCCAACATAAGCAAATTGCCAATAAATTATGTTTTCTGCTGGGAGGGTGAGGGGAGCCAGAAGCACACACAGAGAGAGAGAGAGAGAGAGAGAAAGAGAGAGAGAGAGTAACGTGGATCGCAATGCCGAGGACCGGCCAGCACACGCGTGTCTATTTCCTCAGTGGTGCTCACACGCGTTTCAATACTTTTGACACGGAATGTTTTTTTCTTCGAGGTGACATCTCTTCAACGCCAAACGCAACATTGTTTTCCATAACGCCTTTTTCAGCGCGTGCTTGATGCGGATTAAATCAATCCTGAACCATCAATCTTGTCTCAGAGCGGATGAGCACCGTGGACAGCGAATGCCAGAGGTACAGTTTGCTGAACGGTCTTTTTTGGATAAGGGAGGGTTTCCTGTCAAAATCATGAATTACCCCGTTGTGCAGTGAGCTGGGCTTGACACGTAAGGCGCGATGTGCTTCCTAAATTAATATAAACTTAATTAAACTGACTGCATGGCGGGAGCCGGTGAAGGACAATTAGTTAATGGTTGGCTAAGTACATGTATGGATGAAAAAATATTGGGATTTATAGCAGAGCTTTGAATGGGTTCGAGCGTTTGTGAGTTTCAGTGCAGTTTTTATCGCTAAAGTATTGGTTCGTGGATGCCTGGGACAGCTCGCGCTCTTTAACTATAAATATGTCGACGTTGAAGATTATTTCACACAATAATAACAGAATTCGTGGCATTGGGGGAATCGAAAATTGTCTAAAACGGATCAACTTCAAAGGTGTTTATTTAAGCTCATTCAATAGTGTTGTATTTCAAGTGTGAATTTTAGTAGACGTTCAAAAACTAATTGGTTCAGCTGTGTCCGTGGCGGCACAAAACACACTCGCTAGCTTCTTCACACACGACATCTCCATTTAGAGACCAATATTTCCCACCGTCTTTCAAACGATAGTGTTTGCTTTCTGTTAACTTGAAAACATACCGGGGGTTTACAGGGGGTTTTCCAAACGACGGGTCCATCCATTTCCACTCACGGCTATAGCACGCAAGCCGTTGTCATTTTTCACACTGCTGCAGTGTGTTCTGATATAAAGCCAAGAGCACGAGCCCCCAGGCATTCACTCTCACGTGACACGCCAACAACCTGAGGCATCCTCGAACCCTTTCACCCCTCCATCATCTTTACACTTTTACAGACATGTTTGAATTTGTTTTTAATTTCTGTAATAGCACCTTTAATCTCTAAGTCGTTATAGGATACAGCTGTTAAAAAACTGTTCAACATTGTGAGAATAAGAAAGACACAGTTCATTGAACACACATACACCTTTTGTGACAACATGCCCCAATATTAGATTAGATTCAACTTTATTGTCATTACACATATACAAGTACAGTGTAACGAAATGTAGTTTATTTCTAATCAGAAGTGCAATTAGCAAGTGCAGATATACAGTGTGAATAAATACAGAATACAATTTTAGGGAAATACTATACAAATGTTGTATGAAAATATGACAGTCGGTATGTACTATGAACAATATATACAGAAGGCTATATACTGTGAACATTAATGTACAGGTGGTTATGAACAGATAACAATATAGACAATACAATAGTGCAAGTGACTTGAGTGTGCATTAATTACAGACATTAGCTATTAAAGTTACAGTGCAGTAGATGAGTTAATGTGGCTATTAAAGGTACAGTGTATTACATGAGTTAATGCAGTTGTTGAAGTTATAGTGCAATACATGAGTAGATGCAGATAATACAGTTACAGTGTATTAGATGAGTTAGTGCAGTTATTGAAGTTACAGTGCAGTAGATGCGTTAATGCGGTTATTAAGGTTACAGTGCAGTAGATGAGTTAATGCAGTTATTGAAGTTATATCTATATATAGAATATTTAATAATATATGGTCACGCTATGCAGTAAGTCATCACATTGGAAACCTTCCATTAGCATTTTATATGGCATGGCAATTTAGCCATGTAAGAGCAGGGGGAAACCTAACTTTGCAGGATGGGAATTGAATAGCCATTCTAACATATTTCCTAGCTTTTAGCTACATTTAACCAACAAATAAGAAGAACAAAATGAATTAATGAAAATATACAAAAATCTTCAATCCCTTGTTTTAGCCAACAAATAGGCCTATTTAGATTTTTTTAAATTGGATTTAATGAAGATTTAGTGCATGTGACAATATTCCCTGATCTGACAAAAACTACACTTGTTCTATAACACTGTTCAGCTTTTGGGTTAAAATCAATCTTTTGGCAACTGGAAGAGTCCGGCTGTCCACATGTTATTTGCTTATAAATACTTGAATTTATACGTCTCTCTTTTCCTCTTTTGGCTTTGTCGTTGCTTTTTATAATATGAAACCAAGCGATTTTGTCTGACCACAGCGCTGTTCTGATTTGTAGTGTAGAGTAAGAAATATGTCAGCCGACTGAAACGTGACTCATTTAAGCGGTAGGATGTTTTAGTTTAACAGGTGTGTTATTTCAGATAGACTGACATATAGGAAGTGTGCCTGCTGATAAGAAATGTGATATTATTAAATCTACATATTCAAGTTATGTAGGCTATTCCATAATTCATAGTGATTATGTTTCCGTGTCTTTCAATGTCACATTGATTTTATGTGACTTTTTTTGTCGCAGTGACCCCATATAATTTAATGTTAAGTTGTCTGAGTGATTTAGAGGCATTTGTGTGGAAAAGAAACCATGTCAATTATAACATTAATATACAACAGGAAGTCAAAATGAAGCTTTAAATCCCTTGCAAAAAATTATGGTTCACATGGTTCATAGCTCTGATGTAAATAGAGAACGCTGTAAATACTTTATGTAAAAGAAAGGTAACGAACCCTCTACTATATCCCAATCCAGCTTCAGCATACTTTAGGAGAGAATACTCTGCATGTCTAGCAATTTCATGGTGTCTTTAAAGTGAACATGAAGTGCAGTAACTTCTGTAATTTGATATGGATTGCGACTGTTGCATATCGGAATGGAGTCTTATGTTTGAGGTAAAGGGGTCAAAAAATAAAAGGCATTGATGACATCAGTCGGGAAGGAAATGCCATTCTAGGGGTAAAGCATATCATTATACTACATTCTTTGTTTATTTGGACAACGTGCATGTTAGAATCATATGTGTTTTTAAAAGTAAATAGGGTCGATTTGGATTTCCTGATAACTTGTTGACATTTTCCTCCTATCTGATCAAAGTAGTCTGGGCTGTGTGGCAGGCAAAGACACACACTTTATCAGATTTTCCATTTCATAAAAACTGAAATGGATTTTCAGGAATCCACACGCCCTCCTCTTCCTCCAAGTACACTGTCTGCCCATTATCGGGACATCGGAATGACCGCTGCATTCACACCCTGCTGGTAGCGGGCCATGGAAGATCCACCTGCAGGTCTCCTCGGGGGTCTCAGATGTGTGACATGACTGCCTCCATTTGCAGGCTGACAGGCTAACTGCCTCCCTGCCAGTTCAAACCACCCGCTGGCTAATTACTGTCACAATGTCAGTGCAGACAGCTGGCTGGGCCATTTTGTGAGGCGAAGCATTTGACTTGGGCTGGCTGGGTGTAGGTCTTCTCCCCATCACTGCTGCCTGAGATCTACAGCTGGTGGAAGCCGGATGTCCACAATGAACTATGCAGTGGTGCCCATGAGGCTCTGGGGAATAATCCTAAAGACATTTGTAGAATAAGATCTGCGTGTGCTCATCAAAGAGTGTTTTAAGAAAATCGATGGGACTTTAAGAGGAAGGTACTGTTTTAGATTTTTTTACACAAATATATTACATAAAATATAATCACATACGTACTTTGGTGCAGGGTTGT
This sequence comes from Triplophysa tibetana, assembly GCA_008369825.1. Lineage (NCBI taxonomy): Eukaryota > Metazoa > Chordata > Actinopteri > Cypriniformes > Nemacheilidae > Triplophysa > Triplophysa tibetana. Next base: position 12,101,487 of record CM017907.1, on the reverse strand, counting down.
ATGTTGATACTGTATTATGGGGCTTGGAAGAGAATTTTAACACGAAGCGGTGTAAAGTTAGGTTAAAAAAATAGTTCGTTTGAAAATGAAAATTAGCCCATAATTTAGTTATTCTAATGCCTTCCTAGGTCAAACACAATCAGAGTTATTATAGCTGCTAGCTGTGTAATGCTATTGAATGGTGTCAGAGTTTTTGAAGCTCGTAAATGCACATGCACCCATCATTAATCCAAACCAAATTAACGGCGAGTTACATAATATATGAAGAGTTACAGATACATTAACTCCGTTCTAAAAGATTTTCAAGAAAATTGTTTTTTATTATGTTATCATGTTTAAATGTGTTTGTTAGCTGTATTTTTTATAAGTATTATTATTTAATCATAACAACCCAATTCCAGTTTGATTGATATTACTTGGAATGCACAATAATTTATTTTTAAAACCAGACTTAACTGTTTTTGCAAACTAACACTTCAAATGACTCCTGAAGCTAAACAATATATTTGTTAGAGTTTAGTGTTTTAATATTTTGAGTTTAGTGATCGTATAGATAGCTGTTAGCAGTAAACCATTTTGAAACTTGTTAACAACACTGAAGCACTTACTGTTTCAGTCGTATTTATTTATTTCTACATATATAAGGGTTTTAAATCCCAATTTAACATTTCTTTGGTTGGTTGTATTTTGTTCTAACGTTTGTGAAGTGTTGAAACCTAAAACAAGAAGTGCTTCTAGACTGGACCAGAGGTATAACAGTAAATCTTGCAAAATAATTGACATTAGAATCAGATTTTATTGATTAATAATTGGAGTTTACTTGCCGTGTAAGTTTCTACTTAGAAACGAGGTAACTTGGTAAGTTGCTCCCAAGCCAACAATAAACCTACACAATTTCAATAAACATGCAGTTTATCCAGTGTAGAAATACAGAGAGAGGAATATTTACTTTAAATTGTGTTGTAATGTTTCACTGTAAAAAATGCCCATGAAGTTAACAGTAAAATTCTGTTGTTTTCACACAAAAAACCTGTTATCAGAAAGCGTCCGTAAAAATACGGAAAAACACTGTGAAATTGTCTGTAAAATTAACAGCAAAAATTACCTGTGAAATTAACAGTGAAATTCTGTAGTTTTCACAGAGAAAACTGTTGCCAAAAACGTCCATAAAAATACGGAAAACAATGTCAAATTCTGTGGCAACTGAACAGTGAACTTCCATAGTTTTTTTCAACTCCACAAACACTATTATCACCTTCACTTACAGACACCACTGTCACTTTATTTCTGTTGCACGACTACAAAGGTTCTAATTGAGAATTAACACAAGTTTAAATGTTGATGGTTTTGTTGACTCACCATTATGGTGATGAGTGTTTGCTTTAGTTGGGATCTTGACCCGTTGCTTCTTATGTTAAGTCTTTCCCTAGTTTTAATATCTATGTGTTGAAACAGACACCAAAACAGGTGGGTAAAAAAGCTCAGCAAAGTTATCGCAATATCTTCTTTACTTGGGAGAGTTATTACATGTTTTAGAGTTTAGGTAGTGATTTAGAGTGACTTGTTGTCCTCATTTATGATATTGTATGAAATTAAATAATATACAACTGGAGGTCTTTTAAAAAAATTTCTAGCAGACATCAATAATATAACAGTTTGTCTCAACAATGGTGACAACCAAAAAAAACCTCTAAGACAAAGGCAATGTATTCTGGGTATCATCAAAGCACAAAACTCATCCATGACTCCCAGCATGCATTGCGGCTGTAAGCTCTTCATTCGCTGGTCACCACTGTTGAGATTCATAAACTGATTCATCATGTGTGAGTCAAAGACCAAATATAAACCTTTTGAATCTAATCACATTTTCTTTTGATGTTATTTGCTACAAAACTACTTTTATATAAAACATTGTCATAGCAGCCCAAAGAAAACTGGAAATTTTCTTGTGAAGGATGAAAGAGCCCAACTAAAGCAATCACTGATCACAATAACGGTGACTTTAAACAACAATAAGACATCAAGTCATGGATTTTATGCTGCAGTCCCTGTGAAGCAGAAGTGGTGATCGTCTTCAGTCTTCTGACATATTTCAAAGATGAATAGTGGGTGTGGCTCATGTTTTCCACTGAGAATTGATTGGATGAATAAAAACAGGATGTTCCTGTTATTTTACGGTAGTTTGCTGGCAACCACAGCTGCCGGTATTTTTCCGTAAAAACTACCGAATTTGTATTTTCTCTTTTTTTCTGATATAAAAATGTTTTGTTGGTCACCACTATGCTGAAGAGTGGAGTCTGTGTTTAAGTCAAGGTCAGGCAATGAGTAACTGTGGTCATGCTGTATGTTGCTTTGTTTAAAAGTGACTTTAATGGATTACAAAGAAATAAATTAAGTAAATGTAATGTTTTCACTTTTACGCTTTTGGACCAAGTTTTCATTTTATATAAAGAAATGCTGTTAATAAAAAAGACTCAAATGTATTAGGTTCATACACAGGTTGAAGTTTGTACCCTGAAGTTTTAAACCGCAAAGCTGTTTACGTTCTTTCCTGTATTTTTTACGGAATTTTACTGGCAACCACAGCTGCCGGTATTTTTCCGTAAAAATTACGCAACTTTTTGAACAGTGTATTGTTGGAATCTGATAAACAGTCTAATCCATGTGTATCAGTATAATATTTATGTATGTGGAGTTATAGACAATCATATGCTGTAATAGAAAGTGGTCGACTGTCCTATATTATTGCCCTGATATCTGTATCATCTTGTTACTTTGAGACATGAGGGGCACAGCCTGTGGATGCCCTACTTCAACATGGCAATCTGTAATTTCTTATCACTGCACTGTTTTTAGGGCACCATCTATGTAAGGAGTCGATTTATAACTTGGTAAACCGATGTAGTGGACCACTGAGGAAACGTTTACCAGGAAATAAAAAGTCAGTTTTTGCGTTTCTATGGAAATCATAAACTTCCCCCTCCCCCTAAAAATTGTGTATTTTTAAATAACACATTTCATGTTTGACATGACATATTATGTCTTAACCAGAGGGCGGTGCTAAATTAACTGTCCAATAGGCAGGCTTCCAACAATCTAGGCTATGTTTCCTGAAACCTTCTTATCTCTATGTCGTTCTTAAGTTATACCTTAAGATGTACCTAATTGTTAATATGTGTTTCCCGAAACGTTCTTACTTAAGTATACCTTCTGTAAGTCATACGTTCGGAAGGTTGGTCTGGAGTGCTCTTAGCCATACCTTATAGCTGTTTAGAGTTCACCCGCGTGTAGCCACTGTGGAAAAAGTATTTTTTACATCGAAGTACATACAAATACAATTCTAAAGTTAAGTACACCAGTATTTTGATTTGTCTTCATGCATGAATATAATTGTCACACTGATGGTTGTTAGCTTTTTAATTATATTTCCTAAAGGTGCATCAGCTGGCAAACCAAAGAATTTAGAGAATATTTAAAGAGAAAGATTGTGGTAGGAAGTTGCGATACAGCAAAATATTTTGCTAAATCAAATACACCATCCGCGGATTAATTTAGTGTATGTGCATTTAATCAGTGAAAACCAGGCTAAAATTTATGCAGCAGGTATAATTATAGAAAATAAAAGTTTACCTGCCACATCTGTTGGTCTTACTCTAGACAAACTCAACGGAGCAGCCCCTTAATTCAGGTGTCTTTCCTGCTATAGCTGTTGATTATATGTTCCCTATTCTGGGCTTCTTTTGAGTAAATAAAGACACAATAGCAACTTATATTATGATAATATATACCAGGGGATCCCAATAATGAAAGGTATATCATGGCCCACTATGAAATGAGAAAATAGTTATAAAAAACACATTCATAACTTTTTGTTTTTCTCGTCATGAATGAATACATTTAATTGCAATATTATGGCAATTATGGCAAACTTGTTTATATTATTCCTCTTGATATTGTAACAGACCACTTGCACATCCTGCGTGCAAGCACATTAAACATGTGAACTATACAAGTCTAATTGTTAGTTGCTGGAATAAACGTTTTTAATGCACTGCAACAGCAAGCGGCTTTGCGTGACCCAAAGTTTGAGAACCTTTGATATAAATTACCATACTGGCAGTTATTGTAGTATTTCGAGACATTTGGGCATGAGATAGCGAGTTCGCACACTCATTTCGCAATTCAAATTTAATTTAAAATTGATTTAATTTGTAATTTGGTTTTAATTTAGTCCTAATAAATGGAACCTCAACTATTTCTAAAGTGCTTATTTTATAAAGAACACTGCTATCTCACAAAAAGCAGTTCCTGTAGAGTGTGAATATATGATCGTGGAGCAATCGATATCCATTAATTCAGCACCACCGCCATGGAAAGCACCCGTTAACGTGGCATGTAGGAAAGTAATCTCCTAAGGTAAAGTTCTGCAAACACAGGTAGAAAAGGTATACCTGTAGTTAAGATATACCTTTAGAGTCTTCGTAGCATGCTAAGAGACAACGTAATCGGGAAACGCACCCCTAATCAATTCCAAAAGGATGAAATTTAGCCCCACCCTACATTTTCTCATTGCAGAAGTCGTTACACTCATATATGTTACTATTTCGAAGAAAACATGCAGAACTTCTGAATCATGCTGACTTTAATTTATGCAAATAATAAAATGACATAATCAAATTTTATTTCAATCTAAATGGTATATAGGTTACAGTATCTTTGGAACAACATGATATTAAGTAAATAATAAATACAATTCTATGTAAATAATAATTAATTAAATAATGACAAAAATGTACTTTTTTATTTAACATTTATGTGGTTTTGGCTAAATTTACAACAAATGAATATGTAGAATGCTTGGATGTAGAAATATAAATACACAGCTGCCTTGAAAACACTGTAATCAATAGCATTTAAAAAAAGAAAAAACATGTCCAAATCAGTGCTTTATGCCCCAAATGAACATTTGTTTCCATGACAACCTAGTCATCTATTAGTCCTCTGGCATTATGACAAAACTAAAGTAAATGGCATACTTTTGCAGAGCAGACATTAGACATGATAAATGCATCATAGCATATTGTTCTTTCCCGAGTGGAATACTCATTTCATCCCTGAAAACTTCATGGCAGCTGTTCTAATGCTTGCCTTTTGTGTAAGTGCATGAGTATTAGAACAAAGTTGCCGTTCTTTGTGTTGTGTGAATGAACATATTGTACTATGACAGATAGATTAGTCAGGTTAGGTCTTCTTGCCTGATGCTGGGTGACAGTTCATAACGCAGCCTTTCTCAGGCCCACAGGTGTATCTGACAATCAAACCCACCTGGGAATCTGCATGGCCCAGAAGGCCCAAGCTTACTACCATAAAAATGTAACATGACACATTGCTATGATTTACTGAATGTTATGGGTCACGCTTTCAACATATAACTAATATGTACATTTATCACACTGCACAGTATATTTAAAGTTCACATTTATTTAATCAGTGTGGGTATTTTTTAGGGGTCGAACCTTAAACCTTTACACTATTTACACATGGCTTTACCAACTGTGCTTTAGGAATTTACAGATTTACACAAGAATTGAATATGCATGTGCGTTTCGCTTGATCTACCTTGACAGGAGAGCACAGTGTGCTATCGCCCTTTATACCGGCAGCGTGACGGAAGCCGCCACATCTCAGAACAACGATAACCACTTAGGAGCATGTGGGGCCTCAATTGAGTCACTATTCTGGGAGAAAGAAAGGAAGATAAAAAGAGACAGCAGCAGCAATGATAGCATCTATGTGCCACAATGTCTGATTGTACTGCTGGCTACTGGCTATTGCCTCTTTTGTAGCTTTAAAAATCGCTTCATAAAGTGCTGGATTGTGTAGCAAGCATAAAAAATTGCATGTTGTCATTAACCCGATCGTAACCTTTCAGACATGCATTTAAAGATTATTAGTGGTTTGTTAACCCTAAGTGTAAATGTAAAGGGCATAACGTGTCCCGGACCATTTATGTTATGGACATGAATGATACTTCAAATTGTAGGGCATATTGAGGAGAGATGTGCTATTACTTTTATAAGTGATCAAATAATTTGTGAAAAAATAACAAAGGAACGGATTTATGTTGAAAGAGGGTCCCAAGCGATATCTAGAGACCAAAGTATAGTAGAGACTTACTATAATTATATTAGAGATTTACTCACCAGTCAACTCCAACACGTCATTCCAAACCTGGAGGACACAAAAGAAGATATTTTGAAGAATGATGCACTAGATAGCACTGGCCCCCCAAAAATCTTATTTTGTGTTCCACCTTAGATAGATTTTTTAATTGTTTGGTGAACTATCCCTTTATATCCCTCACAGAATACTAGATATATCACCCATCTACCAACACCCTATAGCAACTGTATAAAAATAAACCAGAACCATTTAGAAGACCCTAAAACTGTCTAGAAATGCCCTATTATTCCAATTTTTATTTGACTTGTTTGGAAAATATTTAATTTTTTCATTTTATGATTTAATATTTAATCATTTTATGATTATATGGCCCTGTAGTTCAAAGATTAAAACAATCCCATGCCAAAAAGGAGCTTGTAATATATTTTCTCTTATGTCTAGTACCTGTTTTCTTACCAATAAATTCAAGTAAAATGTTTCAAAGTTGGCTTATATGCTTCTTGAAGTTATACACCCGGCAGTACATCCTCATGCACATACTCTAAGTGCTTCCAATGTGGTTTTAATAAAACATGATGTTTATAAACATTAATTCTGTATTCTCAGCCACCTGCCTCTGTAAATATCACAAATATAGTTAATGCATTTTTTATTAGAGCCTTTGGTGTAAAGGGTAAATATTCAACTGTCTGGAGTTTAAACCAAAAATTTGTACTTCAGGTCATCTTCGAAATAATCCTAGATTTTAACTAGTAGCAGTTGTTGTAAAAGGTCATGTTTGTATTTGTCAGTCAATCTGGACCGATGGATCGCCATTCTTTTAGCTTCACTGCAATAAAAGTTGCATGCAGTGTCCGTATTTTAAACTTTAAAAATGACTTTGTTGATATAACATAATCAGGTTTAATTAAATAAATGTATATAATGAATAAATGTATGCATTTGTAAGACACTTTAATCCTTTACTGTAATCATTATGTATGTTCCCTGGAACCAGACCCACAACCTGCTTTAGGCACAAAGAACCAACTAATCAGTTGAGTTGTACAATATAGATTTTAAGGTGACCTTACAATTTTTTTGTCAGCATACATATTCTTCTCTTTGTCTGTAACATTTACACTTTTGTGTCGCAAACATCAAGGGTTTCCCAGATCTCATACTTTGTGAGACTGACTAGAGGAGGCACAAGAGTGGAAGAGAGAAGACGCTCTCTTCTTCTCAGCACTGCACTGGGGACAGTTGTGTCACAGTGAGATTAAGAATCTCTCGAACGTGAGCAGACTCCCAATGCTCAGTCTGCCAAAGTTCTGCAGTTAAAGCCTTTCTGTCATCTCTAACCAGAAAGACATAAATAGTAAGCGCAGAGATTTCTGGGTCTCGCCTCACCCCTTTGCCTGATTCTTTGGCTGAGATACCCATGGGACTTACTAAGACAGTGCAGGGAACTATGCAGTTGAGAAATAAAAAAATAAATCCTGCCAGTGAAACAAGATCTGCATTTTAATGCCCAATATCTATTCTAATATCTAAGAAGTGAATTCGTTAGTTGACCTATTCTGATACCTATTCTGAGCTGGGCACAGATATTAAGGGGATACTTCTGAAATTCTGTGATAATTTACTGCTTTTCATGTTACAAACCTGAAAGAGAAAAGAATAAAGTAACAGAATGTCCTGGTTGCTCCTTTTTACAGAATGTTCATGGATGTTAAGCTTTAAAAAAAGGCAAAACTCTAATGTTATCGAGCCATAGTGCAGTGAAAACCAAAGTCAAAATGGTAGCCGCAGCTCAAAGATATTTAAGCAAAAAGCCTCTCAAAGTATCTGTGAAATGTGGCTTTTGAAATAAAGTTTTTGTTGGCAGAAAGAAAAAACTAAGCAAAATTGTGTGTGTCAGAGAGAGAGAGAAAGAGAGCATACAGGGACTGACTGAGGGCTTCTTCTAACAAAAAAATCTAAGTTAAGTTTCAACCTCAGTGACATGTCACAAGATAGTACGATTTGCAGAGGACAGATGTAAGAAAAAATATCAGAGGACGAGCAAGGAGACTGAGATAAGAGCAAAGCATGACAGCTCTAGCACTTAAAAAAGGATAAAGTCTGTGAATTAAATAAAGAATTTTCACATCTTTCACTATGGAACGTGGCCCACAGGCCTAATCTTCATACAACATCAGATTCTGCTTCAAATGAAAGGATCTTAATGATCCTTTAGGATCTGAAGCAAAATCTTTGTGAGGCTTTTAAAAATATCAAAGAGAATCCAACACCTATTTATTCTTTGTCCTTGATATTTTCTTTTTGCTTCTACTTTTCTCTTTCCCCATCTTCGTTTTCACAGAGTGGCAGTTGGCGCAGCAGGATTTTGCTTTATTACAAGAGGTTCTTGTGATCGCTGTTTCCACTTCTAATGTAATGAAATGGCTGCATTGTGTTAGAAGAGACAAATCAATAAGTTAAAGGCTAAACACAAAGTTGAGAAGGACAGCTCTTTCTGACAAAAAGCACTGCAAGTTAAAAAAACCTGTCATTTGCTGAGGCAGGGGCGCATTTAGACTTGAAGGTTATTTGCATTTTGTGGTAGTGAAACAGCATCAGTCACTTTGCAAATAATTGTTACAAGAAAGGATTTGTCAGTGCCTTTGTTTTGGGGAGAAGAGGGGAAATGCCACTGCCTGACTTTCTATAAAAGAGCGCCCGTGGAATTCGTAGCTAATTTAGTTTGATTCTCTTGTGCTTTTAATTCCTGCCACAGCTTCAGTGCACTTATTCAAGACATTTTTTTACATTGTCTCAGGAGAAGTTTGAGTGCATATAGCAGCGTTTCTTAGCTATATACTTTTTAAACTATAGCTGTATTTTCTTTGGATTAAGTGTAGTAGTTGGATGCTATTGGTATTTATAAATATTGGCAGATACTATTTGCACCTCTGCACCTATCAGCACCGCACCTATTGTTGAGCATTAAACATTATGAGATAATAACAGAGTTAAACCTAAACTTAAACCTAAACCTAAACTGTAAGAATAAAATGTAATTTTAAATTAATTTTATTGAAAACAAATGCCTTGGTGATCTGATATGTGATGGAAAAGCTAAAAGAATGACCGGAGGATTTGAACCCGTGTCTCCAGCATGAAAACTATACACATTTTTCATCTTACACCACTGGAGTCACTGTTTGAAATGGCGTCGTTCTCACATTTTCTCTGTTCCATTCAAATACCGGTGGGTGGAGTAAGTGAGTGTAAATAGACATCCCGTTTCTAAAATCTCTTGCAATAATCAAAATTATACAGCATATTCCTGACAAAAAATTAAACATCGACTGTGCCATAACTTTTGTTTTCTAAGCCCAAATTGCGATAAAGGATTTTTGAGGTTGCTTCTGCAACTGTGTTTGCGCATGTGTAGTGCCCCGCCCCGCCCCGAGAATCATTTTGACTATTGGTTCTTTTTATTATAAAGGCGGGACTCATTTTGCTAGAGCGACCAAAACAAGCATTGCATTCCTTGCCCATTCAAAGGACTGGCAGTGGAGCGACTTTTTAATTTCTTTTTTCTTTGGTATCGCTTCTTTAGCTGTGGAGTGTTGTGGGTGCTTTCCTGGATGTTGCTATGCAGTTCCTGGGTGTAGAGATTAAATATTTTTTTTTACAAGTTGTAACATCTTCCCTGTAAAATGTTCAGGCTCAGAGCAAACTTTGAACAACTGCTGCAGCCTTGTTCAGACCTTGTTAACTGTATTTTCATCTCATTTCATCCCTGCAAGGTCAACCATCTTCAGGCACCATGCAGACTTCAAGACAGTTCTGGCCGGTTCCCTGTGAGGCATTACATAGATTATTTAGGCAGATGACAAGCATTTGCTGTTTAAAACTTATAAAGGGATTCAACGTGGCAGCTGTTTCCGGGCTGTTGAGAGGGCTTTGAACATGCAAAAGTAGTACGCAGCCCCCCTCAGGGTCTTCCACACAGAGCCAGTCACCACAAATCCTGTTACTGTGGGCTTCGTGGCGATAAAGCCGCTCTGAAGCATCGTCTCCATCAGCCATGGAGACGAAAGCAAGTGAGACAAGTGGAATTGAGGTGTTTAAAGGACAGAATGAATGAGGTCACGGCGGCAAAAGGAAGCACAAGTGGTGCTTGGGGCCAAGGCGATGTTCTCTCTTTTACAATCTTCTCACTCATGGGCTCTATGGGAAGAGATATTGAAAGTGCCAGACGTGAGTGCTAAGTCGGAAACTTGTGCCATTGAAACTTGTTCAGTTGCGCTGTGAATAGATGAGCTCGAAACATGAAATGTATTTTTTTCCGCTTCCTGTGGTTTCTATTCTGTCTTCATTTACTCACCATTGACAACTATAGTGGGAAAAATATCTATGGTTTTCAAAAATGCCCCAAAACTGTTTGTGATACTATATTCTTCAAAATATCTTCCTTTGTGTTCAACAGAACAGTAATCTTTGCAAAAAAAATGTCTTACTATGGCAGTCAATGGTGGCCAAGAACTGTGTGGTTACAACCATTCTTCCAAATATCTTTCTCTGTGTTAATCGGAACAAAGAAATCTAGAACAACTTGAGGGTCAGTAAATGAAGATTTTTGGTAGAACTGTTCCCTTGAAATTTTCAGTTTAATTAATATTTTGAAAAAGCAAACTTTGAGCAATTTTGTTAGGTGTTTTAGTCAATTTATTATTTATTTTGTTAATTTTTGTTATAAACTTTATATAAAAATATATATAATTATGTTTAAGAAACATGTTTATATTATTTTATGTTAGTTTTCCTTCAGTTTATTTGTATTTATTTATTTTCAGTAGATAATTTTAACACCTCAGGTTACATATGAATAGCTAGACCCATATTTATTTCCCTCAAACGAATAGCATGGGTAGTTTTTTCTAAGTTTCTGCCGTCACACTATAGGACGGATTTGCTTATAAATCTTTCAGCAAACGAACTGCAGATTTTCACAGCTCGATCAGGGGAGCAGTACACATTTTAACTGAAGGAGACATGTGCCATTCACTTCTATAAATTTTGATCACTTATTATTTGATTTAAGGAGCTTTGTTTTGCTTTGCCACAGTATGAGAAAAAAATGTAACTGGTTGGAAGTCCATTACAACTACAGGCTTAATGTTCCTATTCATAAACCAGACTAATGAGGTTTATAATACATCCCAACCCACTCAGATTATCCTACAACCCCACTCAGCCCTAAATTATGAAGGTCGTGATAACACCATCTTTATTACAATTTCAGTAATGACTATACACACAATGATTTCTGGGATTTTTTCCCAGATTTACATGCAGGTGCCATTCCCTTAACTTCGCAGTATGTGTGTGTGGCCTCTTTAACTTAAAGGATGTTTCTTTGACTGTCTCTGGGCAGAGACAAGCAGTGTTAAGAGTCTGTCTTGCTGAGCTTAGACTCCTCCTGCTGATATAGCTCCATGGGGAGCTCTTGCTCATTGCGGTTGCCAGGCTGGATGAACATGTTGATATGATTACTGGAACGGCCTGCAGGCCGTCAAGCTCTCTATCTGATTTTGCTGAGCTCTGTTTCCTCCCCTCTGGTGCTGTTTGTTCTTGACTGACCTACTCACAGAGCCCATTCACAATGCCGGTGATACTCACACAGAGCCACATAACAAAACAACAGGGAACTGGATGAATCTCTTGTAACCTTTTACATTAAAACTAGAAAAAATGAACACTTTATAAATAAGATGTTTGTTTGTTTTTTCATTATTTTCATAACAGTTTAACATTTCTCTGATGCATAATGCAAAAATATTCTCATTACTGTAATGTGATAAACCAACAACACATTATTTTAGTTGTTAAGTATTAATGCAATATTGAAGAATTTGTTGTGTTGACTTTAGGATGAATTAAATATATGCAATAATTTAAGTAATTAAGTCATTAATGACAGTACTGGGGTTTCCCATTTAATGCCTATTTGCCCGATTTCATTGACAAGCTTAAGACTAGTCCCAGACTAAAAGGAGAGTTTGAGCTGTCTTAACTGAAAGGAAATAGTCCTGCGATATGTTTAAATATGTCATTGGCATTCATTTATCTCAAGATGCACACCAGTAATGTTTTTATCAAGGCATTTCATTTTAAAGTGACTAAAATATCCTAATTCAACAAAGGCAAAGCTAATAGACTAAGAGCTGTTCAAAATCCCTTATGAAGCCAAAAATTTGGAGGACCGTGATGTCGCCCGGCATGGCGCAGCCGGGGCCCCACCCTGGAGCCAGGCCCGGGGTTGGGGCTCGTATGCGAGCGCCTGGTGGTCGGGCCCCCCCCATGGGGTCCGGCCGGGCTCAGCCCAAAGGTGCGACGTGGGGCCACCCTCCCGTGGACCCACCACCTGCAGGAGGGACCGTAAGGGGCCGGTGCAAAGTGGATCGGGCGGCAGTCGAAGGCGGGGGCCTCGACAACCCGATCCCTGGACGCAGAATCTAGCTCTAGGGACATGGAACGTCCCCTCTCTGACAGGGAAGGAGCCTGAGATTGTGCGTGAGGTTCAGAGATTCCGACTAGAGATAGTCGGGATCACCTCTACGCACAGCTTGGGCTCTGGAACCACACTCCTCGAGGGAGGATGGACTCTTCACCACTCTGGAGTTGCCCATGGTGAAAGGCGGCGGGCTGGTGTGGGTTTGCTTATAGCCCCCCAGATCAGCCGCCATGTGTTGGAGTTTACCCCAGTGAACGAGAGGGTCACCACCTGGTGGTGAGTTGGATCCGATGGCGGGGGAGGAAGATGGACAGACTCGGCAGACCCAAACGTACTGTGAGGGTCTGTTGGGAACGTTTGGCCGAATCCCCTGTCAGAGAGATCTTCAACTTCCACCTCCGGCAGAGCTTCGACCAGATCCCGAGGGAGTCTGGAGATATTGAGTCCGAGTGGACCATGTTCTCCACCTCCATTGTCAACGCGGCCACACTGGAGGCGGCAATCCCCGAACCCGGTGGTGGACACCGGAAGTAAGGGATGCCGTCAAGCTGAAGAAGGAGTCCTATCGGGCCTGGCTGGCTTGTGGGACTCCCGAGGCAGCTTACAGTTACCGACAGGCCAAGCGGACTGCAGCCCGGGTGGTAGGGGAGGCAAAAACTCGGGCCTGGGAGGAGTTTGGTGAGGCCATGGAGAAAGATTATCGGTCGGCCTCGAAAAGATTCTGGCGAACCGTCCGGCGCCTCAGGAGGGGGAAGCAGTGCCCTACCAACGCTGTTTACAGTGGAGGGGGGCAGCTGTTGACCTCGACCTTGGATATCATCGGGCAGTGGAAGGAATACTTCGAGGATCTCCTCAACCCCGCCGTCACGTCCTCCATTGAGGAGGCAGAGGCTGAGGGCTCGGAGGCGGACTCGTCCTTCACCCGGGCTGAAGTCACCGAGGTGGTCAAGAAACTCCTCGGTGGCAGGGCACCAGGAGTGGATGAGATCCGCCCTGAGTTCCTCAAGTCTCTGGATGTTGTGGGGCTGTCTTGGCTGACACGCCTCTGCAGCACCGCGTGGCGGTCGGGGACAGTGCCCTTGGACTGGCACACCAGGGTGGTGGTCCCTCTTTTTAAGAAGGGGGACCGGAGGGTGTGCTCCAACTATCGGGGATCACACTTCTCAGCCTCCCCGGGAAAGTCTATGCCAGGGTACTGGAGAGGAGAATCCGACCGGTGGTAGAACCTCGGATCCAGGAGGAACAATGTGGTTTTCGTCCCGGTCCTGGAACATTGGACCAGCTCTATACCCTATCCAGGGTGCTGGAGGGTTCATGGGAGTTTGCCCAACCAATCCACATGTGTTTTGTGGATTTGGAGAAGGCATTCGACTGTGTCCCTCGCGGCATCTTGTGGAGGGTGCTCCGGGAGTATGGGATTCGGGACCCTTTGCTAAGGGCTATCCGGTCCCTGGAGCTTGGAGCTTGGTTCGCATTGCCGGCAGTAAGTCAGACTTGTTTCCGGTGCATGTTGGACTCCGGCAGGGCTGCCCTTTGTTGCCGGTTCTATTCATAATTTTTATGGACAGAATTTCTAGTCGCAGCCAGGGGCCGGAGGGCGTCGGGTTTGGGGACCACATGATTTCATCTCTGCTCTTTGCGGATGATGTCGTCATGCTGGCCCCATCAGACCAGGACCTTCAACATGCACTGGGACGGTCTGCAGCCGAGTGTGAAGCGGCTGTTATGAGAATCAGCACCTCCAAATCTGAGGCCATGGTTCTCAGTCAGAAAAGGGTTGCTTGCCCACTTCAGGTAGGCGGAGAGTCCCTGCCTAAAGTGGAGGAGTTCAAGTATCTGGGGGTCTTGTTCACGAGTGAGGGAAGGATGGAACGGGAGGTTGACATATGGATCGGTGCAGCTTCTGCAGTAATGCGGTCGCTGTACCGGTCTGTCGTGGTGAAGAAGGAGATGAGCCACAAGGCAAAGCTCTCGATTTACCGGTCAATCTATGTTCCTACTCTCACCTATGGTCATGAGCTGTGGGTCATGACCAAAAGGACAAGATCCCGGATACAGGCGGCCGAAATGAGCTTTCTCCACAGGGTGGCTGGGCGATCCCTTAGAGATAGAGTGAGAAGCTCGGTCACTCGGGAGGAGCTCAGAGTAGATCCGCTGCTCCTCCACATCGAGAGGGGCCAGCTGAGGTGGCTTGGGCATCTTTTCCGAATGCCCCCTGGACGCCTTCCCGGGAAGGTGTTCCGGGCATGTCCCACCAGGAGAAGACCCTGGGGAAGACCTAGGACACGCTGGAGGGACTATGTCTCCCGGCTGGCCTGGGAACGCCTCGGTGTCCCTCCGGAAGAGCTGGAGGAAGTGTCTAGGGAGAGGGAAGTCTGGGCATCCCTGCTTAGATTGCTGCCCTGCGACCCGTCCCGGATAAGCGCAAGAAAATGGATGGATGGCAAAGCTAATCTTGGTCTGTGAAACCGGGATGTTTTTTTTAAGGGTGTTTAAAAGCGTTGTTCAGTATATAATATAGTCTTGAAATAGGAAGGAAAAATTGTGTTTTCAAACCATGAGTTTGAGGAAACACAAATAAATGTATAAGGTCAAAATGATGTTTTTAAAGGTCCATTCTATGAAATTTAGCCGCATCTAGGGTGAGGTTGCGAGTGGGGTATGCACACGTCCCATGGGACGATGAACTACTTCAGCTAAAATCTCAGCCAGCTAAGCCACTTCCCGTCTCATATGTTAAGGGGATTTTGCACCAAGTGATAACAATGTGTTTTGTAAGCAAACGTTCAAATTCCAGTTAACTGATAGCACTACAGGTGACCATTGTTAAGTTCCTCTGTGGTTATGCCTCGAGTAAGTGCAAAAGTTTACTTAGCTTTTTTCACATTTGCTTGAAACGGATAGCCTGAAGTCCTTCTCCTTTTTGTTTGTCGATGCATGGCGTAGTATTTAAATTAATTTGTCTCACATTGTTGGCTATAATCCTTTGAGCAATCTGAAGCAGCTGAGTGAAAAATGATTTTGTTCCCTATGGACGTTTCATGCGCCGGATGTAACAGAGCTGGATGAGATATTAGGAGAAGTACGTCATCAACCTGTATGCATACAGGCTACAGCCATTGCAACCATTGGCTGACTCCACCCCTCCCCCCTCCATTTCGGATTACAATGGTGACTGACACAAGCCTATGATGTCACGTTTTCGTTTACAGCATTTTGTCCGTTTAGGGTTACCGTAGAAACCCTTTCTAATTTATTTTTATTTTGTTCTTATTCTTTTTATATATACACTTACATTTTTACTCAATTTTATTGCTGTTTTATTGTTTCTTAAAATCTAAAATGTTTGTGATCTTAAATAATTTGCAATTTAAAGATAAGTTTTATTCTTTTTTTTAATAATTTTATGTAAAGCACTTTGAATTGCACTTGTGTATGAAATGTGCTATAAAAAATAAACTTGCCTTGCCTTGGATTCAATGCAAGGGGACCAGCAGTGTATGTAGATAGATATAGCTCATTCTAAGGTAATAAAAACATAATGTTTCATTATGTAAGGTCTTTCTACACCTCTGGGGGCATAGTTATGTGTATTAGATTGTATTTTTGTCAACAGATCCTCCCAAAACACATTCACCTCCAAGTGTTTTTGACTCTTACACGGTGTCTACAACGGACCCGACTGCATCCATTATGATGGGTTCTGGTGCGTTTCTAACGTATTTCGACGTGTTGCGTTGCCCTCGTCTCGTCCTGTGTTGACACAGTGTTACATGTTGTATTTACAAACAGGCTTGTATCAAACAAGAATTAACTGTGTACTTTGTACATCGCTGTTTTAAAAATGACAAACTGTAAAGCAATGCTGAACTATTTTACTCCTTCTGTATTTTGGCATTTTTTATGAAAACCCATTTGACATTCCAAAGGGGTCCTAAAGAAAATTTGCCTTACGTCTACGAATTAAGGTTAAGACTGAACCGCTCAATATTCATTTAAATAGTATGACAATGCGCAACATTTTAAAAGCCCTAAATTCTTTTGAATTTGGGGATTGATTTGTGACCTGTTTTTGTGAGATTCACCCAGGTAGAGCTAAAAGCCTGCGCATTCATTACCTCACAAAGCCCAGAAATGGGCTGTTTTAATTAAATGAATGAGTGGGTGGAATGTTGTGGAAAGTGGGGAGAGAGGTCAATCAATGAGTGGGAGTGTATGAAACAACCCTAGAGAGACGACAAAGAGATAGAGGATGAGAGACCATATCCATCAGAAATGGGGGATGACAGACCAGAGAGGTGGGCAGAGAGCAAAGAAAATGAAAGGACAGCCAGTGAGGAAACAAGAAAGCACTCGGTGAGGACTATTAAATCTCGTAAGCTATGACAGAAATCATTTTCCCTCAAATCAAGTTTCCAATAGAAGTATGAGAATAGACAGTTGATTCTCTTTCTATAAGAAATACTGAGTCTGAAATCAATTCCTATTAGAATAATTGATGGTTGAATCACTTTCTATAAGAATAACTGACTGGTAAATCGATTTTTTTAATGATTGGTTGAATCTCTTTTAAAACTCGCAGAATAGAATAAGACATGTCCTGTTTACAGATAGAGGAAGAAAACACAGATACACAATTTATACACGCTGGGAATGTTCATACTGAAATCCGTGATTATGTTTTGTTTTACTAGCCAATATAACCATATGTGTCCTCAGAAAAGTGTTGCAAAAAAAACATCTCTCGCAACTCATCGTTTTCTATAATATCACGAAGATGAAAATTGGAAAATAAAACAAAAACTTCCACTTTAAGGCAAGTTGGAGCACAGAATCTTTTTTCAGTTTTCATTACGCAGTGGAAATGAGAGTCACAATGATTATTGTTTTCTTTTATTGGGAGTCTGGTGTGGCAGTCTGATGGATGCCTTGTTGCCACAGCAACGTGGCTCTCTCGAATGAAACCTCTCAGCATTACAACACACATGCTATCTACAGTATATCCGGCCACTGACCAGATGTCAGCAGATGTGCCACAGAGCCGCAAGCCTTTGATGGCTTCAAATCAAAATTGGTTAAGAATGTATGAGAAATAAAACATTAAACATAAAACGTTCTTTTGCAAATATTTTTCAGGAAAGTTTGTTGTGCGCTCATGGAAAATTAATAAAGTGACTTGGGCATCAAGCAGAATGCAAATCAACCCGTGTTTAAACTGTTTAGTAAGCTTTGTCCATGCTTTTCTGCTCAGCATGTTTGGAAGTCTCTTGATCTGCGTCAGTCTGAAAAACAAGGACACAAATAACCACAGCTTATTTATAGCTAAGGAGATGTAATGGGGTTTGTCGTTTAATTTACATTTTAACTTTTCTCAAAAAAGTAGTCCAATTTAGCAACTTCTAGAAATTGTGTTTCATGCGTGTTAGGTTTTATTGCAGACTATTGGCAAACATTTACCATTGTTGTGCATGCCAGGGCTTCAGGATTTATGCCATAAAACTTGTGCCCCCTCGGTGCCAATTTTGGGGTCCCTTGGGAGGCCACGACCCCTGGGAACCACTGTTGAAAAAATTAAAATAAATCAAATTAATAAATTGTTCCTTACGGAAAGACTAAAAACCTGCTGCTGTTTTTGACGTCAGTGTTAAGCAAACAACAAAATACAAAATCATGAAATGCTCTTGATTGAAGAAGTTTTGTTTCTTTATTTTAAATCAGTGTGTTTATTCAATTCATACAGTGAAGAAGCAGTGTTTTATTTGTACATTCTTCAGTTTCTTTGTTAAAATGCTATTGGCCTGTTAAAAAAGTGAAGGGTGAAAAGTGAACGTGAATTGTCAGGTATAGTGACCCATACCCAAAATGTGACCTCTGCATTTAACCCATCCAGAGAGTAGTGAACACACGCACAGCAAGTCCTGAACACACAGTCACCTGGAGCAGTGGGCTGCTATCACTGCAGGGCCCAGGGAGTAAGATAAAGGCTCCTTAGTCATTACCCGCCGGCCCTGAGAATTGAACCGGCAACCTTCTGGTCACGATTCCAACTCTCTAACCATTAGACCGCAACTGCCCCTTAAATGGACCCACCGTACCTGATAGTATAATCAAATGGTGAAATAAGATTAAGTTAAGCCCTTCTTTGGCCCAAATAGTCTGTCATTCTTTCTTTCTTTTGAAGTTGAACAAAAAGTATCCATATACAATTATCCACCAGCCAGGACAGACAGCAAAATGTGTAGTCCATTGGTCCAGTCTCTGAATGTATAAAGAGGATAAACACTTTTCTGTAGCTGACTGATTTTAAGTCATCAAAACGGTACTTTTTCCCATTGTAAATGTACACAGTAGGCTAAACTCATCCAAAATAGTTGAAAAGTAATGGCTGCGTTACTGTAAAATTATTGCAAAAAAAAACATAAAATCCCCACTGCCCTAAAACTTGGTTTAGAGCAATTTCAAATTGATACAGATTTTAAAATATAGTTAAAATGGTTAAATTTTTACAGTGTATTGAAATACTTTATTTATTCTAAAAGGTGGAGGGGAAGAAGGTGCTGTTAGGGACCTCCAAAATGGCCTCCAAATGTTTAGAACCGGCCCTGAGTTGATGTAAATTTTAAATATGCAGTACATTTTTGTGGTAATGACTTATAGTAATGATGCTCATGTTAGGCACAGCACAGTTGACCTTTTGCACATAACATGTGTTTGTTTTCTTTTTGTTAGGTCATATTATTCTGGGAATTCCATCATAAAAAATTAGGTCTTCATATTTTGAGCTAAGTTAAATGATGATAGGTTAAAGCCAGCGTGGACACCGCTCACAAAAAGAGTGCCTGTTGCGAAGATCCGTGCCGGTGGAAGTGACAGGATCTTGGTCACCGCTTGCCATCAACGTGCCATCAACGAAACTCTCATGTTTTGCCGCTTACTTCAAGTCTCCATTTGAAAATGAGCTAGACATTCAAAACTAATAACTCAGGATGCATAGTTTGCTCATCTATATCATTACATAGATCAATAGATTTGTTGATTTAGCAGAAAGTCCAGTCCAGTCTAAGTCAAGTTTTTGAATTTTTGTCCCCGGCTTTAATGATCAGTGTGAAAATCCGTCATGATCTGCTGGATCTCTATCTTGCTGCTTTCTGCTCTGAACTAAGCACAGAAGTGCCGAATATGCCCCTAATAAGTATAGAACAATATAAGAACTTTGTTGCCCCATTAGTGGTCGGGAGCATTTCCGTTGTGTTGTGGTTTTATTTCATTGTGTTGTGTCTTGATTCTTTTGTGTTGTGCCTTGATTTACCCAGATGTAGGAGGCGAAGGGAGAACAAATGAAATGTATTACCTGAAAACACAAAACAAAACACACATAGGGAAAAAAAGAGTAACACACTACTATAAACTTGAAAATAAACCTCAGGATATGAAGACAAGAATTATATACGTGGGTAAATATCCTGGAATATACAGGCAAAAAGCGTGTACCAACACTAGAAACCGCAAACAAATGAATCGACAAGAAACCTGAGAATGAGGGGAACATTAAATAGGGAAGGCTAAAGAGGATAATTACTAAAGAGATGAGGGGCCAGGTGACGAGGATTTAACAATAATGGAATGATTACGGGAAACAAGAGGGCAGGGCTAAGTGACAAGACAGGAAGACACGTGGCACACAATAACAACTAAATCCACACGCCTCCACACATAACGCCCGCAGGACATGGTTCTGTCATGACTGTCCAGTTAGTTAAAGAACTCGAGACCAGAAGGACAGAGTCCTGACAGAACCCCCGCCCCAAGAAACGCCTGAAGGCGTTTCAAGGGACAAACCTCCGCGGGAGTAACCAGAAAAACACACAGGCAAACACCACAAAGACAACACAAAACAAACTAAAGGAAGCATGAGAATGGCAATCGAAGGACTGGGGTGTGCCAATAGAAATAATAAACACTGGAGGGGGGACGTGGGAACACAAAGTCCACAGGGGAAAGTCCAAAAGAGCCCGAATGAACACCAGGCTGCACACTGGACTGGAGAATAGGAAACTGCTACCCTCTCTTGGACTTCTTCCCTCTGGACCGGCTCACGAAAGGTGTGGCCGGTTCCGGAGAAGCGGTGAGGGGTCCAACCAGTTCCGTGTCACGTTTACCCCGGTGGCTAGCTGGTGGTGGAGAGACTGCGGATGGTGCACCAAGGCCCAGTACCCCGAATATAAACTTGAAAATATGAAGACAGGAATGAAATACATGGGTAAATATCTTCTGGAATATACAGGCGAAAAACGTGTACCAACACTAGAAACCGCAAACGAATAACAATGAATTGACAAGAAACCAGAGAATGAGGGGAACATTAAATAAGGAAGCACTACAGAGGATAAGTACTAAAGAGATGAGGGGCCAGGTGACGAGGATTTAACAATAATGGAATGATTACGGGAAACAAGAGGGCGGGGCAAAGAGACAAGACAGGAGGACATGTGGCGCACAATAACAACAAAATGCATGCGCCTCCACACAAAACGCCACAGGACATTGTTCTGTCATGACTGTCCAGTGAGTTAGAGAACTCAATATCAGATGGACAGAGTCCTGACAGTTGTGCCTTTATTTCGTTGGGTTGTACCTTGATTGCGTTGTGAACTTATATTTGCTTTTTAAATTTTGTTGTGTTGTGCACCAGTAGGCCACCGTAGTTTATGCTTCAGAAGAGAGGAATATTCCCTGTCTGTCTATTGATTTGGCTAATGAGCTCTACTCCAGTCACTTATTTGCTCCCATGTGTTTTGCTGCTTTAATTAAACTCTTGATTTAATGCTCTCACTCCATTGCTCTCTTCACGTAGTACAGTACACGGCGAGAGGAGTTTGTGTGCATGTATTTGTGTGTGCGAATATGTCAAAGAGGCAAAGTGAAAAAAGAACTGGGACTGTTCCAGGCCCACCTTAAGACCCAAAATATTCAATACATGTGTCGTTTTTAAACATTAAGTTAAATTTGCTCCCTATAGTGTCTCGAATCAAATTCTAGACTCTGCTCCTGGCCAACAAGACCACCACAGATTTGGCACCCCCTTATCTTTACTGGCTACTGCAGACTTGTATACCTGCCAGATCCCTAAGCTCTGCAAACGAACAACGTCTTGTGGTGCTATCCCAAAAAGGTAAAGAATCTCTCTCCAAACCTTCTCGGGATCGGTTCCACATTTATGGAAGGATCTGCCCGCTGCTACAAGATCAACAGATTCTGAAGCCATCTTTAAGAAACGTCTTAAAGAATTTTCGGAAT
The DNA here is from genome assembly GCA_008369825.1 of Triplophysa tibetana. NCBI lineage: Eukaryota > Metazoa > Chordata > Actinopteri > Cypriniformes > Nemacheilidae > Triplophysa > Triplophysa tibetana. The sequence continues at coordinate 12,079,520 of CM017907.1, read as the reverse complement.
ATTCCTTCATATTATTATAGTACATTGCACCTTATTTAAAAAAAGATGATTTGTGTAAATTTATTTGATGCTGACACCTTCAAATAAGCTTAAAGGCCCCTAAAACAAGTCAGTGTAACTAAATGAGGTCTCTGATTCCAGCAGTGAGATCCCATCTCCTCTTGTTTGTTTCTATATGTACATGATCTCTGTGTAGGGTCCCGTCTCTGAGTCCCTGCATGTCTTCACAAGTGCACAAGGGCCAACTGTTCAAAACTCAAAACACAATGGGGAACCCTAAACTGTTGTTTTATGATTGCATACAAAAATGAAAAACAGAAAGCCCACTCCACCCTCACGGTAACACACAATGCAACAGAAGGGCCCTTTCTGTTTATTGTTTGATTGTTGGTCTGTGCCACTATTGCTACACTGTAGTTGAGTTGGTGTAGACAACTTTTATCCGGTTTATCCCTGTAGCCCTCTACAGCATCAGGTGGAGGTGTTTGGTGGTCGAGGACGTGTGCCCAGGGGCTGGCTACAATGCTCTTTTATTAAAATACTTCCTCTAAAGACAAAACCGGCATATTCATTTCCAGTTTTAGAATATTTCATAATAAGAATGAACCAGTTGGCATTATGACTGTGTTCAAAAAGCAAATCATGTTCTTAGTGCCCGGGGATAGAAACTCAATTAGACCAAGCCTAATAGAAAAGTATTTAAGACGTCAGACTTAAATTGCAGCAAAATTGAGCAAATTGGAACGTTATCTGCTTTTAATAGAGAATAAAAGTGGGTGAGATACCTGACTCTTACGACCGACAGCACATGACGGAAAGTTGTGACTGTTTACAGATTCTGTGGACATGATCTTTAAGATAGACCAACAAAAACATGCCCTTCTAATGAAATCGAATAGACTGTTCGTGTTGGTGGAAAAACAATGTATTTTTCTTGACCTTAAGCTATTACACAGATATAAAGGCAGATTCGTCCTTGTTTGCAAAAATTTTTCCAATAGAAATCTTTCACAAATGAATCTAGAATGTACAGAACAAGCTGAAAGGTATTGAACAGTGCATAGTCTGTATTATTAGGTACAGTACATTGCAAGTACAGTGACACCTACATTTACAATTACATTTAGCAGACGCTTCTATCCAAAGTTATTTACAAATGAGGTAAACAAAGTTAAACTTTTTTATGCAATACCAATAAGCCCTTAAAATCAAGCAGAAAGCCCTACATTGTCCTTAGACACACATTTTCAGTAGAATGGGCTATACATCTTTTCGATTCCAGCATTACAATGCCCCATGGGCACCAGGTGAGGTCAATAAATAAATGATTTACTAGATTTGGTGTAAAGGAGGAGCTGGCCTACAGAAACCCGGACCCCACTCGAGCACCTGTGGTTTGAGTCGAAACGCAGACTGTGAGCCATCACCCAACATCAGCACCTGACCTCACTGAATCTCTTGTGTCTGAAACAAAATCCTGCAGCCATGTTCCTGTCACGTTGCCAATGAAAACCCTTTTAAAAAGAGTGGGACAACAGTAGAAATAGGATTTATATTCATGCTAATAGTTTGAAATTAATCTTCAACAAGCAAGAAGACCAAAGAATTTACAAGTAGCAAGCTAAATGGCACATTACACTGTCCAAGCCTCCCTGTAATTTAATAGAATTTTACTGTAATTTAGACAGATTCTTTTTTCATGAATAATGTACAAAAACATGTAAATTCATGGAATGTTACTGTTTTTTGAAGAATGGTCAAAAACTGTCAAATCACGAAAGATTTTTATGGGAGAATTTTTTTTACAGTGTATATGAAACAGGGAACACGTAGAATCAATGACACATACAAAGTAATTTACCATTACCAATACATTTTTGCATATGTAAATGTGTGAACACAATAATTTAATGTGTAACAAATTAATCAAATAATTTATTATAAATGCATCTGAGATTTGATATTAATGAATCTAAATTTACACAGTATACATTAGAAGCTGTACAGTAATTCTATACATCCATTAGTTTGATAAGTCTCACATTTTACTGATTTATTGTGATTTCTTCCTCCATTCTTGATAGAAATCAATCACTTGGGGAGACATGTGAGCAAATAGTCTCAACGTTTGCTTTCAAATATATCAATCGTGAACAACATTGACGTGAGGCAACTAGCAAAGAGTTTCCAAGCTTGTGTTGTGAGAATGGTGTGCAAAATGTTGCTGTGATTGGAACTACGTACAAAGACAGTCCGAAGCTCTGAGCTAATCTCATGATCAAATGTGTGCTGTTCCCTAATCTCCCATAGAAATCTAGTCACGCTTATATTGAGATAGCAACCGTGGGTAGCCTTCTAACAAGGACACAGGGATTTCTGAACAGTGCTTTTGTTTTATGTGAACATTTTTTAAAGCTGTTTTGCTTTTATGTAAAAAGGAAGTAAATGCAGACAATATTTATTTTTACTGTGTTGTTGTCTGCTTAGCTGTGCATCTCCTGCACTTTTATGGACAATATTGTGAAATGTTTCAGACCATTTGCGTCATTTTCTTCTTTATACATTTTAATTTTGTAAATGATTACTGTTATTCACATTTTCTATGCTTCTGTTGCTTTTATCATGATATTTAATCAGGCCTTTGTGGAGCACTTTGGCATTTTTATTTTTCTATAATTTGTAATGTCTTCTTTACGTTTAATGATTTATCTTCGTCTCTTTTATTTGTATTTACATTTTTTATTTTCTTTAAATTAAATAAACAGTTTATCCCAAAAAAGAAAATTCTTTCATCATTTACTCACCCTTCATGTCTTTCCTCACGTCATTCTGCATAACCTTCTTCCTCAGGACTAAAAAGAAGGTAATTTGAAGAACGATGGAAAACAAACAACTGAGAAATTTCTCAAAAAATCTTCTTTTGTGTTCCAAAAAATAAAAGTCATATATAAGTATGACACCCTGGTCAAGAAATGATGACAGAATTTAAAATGATCAGGGAAATGTTTCTTTAAGCTCTTTGAATAAGCATGTGATTGTAATTTTGTTTATGGATTATTTAATTTGAACTCTTTGCACCGCCCAAGTCTTAAGAATATTCACATCGAGTCATCTCACACACGCTTATTAATGTGAGTGAACACCCTTTGCCTGTCACGCATCCAATAATATCTCGCTTCCAAGATATCTGAGGGTTCCCCATTGCTTTAGACTCATCATCACTTATTATCACTTCTCTCAATAGAAATGGTTGCTATGGAAGCCGGGGGCTCAGAGGACATAGGAGTATTAGGGAAATATATTCTAGGTGGGATTGTCTTATCTAGGTATGAATACTGTGTTAAAGTGAGTCCCCTGCTGCTAGACCTCATCTAAAAATTCGTAGTTTGAATCATTTTAAATTGTTCAATCAAAAGGTGAGAACTGAATCTAAAAAACTGCATATTTTTTCAGAGCTGAGTGACACTTTTTTGGGCCTATCTAAATACAGTATTTTATTGCACTTTTATACTCTGTGCATGTAGTACGTACTCAACAAAATACTGATAACAACATAAGGGGATAGTTCACACGAAAAAGAAAATTCTGTCAACATTTACACCACCTCTTATCATAACCTCCATTGTTCAGATAAACTAATATTCTTTCAAATATCTTCTTTTGAATTCTGCAGAAGAAAAAAGTCATACAGGTTTGAAATCACAAGAAGGTGATTAAATGATGACAAAATAAACATTTTGGGTGAACTATCCATTTAATAATCTATGGGTTCTTAGTGAATATGCAGTTACACAATAAGTACCTAGAACGTGCCTGTGGAACTGGACTGTGAAATAAAGTGCAAATTTCTTGTGTGTTCTTGAAAGTTTAAACATGCCTTGAATCATCTGACCAATTCATCGTCCTTCAAACAGTTAAAGACTATTGAAAATGAAAAACTTTAGAGGAATCCGATTCAAAAGGACCAGTGGGAACAAGGTTGGAGTTTCATCTGCTCGTGTCAAATTACCACAGTGACCTCTAGTGTTTTGTTTTAAGCTTCATTGTTTGCAACAAGGTCACAACCATTCTTTTCTGTCTATGAAGAAAACTAATTTTTCTTTCTCTGATTCGCAGAATACTTCGATCCGTCAAAGGTGAAAAAGAGCTGTGACATTACATTTTCTCCACCGACGTTGTCAGTGCAGGAGTGAGAAACAGCACAATCCAGCATCCGCATCCGGTTCGTATCTAGACATGCTTTTTTTATGGATCAGCTGACACAGTTGAGTAGTCCCATGTCTGTAAGGTGGGAAAGAGGGGATCCGCACTTTTGCAGAGATAAACGTCAAATCGAAGAGGTGTCGATGAACAAACAGCCACATTAATGGAGGCTCACAGTCATGTGAGGTGCATAAAAGAACAGGAACTGGACTCTCTGTGCTGAATGTATCCAGATGCAAATGGATTAGTCCATTGCCACAGCGTCGATGGACGACCGCCAGCACACCATGATATAACCTTTTAGAATCTTTTAGAGGATTCAATTTGTTTTTTACTTTGGTAAACAGAAAGAGCACTATGGTATTGCCACCCCCTGACAAACGGCATGTGTGCCTGACCACCATTGTAATAATGACCAGCATGGCCTTCATGGACGCGTACCTCGTTGAGCAGAACCAGGGTCCGCGCAAAATCGGCGTCTGTATCATTGTCCTGGTTGGAGATATTTGTTTTCTCATAGTCCTCCGTTATGTGGCGGTGTGGGTGGGAGCAGAGGTGAAGACTGCAAAGCGAGGCTATGCCATGATTCTCTGGTTCCTCTACATCTTCGTTCTGGAGATCAAGCTATACTTCGTGTTCCAAAATTACAAGGCTGACCGCAAAAGTCTGGAGACCGTTGCTCGGAAAGCTTTGACTTTGTTGCTATCGGTTTGCGTACCAGGGCTGTACCTTGTTCTGGTCGCACTCGACAGCATGGAGTACGTGAGAACCTTCCGGAAGAAGGAGGACATGCGCGGTCGACTCTTCTGGGTGGCACTAGACCTGCTGGATGTTCTGGACATCCAAGCTAACCTGTGGGAGCCACAGCGGACAGGTTTGCCCATCTGGGCAGAAGGCCTGATGTTCTTCTACTGTTACATTCTGTTACTTATTCTCCCGTGCGTTTCTCTCAGCGAGATCAGTGTGCAGGGCGAGCACGTGTCGCCTCAGAAGATGATGCTGTACCCTGTTCTCAGCTTGGTGACCATCAACATCGTCACCATCCTCATCCGAGGCGTTAACATGGTGTTTTTCCAGGACAGCAGGGTTTCGACCATCTTCATCGGCAAAAACGTTGTCGCCATCGCCACCAAGGCCTGCACCTTCCTAGAGTACCGGCGACAAGTTAAGGAGTTTCCTCCACAAGATCCCACAGGCATCGCCCTGGAGATACAGCAAAACTCTGTGTCCCACAATCAAACTCTGCCAAATGCTACAACCACATTTCCTGAAGAACCTTCACCGTCCCGAGAGGTCATTGACACGTGACTAGAGCTCAGACAAAACAATGTGTCATTTTGAAACATAAACATTACGTCAACATTAATGGACAGAGGAACACAAGTGAGTCTAGGCCTTGTGGTTCCGTCACTTTACAGCAAGGATTTCAATTCTAAGATTCCTTTTTTCAAGGCCATTTTTAAACTCATGCTGCTGTGAATCAAGTGCGCAATGCCATTTACTCTCACTTGCACAAATGGCAGCAAATCAGAGTTCAGTTTTTAAATTTTGAGCTCCTGTTTAATTATGTTCTTTATGGAGGGTTTTTAAAACGATTTGTATGAAATACAGAACTGGTGAGACGCTTGATGACTCGGACATGAGGGAGTCTGTACGCAAACCCCTGAGAAGAACCTGTGGTTTACAAAATTCCACACTTCCTTCTTCATTTAATTATGCTTTTATCTACCAAAATGAGTGCAGTACTTTTTTACAGATTTTTGAAAAATGTATCCTGAAATCAGCACGTAAAAGGCCAATCACAGCCTGTAAACAGGTCTAAGAAAAGAAGTAAATGGAAAAAAGTGTTTTGAAGATGATTTGCTTCATTTGAAGACGAAAGAGGTGATTTGAGCATGTTTCAATGGAAAACGCAGAACTCTCTCAGGATTCTTTTCCTGGGGAACTAGAAAAAGTTCAGTTCGCTGGAAATTCAGTCTTTGAGGTTTATGTTTGTGTATGCGTGTGTGTGTATGTGTGTGTGTGGGTGAAAGAGAGAACGAGAGAGAGAGATAGAGAGATTTTTGAAAAGAGAGTTTTAGAATTCAAGGACCATAAAAGATGATTAAATAGATGTCACTGACAGATACTTAATTAAATAATGTACAGTCCATTCATGTTTTTTAATAATTGTATTATTATTATTTTCTTCTTTTAGCTGTGACATTTTAAATGTTGCAAAATGTAATAAAATCTGCATAATCTGACAACATTGGTGGGACTGTTTTTGATAACATTAATATGTTTTGAAATGTTTAATTTTATTACTATAGTTTGGTGTCAAGATTCAAGATTATTTATTGAATACATTTATCAATACAATTTTTTATATACAACCCGTAGTGACATTTTATTGCTGTAATTTCTGTGAACTGTGATGCAAATTTACAGTATATTAAAAAAAGTACAATGCTTATTCTATAATAAACCAAAAACTACATTTATATTAAGGCAGTTAGCAAACACTTTCATTCAAAGCTACTTAAATTGGGAAGTAATAAAGCCATTTAGACAGGCAATAAAAGAGGAAGTGCTTATACTAAGTCAGACGTTTTCACAATGCTGGAACAACACCTGCTTTTTATAAATAGAAGAGCACTCAAGATGTTTCTGTCAAGTATTCATGGAAGATATACGTTTTATATATTTTAATGTGGTGAGATGTGGTTGATCAGACTGATTTTGGATGATCTAAAATATGAAACAAAAATCAATTGAAGATAAGATATATCAGAAGAAGAAGGAGCTTTACTGCAAAAGTATGTTTACACACATAAGGAATTTGACTTTGCGACAGTAGCTTAGTGCAGAAGAAAGTGTACACATGGTGCAAACATACTGCAAATTTACATTAAGATAGAAAAAATGAGAAATTCAACAAAAACAATAATGCACTATATACAAAAAGTGAAAAAACAAATACACATCATTTTTTAAGAGTGTACAGATGTGTATATACAAAAATATATAATATAATATAGATGTGTTATTTACAAAAATAGTATATAATGATTATAATTATATAATTGTTTTCAGAAAATATTATCACCAGCCTGTCATTACAGTATTTGAGAACAGCTAGTACTATTGACGTTTGTGATGGATGTGTGATGCACAAAAATAAATATTTCACAGCATCTTATGGCCACATTGTTTATACTCGTTGAGGAAATAACCCACAAATGGTTTCTTAGCTGTTCTTATTCAGCTGAATAGAAGAGAGTATTTTAACAAAATAAAGAACACACTTCACCTTTAAAAACACCAAATACTCCAGCAAATGCAAACTAAAACACAAACAATTCCTGAACTATTCACTTAATGCAATTCCCCAAAGCCAGGCACCTTGTACTATAGAATGAGTGAAAAAAACACAGAACTGAACGATTCAGCAAGAGCTTCGAGACGTAGTATCAGTAGGTGCAAATGGGCTACAGAAAGCAATTTGGCTACTGCTGATTGGCTTTGGCTGCCATGTAGGCCAGCTGTAGAGAGTGATAAATTACAGTTCCTGTGATCCTCGGCCTTCTCATCCATCTCACCGCTACACGGTGTCTATTTGCTTCCTCGCCATGAGGGCAGAACTGCAGGAAGATTCCTCTTCTATCCGACCATTCTGAGCCCAGACAGAGATGCCATTTCTTTGTACATTCCAAAGAGACCATAAATATTTCCTCTCAACTTCCGAAGTGGCACTTTTGACACCTGAAGACAAATACTGAACTGGGTGAGTCAATCACTTCCTGCAGAAATTTATAACCTGCAAAAAACACCCCATAAATTTCTCCTTGAACACTGCACACATAGCCATCCTTGCCGGATTCATGAGTTTTACACAACTATTCCTGGCACTACTTGAGACATCCACTTGACCTTTTTGAAACAATTTTTAAAAAGGTTAAGGAAATAAACATGAACGTTTCTCAGTGTATGCCATAAGTAAGTTATTCAGCAAACTTTGCTGTCAGAGATTTGCTCGTACTTCAAACCTCTCCAATCAGTTGATGAATCGCTTGCTAGCTTCAGGCTAATGAGGTCACAGGGGTCTATTTAACTTTGGCCCTATTCAATTCTCTGCTGTCAGAACATTAAATATTCCATTTTAAGCACATCATAATTCGGTCTAGCGATAAATTACTAATATCAGCATGGGAGCTCCTATCTCTTCTGACACAGTTCAATTTACTGACTTCAGGGTACATGAGAGATAAGCTACTTAAGAAAATTCTATTTGCTATCAAACATGAATAGTCAACTTGTTATTAGGCTGTGTTGTACTCAACATTATATTAAAGTTCATTTGTGATAAGAGTGAATAGCAGAACTCTTGCTTATGTGATACCACTTTTCATATCAACATTGAGAACTGCAACTCCATGCAAATGTCAACCTCAAGATGACACTTTCCTTGAAGCATGTATTTATAATGCAGTAAAAAAGGTAGTTTTAAAGCATTGTAATGCACCTTTTAATGCATTTTTATGTCTTATAAATAATTGTTATTACAATTAATACATTATAACACTTAGCAATTCATTGTTATCCAAAGTGACTTACAGAGAGTTCAGGGAGCAATAATAATGTCAATTATACAACAGGTGCTCATACAAAGTACCTAGTTTCCACAAATGCTAGAACACTACCTGTTGAGAGAGAGAGAGAGAGAGAGAGAGAGAGAGAGTATTTCTGCTTCTTGTTTGCACATTTTAATTCACAGAAATTCTACAAATTATATTGTCTCTCAAAAGAGTGCATTCTTTTTTGTCACATTCATAACGCATGAATTTTTCTTTATTTTAAAAGAGAAAACTCCAATTTGAATTGTAAACTTAGGGTACTGTTTAGTGTGCTGCCAAAATGTTTACATGCTCTCCTACTTGTAAGTCGCTTTGGATAAAAGCATCTGCCAAATGAATAAATGTAAATGTAAAAACTCGTGCATTGACTGATGTATTTTTGGTGTGTGGACTCTATGAGGGGTTTAGTGAAATATAATCAGATTGTTCAGTATACAGTACATGTAATACAAATATTCTTTGAGAATTACATTTTTAACACTTTGACTGAAAATGTCATACCCGTAACCCTGAAACTGCTCAGATATTCAATTGAATATTTTGAAATTCGATTCCATTCCATTCTCTACCGCTTATCCGAACTACCTCGGGTCACGGGGAGCCTGCGCCTATCTCAGGAGTCATCGGGCATCAAGGCAGGATACGCCCTGGATGTAGTGCCAACCCATCGCAGGGCACACACACACACTCATTCACTCACGCACTCACACCCTACGGACAATTTTCCAGAGATGCCAATCAACCTACCATGCATGTCTTTGGACCAGGGGAGGAAACCGGAGTACCCGGAGGAAACCCACGAGGCGAACATGCAAACTCCACACACACACAAGTCGGAAGCGGGAATCGAACCCCCAACCCTGGAGGTGTGAGGCAAACGTGCTAACCACTAAGCCACCGTGCCCCCCATATTTTGAAATATTAAACATATATAAAATGCTGTCCTATTTTCAGGTTCCATGCCCATGTTCAACTATCTATATTATAGCACTTTGATTTTGAATGATGTTACACATGAAAACACCGAAAATGTTTCCCATTTTCCATATTATGGCATTTTTCTCTTCTAACGGTAGGTTCACATCATAAGACATTTCTTTGATGTGAACAAATTACTTGGATTTATTACTAAAGTGTGAAATAACTTGCTTTGTCAAAGATCTTCAAGGTAATTCATGCTGACAGATAACTACTTATAAGCATTTAATGAGCCGGAAAGAAATTCACTTCCTGTGACTTATTGTAATTTTTGAAGTAATATTAGTCATCTGAAGATAATATGAATAAATAAAATGTATAATAGCATCTTAAGGTCTGTGGATCTGAAAATTGCTCAGTAAACATAGTCATTGAGATTCTTTTCAGGTGTTTATTTGAATTAGATCAATAGACTCCATATCATGCATTTTGCCTATTCAACCAATATTCTTAAAAAAGGAACGAAATAATCATCTTTATCTACACATTGTAATATGTCATCATCCATTTTTAACTTGTTAGTAAAGATCCTGCACAAAACACACCATTTTCATATATTTGTACATATGAACAATCGTATAGATGTTTAAAATCATTTTGAATGAACTACTAACAGTTTCTGCATATAGGAGTTCAGCCATTTCTGTCTCTCCATTGCTGTCAAAAGCTTACTCTTCTCTCTAAACGCGGCATCATCCGCCACCACAATGTTTCTCTTCTGTTGGTGACCCAGCTGTGAAGGCCAGTCGCCCGGCCAGCTCTTGACCAGCTCTTCCTCCATCTGAGACTGGCTTAGCGGAAGCCAGTCATCCCCAACCAGCTGTTCTGATCCAGCCTTTGCTGCACCAAAATACGGGGCCGTCAGCATGTGAATGCTCCAATTGCGAAGCGAGATGGAGGGGTAGATTACCTCCCACTGTTCACTTTTGGAATCCTCTTGACCAATACGAGGAAGGTTGCTGTTTAAAATAAAGATGGAGAAATATAATACATCTGCAGTTACTGATATCTATTAATTGTTACAATGTTGTGTGTGAAGACATGAAATAATAAGTTACCTTTGCAGAGGTCGAATGTGAGGTTGGGGGAAGGCAGAGGTCATTAGCATCATGACCATTAACACCAAGAACAACAGCGTTGAACGGAGAGACATGCATAGAGTCATCATCTACAGAAGAATATGTTGAAAAGGACACTTTAATAAGAACATTAATAAGATAATATTCCATGGACAATTGAGAGAAAACACTGAAGAAACTGAAGAAATAGTACAGAAGATATTAAAAGTATTTTTCTTAGATGTGAAACGTGGGGGATGACACTGACTGTATTCCCGGAGCAAATTTCTAACTGCAGGCCATTTCAAAATTAAACTCATATATCAGCCAATCAGACCAAAGTATATTTCAACCAGATGCATAAATTATTAAAACCCTCCCGCTCACATTATATAACAGTACATTACTACAGACAGAAACGCTAAATGTTCGATTTCAATGTTTGTTATTATTTCTGGAATTCAACTATATATTTTAAAATGTAGCTTCCTCTACAATCACTGTAAATCTTATTAATAAATAAATATAACCTATGAACTAGTCTGTGAAAACCAAGCTCAAGTCTCAGAATCTAATTCTGAGATAATGAGCAATACAGTTTGATTTTGCGATTAATTTCACTATGATTTAAATCTTAGCTTTCCTCAGTCAGTTTCAAATAAATCAAAGTTATATTTTATCAAAATGTTCTTTACATCATGGAGTCTGATTTTATGAAGAAAACAGTAAATAACAAATTGACTGTTTTTTTAGTTTCTCTGTTGGCAGAAATGAAATTTCGGAAAATTCTCTGTTGGCAGAAATGAAATAGAAAAATAAATACAGCAAATTGTAACTTATTTTTTTTTTACCATATCTTATTTCTTAAATAAGTATACTGTAAGTAAAGTTTAATGTACCTTTGTGGTTGTTCTCTGCTCTCCGGTTCAGGTAGGTGCGGTGGTGTAGTATTTGGTCTTCAAAGCGTTGTGCAGAAAAACAAATCTGTCTCAAAGAACTCCAAGCTGTTCGACGACTCTTCCATGCAACGTCTAAACAAAATGTCTTATATTTTTGACATATATACAAGTTTCCTATGCTACCTATTGCTATATCACTTTTTTGAGTTAAAGAGCTACCTCAGACTCTGTTTATACGCATTTTCATGTGCCAGTGTGAATCTGTTCAGGTTTTGCTTGTGTGGGATTATATATACCGCTCTTTTGTCAGAAGTTGTAGGGGAGACGAGATAAAAAGCCATGTGTCATCTCCTTGTTTAAATGCAAACAAAGCTGAAGCAGAGAAGGCCACACCCCTAGATGCCCTTTTCGGGTGGAATCTTAAAATAAAAGCCAGAATAACAGTAGAAAAAAGCATGTTTGGACCTCACAGCACCTAATGATGTCTCAAAAAAGATCCGGAAACTGTCTGGAAAGATCACAAAATCATGATCAAAACTAGATGTTTCACTATGACGAATGAGGTCTACGTGTTGAGTCAAGCGTGTGACCTACCTGTACCTGGGCGTCACCTATAGGATCATGAGATACAAGCTAAGGGTCGGTAATGAGGTCCCTGAACCGAATCTGAAGTGAGATCTTTACCGTCCTCTGCAGCTTACGCACACGTTTGGATTCTGGGCCAAGCAAGACGTCACTCTCATTAAATTTGAAAGGTTCTTGCAGGCTCCTGTCAAACATACTGAATCCCACACAAGACAATTTGTCGCATTTCACACAACCATTGCAGGGCTTTCATTTCAGAAAGACTTGATACAATCTGACAAAGCTGGTCCTGTGTTTTTCCTGGAGACTTTTATAAGAAACAAGACTTTTAAAAGTAAATGAAACAAGTTGACGACAAAATACAAACAATCATGAATTGTGCTAGCCCAATTATTATCTATTAATAACTGGCCGTGTCCAAAGACTCACAAAAATATTTATTATTTATGTACAGGTAACTGAAAGACATCCCTCAATAGGTCTGTTTTTTCAAACATTTTATGTTATGTTTATGTTATTTGTGACCCTGGATCACAAAACCAGTCTTAAGAAGCACAGGAATTTTTTTGTAAAAGACAAAAATACATTGTATGGGTCAAAATTATCGATTATTCTTTTATGCCAAAAGTCATAAGGATATTAAGTAGGTGAGTTTTAAACGGTTGTATTACAGCCAGATATGATCCTATTCGAACACCTCATACATCCATAGAATGCTTATTTATTCAGCTTTCGGATTACCCATAAGACTGGTTTTGTTGTCCAGGGTCACATTTAGGCTATATTGTTTTTTGCTTCAAAAACCTGTTTAAAGGGATTCTTCACCTAAAAATTGTGTCATCAGTTACTCACCTTCAAGTTGTTTCAAATCAGTATAAATGTATTTCTTCTCATAAACAGAAAGAAAGATTTATGAAAGAATGCTTAACCCAACAGATATCCCCCCATCCCATTGACTCTCATAGTAGGAAAAATACAATTGAAACACATCTCTTCCGTCAACATCTGACTGATCTGTTCTGACTCTATTTTCTTCTCTACTCTAATCAAAAATAACTACAGCAATAAAATGCTTATTAGTTAGAGCGTAAAAGAACCCCTCATTCGACCTATGGATAAAATTCGTTTATTTTTATTCAACGCAGGAAGTCGTGTATCCTAACCTTACTTTGGTGAGGTCTCATTTAAAATAATGGTTAGCAGGTGCGAGCGAGCGCGCGCAGATGCTGACAGTCATTATAAAGCGCGTCAACAGTGGGCCGGTCGAGGCGCAGACGAGTGCAGCGAGCAGGACAGAATATGAGCTCGAGGCGGATCAGGTCAGAAGAAGTGGCGCTCTCTGCACTGTGGCCTCCAGTGACGTGCACAGGAATTTTGAGGGGCAGTTGCTCTGACCTGAAAAAAAGGCACCCGACCCAAAAAAACTGAAAAAAAAACCCACGGGCTATATGATAGACTGAGAAAAACAGGGTCTTTAGTAAAATATATATTACAGAAAGTAAAACACTGAAATACAGCACTCAGTCACCTTAACTACGATGCTCGTCTCCCTCATCTCATCCTCTTGCTCATTTATCATTTCCCCTATTTTGCCAGTCTGTCCTGATCTCATCTGGGATTGGCTCTGGCTCTCTGAATGCAGCTGATGCACTGGGCTCATCATCTGTCCAATTACATCTTATTGTTATTGTTATTGCCATTATCATTATTATTTTAATGCCCACTAGTGGTATTTATGTTATAATCAGCCAAGATCTTTGAAGTGACCTCTAAAATAGCCTGTAATATATGTCTAAAATATGTTTTTTTAGATTACAATTATTTAGCATGCAGCTCTTTAGCCCTGTACTTATAGCATTGTCCTCTCATCTCAAATTTGGTTATCATCACTTAGGCCTACCTGCCCTATGTGCGTCCTCCTGGTCCACATTTTCCTCACATAGTCTTGTGACTGCTCCTCCTCATCTTAAATGTAATGTAATTATGAAACATTGCCATTAGTAGGCTAAAATAGGAGTCTGATTAATTAAACAATTCGCCTAAACAGTGACATGTCATCTTTATCACAGTGCAAAGTCTCTGTCTCACCTGCTGGTTGGCTTTTTCGCAGCCAACCCTGCAGTGATGTGCTGCTCTTTGCTGCCTCCCTGAATTTTCTCTCCCTCTCCTGAATCCCCCTCTTTTCAGTGGGCATCTTGGCTTCAAACAATACCCAAAATAGTGATAGCATTTAGGCATTTAACCTTTTTGAATAAAATAATTAATGTGGTGCATTACTTCCATCATTCATTCTTCTTGCTAAAACGAAATGTGAGAAACTAACTATCAGCAAAAACATAGTAGCCTATATCTGTCTTATTATTTAGGCTAAACGTGGCAAACTCAGCATGGATTTATGAAGATTTTAATTCATTTCATAAAACTTGAGGATGATGATCGTTCGTTTGTTATACATCACAAACTCACCTTTTCTGACAACATTGGGTCGTCTCACCCGACAACCGCGACAATCTCCATCTAGGACCGCTCATGCAGGCTCAGCTCAGGTGCCGGTCGCGTGCAGCGCTGCAATTTAAACAGAGTTTGCCCTTAACCTACTGACTTTTATTTTCGGTGCCCGAATATGGTGTGAATGAGGCTTCGCGTTGTTTTTTATCTTGGACTACGTGAAATTCTGCATCCATTGTACGATTTATTTTTTTCCTCCTCGGAAGGGCAACGTGAGTCGAGAAGGGCATATGGGCAGTTGCCCGGGCAACCTGAGCAACCCCCCGTGCACGTCCCTGGTGGCCTCACTTTGTTCTTGGATCTGCCAGCTCTGACATCCACCATCAACCCGATGTGAGTCATCAGCGTTTTTGCACAACCAAGCACTCTCTCTTCTCTGTTTTTCCACACCTCTTTTTCATATCCTCATCCAAACCGCACAAAATATTAAAGAATAAGGGTTTGGTTGTATGAATGATTCAATCACAAAAGTTTTCTTTTCGGAGAGATTTGAAATAATTTCTGATAATGCCTTTTTCTTTATTTACCTACCCATAAACTATGGTTTATGTTATACTACGTTAAAGTCCCAGTGTTATTAAAAATGACAATTCTTATTTTTTCATGAAATATTGCAGCGTTTATGGTAAATGGCTTATCAATGTGGGGCATTTTCTTTTTCAAATTCATTTACCCTCATAATCGTCCGTTAAAATCTGAAAATGCACTTCCGCCCTGAAATGACCAACAATCTCAATTTATGTAAATTAGATGGCTTGGCAGGAGCAGAGCCATTGAGAGAGAGAGTTCTGTCAATGGAAGTTGAAACGCTGGCACTTCACGTGATTCGTGGAGCCTTCAGATAGTACAAGGAAGTTATGTTTTCTCTTTAAATGCTTTATTTTTTTAAATGTTTTATCATTAAATGGCTTTCGTCTTTAAATGGGTTTAAAGTTTACCTCAGTTGGTCTGTTTAGTCGCAGCTCCATGCGTAACTAGTAACTTCCGGGAACTATTGAGAGCCCGTGTCACATTATTCATAAAGCCTTCAGATAGTACCATGAAGTTATGTTTTCTCTTTAAATGCTTTATTTCTTAAATGTTTTATCATTAAATGGCTTTCGTCTTTAAATGGGTTGAAAGTTTACCTCAGTTGGTCTGTTTAGTTGCAGCTCTATGCGTAACTAGTAACTTCCGGGAACTATTGAGAGCCTGTGTCGCATGATTCATGGAGCCTTCAGATAGCTACCATAAAGTTATGTTTTCTCTTTGAATGCTTTATTTCTTTTAATTTTTATGCATTAAATGGCTTTCGTCTTTAAGTGGGTTAAAAGTTTACCTCAGTTGGTCTGTTTAGTCGCAGCTCCATGCGTAACTGGTACTTTCCGGGAACTATTGAGAGCCTGTGTCACATTATTCATGGAGCCTTCAGATAGTTCCAGGAAGTTATGTTTTCTCTTTAAATGCTTTATTTCTTTAAATTTTTATGCATCAAATGGCATTGTTCTTTAAATGGGTTCGAAGTTTCTCTCAGTTGGTCTGTTTAGTCACAGCTCCATGCGTTTCAGGTAACTTCCAGGAACTATTGAAACTGTGAAAAAACTGTTCCATTGGAGTCAACGAAGAAGACGCAACTCTCTCTCTCTATGTATCTGGGCAGGAGCATCTGTTAACTCCTCCCCCTCAACTGTCAGTCTGCTGTCAGTTTCATTTCAAAATCAATGCAACAGCTGTTTTCACACATCCGATCAATTCGCAGCGAAAAACACAAGCACACCCACTTATTTTCTCCTTTGAAATTCCTTTTCACTTGGAATTGTGTCAAAATATAGAAGTAAAAACGATCGCAACTTCCGGTTCACGGGGACTTTAAAGTTTAGACCCATGTCAAAAGTACATTTTTGTGGAGTTTAATATGCGTGTGTTAGTCTTAAGGTAACATACAATCCAGTGTACTTCAAAACAATGAAACATTTCAAATTTAGAAGACATAGTAGAAGCATTCAAACCGTACAGAATCTCATTTGTGCCACAATAAGTTAAGACTTTTGATGACATCATCATTCAATAATTTTTATCAAATTCCAATCAAATGCTCTCTAGAATCTGAAGCGCCCGCACCCTAAATTGTAAAAGATGATAATGCAGTCAGTGCCTGAAACAGACACTTTTTCATAGATTTAGTTTTATATGGTGAATGGAATATAAGAGATTCAAACAGTGTACTCTAAATATGCTGTCCTGTGGGCGAATGAAAATTTATTTTGCATCAGTGTCAAGCCAGCTCCTGCAGATTCAACAGTGTGCAAGTATTAAAGATTATATTCAGGGTACTTGTCTCCAAAAATGTAGGAGACATGTTATATCACTTGCACAAAGTGAATAGTAGTTTGAACGTAACATTTCTCCTGTGAAAGATTCAGTGTGTGCATAACAGTCAACTTGAGATCATCTTTTTATATTAACGTAATCAACGAAAAAATGACAATTCAATTGATGCACTAATGAAACTGTCACATCGTGAACACATCCTTTGTGTGCGCATGACATCATACATGAGCATCATACATCTCTGCTGTCATCTCATTTGTATCAGTCTATATCAATAGCCTTTTGTACCCTGCTGCATTCCTGCTTCATTGATATATTAAAACAGTTGGGCTCATCTGGCTCCTGCAATTTAACAGATTCTCTGCTTCCCAGAATTTCAATGTTCGGTGAATGCCTTCATAGCTTATTCAGTTTCTCTTTTTCAAGAGGTAAATGCCACCCATCTCCTGTTATATTGTTCAAATATCAGACTTATGCACGAAAAGGGAATATACGCATTTTCGTATATGATCTTTCAATGTATCAAATCATTTAAAGGTGTGATGAACTGGGTTTGTTTATTGTTTTATATTGTTGTATGAGGTTGTAACAAAGTTCGTAATACAAGGAAGAAAGGAGGCGGGAACCGGCAAACGTTCAAACATTTAATCAAATAATAATAAAGAACATAAACAGCCGGCAGCCCCTCACGGCGGACCGCCGGCGAACAAACAAAAGATCAAAAGTAACATGTCGGCAGCCACCTCACGGTTGACTGCCGAACACAACAACATACATACAGACATAAACAGATTCGGGCCCGGTCCTCTCTCATCGACGGTCCGGTCGCTCGTTCTCTTATATGCTCCCAATCTCCTACGTGATACGAGACCTGTGCGTGCACAACTGGCGCTAATTAACAATTACTCACCGGCCTCGAACCACGGTCTCGCCCCGCCTACTCCACTACAGAGGTCTACTTACTTTGTTTGCGTGATTTCAAAAAAATGAAGTAATAGGCTAATTTCTACCCAGGTTTTGAGGCCAGCTCTACAAACACTCTTTTTAACACACTGTTTTAATGTACGTGCCGCATTGAAGACTTTATAAGTTAACGCCCACTGCTTTGATTGGATAGCAGTTTGCATAGTTAGAGCCTTCTGTGAATTTGGTTCGTGACGTAATGTTAGGTTACATATTATCACTATTCACAGTTTTTGCAGGGCATTGGTATTATCTGGAGACCTCCTGTAAATTATAAATGACCTCCGCACATCAGTATTTCATGTGACGCATTCGCACAGGATGATTTTACTCAAATTTTCTGACTTATTTTCCGGATGTGATGGGAAAGCCTTGGGTATAGTTTGTATAGCCTATAGTTGTATTGTGTTTAATGATATTTCTGTGGATGTGTTGTTCAACCTACCAATGTCGTCATAGAACCTGCATTCCAGAACCTTTGCTCGGCCTGGTGTCAATAACAGATGTAACATCAGTAACAAGGGCGTTTTCAGTTCCGACACTTACATTTTGTTCGCTTGAATACGATTCTCTCTTATGTAACAAAAGCTCGAGTTAAAATTGTGATTTTAATTCATGCCTCCTTTAATAATAATTTTACATTAACATAACAATAAATTACATAAGGAATTGCTTTTCATATATCAGAAAATACAAGCACTTTGTTCATATGGAAATGTGTTATTTAGTACATTACGTTATACAGCTGCTGTCCCTTAAAAACCTTGTATCTCCATATTTCATGATTTTTATGCCATAAATCATTATTATTTGTCACCCTTTATGAATGTCATCGGCAAATATCTTCTGTTTGTCATATTTGCATTTTTCTAACCAATAAAAAACATTAAAAAGTGCTTGTCAACTTTGACAACACAGTATTTAAGCATTTAAAAAGTTCAAATTTGGACTTCCAAAGTTTCGGAAAGACTGCAACGATATTTTCCAGTATAAACCTTCGTTTTGTAAAGGGGTAAATACGCTACATTCAGCTCACTGAATAATATTTTTTATAAAAGTAGCCCATTTCGTGAGTAAACACAAACCACGAGGGACATGAGGGTGAATAAATGGTGTCAGATTTTTATTATTATTAAAACCTTTCCGAAATTCAGATTTCCCAATTTATGACCAAACACTATGAGTATTGATTATTATCAATGGTCATGTCCTGTAATAAAAAACTTAACAATAAACTCATAAACAATACAAAATGTATTAATTACCAATATAGAAATTTAAACTAATAGGAAGCACCTGTCTTTGGTTTGATCTGTTGCTTAACAGACACAACTTGTGTAATAGATACATAAATTCTAAAATATGTTCATATTGGGCCACAAAATCAGAGCTTGTGCTCAAACCATTATATTAGTTGTCAGATATAAACAAGCAGCAACAATACCCTGTGAAATGTATCAATACACAACACAGAGAGCATATCTGTCTTGCAGATGACTCAGAATATAAACTGAGAGCAGTGCAGGTGCAAACCAGTTCAAGGTCTGTGAAGATGCAGTGCTCTAAAAATGTGAATATATCAAGAAATCAGCACCGGAGTCAGGTATGAGTCACAAACCCTGAGATGTGAAAAGCTTTGGCTGTATTCTTTGAGAGTTTAATGGTGACTTTCAAAGATTAACGAGAAAGTAAAGGTGTGTCAAAAATATAAAAATATATTGAAGCATACCGGACATTTTTAGAAGGAAATGATTTGATCCTTAAAGGTAGGATTCAATCCCGGTACTTTGCACAACCTGTACTTTCCAAAATTCCTTTAACAGCAAATGCTGGTTGCCTAAAGGCAGTTGCTTGCGTTATTTCCGTGGGCGAATGACACATTCTGCTATTGTGGTTAGATATTGTAATGTTAGCTAAATGTGCATATGTTACGTTATTCTGTATATTAAAGTTATCCATTCCAGCACCTCAAAATGCTTTTTCACACACGTACACACAATTCATATCAAGCTTTCCTCAGGTGCAGGTGTAGGAGCAGTCTCCTCTACAGTTTCTAGTTCCTGCCAGCGACCGTGGCGGTACACAAAGTAATACTCCTTGCGTGGCTCGCTGTGGAGTAGGCTGGATTTGATTGCGAGAGGGAACTCCTGAGGACCCAGTGGCTTATAATGGCCATCCTCCAGCACACTCAGGCAGTAGGACTCCGGGTCCAAAACCTCAAATTTCTCGGCGCACTGATTGCACAGGTCCTGAGCGGTAGTGTTTGGACGTACCCCTAAGGTCTTGGTGTCGGATCCAGCCTCCAGAAAGGACACGTTTATGAAGTCCTGACAGGAAGGTTAAATAACAAAGAAATTCAAATCATAGTTTGCTTTACTATTCCACCAGTTTTAAAGATCATTCTGCATGGCTAAGGCAGTGTCCTTGTTCTTGCTGTACATTTGGTTAAGGGCTTGTTAAAATGTATGACCCTGCCTGTAAAAAAAAGCTAAAGCCCCAAATCTTCTTGCATCAAAATTTTATTTCAACCATTTTAATTTTAATTAGAAAAATATATATAATGATTTTAATCTTTGACATTTTCCATATTAAAGATCTCAAGGTTACAATTTCACACAATTTTATTATGTATATTATGTGGGATGATTTTATTTAAAAAAAACAGTAAATCACCAAAAATGACAGGCAGGCAGGGTTACATATAACAAAAGCACTAGTTAATAAGTATTACCTTCAAATTTGTTACTTTTCCTGCACAATTTGAGCTATGAACATAAGTAATGATTTAAACAAAGAGTCTTTAAAAATTAGTCTTTTCTGAGAGATAATATATCAACTGAACTAAGACCCAAGCACAAATCAATTAGACACGGGCTAAGAGCACCCTAGAAACCACCTAGCAATAACCAAGAAGGCCTTAGCAACAGCATAACAATGCCATGTAAACCATCCAAGATACCCTAGCATCATGTAGGGATGTTTTGTATGGACGAGCACCTAACACATTATATTTATAAAATGTTAATAAATATTTACTTTAAGGGGGATAGTTCATCCAATATTGACATTTTGTCATCATTTATTAACCCTTGTGTCATTTCAAACATGTCTCAGTTTCTTTCATCTGTAGAACACAAAAGAAGATATTTCGAAGAATGTTGGTTACTAAACAACATTGGCCCCCATAGACTTCCATTGTTTTGTAAAAAAACACTGAGATATTTCTTAAAATGTCTTTTTTTTTGTTCCACAGAAGGAAGAATTCTATTTAATGACATGGCGGTGAATAAATGATGACAGAATTTTCAGGTAAGCATTTCATTTACATTTGATTAATTCATGACCAGAAACAGTCTTTAACTGTGTAAGCAATGGTAATGTACAGTAATACACCAAAATGGACAGGCCACAGGTTTATGGTGAAGTTCTCATACCTGCACAGAAGATCGTGATGCTCGGGCTTTGTTCAGGGTACGTCTGCGCTCCCAGCGATGAATAGAGTCTTGGATATCTATGCTCAGCTCTCTGGTCACAGCCTGTTTATCAAAATTCTTGATGTGTTCCAGAGCTCCATAGGTAGTGGTGAGATAGTATGAACCTAGAAGTATATTAAACCGTTGTCACTTGTTGATGGTCATAGCTTTAACTTTGTTGGGCAAGTTATTGCTGAATGTTTTTAAAGGTAAAATATAACTCATAATGCTAGTTAATTTAATAAACCAACACTGACAAACAAGCCTTTTTCAATGTACGTCTTTGTCACATGTATCGATGTTTTAAACCAACATCCTCAACAACAGACAGTAAAAAGACAAACTTAGTTTTGTTTTTAAAATAATAACACTTACAAACTGTATATAAACAAACGCATATCTCACGGAGGAAATCGGGAGCATAAGACGCGAGAGGACAGGGCCCGTACATATGTTTTAAGTTTGTATTTATGTTCTCGTGGCCGGCAGTCGACCGTGAGGTGGCTGCCGGTCTTTTACTTCCGTGTTATTGTTTGTTTATTTTTATTAAATTAATATTTTTGCCTCCTTCCTTCCCAACTTTGAACTGTGTTACAATAATTTATTCATTGGCGTAGGTGGGACTTGTCGGAAGGTGTTTTGCTTGCGCATCCAGTGTCCAAGCACAAAAAAGAACAAGTGACATTTTTAGTCATAGGAATAAACAGTTCTTAAGTGTAGTGCACTGCAACAGCCTAGTGACTTTCCCCAAATGAAATGACAGTTTTGGAATCACATACTGTGAGAGCTGGAGTCGAAAAGCGGAGAAGCCAATGGATGGACCGGCCCTTATATAGACCCCTATAATAAATATTCCCAACGATTTAATAAGAGTTGTAATTTATAAAAGTATTGTTTTTGTCATCTCTGTCCCCAACACTTTTCAAAACAAAGTTACACCACTGACTTTATCATATATTATACATAATGAATGCTTACTTTTAACCTACATTTAAATGAGTTTGTGCATGTGAGTGTATGCATATGTGTGTGTATGTGTGTACGCCTGTGTGTTCTCACCCTCTCCAAGTTGGAGTGCAGGATCCATTAGCTCCATCATATACTCCACATCCAGCAGCAGAGCACTGATGTTACTTCGAGCTAACACATACATCAGCACAGGCAGGAAGTCATCAACCCCATGTGCCTTTCCTGTTTGATAGAAGAATCAAAACACATCCGAAAATTATATCAAAACATCTAATTCTTAACAGTGAGATTCTTACAATTTTTTTTTAAGAAAAATGCTTTGCAAGTCTTTCATTTTTATGCTCTCCAGTGCCACACTGTTTCCTGTTTGGTCATTTGTGCTCCTTTTTGGTCATTATGTGATCGTACAACAAGAAATATGCGGTGGACAGAAACGCAGTCGTACACATGCTGGAGTGCAGCCAATATAATACAGTTAGGAATATGCTGACAAAGCATTACTGTATAGTATTTCACAAGATTTTACCATGGATTTGCATTGTGATCATAGTTTTCAAATAGTTGTAGACCTTAAAACCATTTTTGTAAAGAACATGGCACTAGCAAGCTCAAGGTCATAGGTTCAGTTCCCAAGGGAGTACACATACTAATAACACATGTGAAGCCTGACTGCACTCTAAGTCGTTCTGGATAAAATGCATCTGCCAAATGCATAAATATATATTCTGTATCCGTCTGTGTATGTGTTTATTTTTACCCCGGCTTTATCAGTGCTACTGTGAAGTGGATTGTAAATTACTTCCACAGAAGAGAATAAACAGATTATAGTTTCTACTTTTCAAACCACGTAGCTTTCTTTAATAACTTCAACATATTCCGAATATGCAAAATGATTTTCTGGGAGGTCATTTATTCTAATATCTATGAGGTATTATTACAAACCAAATTGAATTGCAAATGTATTCCTTTTTATTTGGGGTAAATTTAAATGCAAAGTTTGCTACACATTACAGTATTACATTGCAACAAAAGTTAATTATTAAAAAGCCAGTTAAGGCTTTAGAAACTTTACTTGCTTTAAAGAAACACTTCAAATCTGCAAGCAAATCAGTGTTATTTTTGGAAAAATATTTGGAAGAATGCTTGTAACCAAACATTACTTTGTAAATATTATGTTTTGTTAAACACAAAAGAAGATATTTTGAAGAATGTAAAGCAAACAGCTCTGGGGCACTTTTAACTACCTTTGTAGTTTTTCCTACTATGGTAGTTAATGATGGCCAAGAACTGTTTGGATACAAGCATCCATCCGAATATCTTTCTCTGTTTTCATCAGAACAAAAAATGTACACAGATTTAGAACAACTTGAGATTTTTATTTTTGGGTGAACTGTCCCTTTAAAAACTAAAAGTGCTGTGGGCCTAAACATTTTCTTTTTCGGAATCAAACCCATATCCTCAATATTGACAGATCATAAACAATATCATTGATCCAATTTTCAGGATATTTATGAATTTAAATGTAAAAGTTTTATATGTTCTCCTACTTGTAAGTCACTTTGGGCAAAAGTGTCTGCCAAATGAATAAATGTAAAATGTAAATGTATAAAACACATTTGTCTTAAATTTTACAACAGTTATTAATGAACTACACCCTAACAAAGAGTTATTGTTGTGGAACTCAAAAAAGGGTTGTGGATGTGTGCAAGACTAGACAATGTTACTTAACCATTGCCTAATACTCCAGCATTTGAAAATATGTGGTTTAGTAATTGCACAAATAGAGGAAATGGAGTATGTATGATTGTTCTTTGTTGTAGAGTTTATAAAGAAATACACATGGATAACAGCATGGGTTCCGTAAGCATCACCTTTCAGGGATCATTTCAGTTTTCATGAATACCTATTAAAGGAAGCAGGGAAGCATGGGAATGTGCATGGGAGGACACTAAAGAAAAATAGCTGTTCTCTAAACAAAAGCCCGTCTTAAGCCTAGATAAGTCTGCCTGATCTAAACAGCATTTAGAAGAAGTATTGACTGAATATACAGGACAGGGAAAATGAGAAGTGCGCTTTACAAAACCCTTCAGTCCACCACAGAAAGATTCTTGAAACAGATGTGGAGTATTAAGATGTGGGCTCAGCGAATTCTCAAATTCAATGAATTCTGGATTACAACATTGATTTTTACAAGAGAATCTAAGAGTGTCTAGAATTTTGAGTTTTATTGGATGAACTCCAGCTCACATTTTTGACTGAAATTAATGCAGGACTACAAAGATCTCACAAATTGTAACCCTGTCACTTTAAAGAGAGATCCACTAGCTGATCAAAAAAGGTCAGGTCAGTGGTTTAGCCAGCCTTGCCTTTAAAAGTGTCTCTTGCTAAATAATACAAACCGCACAGAGCTTTGAGAGATGATAAATACACTGTATCCTGCAGCTGTAGAACTTCCTTATTTGGAGACGCTAATGATTACTTTGATATAATCTGGACTAATTTTGATTAAATGTGCAGAGACATCGCTAACACTTACATTTATGCATTCGGCAGACGCTTTTGTCCAAAGCGACTTACATTGCATTATCCTATACACTTATAGATAGGTATGTGCAATCCCCTGGGACCACAACCTTGCGTTGTTGATGCAATGCTCTTACCACTGAGCTACAGGAAGGCATATGTGTTATAATTCTCTTGATATTTAGAAGTTACCTTTTGTCCTTCATAATTTCTCGAACTGATGAGTAACACTGAGATACAACTGCAGTTAACATAAATGTTAATGCAACATTAACTACAGCTCCTCCGTAGCTTTGAACCGCCAGCCTGACAAGCGGGTCTGTGAACGGTGCCGTAATGTTACTGGACCGGATGGCTGCTTGCCGGAGCTGGATTATTTTACCCTGTTGCAAGTCTTGTCTATGGTGTATTATGGGTATCTGTTTTTCTTTCCACTTCCCTGATGTTTGCTGTATTTTTCTTCTTAAATCCATTTCGTTACACTGTACTTGTTATATGTGTAATGACAATAAATTTAATCCAATCCAATCCAATTTTCCCATGAACAATCACATCCAGAATAAAAATTATGGTTTCATAATCTGAATATGTGCATATTCATTTTGTATTCATAAATACATATACCTGTACATACTTCCTAAATATGTATACATGTATTTATGAATATTTACCAATGATTGAAATTATATATATATTGTTAAATATACAGTATGCATGTATGAGTATGTGTTTATTAATAAAAAATGTATATGCACAGTGTACAGACATATACTGTATGTGACCCTGGACGACAAAACCAGTTTTAAGGGCAAATTGTTCAACATTTTGATTTTTACATCATCTGAAGCTGAAGAAATAAGCTTTCTATTGATATATGGTTTGTTAGGATAGGACAATACCTGGCAGAACAACAACTGTGTACAAAGATGGAATCTGCGGGTGGCAACAAAATATTGAGAAATTCGCCTTTGAAGTTGTTATTCAGAGGCGCTGTAGGAGTCCATCTACTAACAAAAATAAAGTTTTTATACATTTATGATAGGAAATTTGTAAAATATCTTCATGGAACATGATCTTTACTTAATACCCTAATGATCTTTGGCATAAAAGATAAATCTGTAATTTTTTTAACCCTACCCTGTATTTTTGGCGATTACTAAAAGTGTTCCAGTGCTACTTAAGACTATTTTTTAAGAGAAAGTTTTTAATTTTATGTCAATTTACAATGCATTCCATCTTTGTGTGTGTTGCCTACTAAACCCAAGAGCCATCCGCTACTAACGCAACACCCGACCAGTTAAGATACATTTATTCCATCCGCCCCTTTCAGCAGTTATAATTTTTTTTAAACCCACCTTGACTGCCCACGGACATTGACTCATAGATGATCTTGCAGGTTTTGAGGAGCAGGTCGATCTTCTTTTGAGGTGAATATTCTTTGTGTAGGTTACCAAGCTTTATTTGAATCTTATCCATGATGGCCGTTTCAGGAACGCTGGTATTGACCCCCAGGTCAGTGGTTGTGCTCCCCAGAACCACTTGTTGGTTCTCTTTTAGTTTCTTCAGATTACCTGCATGGGAGTGGATGTCCTTTAATCCGCTATAGACTGCTTCCCGCAACGGCTTTAGGACACTTTTGCATATTGATACTTCAATAATGATCTCTATAAAGAGGTGGAAAGAGTTTTTCAGTTATATATTGTGAAAGTACTACAGTTATATATGTATAAACACCAGAAGAGAAAGTTATATTATTCATTATATTTTTGCATACAATAGTGTTGGGATCCCCCCTTCTAATAAACATGATTTTTTTCCAATCAAAACAAATATTAATGCTATGCCATACAATACCACATTAAAAACAGGAAATGGTCTGGCTTTTGTTGAAACTAGTAACTTTTTATGAGCACCTTTTGTATTACTGCTCCTGTATGACATTTCGCCTATTGCTCCCTGAACTCTCTGTAAGTCACTTTGGATGAAAGTGTCTGCTAAATGTAGAGAATTCTGTTTACATCTTTGTTGCAACAGTTTCAGAAGGGCTTTTTTCTGTTCTGAAATGAGCCCTGTGTACAAGTCACTGTTGGGTTTGGGTGATGAGTGTTTGACTAAAAGGTGTTAAGATGGGTTCAGGTCTGGGGTTCATGCAAACCAGTCAAGTTCTTTCACACTAGACTGAATCCATAATTTCTTTTTGAATCTTGCTTTGTGCACATGGTCTTAGTCATGTTTGAATAGAAATAAGGTCCTGCCCAAACAGTTGCGATCACATTAGAAGCAAACACTCAATGGGGGGTGAGATTTGACAATCCCCCAGATATCTACCTGTGTGTACAGCAGATCAAGGAAATGTATTTAGGTTTGGAGCAATCTAAAGGTGAGTTAATGATGACAGAATTTATCCCTTAAAGTATCCCTTTAAGATTTACTCCGTTGAATAGAAAGGGTGTCCCAATATTTTTGTCCATATTGTGTATATGTAACTTAATTCAAATATTAATAAGGGAATCACTTCAAATATCTGCTTGCATTGCGAGTCTGCATAACATATGGGGTGTTACATGAATGCAAAAACCATTTTCTCAGTTGTGTTCGAAAAGTTATTTTAAACATTGTGGTTTATTGAGGCCATGATGCAGTTCTACTTAACCACGTTAGTTTTCATAGACTGAATGATGAAACAGAAAACGCTTTCTCTATACACGGATGCTCTATTAAAGCATGCTTTTGCTACAGTATTTTGCTATTTTTCTAGCCTTCAGAGGTAATTTAATCTAAAAAAACATTGACTGTGTGTGTGGTGTCAAAATAACTGTAATATATCAATTACCTAGTTTCTCCTCAGAATATGCGGCTGCCTCCTGTAGATTTTGCAACTCTGCACTCTGGATCAAGTAGCTTTTAAGTTGCGTCATCATCTGCCTGATCTCTTGGAGCATCTCTGTGCTAGATGAGTGCTTCCTCATGGTATCCAAAGTAAATGCTCGATAATCTCTGACAAGGTTCCCAAAGTACGTGTTTCCATCACGGGCCATCTCCACAATGCGTTTCTGAAGCTTACGATCCGCACTCATGAAGCCCGTGAGGACGTTAGAAAGGTTCGCCATGGACACCATCGACAGTCGTTGCTTGGCGCGGTCCAGCATGATTGTCGGGGTCCTCTTTATAAGAGCCCCTGTTGCCATATTGTCCGTCTCTTCCTCCGTGCTGCTGGTTGAGTAGGAATCGTGGTCTGGCTGTGGTGCTCCACCTTCAGGGGAGTACAGAGAAACATCGGAGACTTTGGGATGACCAGTGTTGATGCAGTGCGAGTGGCGGACGATAGTTGGGCTGCTGTTGTTCAGTGGAGGGATGGAAGTGGACACATCTTTACTCAACATGGCTTTTCCGGATGGATTTTGAGACAGTCTATTTCTCCTGGGAGGTGCAACTGGAACGTCAGGCCTCTTTACTTCAACCGTTAGAGGAGCTCCAATGGTTACTTGAGGCTCCTCCACAGACACTTCCTGAGTTTGTGAGTCCACCGGCTTTTCCATTTCTTCAATATTGTCATCTAGGCAAATGAGAGGTGCTACTGGAACTTGTGGAATGTTGTCTTTTGACTCTACCTCAGTGGAGGTGCTGATGGTGACCTCCTGCTGCATGGGTTCCTCTGAAGGTTGTTTTTCAGACAGCCTGCGCCGGGTCGGTACTGGAGGAACTCTATGTGAAACAGGTTTCGTGCTGTCTTTGCTTGGAGTTGCCTGTAAAACAGCTGGCTCGACTGTGTCACACTCGATGCCTGAAGCAGGAGTACCCTGTCGCTCTTGTTCTGTAAGCTCAAAGTCACTTCCTTCCCCTTTTTGGAGTGGCGGGGGTGGAGAAGTGAGAACTGCCCTGAACTCCCCTTTTATTGACTTGGCTAACGTATGTTTTAGTGAACACTCTGGTGCACTAGGAGGTCGAGGCGGAGGTCTTTTGAATTTTGGCGGAGCCTGGATCGGCGTGTTGAGGCTCTGGGTTCTTAAGACTGGGGTAGGTGAGGTGGGCGGCCTGCTGTTGCTGCATTCCTCGATGAAAATCGGGTTGACGTACCAAAGCCGGTCATTGCCAATGGAAAGCTGGATTTCACAGGAACTGCTTTGCCTTGGCTTATCCTGAGCACCACAACTGTCACCAACGTTTTCCACTTCCTCATGACTATTTAGAGCTGAACTCCAGAACTCTGTGTGACAAGAACCTTTATGTTAGTATTATCTCAGATTTGTAGCTTCAGGATGTGACGACAAAGGAATATAATTGGATTTAGCTTTGCAGCTGAAGCGCTCAGTCAGTACGTAGTGTAGTGTGACTGCATTTAGTCATTAGGTTTTATAGCACTTCCTATGAGCGTCATGGGATCTTTGGATATATTATTCTGCCTTACCTGAACCAAGAGAAGAGATCACCTCCATATCCTCGTATTTAGTCACCTGAAGGATAACCTGAGGTAACTTCAGGGGAAATGGTAAAATGTCCCTTAATGGATGAGAAACACGAAAGCTTTGAATATGTTTGGATGAAGTTAAATGAGATATTTATACAAGGAGTTGGTTTCAGGTTACCTGCTAACACAGTAGAAAGCTACTAGCTTAAAAATGTTCTCGAAGACCAAAACGGACCCTTCAAGGTACAACACTGCAGCATGTAAAAGAAACCAAAGATGTTAATTTACAAATCCTGTCACTGACATCATAGGAGTTATGAAATGCTTTCCTGTAGCTTATTGGTTAGAACATGGTTATAACAACGACTCGGTCATGAGTTCGATCCCAGGGACTGCACATAATTAGAAACAAATGTATAGTATAATGCAATGTAAGTCGCTTTGAAAAAAAGGAGATGTCTGCATTCACATTTGCAAAGCATATTTTTTTTATTATTTGCTCATCTGAAATTCGTCTGGGAAACGTTTCCTGTCATATGTCATATATATCTAGACGTCTTTAACATGTTTAGAATGTAAACTGCCAATTCTAAGACGCGTATAAACTGCCAATTCTAAGACGTTTATCAGATGATTTTACTCAGCATGTTTTCCAGATTGGGATATGTAAATAAATCAAACTGACTGGCCTATACTTAAAATAAAGAGGATTTTATTTTGGGCGAAAGTTGATAATGATAGACCAATGTAGTGATGTATAACAGCTTGACAAAATAAAAGATCTCCTTTATGAGACTAAAGAAACATTTTTTATGACACATAGACTGACCACACACAAGTGCAGACACATGCACATACATCGGCAAAGACACCAGGAAATAAAGCTATAAACGTCCAGTGTAGGACATCCTGTAGCAGAAACAATGATGTACTGGGGACAGGAAACCTGCGGCACACAACCCCAACAACCTCCACCACGGAACACTCCACCTCCTGTTAATGTTTCTGTGCATTCTCACTATTCAAATATCATTGTGGGTGAGTTGCAGGTACTGTAGGTATGCTAATGCCTTTATGTGTGGGCTTGTCTGCGTGGATGTTTTGGTCTGTATGCAAATGTACTTTGTGTGGGTATGTTTAGAATTTTTAAACTTTTTTAGTGTTGAAAAATGCGAATGCAAAATTTGAATGCAAATAACTCACAGGACTTTTCTTCTTTCACAGAGAGCTCCTTGACCTGGGGCTCCCCCTGCTGGTCAGGAAGATGGACTGACAGAACCATCTGTTTCTGAGTGACATCCCTCCTGACTAAAAATATCTGTGGAAACAAAAGTAAGGAAAAACCCTTTTACACCTGTGGTCAAAAAATTACATTTTTCCTCAACCTGATGTTTATGTTTCCATAAATGTCTAAGCAAAACTGCTGTTACTGGTCTTGTTTTTAGCTTATGACCCTGTTCGTGAAATCGAGGCTAAAACCTCATAAATATGAGAATGGGAGCATTAAAGTTTGATTTCAGTCATTAATTTCATTATCAATTCAATCTCTGACATGACCTTATTCAGTCAATATTATAGATTTTAAGCTTTTATTTCCACAGAATATTCTTTACATTATGTAAAATATTTTTATTTTTGTACAAAACAGTAAATCACAAAAATCACTTTATATCTCATAGGTACCCAGATAGCAGAGGTACGTCTTTAAGATGTCTGCTACTCTGCTGTGTAAATACATCTAATTAATGTCTTAGAAAAGGCAGTATTACTTAAATTCTAAATCATCAACGTCGTACAGACATCTCAGAGACGTATTGCAGATGAGCAAACAATCAGATGTTTTGCCGATGTAAATGCAGACATATGTATTTTTGCTATGAGGGTAAGGCAATAATTTTAGACCTTTAATTTTTTTTTGCAGTTAATTTAAATGGCCCTGTACTGAAAAGGCCTAAGTTTTACAAAATTCCATGTTGTATCTCAATTCATTTAAGCTCATAAAAACGTCATACTAGCAATCATACTAGATTTAGAGACACTGAAAAGTTAAATATTTTCCTGTTCCAATTTACATCCTTATATACTGGTTAAAATCACATTTTGAAGACGGAAACCAACACATTTACATTTATGCATTTAGAAGATATTTTTTATCCGAAAGTGACTTATAGTGCACTTAAGCTATATGTGTTCCCAAACCCACAATCTTTTGTGCTGCTAACGCAATACTAACATTAAAAATTGGTGAATTCATAGTAAATGTATGCTAAATTTTTTTACTGTATTTTTCAAATCAAAATGTTTGTATGCCCTTAAAGGGTTAGTTCACCCGAAAATGGTCACCACTGACTTTCTATAGTAGGAATAAAAATTACCATGATCAAGTTAGTGTTGACCATTTTGATTGAACTTTCCCTTTAATAGCTCCCCAGGACATGACATCATTCTGTGTGTTAAAACAATAGATTTGATGATTTATGTTATTTGCCGTGGCATTGGGTTTGCATGTCTACAACATCCATTCATCATTATATTATCAAAGATACGGCTGGTTAAACCAAATTCTCTAAACAAAATAAAAAAATGGCTAGACAAAAAGCGAAATCTAAATTCTTCAATGGGCAAAAGGTCCAGTGGTATGTTAGTCATTTAAGCCTGGTATACCTTTTAGCAATTTTTCCAAAAAAACACAATACAATCATATAAATTTTATGAATGGCATAAATCAGACACAAGCAATACGATTTAAACCTCTCTCACCCCAGGTCTCTCTTTGCTCAGTATAGCCATGGCTCTGTCCTGCTTCATTCCTAGCTGGAGCCACACTGGACATGTTTTAATCAGTTTCTCCAAGATGCTGATACTAGGAGGCATTGGCTTGTTGATCTTGCTGACTGGAGATGTGGTGACGGATGGTTTTGAGACTGCTGGTGGAGGAGGTCTGGGATGAGGTGGAGATGAGGGCCTAGCTACAGGAGGTGGAGGAGGTCTAGGCAAAGGTGAGGAGGAGATCTTTGGAACTGCAGAAGGGAGCTGTGCTGGCAGAGGTGGCTTTGGGACCTGAGGAGACATGGGTTTCTGGGATGGTTGAGGAAATGGTTTTGAGCTAATGTGAGATGAGGAAGCTGTTAATGGAGGTGGGGAATTCTGTTTACATAAAGGTGGAGATAAAGGAAATAGCGGAAGAGGGACAGAGTCAGGGGATGGGTTGTTGGATATATCAACCAATTGGAAGGTCGGAGTAGAAGTTAGGGGGGAAGGAGAATTAGGGGAATGAGGAGAGGTTTGCGGATGGAAAGACGTAGGAAGAGGTGGGATGGAAGCGGAGGGTTTGGGGAGAACTGGTGGTGCTGTGGAAGGTGCAGGGGAGAGCATAGTGCATAATGCAGAAACAGCTGAGTGCCTTGGGGAATCAAAAAAATAGTTCTGGTCTTCGATGGTGACCCTGTAGATACAAAAACATTTGTGCATTAGATCTCAGCGTAACCAGTACCAACTAATCACAGCTGTGGTGAGAGGTGTTCAAATAACTAAACATGCTGCAAATATTGAGATCAACTTGTAAGATAAGCACTGAAACGTTACATAAAAATACAGAAGTCTTGGCCTGTGTCTATTTTTTTCCAGAGTTATCATTCTGTCATATGATCAAAATAAATGTGCCAATACGACTGGATTGCGAAACAAGGAATGTGTCAGCTTGTTCAGAAGAACCAGATGCGGAAATAGCCGTCATTCTGTGTTCACATCTACACTTACATTTATGTATTAATTGCTACAACTTTTTTTATCATATTATACTAAACCATTAACTATTAATTATTTATTTAATTGGAATTAGGTAAACTCATACACCTATAATATAATATCTCTTTACATCTTTTTGAGTATATGAACATAAGAACTCCACCTAACATATTGTGAATTATATTGTAGATATATCAAATTTAAGCACAGACACTTCACTTCACTTCATTATTGGGTAATATGTCTGCTGTGAGTGTCTTTAACTTGTTAATAACTTTTAAAAACATAGGGTATATACTAACATATTTGACAATATTTATATACACATTTTCAATATTTAAATAAGGTTGTATTTTTATAGTCTGCCATTGTTAGTTAGAAATCGGTTACTGTTCAGGCATACGTTTCCTGAGATTTAACATCATTTACATTGAGGGGGACCCGGACCCAAGACAAACCGGTTACTCCATCAATTGATTTGGGTATTCAATGAATCAATCTTTTTTTTGGTTACATCCTAATAAGCAGCGTTCACCCAAAAATGAAAATTCTTTTGTGATTTACTTATCCTGATGTCATTCCAAATATGTATGACTTTCTTTTTTCTCTAAAACACAGAAGAAGATGTTCTGAAGAACGTTGGTTACCAAAGAACACTGGTCCCTTTTGACTTCCATTGTATGGACACAAAACCACTGAGGCGTTTATTTTTGAAAAAGAGTAAATGTTAAGACAATTTGTAGACGATTTTATTCAGCCCTGTAGCAAAGGTGTTCTCAAACTTAAGACTTTGCTTAGTAAGATAAAACAAAAACTCAAAAGTGGATGTATGTGTAGTTGGCTACTTACTCTCACTCTCAAGGTGCTCCGGTGTTCTGAGTCCCAACAGCTGTTTTCATTGTTCAGATCTGCACCCACATAACATTCTTCGCTAAGTCCTTTTTCTTCACAAATAATTCCTCACAGAATGACCCTGAATACAGCAAAAGTTCTGCTCCATCTTCCTTGATATGCTTTTCCCTTGTAATTTTTCTCTGCCTTGTGCGTCTTCTCAATCGTGTGATTCTTCTACTTCCTATTGCGAACAAAGTCCGACAAAATTTGTAAACTGCCGAAAAGCAAAGAGGGACGAAACAGAAAAATTCACGTCTCCTTTTTCTAGATTTCTTCTAAACTTCCTGTCAGCGATGCAGTCAGGAAGGGGCTGTCCAGGGTGGTCAGCCAACCCCTTGCAACCCCCCTCCAAACCGTACCCGTATATGCGCACACACAAACACACTTTGAATTCTCAATGTACGGAATAAACCTCATACACTACAGTACAATCTTCCTCGCTTATTTTTTCAACTTGATCATGGCATAAACAACGTCCGCAGATGTGTTAACCCCAGAAACAGAGCTGTGAGGAGGGAACATCCCTCCCCTCCCCCAGAGTCTTAGTGTGTCTGAAGTTAAACAACTCCAGATGCTCATTAACCCCTAAAGAAGTTCCATAAGATTTGCAGTCCGCATGCGTTTGCTTTTACGTTCAGGGGCAAATTGGATGCCATCCACCCCACCCTCTTCAAACACTCACATACATTGCTTTTACAATACTCGCAAAGAGCATCTTCACGCAACTTTGACTGCAAATGTCCACATTACACTACATGAGCACCCAGGGATGACATATTTGCAGTGCTGCCAAATGTACTGCACTTTAGTGTTTGCGTTATAGGGGCCAACTGCAGAAACTCCAGCTTTTAAAGGAATAGTTCACACAAATATTTAAATTCTATCAGCATTCATTCACCTTCTTGTCATTTCAAATTTGAATGACTTTCTTTGTCTGCAGAACACAAAAGAGGATATTTTGTAGAATTTTGGTAACCAAACTGCGTTGGTACCCTTTCACTTCTTTTGTACAGCGACAAAACTAATGCAAGTCAATTGGTGCTGCCATTTTTCACTTACCAACATTTTTCTAAGTATCTTCATATTCATTTTTGGGTGACCTCTCACTTTAAGACAAATAAATGAGTTAGCCTATAATATCATATTATGAATATAATACTACTGTATTATGCAGAGTAATACTGTATAAAGTATTTGTTTTCTATATTTGTTGTCTCATAACTTGACAGTTTTATAAAAAACAATGAAATGTTATTTGGGTCATAAATAGGCTTTTAAATACCAATTTTACATAAAGAGTGTAAGTGTTTTACAAGTGTACTATGAAACTTAAAGCTTGCTGCAGATGCTTCCTGTTAATGATGTGTGACTTCCACAAGTGAGTGATCTTGCAGAAAAAAAAGACTACGTGCTCGCCACCTTGACCTCACTACGCTGCTATTTTAAGGTCATGAATGTTGTTTGGGTCTTAGCTCTGCAGTTAAATATTTTTATATGATCGTGTTTAATGTATGTCAGTACAATAAGTAGATGTAGAGTAGATAAACTGAGGCCGGTTGAGTCTTGAAAGATGAGAAAAGTGGACTCCGTGGGTCGTAGGAGGATAAAAAAGGGGGCAATGTGTGAACATTAATGATGATTATCATGGAATCTTGAAGGGTTGAGACTGAGTCATTCTTCAGTCCAGGAGACTAGGTCACCGTTTCCACTTAAGTCTCTTACAGCTGATGCCAGTTCAGCAGAAACAGCCGTGAAACTTCCCAAATCACTGTAGCACAGCATGCAGGCCGGAAGAGGACAGCTGTTTCACACAGGCAAAATAATTTTATATTTAGCAGTTTATGAACACATGTTTGCACAGCACAAGGTGAAGAAATAGTAATGCTGGAAATTTCACTACGTAGTACTTGGACTATATGCGACTTAATAAATGTAAAATAATATATCTAAATGTTATTATCGACCAATACCTATACCATTCAATATGGCCATTTGTCGACCGATATGGATCCCTGCCTGTGTGTACTTGTATTCATCCTTAAAAACTTTTGCATGTTTACAAATCCTTACATACGTTCTGTATTTAGCTCTGCATTTGTATTTGTTTCAATAGACTACAAACAAATCTAAGAGGGGGCTGGACCTGAACTGCTTGATATACTTTCATACGAGAAGTAAAATTAGATAAGCCACAGAAAATGATGTGGTTGAGCAAAGTAGATCACTATACAACATACATAGCAAAAAACAAAGCAGTGAAAACAGGGGTGCTTTAAGATCCAGCAAAATGTTTGTGAGATTTAAAGTCTTCATACATTTTAGATTTTACTATCAGAAACACAGAATAAGGCTAGAAAAATGCTAACATAAAAAAAGCTTCAAGTTACGTTGGCCTGCCCTAAAGTCGGGGCCTACATTCAAAAACCTTTAAAGAGTAAATATTACAATGTCCTTAAAATGACATTTCATGCAGTGTGTTGGTGTGTGTGAATGTAATCAGTCTGGCAAGTTGTACAGCTGAACAAACAAAGTTTTTGGCTTGAGAATGAAGGAGTAGACTCTGAATCATGCGAACGAGTCGTCTGTCGTTCTAATTTCCGTTCCGAGGCAGATTTCCGTCACTCCAGGTGCGTTCGATTTGGCCGTAAGTGCACTGCGAAGTGGACTTCACAGGGTATTCCGCCATCTTTAGTGAGATTGCAACCCGAAGGGAGCGATGGAAGGACACTGCGAATGGCGTAGGAAGTCAGGGAACATCGATACATCACTTCGCCAGAAGTGGAAAATCACCTAACTGTCATTGCGTGCGCCGTAAAGCGTGTGAGAAAAAAACAAACGAGATTTCGTATGACTTTTGTTCATTGTGAAAGTTTATTTAATTATAGTTAATACTGTGGTTTGCTTCACGTACATATGTTATTTTACTATTTGTAGCATTGTTATTATTTAGGCTACACACTCGAGATGATGAATGTATTTATTTGTGTTGATATTTTATTGTGCAATTAAAAAGTAGCTTTTATACTGTATGTATGTAAGGATTCATCCATTTAGCTATTATTACACAAACTAATGTAAACATGGTGTGCTGCAGAAATTTACCTCAGGACTGTTTACGGCTGAATGACACAAAATAAAATAATAGCTAGATGAGACCGAGATGACAATGGATTTATAGCACTTCTTCACATAATTGACCAAATTAAAATTTATTTTTATATTGCATAACAGTAGAGTTTCAGATAATCAAAGCTGCATCAGTCAGATAATAAATGCAATCATAAACAAATGTTAAGATTATATTGATTAGATACATAATGCGTGTTACTTTCATGTATATTTCTATTAAATCTAAAAGTAAAGTTACAATATTTATTTATATTATTATCTCCGCAACGGTAATGTTGCCTTCCTTTGATGACGTTGCAGGGCAAACGTTCACTTTAACCCAGGGGAGCTGGATGAGTCAGAGAGAAGTAGAGGGGACATTGTCATGTCTCCTGCGTAGCAAAGAGGTCTACTTCTGCTTCGTACAATTTTTCCCAGGTTTGTTTGACTACTTCAGGGTGGAGTTTCCATTCCCAGCTTGTCTGGACAGCAAGTCTGCTCGCACATTCATTTGCCATGAGATGCCTCTAAGGGACAGGACTTTGCCCTCTGCCCAGGGCAGGATCTGCTGGGCCAGTTTGTTCAGGTGATGCGACCGCAGCCCGCCTTGGTGATTTATATAAAAGACTACTGAAGTTTTGTCCACCCGCACTAGGACATCGTAGCCTCATAACTAGCTGAGAAATTATTTCAGGGCCCGAAATACAGCCATCATTTTGAGGCAATTGATGTGTCAAGCGATCCAGATCCCTTGGGCTGGACGGCCAACTTAGACCACACCCCAACCCGTAAGGCATTCGTATGTCATTAGCATCTTGCGACGACAACACGGGCCGAGACTGGGACCTAAAGTCAGAAACCGAGGTCTGAACCACATAGAAAGGGTGCGAAGCCCCGGGCGCGTCACCCTTATATGCCTCTGGGTGCATATAAGTCCCATATAACCCAGAGATACATTGTATTTTTCATAGGGGAAAGAACGCTCTTTTTGACGTTGAGTCTCAATCCGAGAACTTTGAGATGAGCTAGGCAACATCCCGATGTCGAAGCGCTTGCTCTCGAGACTGAGCTAAAATCAGCCAGTCATCTATGTAATTCAAAATGCATATGCCCCGGAGTCGCAGAGGAGCCAGAGCTGCACCCATGCATTTTGTGTAGGTGAGGGGTGACAAGCCTAGGCCGAATGGAAGAACCCGATACTGGTAAGCTTCGCCCCCGAAAGCAAACCTCAAGAATTTTCTGTGTTGTGGCAAGATCTCTATGTGAGAGTATGCGTCTTTGAGATCGATCGTCACAAACCAGTCGTGACACTAATTTGAGACACAATCATCTTGATTGTCAACATTTGACCTTTAGCGTCTTTAGGTGGCGGTTCAATCCGCAAAGATCTAGAATTGGATGCAACCCCCCATCCTTCTTGGGAACTAGAAAGTACCGTTTGTAATAGCTTGACTCTCTGTCTGAT
Organism: Triplophysa tibetana; assembly: GCA_008369825.1. Taxonomy (NCBI): domain Eukaryota; kingdom Metazoa; phylum Chordata; class Actinopteri; order Cypriniformes; family Nemacheilidae; genus Triplophysa; species Triplophysa tibetana. The sequence continues at coordinate 12,040,813 of CM017907.1, read as the reverse complement.
AGGGGAACATGTTCTATGGCCCCTTTGTCCAGCAGAGATCGGGGCATCAAGGAGGAAGACCCGGTCCCTGTCCTTGATGCTCCTCCCCTCGGCCACCCGACGGGTATCTGTCATCTAGCTTTGAGCATTTGGGTGTCTTTGTTTAGGCGGCCAGTCACCGCCCCGAGAAGCTCGTCAAGCACTTTCGTGTCATGAGAGGAACGCCCTGACACGCCCTCCAACCCCGCAGAAACAAGGGATGCTTCGTCATCTGCCCGGTCCGAAGAAGTGCCAGGACACGCTTCGGAAGCAGACGCGAGGACATTGCGGCTCAGCAAGCGCAAAGGATAAACGGCCTCCTCTTCCCGTGCCCCCGCTAGATCAAACCGCAAACCCCAGGACGAGTGAGAGGTGGCTCTGTCTTTTTTAAAGAAAGAAAGCCGAGCACGGAGAACCCGGGTTGCCGAGCACATCACAGTGTTCGCACTCTCCCTCCAGCCCTAGGGTAGCATAGCCACCCTAAAAACTCAATCCAGATCGGAGAGGAGCCTCTCAGAAGGAGGAACACATCTCCTCTCTGAATCAGACATGACTTATATCAGTAACCTTTTTTTTAAATATAAGATAAGGCTAAGTCACAGTGCTTAGACACTTTAAGTCTATATTTACATTTTACATTTAGTCATTTGGCAGACGCTTTTATCCAAAGCGACTTACAGTGCACTTATTACAGGGACAATCCCCCTGGAGCAACATGGAGTAAAGTGTCTTGCTCAAGGACACACTGGTGGTGGCTGCTGGGATCGAACCAGCAACCTTTTGATTACCAGTTCAGTGGTATATTGTGGATACTCTAGTATTCAAACTCCGAACTACTTCAATATTTCGCAAGTAATACACACACATTCAACACAAAGCGGCCCTCGAAGACAAAGAAACCTGAAGACGTTTTTGCGCGACACGTATTTATAACCTGCAGGTGCTGGTGTAATTAGCCACGTCACCTTCAGAGGTTATTTAAAGGTAAAAATTAAAGTGTTTGACACACCTGCTTCACATCCGGTCGAACAAATATTTTTCTCCCATAGCGTTTGAAACTCAGCATCAAGTGTAGTTTTTGATATGGAACAAAGCTTCCATGTAATGCCTGGCTACAATTCCATTTGCAACACTGCACGCTGTAGACCAATCACAGCACACTAGACCATCTGACCAATCAGATCAGAGTAGGCTGGGATTAGACAGATGAATCACCAAACTATTTATTTCAGATTCTGAGAGACAGTCATAAGGGAAGGTAATAATAACTGCCTATTATTAGAAAATGAAAGTGTTTTTACACCATCTAGGCCTATGTACGTAAAGTTATTGTTGAACAGTCCATAAATCAAAGTAGGGTATTTACTCTTTAACATCGCTTTGTTTGCACAGAGGTTATTGGTTTTGATTGCCTATAAAGATAATAAGAAAACACCTCGAATCCCCATTCTTATCTTATCTTTTGGGGTTAGAATTGTCAAACAATCTAACAGCACCATCTGCTGGTTAGCTCAGGTCTCCATTACACAAATTCAGAAACCTGAAATTCGAGTACACAAATACAGAAACCTGAAGAGATGGTGCTTTATTTTGTTAATCACTACAATGATTCGCGTTTACATTTTTACAAAGATTTAGAAATTCGTTATTCCAACCCACTACTAAAAACAATGGTAATGGCCTTTTCTATACCTTAATGATTTTTTTGGCTTTCTTTGTAGCAGCCTCAACACGATCTGTAGATTTTTCAACCTAAAAAGCAAAAAGGCAAAATTAGGAACAAGCCAATATAAATGTTAATGAGCAAATAAGCACAACATCAAGTAGCAAACAAATGTCTAGAACATATTTTTTATGTTTAATAGTTCTTTCATATTACACAAACTCTCAAAACTTTCTGACTTGACAAATCAGATATGATCTATAAAATATTATTTTTATAATAATATTTTTTATAATAATTCATCAGATATTGATACAGTAACTGTACCTTGTCAGTGATGCTGTCAATGGTCTTGTTCTGTGTGTCGAGCTCCTTGTTCATGTCAATGGCCATTTTCTTCAGAATCCCAATAATGCTGCCCACCTGCTCTAGATTCTCCTCTATCTCTTTTTCTTGAGCATCATTTGATATTCTTTAATAAAATCAAAAAGACATACATTTTTACAAATCTATTAGGTAAGCCTATGTGTAGTACATACAAATCAGCATTGTATGGATCTAAAAACTCAAAACACCTGCTAGTGCATTTTATCACACATTAAAAAGTGCAGTTAGTCCATTGTAATTGTAACTTAATAATGCACCTCTGCCCATGAACTCTAAAGGGACAAAACAAATTACTATGACACTGAAAATGACTATTATTACTAAATTATACGACAAAGTAAAAGTACAAAGTATAATCTAACATAAAATAATCTTCTCTAATGTCTATTTATAAACATAAATATATATATAAAAATATATATACTGCATATATATATATAATGACAATTTAAGCGGTTTCTTGTTTTCACTTCCACTTTTCTCCGATAGAACATTTGCATTTTGGGGGGGGTTCAAATCAACGTTTGATTGAAAAATCAAAATAAAATACTAAGTAAGACATATTCCATTCTTTTGTGGAATCTCTACCTCTCTGGACAGGGTAGGGACAGAATCATGTCCTGCGGTTGTTTTGTGTGGAGACACGTGGCTTTTTTTGTTACTGTAACAACCAGGCAAATGTAAGTCAGAGACCGAACACCACAGGGACCAGTATGAAAGCTTTATTGCATTAAAACCATAAATACACTCCAATCCAGCACATTACCCCCATTAGTCAAGGCTTGTTTCAATCTCCCAGCCAACAGCGATCCCTGAAGACAGGAGACACAGAGTTCGATCTTGCACGGGGTCAGGCAATAGTCCAGGGTTCAGATGCACCAGCACAGTAAATGCTGCAGCTGTAGCAGTCACTCAGATCTCGCACGTTGTCAGGCTATAATCCAGGTTTCAGTGGCACCAGCACAGGGTTTGCAGCAGCACTAGCACGTTGTCAGCTATAATCCAGGTTTCAGTGGCACCAGCACAGGGTTTGCAGCAGCACTAGCACGTTGTCAGGCTATAATCCAGGTTTCAGTGGCACCAGCACAGGGTTTGCAGCAGCACTAGCACGTTGTCAGCTATAATCCAGGTTTCAGTGGCACCAGCACAGGGTATTCAGCAGCACTAGCATGTTGTCAGCTTTCGCTACGAATCAGGAGCTCTCCTAACCAACAAAGAAGGCCCTCACTGACTAGCTCTATTAACTCCCCCTCTATCTAGCTACCTGTCTTCACCGCCGGAGACACTAATTATCTCGAGCAGCCGTTTAGCGTGTCACCCACAATCGAGCTCCCGAACCACAAGCAGCCCCTCCAACAGTCTTTTTATCAGCCTTTTAATCCGCAGCACCTTTACACTTCAATTACCTTAGTCCCCACCCCTCATTAACTCCAAGACACCTCCACTGTACTCCCTTACATCACACTACCCCCCCTTAACAGAGAAGATTCGTCCCCAAGTCAAAGGGCAAATTCATAATCCAACAATCGGGTAGGTAACTTCTTAGCCCGGGGCATCCTTCCTCCCCCAAATCCATGATCTGTTATAGATGTCCCACCGATAGTCGACACATCTGTCTTCAGCCTAGGAGTCGTCCCCAGAACAGAAGCACCCGAGGAATCCACCTGCACGCTCAGATTAGGCCGCCCACCGGAACCTCCCGCAACCTCTGAAGACCCTGCTCCCTCGTCAGACAGCGCCACATCAGGATGTGGAATTAGTCCCTCCGCCTGGTCGGGAGCCAATGAAGGATCCGTAGACAGCACCGGGCCAGCATTCAGCGCCCCGTCGGGAAGCAACTCAGTGTCTTGAGACATCTCCGGGTCAGACATCCGCTCAGGATCAGACAGCAGCCCCCTCTCTTCATTTCCACCAGTCGTTCGACAACCTTCCTCTCTCTGCCACTCCGGTACCCCTGCAAATGAGTTGGAAACATATGGCTTGAGGCGATTAAAATGTAAAACCCTCTCGGTGCCCTTTTCTTGAGGCGCTATCCTGTACAGAACCTCCGTTACATGCTCCAGGACAACAAAAGGCCCCACAAAACTTCTCTGTAACTTCGGGCACACCCCCCGTTTACGCGCTGTATTTTTCACCCACACCAGCTCTCCTTCTGTTCTTGTCTTATACATCTGCAACAACCTGCACAACTCTGAAAATAATGTGGACTCAAAGTTTCGCCCTTGATCCGAATGGATACTACGGGGGACCCCAAACTTACACACCCACTCCCGCACCAAAACAGTAGCTATTGTCACTGCTTCTTGATTTGGCAGGGCAAACGCTTCAGTCCACTTAGAGAAGTAATCCCCGATCACCACAATGTACTTATTCTTTCCACCAGTCAAAGGTAAGGGTCCCAAAATATCAATTGCCACACGTTCAAAAGGCCGCGAAGCAATTGTAGATTGCAAAGGGGCACGACGATTTGGGACATCCCCTTTCCGAGAAGCACACTCCGTACACTCCCTACACCACTTCCTCACATCCCCAAACCAGCCAGGCCAATAAAACCGATCTTTCACCTTTGCCTGTGATTTTTTGCACACATAAATGGCCACCGGTAATAGAATTGTGTAGCATCTTTAGCACATCTGGAATCATTCCTTCTGGAAGGACCACCTGAACCTTTGACGCCGTATCTGTATAACTCGGCGGATAACGCACAAGTTGCGCTCGTTCAAAACCAAGTTGCCCCCAAACAGGTAAAAATCCCTTCACCAAGCCCAGACACCTGTGGAAGCCCAGGTGTCTGGGCTTCCACACACCCTTCCTCCCCCTTCAATCGTAACTGTGCTACCACCTGCAAAATCGTATCCTTCCTCTGTGCCGTAACCAGTTCATCATCGGTCTCTCTCTCTTCAGATGGAGTCACTTCACGCACAGCCCGAACAGAGGCATTTCCCAGACCCCAGTCTTGATCACTTCCCCACTTAGCATCCAACTGGGGCAACCGTGAAAGCGCATCTACATTAGCATGTTTCTTCCCCGGCCGGTGCACAATTTTATATTGAAAGTTAGCTAAATGTTCGATCCATCTAGCCAGCGGCCCCTCCAGACCCTGAAAATTATGCAACCACCTCAAAGAACTATGGTCCGTCCGCAACATAAATTCCTTACCCGCAAATGATGTTTGAAATATTTGGTGAAAACCACCAAGCTAAGGAACTCGTTCTTTGAACGCATACTTGCGCTCCTGCTTCGTTAACGCTCGACTTGCATATGACACAACCCGCTCCGCCCCATCTATTTCTTGGGACAGAACGCCCCCAATGCCCACATTACTGGCATCTGTGTCTAAAATAAATGGTCTCCGCGGGTCAGGGTATGCAAGAACCTGAGATGACACCAAAGCTGCTTTAAGCTGTACAAATGCATGCTGGCATTCATCATCCCATTTACATTTTCGGCCCTTCTCTGTAAGACGATGTAATGGCCGTGCAATTTCAGCAAATCCTTGGATAAATCGCCGGTAATAAGATGCCAAACCCACAAAACTTCTCACCTCTGATTGATTTCTCGGTATGGGCCATTGCTTTACCACATCTATTTTTGCAGGGTCAGTTCGTACTCCATCGGCAGTTATAACATGCCCCAAATAACTAACCCGTGTAGAAAACATCACACATTTAGATGGCTTAACCTTCAGATTCGCATGCCGTAATTTACCAAGTACCTCCTCAAGCCGTTGCACATGTTCCCCAAATGTTCTCCCGAAAACAATAATGTCATCTAAGTAGACCAAACAAGTAGTCCATTTCAAATCCGTCAACACCAAATCCATAAGACGCTGGAAGGTACTAGGTGCATTAGATAGTCCAAAGCTCAGAACATTAAATTCAAACAGGCCCTGTCGCGTTGAAAATGCGGTCTTATCCCTATCTTTGGGATCCACCTCGACCTGCCAATACCCACTGGCCAGGTCAAGAGTGGAAAACCAGCAGGCGTGAGCAAGACTGTCCAATGCATCATCTATTCGCGGTAAAATATACGCATCCTTCCTCGTTACATCATTGAGCCGCCTATAATCTACACAAAATCGTAAGGTCCCATCCTTTTTACGCACCAGAACCACCGGGGCTCCCCACGGACTACACGAAGGCTGTATGATTCCATTCATCTGCATATCCCTGATATTCTCCGCCACTTCCGTTTGTAAATGCAGAGGGACCCGCCGCGGGGATACCTTAATAGGCTTCGCCTCCCCATTATCAATCTGATGCGTTATTATTTTGGTCCTCCCTAAATCAGCATTATTTGCACTAAAAACGGAAAGATTTTTACCCAACAGCTCACGTACTGCACGCATCTCACTCTCCCCAAACCCTTTTTCCCGTAAGCGTAACCGATCTAACAGCATGTCCACCGTATTCATAGGATTCCCACAATCCCCACCTCCCTCCTCTACCTCAGCGTCACAGAATAATGTCCCAACTTTCATTCCACGTTTTAAAATACGAGTATCCTCTGTAACATTAATAACACGAACGGGCAAAAGACCCTGTTCCACCTTATACACCACTCTAGCCACCAAAAGATCACAGTGGGCATTAAGAGAGGTAGATGGCTCCAACATGCCCTGCGAACCATCAACGACCCCCTCTACCGCCCCTGTGATTAGGACCTCACTACGAGGGGGAACAGATGTATCCACATGCACCATAACCTCGCGTACCTGTGCATCCCTATCGTTGGCAAAAATAAGAGGTATTTATTTCGCCATTAATCGGCAGCTCTTTTGCTCGAGGTTAATAACAGCACCGAATTTTAACAAAAAATCTGCACCAAGCAGAATTTCCTGTGGCTCCACATCTGCCACCAGAAACTCTGCTATCACCCCTAATGAGTCAAACTGACATACAGTCTGCCAACGTCCCAAAATCGGCAGTTCTCCCCCACTAACCACCCTGACCACACCATCATGACCCTCCATCAGTAATGGTCAGCCACCTCTGCTTGGGTATTATTGAAACCTGGGCACCTGTATCAACCAAAAGCTTCACATCACACCCACCTAGTATGGCGGCCAGATAGACCCCAGGATAGCTCTGGAACGGTGAGGCCAATTTACAAAATTGTTCCCGGGTTGGGGCAGGCATTTGGCCTAACGTGCCTGCCGCCTCCCGTTTCCCGATAGATAAGGACACTCTCTCCTCAAATGCCGATTGCACCCGCATTCCCAACACCCCCCCCACTAACGGCTAAGCTGTTCTACTTCCGCTCATCGTTGTTACCAAGGACTCGCCGCTATTCTTCTGCAGGGGTGCATCTCTGTTTAGTTGTATTTAAGACAAAGTGCATACCATGACAAGTAACTTTAGAATTAAATTATTTTAAAATATTGTTGTTTTAATAAATTACAAAAAGAACAAGATTTATCTGCCTATTCTCAGTATCTTACAAAGTTCTGAGCGTTTATATATATTTTATTTATTTATACATCCCAAACAAGTTCCTTTGTGTCACAAAACCAGATAGGCCTGTCCTGGCTTGTCCAACCTATCACAAGTAGCATATTTACCAATATCCAAGTGAGAAGCATTGCTCAGTTTACCTTGGTACAGCTGCTTAACTTCTATCTGCCCATGTTTGTGGGACCTTGTACAAACTTGGTATTTTACATATTTAACTAGGTGCTATAATATAAATTATAATGTAGTGTATTTTTTTTTTTTTTGCCTTTATTAACAGTACAGTTACAGGACAGGAGACGTGTGTGAGAGAGGGAGTGGGATCTGGAAAGGCCCACGAGCCGGGACTCGAACTCGGGTTGCACTACCATCAGGGCTATCGCTCAAGAACCAGATTTCAAAACCAGCAATAACGAGAAGCTGTTGCTTCATCTTTCTTACCACCAGATGACAGTCAATTGAATCAAGTTTTTAAGCTTTTAACACAACATCTAACTATATTAAAATATAAATGTGTTAAAATAAGTAATGTAGCAGTACTATCTACTATTAGGTCTGTACATTTCTCTGCAAACACATGATTAAATCACAGGACAAAAAAATCGGCCTAGTACTCTCAATAGACTGGATAAAGACAGAATAGTTCAGTTAGTTCATCATAATGAATCTCAGCTCTTGAAGGCAATGGGGCTGTGAATATTTTCCCCTATAGCCACCCTCATGGGTTAGAAAATATCCAGTCATTGGACGGGAGAAAGATGGGAGTGGAAAAAAGCATAAGAATCAAACCCATGAAGGTGTACCTGTGTTAATGACAAATTTCCATTCAATGACAATGTGAAAGGACAAAGTATAATAACGGAAATTAAGCTCTGGTTTTATAATTCTCTATACATTTATAGTGAAAGCAGTCTTCTTTTTCCTTCGCTTTCTATTCTCTGTGAGAACATTTTCTTTCACTATGAGTTTTGCTGGAAGTTGACAACACCATCTACAGTAAACAAGTTAAAATGAAACAAAAGGAAACAAATATAAAACAATACCTCATCTGGTACTCTGTTGATTTGTTCTGAGCTTTGCTCCATCCTGCTGGATTTTAACTCTGTCGCTACGTTCAGCACTCTAAGAAAAGTCAAGAAGTTACTAAGTTGATGAGAGTTATTTCAACACTTCAGAATTACATTCTCATAATTTAATAATAGTAACCATACTATGTTTAGTCTTAAACCAGCAGAACAGTCAGACATTTTCATTTTATGAAGTTAAAGAAGCACTCATAACCATATAAAACACTCTTCCAACCATTTTGCATGTATAAATAAAACACCTATAGTATCGGTTAACACCACTTACCATTAATGTCTCAAATCAGCACAATGCGACGGATGTTGTGGTTGACGGCAAATTTCTCAATGATGCGTTCAGCATCTAGTTTCTTCGAGTTTTTATGGACAAAAGTGCTAAGTTGCCGTTTCTCAGATGTGTCTTTAAGCGTCGGAGACAGGAAAAAGATCTCTCACATGAGGCAGATGTCACAGGAAGTGTCAGGGATATAGACATAAGTTTGTAAAGCTCCATAAAGGCATCTTTATATGGTTCCAGAAGAAACAAAAATACTCATCCATGGCACAAGAAACCGCAACATTTTTTTTAAATGTCATTACTCCTATGCCAGCGTAGGTGCAACTCATGTTACGTGACGTTAAGTTAAGAAGTAAATGTTTTTACATTTCATTTATTCTTTTAAATTATTTACTAAACAAAACATTAGAACGCAGTCTTTTGATATAAAATATTTACGGGTGCTATGAGGGAGCTTTGGCCTTCCTTCAGGAAGCTAAGGCACCTGCTAGCCCCTCTCTGGCGCCGCTTATGTGTACAAAAATGCATATAGTCCCTTAAAAATATTTTATTATTGGGCTAAGCGCCCTGCAAATTTGCCCCACAGCTTATTTAAAATATACGATTTAAAACATGAATAAAAGATGCCTAGAACACTGAAAGAATCCCCACTTTCTATCATTGTACTTTATCATGAAGTATAAAGGTTTAATCCCTCAAAAACCTTTTGTTTCTGGATTTTTGTGTAGTTCCATGTTCAATCTATGATTAACTAATAATAAAAAATGATCATATCTTGGTTATATTACACATGTTCGTTTTTGTTCTGTTATTCCCTAACCCATTTTCACCTCTGAAAACCATAAAATGTTCCACAGGTCATATTTAGAATCTAAAGATTCATCAACTTGGTCTGCTGAAGCCAAGTGAATATTTTTTTTCTTCTAATTTTTCTTTTTGTATGATATTTTAGCTAAGACTGGAAAAGGTCGGCCCGAACATGCAGTCCTGTTACCTAAATTATTTATATAAAAAAATGGCAAATCACTACAATTTGCTGTGTGTTTTTTACATGGTGTTTAATGTTCCATCAGATGTGATATTTATCTCTTTTGTCTTATCCTTCTAGAACCACCACAGCAAAGACATTTGGAAAGCTGGAGAGAACTGATCTTCGTACAGCTGCTGTTGGACCTAGTATGATCTTTGTAGAAGATATTAATGGGTCATTATTATAGAAGTCTTTTTCTAACTTACTGTTGAGCAAACTTACGACGACGGGAAAACAGTTTCAAACGCAAATGTTTTTAAAAGAAAATGAATTTATTAGATCGAAATTAAGAGATGATAATAAGCGCCATACATAAAACTATCAGCAATACTTGAACAACAGAAACATGATGGTTCGAAAATGCGCTTCATGTTTCTGACCACCAGATGGCATTAAATTGAACCCGGTATAAAAGCGTAACATTTTACATCTTAGCATCTTGAGACAAAACAATCGCAAAGTATATTTTAAAATATGTCGGTACAAGTTGTTTTCGATCAAGAAACCACTAACATTGAAGTTATTTTAAGGGATTAGGCTTAAGCCCTGTCTGGGAAACCACCCTATAATGTGTTACAATAAGCACTGAAGTAGCACCCTCTACTGTTAAACCAAGGTCTATACACTTCTCTGCAAACAACTGAAATAAATCATAGGACAAATAAAAGTGATTATACAGTATATGCTTTATTAGAAATACAAAACGAAATGTTCTATTGCTATATAGCATGGTAAATGATGCAATTAAAAGGACACTACCGTATATTTCCCCAAAACATTGAACCTGACTAACTGTATTCACAAGGTCCATTTACATTCCAAGATAATTTAATATGAGTATAATCAGTCACATGAACAGCTAAACAGAAAAAAATAACATAAGATCCAAACATCATAGGATTAGCCCGAACACAGATCAAAGGCTATTAGGGCAGCATACACGAACCTTCAGGGGTTCTTTCACAAGTCTTATGCCACACATTGAAATTAGTGATACAATAAGCCAGCAGTGACTTAAGTGCAGAGAGAGCAACGATTAAAACTCAGTAAATGTATTTGATCCATTACTGTGTTTCCAGCATATTTGTGTCACATGTTAGGGGTGAAGACTTGATTGTACATGAGGTTTTGTAAATATATGTATATGTGCACATAAGCATATATCCGGCTATTTCCAAATTGCAATTTAAAGGCACAAATGGCATTGTAGGAACCGAAGTCCTTCACTGCAATAAAGCAGAAAATGTGTGTAATAAGGCAGTGTAAACCAAACTTCTGAGCGAGGTTGTTTCGGTCTATTCTTTACAGAAGTTTGTTGGCTCTCTGGTTGGCTTCATCAATGCGAGCTTTATTCATATCAGCCTGGGAAAAAGAATTAAGAAAACATTTTGTAAAATAATATTAAACAGTAATACATATTTGTTATAGAGTGAAACCAAATATTCTGTGAAATAAAAAGCTTCATAGTTATCATCTCAAGAGCCTCAATGCACCAAAGACAAAATAAACTAATCAATAAATGAAGTTCATTAGCCCTCTGGGCATCTGATAGAGTAGATTTACCTTATCAGTGATGCAGTCAATGGTCTTGTTCTGTTTTTCGATCTCATTTCCCATGTCTAATGCCAAATTCTTTAGATTTCCAATGATGCCGCCCACCTGATCTAGATTTTCCTCCATCTCATCTTCTCGAGCATCATTTGTGACTCTTAAGAGAAAGCAAAATTGTTAATAGAGGGCGCTGGTACATTGCATGATTCTGGGAGTAAAGAATATGCAATATGTTAAAGAGTTTTACTTTAAAGTAAGTAAATCACAATTGTCAATGTGCTTGCCTCGTATGTTATAGCCAGGAGTTTATTTAAGTTACAATTATATGTATATGTGACATAAAATGGCACAAAACAGAATCAGCTTCAATATTATGCACAGGACTGAATCTCAGTCAGACTTTAGGATATTGCCTCAAGACCTGGTACAGTCTAATTCTACCTAAAACCATTGAACCAGCTCTTTCCCTTTAGTTGAGGATATATTGTTAACCGAACAGCGGACGGCACACATTCACTTGTTTTTGCTTTGCATTATGGCAAATCTTATATTCTACAGCAGTGGTTCTCAAACTGTGGTACGCGTACCACTAGTGGTACTTGAAGAGACCCCGGATAGTACATTACACGACAGAAAATTAAAAACTCTATAATTTCATTTACATTTGCTGTTTTAAATTCAATTTAATACATGATAGATAAATCGTAATACATTTCAGCCTTTATGCAATTTTACTTTATGTTTTTTTGGTCGATGTAACTAAGGCGCGTGACAGGCAGCTTAAACACAGAACGGGAGCAGACAGACGCTTGGGAGTCTCTCACTCTCTCTCTTCTGATGAGCTGCGTGTAAATTAAGCTTTTCATGTATTTATGAACTCGAACCGCTGTTTAAAGCAGTAAATCCTGTAAAGCGCTAATTCAACGTCTACTTCTACTCAAGGTTAAATCAGTGGAGCGTGGGCCTCTTTGATAAAAGCCGCTGCAGTAAAATGTAAGTCTCTGTTTGTTATATAAAGCTGTTCTCTCGATGTTTAAGTATACATATATTTATTAACACATTGTTTGTCTTCGTTAATATGGGTTTGTAGTCTTTCTGCAAGTCCCCACATTGCTAATAAATCCCCCCTAATAGTAATTTACAGAGCCCTGTTTACAATGCACTACAGAAAAGGGTTTGTCCACTATTACCGTTGACTAACTTGAAAATCATGTTCTTTAGTTTGAAAACAGCTGGTAAATAAAAGTGTTTGTATTATTAATAATACTGTACGTTAGAATTGAAGACGAGGTGTAAATATAAAGATTCACTATTAATTTTGTGCTTATTCATATTATTTTCTATGGCGGTCATTAGGTGGTACTTGAACAACTAATTTTATTAAAGATGGTTCTTGATCTGAAAGGTTTGAGAACCTTCTACAGTGTTTCCTACAAAAAGCTTCATTCGAATTGCAGAGAGCCTTAGGCTTTGTGAAAAATTTCAAGAGTGAGCTTAAACACAAGGAAGGAGTCAAAGGCTACTTTTGGCTCAGTAACCAGATCTAAACATAAAGAGGTTAAAAATCAACTTGTCCACACAGGTTCAAAGTCTGGTAAGCTTTTCTTTTTCAGTGAATCACAGGAAAGATGCTACACAGGTCCGTATGATGGCATTTTAAGAAGGCCCCAAGCTATTTTGAAAGTATACAGCATTGTGATCGTAATTATTTTAAATATTACATTCAAATGTCCTGGAATATGCTACACATTCCAAAACACCCAATTCTTCAGCTATACAACTCACACAAAACTAAAGCCGACCGCCTATACCCTGTTTCACCCTCACCTTTTGATGTAGGGACCGGAGGCACCAGCTGACCCGCCATTACGAACGGCGGTCGGCTGGTTGGAGACCACACCCCCTTCTTTCCCCCCTGTGCTGGAGTTGTCGATTCCTGTGCCCCAAGTGCGCTTATACCGGTTGTCACTCTCAATGGACGACACTCTGAAACAACATAGCTGTATGTAAGATTCCCAGATTACCGGTCAAATACACAGAGTAGATAACCTATAATAATTTGAAGCCAGAAGCTAGAAGTTGAGTTAATAACTAACCTGTCACATGGGCACACGCACAAGCCGCAGCATTTGGAGAGATCAGTGATGTTCTTCTCGGCCTGCCTCATATCTTGATTGATTTGATCCATTCCTTGGTCGACACGCCTGAGTTGCTCTGAGCGAGTCAAAATACAAAAATGAGACAATCTCATCTAACAGGGTCGCAGCCTTATAGCCCTTCAGATTATTATAACACATAATATTTAAAGCTTAGAAAGACTTCTGAAGACATACTAAAGGAGATGTAACTCACCTCCTTGCTCGTCTAGCATGACCATTGTTTTTACCCCCGTATCTCGGCTCTGAAAACACACACAAACTTTAGGTTCAACTCTAAGTAAGAAAGGGGAATTGGGATCATAGTAGATCTTCAAAATCCTTTTTCTATTAAGTATTCAGGCTTCACTGGACCACTTACCTCTTCTGCCATCTGTAGCATTCGCCTGGTGCTTTCAAGTGACTGAAAAAATGACAAATATTAAAAATAGCAAATCATTTTAGTAATACAATGAAGTATCTATTCTAGTGAACATAAATTTGGGTTCGGTATGCAAATATCAAAATGGGAAGAACACAATGTGTTTCTTTGACACATAAGGTCTATGTGTGCTAAATGTCAAGACTCTTTGCAGTCATTTCAGAAATGGATTCAAAGTGTAAAAAACAGAATGAAAAAAGAAAAGTTGGCAGAGAAGAAATTAGAAATGCCAGTGTCATGAAATTAAACCGTGCAAAGGAAAACAAGAATTAAACATGAGACGTGACATGATTGTGGAAACATGAAACTGTTTTATCGAAGGCTGGGCAATATATCTAAAAATTATATCTTGATGTTTTTAATACTTTGGTCAACATTAAGTTTATCTGAAATTAATCATCTTTTCAAGCAAACTGCTCTTTATATGAAGCAGACTGAAAATGTTTAATTAAAGAGATGAATCAATGAATCTCTTCTGCTTCGTAAGTTGATGCTATATTAAGTATCTGCCTTAATTCTCTCATATTTTACATCACAACAAGACTGTGAAACTGGTCTTTGGGAAACTACAGCCAGCATTTAAACATTGCAATATAAACGATATAAAATATGAATGCAAAATCGCTGCAAACAGGTCTATACTGTGACAATAGGCAGATATCACACATCACTAGATAATACCATCAAAGAAATTCCCTTTTGATCAGACACGATGGCTGCTCAAACACAAATTCTCATAAACTAATTAAAAAAATAGAAGCCTTAATGGAAGGGTGGGAGTTTGATGAATCTCTAGTTTACCCCCAGTCAACCATGATGTGACGCAAGAGCGCTGCAAACCATTCATGCTAATAGTTTTTTACAGCACACAGTCACATGTCAGTCCCTTCCGAGGCAGCAGGGAAGAGAAAGAGAAACAATGTTATAGGTTATTAAGAAAAGAGACTTTAAGATATTAAGAGTTTCAGCAGGACAGAAAATTACATTCACACAATGTAAAAGATGTCAACAATTTCACATCAGCATGAACTTGCTGTCATAAACAATGAGTTGGCAGTTTAACTACGACCCAAGAACATTGCATATGATTAAACAAACAAGATCCATTATTATCTTTTGTTAGAACTCAATGGTAACGGATTATAAGCATACCTCATCTGTAACTTGGTTGGCGCGCAACGTCATGTCCTCTACCGTCATGTCTGCCATTTTGCTGGTGTCCCAAGTGGCCTCCCTTCCGGTCTTAAACTCTATAGTCTGGGGTCTGAGGATCAAAGGTGAAGGGTCGTAGTTGAGAGGTCATTTATAAGCAAACAAGCAAATATGCACACAGCATTCCAATGGAAATCTACCCCCTGGAATTTTAATGGAAAGTTCACCCAAAAATGACTATTTTCATGATGAAGCTGGAAACCTCATACGATACTTTTTTTGCAGTATCCAAGTTATTTAGCTAAATGTGTTGAACAAAAGGGGGTGACAAAGCAGACAATGGCAGGAGTTTTATTTTTGGGTGAACTATTCCTTTGTCAACATTTACAACCCAAAAGAAAAAATTTAGCAAGAAAGGTGATATGTTGTCAATTATTTTATAATACTGATGGCAAAGATGTTAATAAAATACATTTTTACAAAGGTTGAATCGAAAAAAACTAAAAAGGGTGTATAATTTAGACAACACAGACAAAAGACGCAAAATATTTGACACTGCGTTATTTTGCATAGTTTGTTAAATGTATTAATGGTAATAAAGTCTGTGCAATCTAAAACACTTTAAACCATGTACCCAGTGTTAACATAGAGATGGGTGTGTGAGAAGGAAAGAGCTGCAGACATACATGCAGAATATTAATGGTTATGGTATAGTAAAGTATGTGTGAACTGTCTGTACACAGGAAACAGAACAGATCTTGTGACTTTCCATTATTTCAGCAGCTTTCTTCTGTTTCCTCATGCAAAGCAACTACCAAAAACCTGACTTAAAAGAATCACAGAAATTCTAATGGGTATAATTATACATTATAGAGCAGTTGTATTGTGTTATTGGAGAAGGTTCTATTGGTGGAATGTCTAGGAGCCAATTGAACACTTTTTGATCCTACTGGAATAAGGCCCAACAACTCAATACATAATAGAATTTTGTAGTGGTTTAAAAGGCGATGGATCCTTAGTGTATTTATTATGTAAACTATTAGAATGCCTATTCTTTATGAAGGAATGTGGAGTCAAACCAGGAACACCCTGGGTGTTTTCCGAGGATAAACAAATCTCAATTCAAAACAGTTGAACAAACGTGTTTTAACAGGATTGACATCAAGCTCCTTCGTTGAAGAGGCTAGTGTGAAAAACACCGCCTTAAGAATTACGCGTGTCCAGTTTTTCAACAAAAACCGGTTCCTTGAGGTAAAGCCATTACGTCATCTTTCACACGCTTAACAGTATTTTTCATGTCCAATACAAACACTAATCAGCTCTGACTGGTCCAAGAATATGGTCATGTATGATTTACCAATAATGTGCCTGCACCATATGTAACAATTCAATCTGCAAAATCTTAAAACGCACAACATTGTCTGACGTTAAGTTGTAAGTTGTTTCCAATACATAAAACGTTTATACTATCAGACAGTAAAAACACACAGCAAGTTTAACCTATTACACCCAAAACAGCAAAATTTGCAATGGTTAAAAACTGATCACGTTATGAAAGTTAGTATCGTAAAACTTCTTCAGATCTTCCCAAGGGTCCAGGACCCCAACACCACAACCTATTGTCATATTTTATACTTACGGGTTACTCATGATGTTTTAGAGTCTTCTCAATCCTTAATGTAATGGTAAGGCATGTATGTTTATCTATGGCTGTTGTTGCATGATACAGAGCTAAATTACGTACTTAGTTCCGCTTTTGGGAAGTAGAAACGCATTATCATCCTCTTGTTTTTGAATGCTGAGCGAAACCTGGAGCACAGCTTTTCAATCGTTACTTACTTAGTTGTATTCCTGGATTGTAGATGGATAAGACGGAGGATCGATCAGTACCCTTCAAGTCTTTAATACGTGTTTTTGTCCGCGCCACACCAAACTCAGCGAAATTCCTTCAGACAAACTATGACACTAGTGCGCATGTGCAGTCATATGACAGGATACATAGTGCGCATGCGTCAAACCGAAGCTGGCACGACATAAATAGAAATATGAAAAATTTGAGTGAAGAGTTGACGGACACAAGGAATACTAATTTACGCTCTTTATTTATACAATTAATATTGCGTCGTAAACTAATGGTCGTGAATAAACGTAAAGAACGGTCTGTGGTTATTATTATTATTTCGTTTTTGTAAATTGTATACGTGTGTATTAAATACATTAAATACACATAAAAATACAGGATGATACGGTTAGAATTTAACCTGACAACATAGATAAAAGCAAAAGTAGGAAGGAAATTCAACTGCAGCTACACTGCGTGATGACGCCATCAGTATGACGTCTGAATCCAGGAAGTGCCTTACGTAAACTTGCTGGTCAACTATACGCAACTTTGGAGCATCGCAATCTAATCTAGAATGTCTTTCAAACGGGATACTATATTGTTGTAAAAAGTGGAGTTGTCATTTGTCCGGTAAAATTTTACATGACCGGAGTTAGATGCAATTTTGCTTTATTACCACATCTAGGCTGTTCACGAGCCAAACCGTCGCCGAACCTTACACGAACCGGTATGGTGCCGAGGTTTTGTCTGAGTGTTATTATAAACTAACAATTACAATGTAAGTATGTGAGTTTTTATGTAAATTCATTACAGTTCAATATCACTGGACAACGTTTCTATTAAGTTTGTTTCTCGATTAATTATATCGTGTCTCTGATTAACATAGAGTTTTACATTGAACAATAATACCGGATGAGGATTAGGCAACGTTACTACAATTAGAGACTCCATTTAATTCGCATGACACAATTGTCATTTTTCATTTATATAAAACAAACGATAAAATCAAAGATAGTCAGTTGACACGTTCTAGTTTGCTCTGTCTGTTCATATCTTTATCGTTGAATTCTGTAGATAATCTATAAAACAGAATGGAGGAAAAGAACAAGAAACGAAAAAGTCCAAGGCCGTCTTCCAGCCAGCCTCCTCTTCCGATTAATGCCCGAAAAACGCCCAGCAGCAGATCATTTGGCGTCAGCGGTATAGTCACGCACTCTAGTCAGAGGACTAAGTATCGTAGGTCAGTGTTATTTCTCTCAAAATGTTTTCGCTGTAGAAATAAAACATGTTGGAGTAGACCAATTCAAGTTGTTAAACTGTATTTGTTTAAATATTTGTATTTTGCATTTTTAGAGGAGTAAGAGACAAGCCCAGGCCTCAGAGCCAGTCTGGGAAGACTAACCAATCTGCCCACATCCAGCACACATTTCTCACAGATGTGTCTGATGTACAGGACATGGAGAAAGGTCTGCTCAGCCTCCTAAATGACTTCCACTCAGGAAAACTACAAGCTTTTGGTAGGCACCCATAATTATTTTACATAAACATGTTGTGTGCAGAGTGAGGTTCCAGTTTTGAAAACAAGATCTCTTTTTTGAATCAGGCAATGAGTGTTCAATCGATCAGATGGAGCATGTTCGAGAGATGCAGGAAACACTGGCCCGTCTGCACTTTGACCTGTATGGAGAAGTGGATGAGATGCCAGAAGATCAAAAGAAGGCCGCTTATGACACAAACATGGATAAACTTTTACTAAATGTAAAAACAACATTAGGTGTTTAATCATAAAACCATATTTAAGTTTTTGATGCTTTTGGTCTAATGAAGTTTCTTTTTTATGACTTTTTTCCTTTAGCTGGAAGAGTTGAGCTCCTCAATGTATCCTTTCATGTGTTCATCATTTTGTTTGTTGCCTTTCAACTTAGCGATGTTATACTCCCAGATAGCACAATCCATCTGGCTTACGTCTATTTGACGTCTGCATTTACATTTTACAGACATCTGCAATACGTAGTTTGCTCATCTGCAATACGTCTCGGATAAGTTTGAATGTCTGTAATACGTCTGCTAAAGATCTTCAGATTTGCTTCGTAAAAACATCTGCTAAACATCTTAGAAAGAGCAGATTTACATCCATTCTAAATCATAAACATCTTACAGACGTCTTCAAGATGTCTATATAACGTCTGACAGCAGACATCTCCGAGACGTATTGCAGATGAGCAAACTATGTATTGTAGATGTCTGTAAGATGTAAATGCAGACGTCAAATAGACGTAAGCCAGATGTATGCGTGCTATCAGGGCTGTTATACTTTTTCAGCTCTCTGAAAAAAAATGCAAGATTTGTCTAATACAAGCTTTTTGTAATCTATAATTTCCTTAACCACAATTCTTTAGACAAAAGCTTAACCTTGCTGACAGCCAAGATGTCCCCAGAACTTCCAGCATGTGAACTAGTGTATAAACTACTATGGAGAATACTGTGTGCATATCTACCGCATAACAGCTATGAAAATACATCAGTATTATTTAATTGACACTGTGGAATCTAAATTTATAGATATGGTCGGCTTGGCTTGTTTGCACTCTATAGTTTTATATTAGTTATATGTCAAAGAACAACTCAAACATGTCATCATAAAATGCAAACCCGATTTGTTGATTTTCTCATTAGATCGTTTGATATTCATTACCATGCTAAATGTTCCCGAAATATAATGTTCGATTACATTGTAAGATCAAATCAACTAATGTCTTAAATGTTGCGTTGAGATGTAAAATAGCAGCACCTTTGCATCATCACTAATTCACTTTAACTTGAAATTGTCTGGGTTTTGCTAATCAGGACATACATGTGTATGTCTAAGACTGCAGAATGAAAGTAGAACTACATTATATTTTATGATGTCATATTCACAGATTTTATTTTTAATGTAAAGCATTTTTAATGTAAAGTAGTGTAACCTACTACTGGCTAATTGATGATTAAACATTAAACAATGGCTATCAATAAAATATGAGCTTTAACCATTGATATAAGATCTGGGTCAGATTTTTCAATTTCAAATAGGCCTACCACATAAAGTAAATTCGTGCACGTTTCACGTCATATCCAAGATGAAACTATTTTGGCCTTTATATGTTCGAATGTATGGTTTTAAAGCAACAATACTTCGGGCATATCCGGCTCGTTTGAAGGAATGGGCAGTGCTGCTGGCCTTGTTATTTTGTCTCCAGGGATACGAGGTTGTAAAGGAGGCGCTGTTGCCTGAATTTTTACAAGAGATTTGCTTGAATGCCAACTAATTTCAAATCGATTGTCACCAGAAAGACGCGCTCTTATATTCTACAACTCATATTTACGGAGCGGCGTCAGGTAAAACAAATCTTTTTTTTTCAAACTGTAAAAGAAAGCAACACTGTGGTTGGAAAATTTTGAGAAAGAGCCTCCGGGAAGTACCCTATCTCAAAATGACGTCTGTGAAGTTTAAAATTAATCTTAAATCGAAAAACCGCGGGTATCCGGATATTGAGAATCAATGGCAGATAAGTGGAAGTGAATGCAGACAGTCGCTATCTGACGGGCCGCGCATCGATGCAACAGAAAAAAGATTCAGTGCTTGGACGCCCATTACAAACAAAGCATGTAACCACCAGGTCGGAGAGAAAAACAATTATCTTAAACCGTTTTAATGATTGATTTTAACTGCAATTAATCAGATTCAAACTCCATTTACAGCTTTTTCAGGAAAGAACAACTCTGATCCTACACTGGTTTGACCTCTGGACAGACCCACAAAGAAAGGAATTTATTCTTCAGCTTCTGAGGAGATGCTCCAAAACACAGCTCAAGTAAATTCACAACACTTCTTGAAGTTGACACCTTTTTAACGTAGGCCTACTTCTATGGTAGGATTATTTATGAAAGTACACTTTCTTTTAGAGAAAGGGGTGGTTTCCCGGGCAGGGATGGGCTAAATCAGGACTAGGATTTAGTCGAATTAGGAAATTTTAAACTCCGATGTGTAATGTTTTGGAAGATCTATTCACAGAAATGCAATGTATTATTCTTCAGATATGTATATAGACCTTGCATAATGAGAGGTTACGTTTTATTACCTTTGAATGAGCTATTTCTATCAATTATATTTACAGTAGTATATATGCAATGTATCCATGATCAAGAAGAACAAAAATTTGAATTTTACTGTAGCATTTATTATTATTAAATATCCAAAAAGCAAACTGAAATATTGAACATAATAAAAATCGATCCAAGCTCACAAATAAATAAAGACATCTGTGCTATTTTATATAACTTAAGCATTTTGTCACACACAGGTCACACTTGAATCTCACGCCGTGTCTACACCGGACACGGCACTATGCGACAAAAGAATGCATTAAAACTAATTGTAATTTTAAATTTGTCCACACTTGATACAGCATGTATCTTTTACTGCAATGCTGTCATACCTCTGTCTGGTAAACCTCATCATTGTGATGAAAAATTCATCCGGCAGCTTCTGTTCCTGCAGCTCAGTTTCACTTAAGCTCAGAATATAAAAGTCTAAAGTAAACCTAGCTAGGACATATCTTTTTGTAAATTAAACACAGATCCACAGAACTTTCTGTCACACAAAGTGTTCTTTGTAGTGAAAAAAGGTTCTTCAGACTATAAAAAGATTATAAAGAGATGGGTTTTTTTAGAAACCTTTGACAGAAAGCATATTTAATGAAAAAGCATATTTTTTTGGCACTGTGATGAAGAATTCTTTTACCATTTTTCATAAGAGTCTACAATACACTTTGTCAACAAACGGCAAAGAAACTGACTTACATTTTAAAAAGAAAAGACTATAAGGCAACTGGAACACCTCTGGATCAGAAAAAAGAAAACCGTAAATACAGACATGCATGAGTGTTTATACGCTTAATAACTGGCTCCCGGTTTTCATCTGCACCTTCTTTTATCTCATCACATTCCATGTGCTTCTCCTATGCTTTCTCTTCTTGGAATTTTAATGCCTTTTAAGTCCTTCTTGGTACCAGACAGAGAAGCAAGTGTCCTTATTTAAAACAGTCACAAACATGCACACAATAGTTATAAAACAGTTCTTTCTGGTTCTTGAATCTGATTGGCTGAGCACCATGCAATATTCCACCATCACCACATAAACCACTTCACTGACTGTTTGCATCACTCCACCACTAAGCTAAGTCGAACTATGCAGTCCCCACAACTGCATCACTGAAGAAGATAACAAACACACACGAGCAGTTTTTCTTTCCAGATTGTATACTGTAATCTTTTAGTTTGTAAAACTGAAAAACAATAAGCAAGATATAAAATTGCACATTCATTTGTTTGGTATACAAATGAACGTGTGCGCTGCAATCTGCACATACGTGTCCACGTGATAGAACTTTTTATTATCATATTATATCGTATTTGTTAAAGATGTAATGCAATGTGCATGATTTAAGGTTCAAAACGCTGTATTTTTCACATACCGTGCATGTTTGTATCTCCTCTTTGCCCCGCCTCTCTGAAATGCGCTCAGGTGAGCTATTGGCCAGTTAACCAGTGCTTAGTGATTGGTTGAATACTGCAAGCCTGTGACAGAAATGTAACGCCTCTTACCATATTTGGAACATCAGGTTCCAAAGCAATTTTGCTGACAGGTACACCCAGCTTACTAGTACTGTACACTACACGTACTGTAAATAAACAATAGAAATATATATTTCTTTAGGCAAAGATGGTCTGTGTGCTGAACTGAAACTGAGGCTGCACGTTGACTATAATCTAAATCAACACTGCGCATGTATGGAAGAATAAAATACTTAAATACTCCATACACCAAGACCAGATAATGAGCAGAACACATACTTATGAAAGTGAAACTGAAATAAAATAAACATATATTTGGCAGTGTCTTTTAGAGCAATTTATTCCCAGCAATGGATGCGAGGGTCTTCAAAATGTGCTTTAGATAACAGAAATTGCAGCGTCAACTTGCTACAGTAAACAAGCGCATGTTTACATTAATAACAAAGGACATTTCCACTGTGGAATGGGAATATCATTCTCCTTGAGTTGCCGTTTTCAGCATCTTTTTCATTCATTCACACCCACTATTATTTCTCACTAATAACTTCACTGAAGTATCAAAGCGCAAATTTAAAAGACGTGACGTTTGGAACAAGTAGCAGGGTTTTGTCTAACTGTCATGCTAGACTGGCATTCGTACTGTTATTGCTTTATTAAACAGTTACGAACACAATACGATTATTGAAGCCAAAAGAAATGCATTAATGCAAGTAAAATCACTTAAAAGGATCCTTGCAGGATATAGTACCTGTAGATTATTTCTGAAAACAAGCAAAAGAAGTAGATAAGAACCGTTACTTGGCTGAACTTGTCTCTCCGATATTTTTCATTTAGACTTGGATACCAAACTCAACCGCAAGATATTAATGTAGGCTACATTACGGTTTCTTTAAATGTGACCAAACTGCAGGACCCATTCAACAAATTGTTTACTTATTTAATAATATGAACATACAATAAAATTAAACAAATCGTTTATTTAATACAATTATTATACAATAAAATAATAATATAAATATTTATATTTATGCGGCACTACATAGGATTGGCCTCTTGTCGCCATCTCAGTTTGTAATTGCTGCTGAAGGTGATGTGCGGAGGTATTTTCTTTACGCAAGTTGTGATTCCACACTGCTCAACTGCGCGAAAGAGTCTGATATTTTGAGTCGTGGCATGTTACAGTCACAGTGCACCGGCGAGGATCTTCACTGTACATCAGTTGTGCATAATAAACACAAATAACATGGCAGATGATATAACACGAAACAAATAAGAACCTAAATAGACCTAAATAGCACAAATGGAGCCTGTGTTGTGGTGTTTTGAAATTATTTCAGGTGCTGGGTCATTTACATACCTGCAAGGCTTGGTCGGGAGTCTCCAGTGGCGTTATCTCTCATGGAAACTCCCGTAATGTGAACCGGACAGAAGATCCCCGAACACGGGTGTTAAATGCTGACAAGTACGGTCATAAATCATTGTCTACATGCCTTGTCATCATATCTGGGATATAAGACCGTAAATTTGAGTCAAATCACAGGCTTCACTTATCAATGCCACATGAAATACATATGTGGGGAGGTAATTTCTAAATCACACACTGTCCCCATAATAATAATCCAATGCGAAAAGGGCTTAAATTACATTTATCTAATGTACATAAAGAGAGAAAGAACAACCGATGAAACCTTACCCGTCTGTATTAACACAACAAGGGAGCTACAGTTTTTGTGTTATCTATTGAAATACTGAAATGTCTAACTTGTTCAGATTAAATGAAGTCATGCCTGCATCCGTTTTAAATCCTTTCAGATCAGTTCTCGCCACCTTTGAAACGCCTTGCTAATATTAATTCTTAGTTTCACAGTTGAGTCCAATCACATTCACTTATTCTTTTAAAGCTGTCTTTAGTTCGTACTTTCTTGTTTTTCACAACTGATGAATCCCCAGATGTCAACGCTGCTTTCCGTTTAAAAGTAAAAGTACTAAACGCCGCCAAAAATAATACTAAAAGTTGGAAAAAATCCCAGCAGTTGTACACACGCTACAAATCGCCTGTCACTGTCTTTGTTCTGTGTAGGAATGTGATGAAATGACGCATAGACAAAAGATACCAAATAAGGATCTCCAGGAAAGACGACCCGACAGGGCAAAATACAAACCATTATTACAAGCTTTCCATGGTGAATCCCGCAAGGGTAGTGACATAGTTTTAAACACCGTTCTTTTCATGTACTTGCTCAATAATTAGTTTTAGCTCATTTTTACTCAAAATAACTTACGGTCTGCCACTTTAATAGACACTAGCCAAATAAAGACCGGAAGTTAACTGCAGTCCAGGTGCGCGCGTCCGATGAAATGGTGCATGTAGCCTACTACAGGGTTTAGCGCATTTTAGCACGCCCCAAAGTTTGTTTTCATGGGCTTTTGATTAAATGCCTGAAATAAGGTCTTAGGTTAACAAATGCTCTAAATATGTTTACATATTAATCTACAAAAAACACAGCAGTAACCTGCTTCTGAGTCTGGGAGTTGCGTGTTGTGTCTTCAAAACTGCAGTTGCTATCAAGCTTCTGAAAGCTACTACATACTGTATATTGAGACATTAAACGTCATCACGTATAAAAATCTTGCAAATAATTCACCACAGGGATTCATTCATGGAGTACTTACAAGGGAACACGTGTTTAAAAAAGATTGAAAAGTTTTCGGAGGCTTTCTTATCATGTATTATAATAATGTAGAAATGGTTGCAACAAAAGTAAAATGTATCTTTCTAGTGAGTTTTTCCCAGGAAAGTTATATTTGGGGGTCCTTTGCATCATAAAGTTTGAAAACCCCTGCTTTAGATGGTACTTTATATCATTGCCACTGAAAACAAGATATGAATAGTATGACACACATACTATAATACTAAACACATTCATGTATATAAAGCTAAAGTAGAGTAATTTGTTTTGTTTGTCTCTTTCTTGGTACTGCCTCTTTTATGTAGGCTACAGTTAAGTTTGAGTCTTATGTTTTTCTAATTTTTATTAAAATGAACAGGCATCAATCCAACAAAACATTACCAAATCAACAACTAAACACATCCATCAAATGTATATATGCAATAATAAAAAAATATTTAAAAGTAAAACAATAAACAACATATATAAACTGTCATGGTTTCACCTCTCCTTGTCAGGTATTTCTTGGTTTAGAGGTGGAATCATACAGAATCCTTTGTTTCATGTGGGGAGAGATGGTTTTGACTTTTTGGCTTTCCATACTCTCCCCGAGTCTCGTCTGTGTTCCCGCCCTTCCGTCTCATTAGCTTCCCCTTAGTGTTTTATCTGTTTCACCTGGCCCCTAATTAATTACCCTGTGTTTGTCTCCCTATTTATACCTCTCATGTTTCTTTGTCCTGTGCTGGTTCGTTACTTGTGCCTGTTTGCTTGTAGCTGTGTGTACTTCGTAGTCCTTGCAATTCATGTACCTTTGATGCTGGCTTGAAGCTCTTGTCTAGTAATTTTGAGTTATTGCCTGTCCTCATTGTTCCTGCTTTTCATTGTTCCTGTCCTATCCTAGTAAGTGTTTAAGTTCAGTTTATGTAAAGTGATGTTTAGTTCAGTTTAGTGTCTGTTAGTCCTCTCTTGTTTATCTTGTATGTTCAATTTTACCCCATCGTGGGTCTTTGTTTTGTGTTTCAAATAAAGTTCTGTTATTCTCGTCTGCACTGCTGCCTTGCGCTTGGGTTCTTCTGTGCTCTCATAACAGAACGAACCAGCCATTACTGAACCCAGCAGGCAGCAGCCATGGAAACCAACCGTTGGTCCTGCACCTCCAACCCAGTTTGGTGGGAGGCTATAGCCTCCCAGTCACACGCCGGAGGTGGCCCGTTCCCGGCCCAGTGCAATAGGCCTCTACAGGACTATGCTCGGGAGCAACCGGCGTCGATCCCGGTCCAGCAACCGGCGTCGAGCCCGGTCCAGCAACCGGCGTCGAGCCCGGTCCAGCAACCGGCGTCGAGCCCGGTCCAGCAGCCGGCGTCGAGCCCGGTCCAGCAGCCGGCGTCGAGCCCTGTCCAGCCGGCCCGGCAGCCGGCGTCGAGCCCTGTCCAGCCGGCCCGGCAGCCGGCGTCGAGCCCTGTCCAGCCGGCCCGGCAGCCGGCGTCGAGCCCTGTCCAGCCGGCCCGGCAGCCGGCGTCAAGCCCTGTCCAGCCGGCCTTCCCACCGGCGTCAAGCCCTGTCCTGCCGGCCTTCCGACCGGCGCCAAGCCCCCTGGGGCTCCGCGCTCTGGCGCGTCCCCCAGGGCTAGGACTTCCCCTCCCGAACCCTGCCCCTTCTGGACTTCCCCCCATGTACTCTTGTTTGCCCCCACCCCCCCTCCCTTGTTTGTTATTTTTATTGTCCCACCCCAACCCATTGTTTGTTCTTGCCTGCCTTCCCATGATCTTGTTCTCCATGTTTTGTTTAGCCTTGTCTTTGTCCCAGTCTGCCTTGTCTTGTTCGTGCCTTTGAGGAGCATCAGGTTGCTGCTCCTTAAGGCGGGGGTTCTGTCATGGTTTCACCTCTCCTTGTCAGGTATTTCTTGGTTTAGATGTGGAATCATACAGAATCCTTTGTTTCATGTGGGGAGAGATGGTTTTGACCTTTTGGCTTTCCATACTCTCCCCGAGTCTCGTCTGTGTTCCCGCCCTTCCGTCTCATTAGCTTCACCTTAGTGTTTTATCTGTTTCACCTGGCCCCTAATTAATTACCCTGTGTTTGTCTCCCTATTTATACCTCTCATGTTTCTTTGTCCTGTGCTGGACATATAAATGTTTAACACTCTACATCGATATTAGACATTAAACATCTTACAGTCAATATCTATTGGGTCAGTTAATTGTGTTTTACATTCCAGGTTCACCAGTGATTGTTTAAGAAAGGCCGTTCCCATCACTCGGCTGGACTTTACGGCTGTGCTACCCCGTTTTCTTTCTTTGTACATCATGTCCTTTCTCAGTCCTCGAGACATCTGTGCTGCAGCACAGGTGAGCTGGCACTGGAGGTTTCTGGCTGAGCAGGTAATCATGTGAAGCCTCTTCAATTAAATATGCAACTACTGACGGCTAAAACATTTCTTATTTTGTCTCTAAATGTAATTAAATGTATTTTATCTGTTTAACCAGGACTGTCTGTGGTTTCCCAAATGCATACGCCTGGGCTGGTTTCTTCCCTACAGTCCATCAGATCATGAGTATGGAGCCTGGAAAAGACATTACGTGGCATGTGCCGCCAGTTTAGATATTCTGACACCACGGGAGGCAGCAGGTGTCTATGGCACTTTGAATGAGTGTTTGACTGCACCAGAGGAGCAGGAGGAGAGATGGAGAGAGCTCACGATTAAACAAACAATCAGAGACA
The DNA here is from genome assembly GCA_008369825.1 of Triplophysa tibetana. Taxonomy (NCBI): domain Eukaryota; kingdom Metazoa; phylum Chordata; class Actinopteri; order Cypriniformes; family Nemacheilidae; genus Triplophysa; species Triplophysa tibetana. Next base: position 12,012,774 of record CM017907.1, on the reverse strand, counting down.
AGATAGCAGAACATAAAAGTAAGTCCAATGGTGAACAACATGATCTCTTGAAGATCAGATATGTTTGTACAGCGATGGCAGTAGTGTAATAATTTGAGCTATTGCTAGTAGAGGGTATGCATAGACGTCACTTTCCCACATGAATATGTCAGTACACACCCCCCTGGGTGGTAAAACACCCAGCATATTGGCTGAGGAGAATAGGAGAAATAGAGAAACCAGGACTAAAACACGCAATTATTTGCTAAAATTACAAGCAGCTGGACTGGACGGTGATCTATACGGCTTCACTACGATTTATAGGAATGTTTTGCCACCCAGGAGGCCACGCTCCGGCGTGCTCACGTGGTAAAGTGACGTTACGTCCATACCTCTATAGCTAATATTTTATATGTATAATAATTGTTAATATTTATATATCTACTATTAATGATTTAATGAAAATGCAAATACAATTTAAATAGCCATATTAAATATTTGGCTAATATTAGATATTCATCACTTTTCATATAGAGGCTACTCTGAAGACGAGAAGGGCATGGATCAACACCAGTAAATTGGGCACAGCATATACTCAAACTCACAATCAACCATTGACTCTTACTGCTGCTCTCGTTCATATAGGGGTGAGATACTGACACAAGAAAGTTGATGTAGTTATAAGTAATAATATTGAAACGGACAACATAAGCTGGCAATAATTTCTTGTTTTTTGTTTGTTTTTAGGACAAGTGTCGTTTGAAAAACTCATTTTCCAATGTCAAAACCATAAAATCACAAAATGGTTGGACCATAAGCAGAATTCTTGAGAACAGATATGCTTCCAGTTTGGTAAAAACTATGAGGTCAGCAGTGTTGCCACAGTTACTTTGAAGAAGTAATCTGATTACTGATTATACCTCTAAAAAGTAACTTAGTTACTGTACAGATTACTGGATTTTAAAAGTAACTAAGTTAGATTACTCGTTACTTTATCAGTTACATTCAGCAGCTGCTGCCAACACCACCCCGTCTGCCTCTAAATAAAAATGACAATCAGTTTTGCCAACACTCACTTTATTGGAAGTGTATTTTTCTAACAGTAATGTCATCAATGTATCTCCTGACATTTTAAGTTGAACTTAAAGACTATTTCCTTAAAAATAATATAAACATTTTCTTGATTTCACTTAATGGTCAAATCAGTCTTTCTTGACCTGACATATTTAACTGTTAACACTTTAATAATGGCAAAACATACTATTTATAATCTACATTATTTATAAATGTAACTATTAATTTCTTTTTATGTTAACATTGTCTATTAACATGTTTTATGAACATTGAACCTGTTGTTCACAGCATTAGAGCAGCAAGGAGTGGTTTTACACAACAAGTGTAAAATGCACGAAACGAGAGCGAGCATTCGCATCCGCTGTTTCAAATTAATTATCCACCCGACACCCGCCCGCACGTATAATTTTCTTTAATATAGATATCCGCACCAGACACGGACCCGATCATCATTTAAATTACTCAGTAAATTTTCTAGCACTTTTTTGTCTATAAATACTTAAATCTAATATTTCGATTTACATTTCTCTCGGATCTGTTTTGCCTCCATTTCTGCTTTAAGAAATAGACCGTCCTCTACCGCATTTCTTTGAAATTACTGCAAATTAGCGCCTGATGAAAAATGAACACATTCGTATTTTTAGAGAAATGTTGTTAATATTGTATATGATATCATCCATCGGCGACCCACCCGCAATTAATCTGAATGTATTATTTTATTACCCGACCCGCGGATCATCCGCAGCGGCCGCGGATTTAACCGCCATCCGCGCATCACTACTGCCCGACGAACTTCTTCAACTCTCCCACACTTACTGCTTTTGCACCAAAGTCCAGCATTTGTTGTTCTGGTGGTGGGGGACCTGCTGCTCTCTGCTTCGCACCACCTGGCGGGACTTAATCTGTAGATTGGACTGTGCAGTGCTTTGACTCCAATTGTTTCTTCAAATTTGACGTAGTGTTTTTGTAGCTAGATAGCACTTTGTCGACAGCACAGAGAATACAACGAACCTTAAAATTGTCATCTAGCGGACACAAACTCTTGACTGTATTTCCAGCTAGAAACGCGCATCTCTCTCCTCCCTCCATTGTTGTTTACATTTGCGTCGCTGTGTGGTAGGGGCTATTACACGTGAATTGTCCTCATGCTGAAAACGTGACTTGTCGCATAATGCTACGTGACCAAACTCCCTGAGACGCAAGAAGAAAGCAAAAAATATATATATTTTTACTAAGGAAAATGACAAAATAGTAACGCACAGTGACTTGGATAAATAACTTTAATCTGATTACTGGTTTTGGAAAATTAACTTGTTAGATTACTCGTTACTGAAAAATGTGGTCAAATAAGACTAACGCGTTACTAAGTAACGCGTTACCGGCATCACTGGAGGTCAGTAGGCCTAAAACCGTATTAACATTAAGTTCATGCGTTCCCCAAATATATTTGCATCTGTGTCATATTATAGTGACTGTGGTGTTTTTGCAGTTTACCATTCAACCAGCCAGTAAGGTCCACCGACTGTCCTCTTCCCCACTTCCTGCTTGTGTCATCCAAAGTTCCTGGATATGAAGTAAGACATCACAACGTTACAAGAAATAGTTTCATTTCTTGAATGTGAAGTTCTTTAATAGCTAAAAACGTTCAATTGTATATTTCTAGCTGCTACTGGCTGCATTACACGCATCTGTAATGGTTTTGCCATATGACTTACAAGGAATGACCTTGGAGGCGTTGCTTTCTCTGGCAGAAAGAGCTATCCATGGCAGAATGCTACAAAGTGTTGGTATTCTGGCAGAAGGAAGCACAGACGAGGTTGTCCTTACACAAGGTACAATGTTGTTACAACTCCACTCTTTGTGGGCCCCTGGAGACTAATTGATAAGCCCCGTTTGAATTTGAAAAACATTATCAGGTTATTGGAGATCTCTTTGGAAATTAATGTTATTGTAACTATTAAAAATTTTTGTTAATTGAAATCAAATTAAATTGGACTTAAATATTAGTTGGGAAAAACTTAAACTAGCCCCCCGAAAACATTAGCATTAAACTGAAACAAGTTTAGATTGAGTATCTAAAATTTGGACAAAAATAACAACTGAATTAAAACAAAAAAGGAATTAGAAATGACCTAATAAAGCAATATTATAAATAATATAATGACAAAACACATAACAAAAGTGCTAAAAATAACTAGATTTAACATAAAAATGAACTAAACACATAAAATAAAAGCTAATTAAAAATCGTATTAACTGCAATAAAGCTGAAAAAACTATAATAATACATATGAAGGTGATCCCATTCTACAGATGCTTGTGGAAATGTTTTATTTAACAATATCAGTGATGTTGTACAAAATATCAGCATTTCTATAATTATGACATTTTTCTGCTATGCAAACAAGAAAGTGGACGGAAGCCATCTGTGGGATTCAATTGTTTAGCTTTCTAACATTGTTTCTTATCCACAGGAATGAGTATCACTGAAAAGACAGTGCTAATGCCACGTGTCAGGGAGTTTTGGGAGAAGCTGTGTGGCTGGGTAGTTCCTGCTTCAGAAGGCGGGAGTCTAAACATCTTTGCTCCCCTGGCGTCTTCTGGTAAAATTGCAACACTGGCTTTATATTACACAAGTAAATAGACATTCTGATGTTCCATGGAAGAGACCTGGAACATTCTTCTGTATTGATTGTTTAGTTGCGGGGATGGATCTGATGAGGAAGTTATCCTCTATGACTGGTCTGAATGTCAGAGCCCCCACTGGGATGTGTACTGGCTCCTACCAGCACAGTAAGTTTCAGAAAAGTCTGAAAATCTTCTTTAATTCAATGACAAACAAAACAGTTGTTTGTGTTTTCGCACTAGTTCTCAGTGAGTGGTCTGGGTCTAGTGACTTTCCTCCATTGATGTACCTGCATGAAGCTCCTCTTCTGACCTGGTGCAGGCAGGCTGAATGGATAGAGGAAGCTTGCAAAGAACTGCGGAAACACCTTGAGCCACAGCTGCACTTTCTGTGTCAAAAGATCAAGGGCCGTATCCTGGGTAAGTGATCTGTCTTTTAGCTAATACTGTTAGATTTGACATAAAAATGCATTGTGAAATTATTATAGTGGTCAGAAAAAAGTGTTTAACTTCACCTTGTGTATTGTTTTTGCTCATGCATCCATTACAGGCTTGTTCCTCTGGGATCATATTAAGATGCCCGTCATCTCCATTAAATCTGAAATCATGGAATGCTTGATTCAGGGACTTGTAGCATTGATGAATGAGACCCCAGTAAGCAGTATTTTGTTAGTAATTACAATTGTTTCAGTAGCCCGCGGAAAAAATCTGATTGGCTGGTTACATTTTTATATTTTAGGATGATGCTGTAGACTACTTGGGGCACTTTTTACTAAAGAAATCGACCAAGGATGGTCTGAAGGAAACAGAGCCACTGTTTCTTACAGAAAGGACTTCCTCTGACATCATTAATCCCACGCCAGAGTTTCCAAAGGTAAGAATTTCTGTTTTAAATCAATATTCTTTGCACTGTATATGTACAGGGCTTTAAAACGCCTGTCTTTTTATCTCAAGGGCTTTAGAAATGACACAGACAGACGTGGATGCGTGTGCAAGGAGCTTTCGGATAGCGAGAGAACTTACGCGAGGCAACTTCAAGCTGTTGCCACAGTTTATTACACTCCTCTCAGAGCTGCTCTGGACTCCAATCGTGCTATTATCAGCTCTGTCAGTCTCATCACAATCTTCTGCCCCCTGCTGGACATTTTGGAGGCAAACAAGTAAAATACTTCTCAGCATCTTGTAGAAAGATGACATAATGCTTGAAAAGATTACATATTACTTGGCCATTTTTATGTTTTTTTACATCAAAAATGGGTCTTGTAGACTTTTTCTGATAGAACTTCAGGAGAGATTGCAGGAATGGGGTCCATTGCAGTGTGTGGGTGATGTTTGTGTCAAATTCTGCACCAAGCTACGGGCCTACACTAACTTTTTTAACAACTACCCCACCATTCTGAAAACTATAGACAAGGTAGGTCCTGTGTCACCCTTAAATCTGAATCTATATTATCTCGCATATTACATAAAGCTATTCCCCACATAAATATTTAAACACAAAATATATAATTAAGAATATAAAAAAATATTATTTTTATGTGTTATTATATAATATTATATTTTTTATGTGACAAATTGTGTTAGATGAGTGGTGCAATTTCACTTCTTGGGCTTTGTCAAATTTTGAGATGATATAATGTTCTGTATGCTTTCTAGTGCAGAGAGACACATCCTGTATTCCGTGCGTTTCTGAAAAGACACGACTGGAGTGTTGCTACCAGAATGCTGAGGTAAAAATGTTACAGCTATCACAATTTTTCTGCCTTTGATGACAAATTTTGAGCAGTGGTAACCAAGTGGTTTTACTGTCCAGTCTTCAGGAGCTTTTTCTTGCACCGTCTGCACGAGTAGAGGAGTATGGGACTTTGCTTCAGGCTTTAACTCTACACACACCACGCGAGCACCCTGACTACAAACAGTTATCATCCGCCCTCAACACAATCATGACATACAGGAACTTCCTCCACAAGGTGTGTCCATAGATCAGTGCCTATTATTATTGACCTATAATTGCATCAGTATGAACATGTTTGTGTGTATTTAGGTGCTTTTCAAACTTTAAGGGTTCACCCAAAATATTATTGTTATTATGTACCCTAAAACCTGTTTAAGACTAACTTCTGTGGAACACAAAAGAAGATATTTTGAGAAATGTCTCAGGTGATTATTGTCCATACTGTTGTTTGGTTACCAGCATTTTCAAAATATCATCTTTTGTGTTCTGCAAAAGAAAGAAATTCATACAGGTTTGAATTGACAAGAGGGTGAGTAAACAATAACAGAATTTTCATTTTTGGGGAAACCGTACCTTCAAGTGTCTGAGCATGGACTAATACACCATGAAAATGAAATGTTAAACCAATTTTGTTTTGTCTCTTCCAGTTAAAAACAAGTTTGAATCAAGACCTTAAAATCTTAGAGGCACAGAATACAATTCAAAGCTGCCCGGTAAGTTGACTAAGAAAGTGCTTGTAAAGCCTGAAAGAGATCAGATTTTTCATAGACAGGTGTCTGTATTTCAGTGGTACAGCACTACATTTGACATACTGTAGCAAAGTTTGGAAAAATAACAGTTAATATTACATTGTTTTGTGTTAATAATATTTTTTTTATCATCAAATATCCTTTGAGAGAGTTATCTATATTCTTGCCGTCACACCATAGGACAAATTTGCTTATTAGTCTGTCAACTACCCATTTACTGTTATATACGTAAATGTTACTGTTATATATATACAAATGATGGTGCTATTAAGTATTTATAGGGTTTTGTACTACATTATGTAGAATTTGTCAGAGGGGAGCAGATATTTGATCACCACACAGGAAGTGGCATCACTGACCTGCCTAAATGGAGACATCACTTCCTCTCTCAGGTACAGCTTTTGACCCAGAATCAAACTATAGACAAACAAAGTGTTCTTTTTCTGTTTTGAAACAATCTTGAACCTTTGAAAAGAATCAATAGCAAAATTATATAAAATAGCTGTTTTGTGTGAATAATACTGCATTATTAAACATGTCTATATCTTTTTGGTAAGAATATTTATTCAACCAACCACACTCACACAAAAAAATAGTTTTCATTCTCATTCTTTTCACAGGATGTATGAGCATGTGAGTGACCTGGGATTGTTTCTGTTTAATGACGCTTTAGTGCTGACTGAGAAGAATGTGTCCCATTTACCATTCAGTCTGGCAGCGAAAACAACTCACAACTTTCTGGCATCGGTTGCACTGCATTGTCTCAACCTCAGGGAAATCACTGATACAAAGTGTACGTGTGATTATTTCTAATCATTTATATTCACACATATGTTTTACCAAGAAACGTTTTAACTCCTCCCTAATCTCTTTAGATGTTCAGAACGCTTTTCAGCTGGAGAGCCCAAAGCGCCAATGGATTTGTGCTACAAACAGAGAAGAGGAGAAGAACAAGCTGATATCTGCCTTATGCAGTGCCATAAATGCTGCTATTTCAAGGAACTGAAAGTGCACACGACAGACATTATTTACCTTATTAAATTAAATGGTACTGTTTTGATTATAATGGAGATACTAAGTTCAATATTAAACTCAATATTTTTAAATAATAAGAAGAAACTCTGACAGTTGTGAACACATCCATTTCAATATGTTTTTTATTATACAATTTGCATGTTTGGTATAAAAGTATCTTATATCAAATACACTGATTTAAAAAAAACTTGGATGGAGCTGATAGGCGAGAACATGTTATATATTGATAGGACATTCAAACTCTTCATACAAAAATACAAAGGCAATTAAACATACAGTGACCCCTAATCAAGTTACGTGGTAACACTAAGTCGAAGATTTAATTTCTGGAGAAGTAAATTACATTTTGTCATCTATTGTAAGATTCTTAGTGAGTGCACTGTATTCATACATTCTCTGTTACTGTAGTGTGCAAAAGTTATACAGCACCAGTATTTTTCTTGTATTTTTGTATTTGACTGTACTGGAGCACATATATGCTTAAGTGAACACAAAATATTTGAATATGACCTCTTATTAAGGCAAACAAAGAACAAACTGTTAAGCAACTTTCAAAAAGTTAATATCATATTTCCCGTAACAATTATCATATAAATGAAAAAAATGATCATGTTTCAGAATTAGATTAAATCTTAACAATTTTTAAAAGAAATAATTTATTTTTTGATCCATTCAATACCCTAAACAAAAACAAAGAAATCCTTTAAACCAGTAAAAATGAGGTGAGATAGCATAACGTAAAGTGCCAAAATTAACCAAAATAATTAACAAGATATTCTACACCATTCCTTCATTGATTAAACACAATAAACATATTAAACTAAAACATAACGAAAAGTAGTTTTGCACAAAAAAAGTTTGTAGTGCACATCATGACTTTCAATATGTTTCTCTCAGTAAACAAGAAAGATACCTTGGTTTAAACACCTTGTATATGGCATATTGTTGTATCCATTCCCCTATTAAAATTTGTGGTACATTTACTTTTCTTGAGCAGACTTTTACCGCAAATTTTTTTATTTTACTTTGCAATCAAATGCTCAACATCTTGTATGTGGGAATTCACCATCTGGTCTTGTGAGACGTTTTGTCTCAGTGACGTTTATTATCTGGTGTAATAAACTCTATAATAGACTACCTTCGGCCTCCAAAGCGAGTAGGAATTGTCAAATTTAAGAAGGTAAACTCCTTGTCCAGGATATTGGTGACTGCCTGCATACACTTCCTCATGGCTGTCTCTTCGGGAAACAGGAACCACCTCATTTACCAATGGAAGTCTGCTCTCCTCCATGTCTTTCTCTCCTTCAACCTGTGCTGCCCCTTAAATAATTTAACCAAATTAACAATGCTATGTGATACTATGACCTTTCTAACGATACCTACTGGGTAATCTCCATTTAAACCTCTGTATATACATTATCATTCTATTTGGCATTATTTCGTGTGTATCGCAATCATTATTACATTTTTAAGTTCTTACAACGACTGTATGGGGAATCATTGTTATATTATAAATTGCATCTTCAAGATAATGCAACTACTAGGTAATCATTTGGCAAAAGGTTTGTTGTTTTTATCAATTAGCCATGACTTTTAAGTGTTTGAGCATAGTCAAATCTTCAGAATTCTAGCTCTTTATCAAATAAATCTTTCTTCTTACCTTCTTTAATTTCAACAGCAGATCCCTCTTCATTTTTGTTGCTTGCTGGTGTGGTCAAATCCTTCCACTCAAAGTGCAGCCCAAAACCGATGTCGTAGTTATCAGTGGAGAACTCCCAAAAGAGGTGTGAGCCATCCTCATGAGTGGGCACCCGTACGGTCAACACCTCCCCTCGGCCCACTGTGACCACACAGTCTTTATCCTGCAACACTTTTTCTTTAAACTCCTTTATCTGAGGTCTTGTCCACATGGACGGGGCCACAACAGGTACCTCTGTGTTGAGCCAAGAATGAAAGGACAACAAAAAAATTCAAAACAACAAAAAATCAACTTATCATTAATCATGGTTATACTGTCTACACACATTTTACCAATATTTTTTTTTTATCTTATTACAGTAGAGTGTATACGGTACTTTCAAATTCAGACATTTGGGAATATTCAATAATAATGTTAATCATGATTATTTATTTTTTACAATATTGTTACAGTGAGCAATTCAAAATAGTGTGAATAATTCTACATAACCTATTCGCATAACTGCTTACAATTCCCTGCAATCACAGTAGGTTATTTACAACTCCTAGTAAATGTAAATATAATAAAAATTAAACATGCTCTCTTTTTTAATGCAATCAATTAATAAAAAGCTACATAAGTTTCAAGTTATAAACATGTTGCTATTGACAACAGTAAACATATCTGCTTATTAAATGAAATATACTACTGCAATAATTCTATATAACAATTATTGTGATGTGAAAATTCAATACCATCATGTCTACTTTCAAGCAACCTACAGAGTGAAATCAAACATACCTCCTGGTTTGCCTTCTAATTCCAAACGGAAGGCTTTTGAGTCGGCCTGATCTTCCTGAATGTGCGATGAATTTGATTGACTGCTTGGATTGGATACCGTATCATTTGATGCCACAAGAGGCTGAGCTTCCTGTGCACCTGTGACCTCTTGCTGTTTCTGCAAGGCAATCTATACACACAAAATTCTTAGGTGGACACAAAGTATTGAAATCCACCACCATGATCCTGAGAATCTAAGGCTGACCTTATACTGTGTCTAAAACATTTGTTGTTGCCTTTAGTCTAATCAAGCAATTTTTGTTACATTTTCAGCTGCTTTTATCCAAAGTGACTTTGCTTTCAAAGTACATTTGGTTTGTGTATTGCCTGAATATCACAACCGTTGCTAGCATCTCGCTCGACTAGTTGAGCAACAGGCACATTCATTTAGTTGTAATGGTAAGTTTCAGGTTCAACTCGTACCTGCTGCAAGCGGAGGGCCTGCTGCATGTATTGTTGGTAGTGTTGTTCCTGTAGCTGTTGGATTAGTATCTGCTGTTGCTCTGGATTGTCTGGATATTGCTGTTTGGCATATTGTTGAAACTGCACAGCCGTTTGTGCCTTTAGAACAGCCATGATGTGTTGTCTGTACACACATGCACAAACATGTAAGCGTTCTCAAAACATTTTATTACCTTTTTACTGGTATTAACAAAATGTGTAATCAACTGTATTCTTTTGAATAAATAAAACTGAGTAGTCTGTTGTAATCATTTACTAGCCTTTAGTATTACACCTTTATCAGTTAATCGGTTCAGTTAAATAAACATGCAGGTAGCAATTTGGTTGTTATTGAAACAACAAAACAACTAGGGGCAATTTGTTATATTTCTACAAATATATATCTAATATTTTTAAATAATACATATTCAGCTGTTTGTGGATAGATGACACTCACTTTTGGTGCGCTATCTGTAACCTATCGACATCATCTTTCCTCCTCTGTTCCTCTTCCTGTTTCCTCCGCTCGTTTTCCTCCCTGCGACGTGCTTCCTCTTCTAACCTTCGCCGCTCCTGCTCCTCTCTCTCCAGCCGCAGACGCTCTTCCTCTGCTTTTCTAAACACACACACAATAACAATATGAAAATCTGCGATAGAAACGAGGGGTCTGGTTCTGTCGTACAAAACTTACTGTCTCTTCTCTTGCTCCTCCTTCTCTATTTTGTGCGATTGGACATAGGGAGCAAACAGATTACAACAGGAGTTCAAAAGCTTCACAAAATCCTCCATGGCATCCTCTTTGGCCATGCTGCCCAGCTGTAACCATTCTTTCCTGGAAATGGAGGAACACGGGGTCAATGAATTTACATTTAAAGGGATAGTTCATCATTTATTAACCCTCATGTCGTTCCAAACCTGTATGACTATCTTCTAAAGAACATATAAGAAGATATTTTTAAAGAATGTTGGTAACCAAACAACGTTTGACCCCATTGACTTCCATTGAGTGGATTCTTCAAAATATCGTCTTTAATGTTCCACAGAAGAGTCATATACAGGTTTTAAACCACATGAGAGTGAATAAATGATGACAGAATTTTCTATTATTTGTCATTTAATGTAATGCGAAAACCCAGCAGATAAAATGATGTTCTCTCGCTTTGAGTTTTTATTTAATATGCAACAATGTAAGAATAACACCAACTTTTTTAAGAATGTTTGGGAATTAGATGATGTTGATGAAATGCTCTTTTAACCACAATAACATTTTTGTGGTAACTTTGCGAGATCTTTGAGAAAACATTCTGACAATGTTCCATGTTGGCTAAGAACAACGTTATGGTAGCAGATGGTAAAATGATTAATATGTATACCACAATACACTTCATGGTAGTTATTACAAAATTAACTAGCATATATTTATAAAGGCTTTAACATTTTAGGTACTGTTTTGTACTGAGGTTGTGTTCTTATATAGTTACTACATACATATTACTACATATTATGCACAAAATTGTGTTTTTGTGTGTTACTTTTTGTCAAGAGATAATCCATACAGTATGTTACCTTCTGTCATTTCCCAGTAAATCAAAGAACCCAATTTCTGGACAAGCTTTTGGGTCAAAAGGTCCAAGTGTGATTTGTTTATGTAGTGCAACCAAACGCAGGTTTTCTTCATACGTTGGGTTAAAGGCCTTCCCACACATCTCTATGTGAGACAACGAAATGAAAGTCATTTACAGTAATCAAATAAGAGTTTTATCAATGTTAACAACATATTTGAAAGAGTATCTGATTCTTAATGTCTTCACACAACTTATTATTATTATTATGAATTATGTATGACAATTTGTGAATGTTGTTATAGCAGCCAATGACTAACAGAGCTTGTACGACCAATACGGAAACAGACAAAACAGGTAGTTGTACGAGACAGATAAAAGTTGTCTTAACACACCCCGTGAACACATAGAGAATGTAACTTAAATTAAAGTGAAAGCATGTTTTACTTTATGTTTGTTTCTATATTATTGCAGTGTAACTTACCTTTAAAGAATTTCAGCGCAATTCCGAAGAGCTCCTCTAAAGTAAAACCCCAATTCCTCTCTAGGATCCACGACCTCTGTGTTTCTTCATCTTTCTCGCACGATTTACAGCATTCTTCAGTGTGGATCTCGTGATTCTCGGTCGTATTGTTCGCGTTTAATCTGCTGTCAAACACCTGCTGTACTTCAGCAGCCATGACGACCATCTGTCAAATTCCGTCGCTGCAGAAGCAACTAGGTGTGTTTGCCTTCATGTGTGGCTGCACAGATCAATTGGTGTATGACGTCAAAGAATCACGGACCGATAGAGAGACACGGCTTAGAATCAGTCTCGCGGTATTTTGATGTCATATGTCGATCGGTCTATCCGGCTCGAATGAAGTGCAACACGCCTACTGTTACAGGTGGCCACGTAGCGCACAGAAACACCTCTCTTCCGTATACCTCAACCGGAAATCCCTTTATATTTCTGTTATATTACACTCATTTAAACCCGTCCTCTTTAACTAGAGTCTGCAGATGCGACTCTGTAGCCGGATCAACTATGAAGCGAGTCTTTGCTTCAGCTTAATGTTAAAAATTAAACTTCGTACAGTAGCTCCCTGAATGAAGTTATGACAACATATCCAAAGAGTAAACTGAACCTTAAACAACAATGAATGAACCATGGTTTTATTAGAACAAAAGTGGGTTTCCAAATCCTATTTTTTAATCCTAGATTTTTAATCCTAGATTTTTTATTTCCAATAATATTCTTCTTGCTAATAAAGTTACAAAAGCTATTAAAAATTGACATGTTTTATCAATATTCAAACACTTAAAAAACTGGGTTTTATATCTAAATGGCAGCATCACCATTTTTCAATGAACCTAGCATTTTTTGAAAACAGCAGGTATACAAAATATGTTTTACATGACGACTAACGTTGTATAAATATTGGAGAAAGGTAAAGCCTAAGCTAAAGGGATAAAATGTATATAAAGAACGATTTTGAATATTGTATCTCATCTGAACAAAATGTGTTTCCATCTTGCTCACAAAGCAAACATCACCCATGTCATTCTGGTATTGTCAAAATTGCTAATCTCACTAAGGACTAGGTTGGTGAAACAGGATCATCAGGTTGCTTTTATACGGTGTAATTGTCCATTGTAATTTTATTTTACCCTTGATCTTCAATTTCTCATTTTGATTTGAATGAGTCTTGCTACAGTCAAGTGTAAAAACAGAAGTAAAATCCTGAAGTGAAGTTTTATGGGTTGTACAGACTCTGGACTTTTCACATGGGTGAGAATATATTTAATCTTTCTTTGGATGAACAGTGCAAAATGTTAATTATTTGTCCTCTGGAAGACATGTAAATCTTGTGAACCTTAAAGGGCATAAACAAATGAATAAGAAAACTAAATGATTAAATAAGAACATAATGATCAAATGGATCACTTTTGTAATTATATAATCATGCAAATTAAAGCCATCAAAGGTTTACATACTCTTACTGTATTGTTGTGGGTCCTGTGTGTTATTGAATATTTGCACCTTTTGTAATTGTGTATTGAGTCTCTCAATAGTCTTTGGCATAAATATGGATCTTAACATCATACAATCGCTGTTTTGTGGGCTCAAATAGACAAAGGATCCTGGAAAAGGACCTCTGGGAAAATATTAACAAATGAATAACTAAAACAAAAAACAGTTGAAGATCACCCAGGAAACATTTGGGCCTAAAAAAGTCAGGCATATAATGCTTGAAATGTTCAGTTATATTTGTAAATAATTATTGTGTGTTGTGGACTTTACTATGTAAACATTTGTTGTAAACTTGCTTACGCAGGGCATTAAAATGCAATTTTATGATTTCTCCTATTTGTAACTTTACTATATACAAATTTTAGGGTCATTTTCATTTAATTTTGTTACATTGTTATAGACATGTTCTGAAAAATATAGAACCCTTCCATTTTGAAGCAGTAAATGTTTTTCAGTGCTTTAAAGTGTACTCACTGTCAGGATCAACGTGTGGAATAAGTATTCATTAATTTCAAAGGCAAATGGAACCATCCTGAGATTTTTTATCAGTTTTTGTATGTTACAGAAGACTGCTCAAACAGGTCAGACTAAAATAACATAGCTGGATAAACACTGTTAAAACAATGGGCATAAGAATAAGGCTCTTGTGTAAATATTTGGGGTCCACTGATAATTTTCAATGACAACTGAGCGGCACCAAGTGAACTCTTTGTGATACCGTACCATTGAGCTCAATAAGAATGCATGAATTATCCTTGGATGTGTTTCTAGACAAGGTTTTCATTCTTATTTTACATCAGTGCAAAATAAATAGGTTACAATTGGGTAGATATAGATCAGAAACACATTGTCAATGTCCTTCCAAAACCTTGGATGTCCAACTTTGCTGTTTTTCAGGAAATAAAAAAAACATTGTACGTTTTAAATGATTAAATGGTGTGTTGTCAAAGTTGAAAAGCATTTTTTTAACACTTGTACAAAAAAAGTAATAAGGGTAATAAGGGTGACTAATTATAATGATTTATGGCACAAAATAAAAATCCTGCAATATGGAGATACAAGGTTTCAGAAGGACAGCAGCGATATAAACAATGCCACTTAAGATAAGTCCAGAAATGTGTTATTTGGAGGGTCCAAATCAAAGACCCAGGTTGAAGATATTAGAACTTAACATGCTTCTTTGATAAAAAAAAGAGCTGGAATTAATAAACCTTTTTTTAAAATAACATTGTACATGTAAAAGAATGCTCAGGTAGGCTAAATAAAAGGAGGTTTGTAATCTATGAGTTTACATGAACTTACAAATAACAACATTTATTCATGTTGTTAATATTAATCTCAGCATTTACCATTTCAGCATTTGAACTGTTAAAATAAATTAATGCACAACTAATATGAACAATTGTATTGCCATTAATTGCCATTAACAAAGATTAAAAATGCAAAAAAATATATATTTTTAAATTGTTATTTCATGTTACTTAATGCATCAACTAATGTTTACAAATACAACCTTAATGTAAAGTTTTAAATGAATATCGAATGGAACATGATTTTATTTCTTAGTTAACTAAATTGTACATTAGATTACATATGGCAGACGATTTTTTCCAAAGCGACTTACAATTGTACTACATTTGTATCTGACCCAATGCAATAACCTGGGATCAAACCCATGACCTAAGAATAGCTAGGGCCATGCTCGGTCAGAGTCACAGGAAAGTATAGTAATGTGCAGGGGTAATGCAAAATGGTTCAAATAAAAAAAGTACTAAAGTAATGCAAATGTTTCACTAGCATACTCATTTTAACAATCTTTTAATTTACAGGTTGTGGATCAGACGTCTCTTTAAACGTGATGACCCCCAGTAACGTCAGCTCGGAGGTGATTGAGATTTTATTAACTCAGGAAATCCAATTGAACAAAATATATAACTGGCCCTACATTACAGCCGAACTGGTGATCGCAGTTTTGTCCATCTTCGGAAACATGTTGGTCTGTGTAGCCATATGGCGTAACAAGAAACTCCAAACCATCACAAACTACTTCCTGGTGTCTTTGGCAGTCGCCGATTTCTTGGTCGGGGCTCTTGCTATCCCATGTGCTTTAATCATAGATCTGGGTATCTCCTACCATAACTATTCCTTGTGTATTTTTGTGCTATCCATGCTGATTATTCTAAGCCAGAGCTCCATCTTCAGCCTGTTGTTGGTGGCTATTGAGCGTTACATAGCTATCATACTGCCATTTCACTACCGGAGACTCATGAAGCCCAGAACGGCAAAGCTAGTGATACTGCTCACCTGGATCTTGGCTTGTGTGATGGGCCTCATTCCACTCATGGGGTTTCAACAACGATATAAACGGATAAGTCACTGCGTCTTTGTATATGTAGTGAACATGACCTACATGGTGTACTTTTTCTTCTTCGGCTCTGTGTTAACCTCACTGTTGGTTATGTTCTATATTTACACACGCATTTTCATAACAGTGAGAAAGCATGTGAAAAACATTGCAAACATGAGGACTATTTCTGCAAAACAGGCGAAGAGGAACATGGGCGTTGTGCGAAAAGTGAGGAAGACCATCTCCATCTTCTTGATTCTCTTTCTCTTTATCATCTGCCTGATTCCTTTACACATTATATTATGTGTGAGGTTCTTCTGTCCACGATGTAAAGTCCCTTCGCAGCTCATTTTGACAGCAGTCATTTTATCCCATGCAAATTCAGTATTTAATCCTCTCCTTTATGCTTACAGAATGAAGTCTTTCTATCAAGCTTTCAAAAGCATCATCCTCTGCCAGCACAGAGCATCACAATTAGTCAGTAATGATTAAAAACCACATGTAAAGAAACTGTCACGCAAAAATGTAAATTCTGTTATCATTTACTCGGTGTACAAAATCGGTGTAAATGTCTTTGTTCTGATGAAGACAGAGAAAGATATAAGAAAGCATGCTTGTAACCAAACAGTTCTTGGACACCATTGATAGATCGTAGGATCTGAATTTCTTAAAAGCAACCTGTTTGTGTGTGTATTTCCTTAAGATGATGACATTCTAACATTGTGAGCACATTTTCCTGACTTATTTAATTTCTTATTTCCGTATGCTTTTTATTCTTTATTATTATCATTTATTTTTCCATATATTAGCTTGATTAGATATAGATTATAATAATTTCTACATTTAGCAGACACTTTTATCCAAAGCGACTTTATCCTATACATTTTACACAGGTATTTGCAATCCCCAGGTATCGAACCCACAACCTTGCATTGTTAACGCAACGCTCTTACCACTGAGCTACATATTATTTCTATCTAGTTATTGTATTCTATATTACTTTTCGTAATGCTGATCTACATTCTGTTGGATGCTGGATTTTGTATTGTCTTCAAAAGTAGATGAGTTGGCAGTGGTCTCATTTTCAAGGTTCATAATAACGTCACAAGAATGTTGTGAAGCAGTAATTTTCCAATGTCTATGTTGGTATTGTAACACCTGCTCAATGCTAGACTGAGACAGAGTGAACTCCAGACAGAGTTATATGCAGATTAAGAATGGATATCTGAACAGAACTATGATTTTCTCTCTACATTAAACTTTGCTCATTTTATTAACGTCACTTTGTCTCCTGCTTGCTGTTCTTCCCCTCTGACATAGAGGTCTGCAGGATAGTTAGATTATCACTTTTGGTGTGTGAACAAGATGGAACAACACTTAGGTATCATTTTGGACCAATAACAAGATAGTAGAAAAGATAGTCGAATCTATCAGTTCTGTTGAACACAAGAGATGACATTTTGAAGAAGGTAGGAAAGCAAACAGTTCTGGGGCACTTCTTCCAAATATCTTTCTTTGAGTTCATCGGAACAAAGAAATTTAAGCAGATTTGAAACAAGTCGACATAGTGCCTAATTGCAGAATTTTTATATTTGGGTGAACTATTGCTTTAAGGAAAACACAGAACATCTAGAATAGTAATCTACTGAACATTTTAGATACTGTCATTTCCATTATTCAGCCCTTTCATCAATGTGTAAATTCTATCTGCCTCTATAAGAACTTTGTCTAATTGGACATTTGGCACGTTGAGCAATTGAGTAAAAGCATTATTGAAGTTGAACATCTTTTCAGAAAAGGTTTCATTGGCAACTTCTGTACATAAAATATAATGTTAGTAAATGCAGAGTTGTCATTTACTTAAAAACACTGAATAAACTTTACTATATGTAATAAATGGGAAGAATTTTGGCCAATGATGAATTAGCATGGTAGTTGACAAATATAGTAGAGATACACCAACACTTAATTTCTTCACGAATGTCAATTTCTAGAATGACATATGCCATTACAGATTCTGCAAAATAATATAATATTTCATAACTCTTTGAATGTTATTAATTCATATAATGGATATTAATATTAAACATCAAACTGGTGATGTTATTTAACATTTTCCATAGCACAAATTCATTGCATTTTAATTTCCTCTTTTGATTTACAGGATATATCGACCCTGATCATCGGCTGATACCAATAATGTGAAAAATTGCTTTTATCAACTAATACCGATTGTTGGGCGATATATCGGTGTATCTCTTGAATATACCCTTGTGTGTGACATAGCAAAAAATAGAAACCAAACTGTTTTTGAAATATTATTTATATTTATATTTAGCCTAATGTAAAACAGCATAGAGATGTGTCTTCATTGTTAATTTATTGATTATTTTCTGTCACACCATAGGACACATTTACACATTTTTCAACTACCCATAATAAAAAAATCATATTATTAGAAATAAATTATTATTATATTTTTTAAATATAATCACTTATATAATAACATTAGTAAGCAAAGTTAGCACGATAAATCTGTATTTAAAGATGCATTAACAAAAATGAATATATTCACATAATAAAATTTAACAGCACCTTGACATAATTATATCACATTACCAGCTTCTTTCCAGACACTTTTGATTGTAAAATTAGCTTTTGATCATTGACCAAATAAATGCATAAATGCATCCATGGTTAAAAAATATGTTGATAGAATATGTTGATAGAATGTAACTTTCATTGAGAGAAACTCAAACAAATATATAAGGTCACAAAACCTTTAGCATTCACAGATCATTTGCTCAGAAAAAATACTCAAGTATTCAATTCCTTTGGCATTATTGTGAATCACAATGTCTTTGTTCCCTTGTGAATTCAAACACAGCTGTTAAGTTTTCTGAGAGGCCAACGTCCTTTAAATCACACTTGCTGGTTCTTATACCTGCACAGCCCATGGAGTAAAGGTGCCAGGTTCTGCAGGAGGACACTGAAGAAACATACACAAATTCAAAAGTCATATCCAGCAAAGTCACAGATGGGGATTCATTTTAAATTTAGTTCACATAAGAACATGAAGTTTTAGTCTTTTTTTGTGATAATAAAATTAACCGAACCATACAAATCGTTGACAATCAACATTGAAAATTGCTACATACCAGTTTAGTAAACCGGTCTTCACAGGCATTTCGAATGCGTTCAGGCGTGGCGGGACTATCCAACCTAAAGGGTCCAGTGAGGCCGGACTCAGCCCTCGCAGAGGCGATGGCATCTTTAATGGCATAAAATGCTGAAGCTGCCAAAAATAGAGGAGGCTCCCCGACAGCCTGAATACAAACATGTTACCACATCAGTTATGAGTAACACCAGTAACCAACATTCTTATGCCCTTATTGTTCACATGAACATATTTTCCAACGAGACATACAGATTTGTTTTCCAAGTATGTTGATTTCCTGGGAATCAAACCCATGACCTTAGTGTTACTTGTGTATATCTATGACCTGACCTTTGAGGAGAAGATGGCCTTTTCATTAGGAGCGTCTCTCAGCAGCGACACCTTCAATTCAACGGGGATGTCCCCAAAGGCAGGAATCTTGTACATTCCAGGTCCTCGAGTGTACAGGTAACCTTTAGGAGAGTATTTTAGTTCTTCCAGAGTGAACAGGCCTAAACCCTGCATGAAGCCACCCTCCACCTGCAAGCACAGCCCCAAAACAGCTCAGATTCATAATAAAGTGAAGAAACTGTAAAGTGTTTCGTTTTACATCTTGTCATTTAGGAGACGCATTAATCATTAGGAACATCACAATGTGAAAACAACTTCAGGAAATTCAGAAGAAATACCTGTCCAATATCCAGTGCGGGATTTAAACTCTTACCAACATCCATAACAATGGAGGTATGAAGGTTCTAAAATGGGAGAGAGCGTAAAGCCATTATTAATATATTCTTTAATATCATTATTTATTTCTATTTGTCCTCATATTTAAAAATAATGCTAAACTTATCAAAACCATGAACCGAGACCTGTTTTTTAAACAGTTTTGCACACATCTCCATCAATTTTCTTAATGAAATTAAACATCAATTTCTAATAAAAAAAGTCAATACAGACTGTATATTTGCACAATTATATTTGTTTATATTTACATAACAAAAAGTAATTTACGAAATTTAAACATACACCTTCAGGTTACCTATTATATGGTAGTGTAGCAGCATTCTGCCCTGTAAAAACTGATTTGTTGTCTCAACAACCATATTGTATTATGTTAAGTAGCTTTTACTTAAAAATAAACAAATTTATTACATTTCTCGCTTAACTTAAAGTCCTCTGTTTCATGCAACACAAAAATATAAGTTCAAAAGTATGCATAAAGTGAATGTAAAAATTTGAGTCGTGTAAGCTACAGTTAAAAGTAAGTTAACCTAACATACATTTCCAGTGCATGAACTATTACCAGTATAAATGCTGAGAGGAATACCCATAAGCCCTTGAGCCTGAAAAGATTCATTATTCATGCTTTTTAAATAAAAAGCCTGTTTGGGGCATTTATATCGATGTTTATAAGATTTATGTGAAATCTGTGACTTATCGTTTTCTGTGAAGTTACCATTCAAGTGATTCGTGTTTGCTTAGGTAAGCATAGACCCTGTTCGACTCATTATGTTTCTTACCCCAATAAGAAAGAGACACATCATAAATGCAGCATGTTGTGTGCTTCTGTGGAGAATCAATCAATGATTGACATCAAATCACTCATCAATTATTTAAAAACTGTTTTTTATACTAATATACTTAACTATGCTTTATGAACACTAAGGTAAATGAATGAAATATTTAAGAACAGCCGACATGAGCACTGTAAGTTGATCAAAATCGTGCTAAATAATTTTCGTAAAGGAGGTTAAGCGAACCGATATATTTGTCTGAACGGAACTAAGATTTGCTTGTTATTTTTACTTAAAATCTCCTCAAGTTGAATTAACTTTATTTTAATATTTTAAGTAAAGTCAATACATATTTTTTTACATTGTGGAGCATCTTTATATATATGGGGTAATGGGACTAAACTTTGCATTGTGTACAGTCTCTTAGAAACAGTAAACACACACACAATTATGTTGGCATTACCTTATGACTGCCAGTGAGACAATCTATCTCCACCTCTGAAACTGCCACGCCGTAACTAAAGTAGTTGAATGCCCTTCCTGAATTTGTGTCGAAATTATAGCCGAGATCTGGAGTCCTTTAAAATATATTCAGATAAATAACTAACCCAGTTCTATGAGCACCAACATGCCCAATATTGAGAAATATGTGACAAAGATGTAAAAATGTTTTTTACACACTTGTAAAATCCATTGGCAGACAAGTTTACTCTGTCAAAGTATGCTGTTTTCACCTGTAATACAAGATTAAAATACAACACAATGTTTGATGCATTGTTTGATTTGCATCAAGTTAATAAAGAAAAGATATCTAACAAAAGATAATCATAAATGAATTATGGATGGACAAATATGTAAAAAAAGAGCTACAAACCCATTCCTCCCAACCTCCTTTTGGGTTCTTGTCTTTGTATGGCTGAAGTCTCTGTAGCAACGTCTGACAAGCATTCTGTGGGGCAACACAAGACCGTGTTGAATTACTGCTCATCTTAAGTGTTTGTTTTCCCCCAAACGGTGAAACAAATATCTGTGTGTAAGACTTACATAAACAGCCATGCCGTTAAGATCAGATGATGCTGAAGCGGCTGTAGGGCTGGTGTTGGGAACAGTGTTAGTGCTGGTCTCTGTGATGTGAATCTTTGCGCTGGGAATTTCAAGCGTTTTACTGGCCACCTCCACAACACAAAAACAAACAAAACCTGATAAAGGCTATCAATCTTTACAATTAAGAATACAGAATAAAGATGTACAGCCAAGCTGTACTTGGTTTACCTGGATCATTTTAGTGTGCAATCCTTGTCCCATTTCTGTTCCGCCGTGAGTCAAGAGAACAGAACCATCTGTGTACACGTGTACCAGAGCTCCTGCCTGTGTTACAAATACACATCACATACAATGCCCAAGACTCTTTTACAGTCTTTAATTTGAGATTTGAGGAAGGTTGACCTGGTTGAGGAAGACGGCAGTGAAGCTGATGCCAAACTTGGTGGGAATGATGGACAGGCCTCTCTTGGTCCAACGGTGCTGCCTGTATTAGAGCAGACTTTTTATTCTTCTATACACTATGCAAATTCCACTAGCGTCAAATGTTTAGGGTCTCTTAAAGGGACAGTTCACCCAATAAAAAATTGCTGTCATCAGTTACTTATCATGTTTTTGCAAACCTGTATCACTTTCTTTTGCAGAACACAAAAGAAGATATTTTAAATATTGTTGGTAACCAAACAGCACTGGCCCCTATTGACTTTGTATAGACATGAATAAAGGATTATAGAATTTTTATTTTTAGTCAAACTATCCCTTTAACTGGAATGTTTTACAGAATAAAATATACCTGTGCCAAAAAATACATTTCTTTCATTACAAGTCTACAAGACCAAAAATTGTAAAAAAATGAATGACACTGAACAAATAGGGAAGAAAAGCAGCCAATAAGAGCATATAAAGGACAATAACTTATTTTACACTTTTATAAACACATTTCAGCTTGACACAAAATGCCTTTTTGTCAGGTTGACAAAATGCCAAAAGTACATTTGTGGCTATTTTAAAGATGCTAACTTGTATGATAGATGGATTATTTTAGTAACAACTAGGGCTGTAAAATGATTAATCACGATTTATTTGCATTCAGAATAAAATCTAGCGTTTTCATAATATACTGTATGTCGGTGTACTCTGCATATTAATTATGTATTTACAAACACGTACACATACATGTATTATGCGTATATTTAGGAAATATTTACCAATAATTCAAATTATATTTACAGTTAACGTTGATTTTTATGAATTGATGTTTTATATTTGTTTTAAATATACTCATATATGTGTGTTTTTACAAATTAATACGCACAGTACACAGGCATATATTATGTAAACATTTTTTTTTATTCTGGATGCGATTAATCTAAATTTCTTACATCTGACCTGTTGTATTGTTCTACGGCAGACTTGCGCTTGCTGAAGTCTGAGATCTCCATGCACTCCACCCAGCAGCGGTCAATGGTGAACTGGTCCAGGCGCTGATTAAAGGGTGTGAGGTCTCCTTGTTTGTACATATTCAGTCTTCTCACCTGAAAGCAGAACATGACCCTGTAGCATGTGATAGCATCGTCAGTATATCTGTATTGGCATCAGTTGCAGTTCTCACCTCTTCAGCAGGCAAACCGCAGCTATGAGCCACATCACTCATCCAGCTCTCCGCTATCATCATACCCTGCGGCCCACCGAAACCCCTGAACGCAGAGTTAGACGGCAGGTTTGTTTTACACATGTAGCCTGTGCCACGAATGTTAGGAATGTTATAGGAGTTATCCATGTGAAACAGGGCTCTCTCCAAGATCTGTGTATTGAAAAAAAATGTAGGGCTTTGGGTTACCAAGGTTAATATTGTAATGTGGAGCTTTGGCCACGAGGGGGCAATATGAACCTAAAGCCATTGCAGGCCTACAATACTCACTGATAAG
Source organism: Triplophysa tibetana (assembly GCA_008369825.1). Taxonomy (NCBI): domain Eukaryota; kingdom Metazoa; phylum Chordata; class Actinopteri; order Cypriniformes; family Nemacheilidae; genus Triplophysa; species Triplophysa tibetana. The sequence continues at coordinate 11,989,052 of CM017907.1, read as the reverse complement.
GAAAGATCCATAGAATTGCCTACGTTGCTATATAAAGTCACATCAACTGCCATCACTTTTCCATTGTTCATGAACCCAACCTAGACAAAAGATTTAAGAGATGTTTTATCCAGAACAAATCCTGTTTGTACTGTCGAGTACAAGTCTCTGTTTAAGGTTATAGGAATATGTTTTATTTCTCATTTTGTTTTTAGTTTGGTTCAGTTTTGGTATAAATGCTGAAAATATTGATGATTTTCTTCCACTAACGTGTTGTTTCCCTTCAGAAGACATTCATTAGCCATTTGAATTACTTTTAGCATGGACGCTTGGGCTTTTTGAAGGATCAATATTTTAGGACCAGTAGATTTCCTAACATAGCGTAGTTGTGCAAGCACTGTCGAGCTGTTAAAGATGCAGAAGCAGTGCCAGTTGAGAACTAGTTCTAGTGGGCCCGGGTTCTCCAAAGTTTTTTTTCTTCACTTGAGTTTTAAATGTAACATTTGGGAGAATTATTATCACCCCACATAGGAATTGATAGTCTGCATAATATATTACCTGTGTTTCCCTTCGTTTATCATCTGTGTCTATCTCTCTCTCTGTGTGAGTGTGTCCGTGTGGGTTTGGAGTGTGCGTTAGTGTGATATTTAATGTAGGCTATTACTTATAGTTAACATGTTTGTCATGTGCTGCTGCTTTGTAACAATAAAAAAGGCGAGTTGAGATGTGTGTATACAAAGGGACAGATTTTCAGTTTAAAAAAACTTTACATTTTTGATGGCATGAGCGTAAAAATTATTATGAAATCATTTTCATTTTGGGGTAAACTATTCCTTTAGTTCTGTCAAGACAGCTTCAAAGCTAACAGACAATCACGCCTTTCATTTTGACGTCTGTAACAAATCATGAAGTTTTAAAAAAGTTCTCACCTTGTACGTTCCAAAGAATGGATGCCGACCGCCTGTAACCAGCATGTCCTCATCACGATCCAAGGTGCAGCGCACTGGTCGCTTAACCCTTAAAGATTTAGCACACAACAAACCTTAAACCACTGAATTTCAATGATCCTTTAACCCTTATGAGCGTCGTGATGTTTTCTAAAATTAAAATGTTCTCTGTCCCAAGGCATGATACTTTGTACAGTGGTCAACACTTTCTAGATCTACAAATAAAAAACTGGAATGAAATCTTGATTTTTTTGTTGGTGCAGGAAAAAAGTCACACTCATGGAGAGAGATAGAGAGAGAGAGAGAGAGAGAGAGAGAGGGAGAGAGACAGAGTGAGAGAGAGAGAGACATGAACTGATGAGAAATAACAATTTAGCACAGACACACAACTGATTTAGATTTGTAGAATTATATAAAAAAACAGTTGATTGAAATAAATGATAAATTAAAAACGTTCAGGTTTGATTCTTATCATGATGTAACATTATTGAAAAACAGTCTTTTCGTTATTACAAAAAAGCTTAACTTTGCCAAGTATTTTGACAATCCATGATATGAATCCAACTATAAAAACTTGTATAAATATATCTTTTAGTTGGACTAATAGCAAATAGCAAATAGTGGAGCGCTGCATCAATCTACTGATAAACTGATAATTTGATACTTTTAAAACTGCATTTTCCAAACGATGGGAAAAAATCTTACACTAAGCCATGTCAAATAATCAATGTTATCCCCATGAATTGAAGTTAGAAATGTGGGTCTTTCATTATGTGTATTTGACATAAATCGCTGTTTTGTATGGAAACAGTAATAAAAAGAGTAAAAATACCTTGTTAAAATTATTTTGTTACAGAATTACATTTTGTTGCCCGGGGTCTCTACAGACCCCAAAGACCATGAGTGTACACCCTAAACGAAGACCACATAAGAGTTAAATAGTTAGAGAGAGAATGAGATTGATTGTGGGTCACTATTATTTATTATTCATACTTTTGTGCAGCAACAGCCACCACTGTGGACAGAATGGTGCTACGACTCTCCTTCCCTCCAAATCCACCTCCCATCCTCTTCACACGACACACTACTCGGTTTGCTGGAACTCCCAAAGCTTTCGCTACCAGGGCCTGAGATGATTTCAGAAAGCCAGTCTTTTTTCTCATGTACAGTTTAATTTTATTGATATTCAAACGTTTGAGTTTTACTACTGCAATGATGCACCACTGTTGATGCAACGACACATTAAATCGTGTAGCCATTTTATTACTCCTTCGACTAAAATAAACCATTAGTTATAAATATCACGTGTATCTAAACGTTAAATCGACACAAAAATCAAGCACGATCTCTAGTCTATTAGTTTAAATCATCTTTCTATTTGCATGTGCAGTTACTATTACATATTATGTAGGCCTGTATGTAAGAAACATCATTATATAACAAGTCACATTGTATTTTGTTGAAAGTAACATATACATAACTTTTATCACTGCTAAACTCAACTTAAAATAGTGAACATGCAGATTTAATGCTTTCAGTATAGACAGACACAAGCCACCAGGTGTCAGGAGGGAGTTTACCTGAGTCTTAGAGGCAGATTGTGTAGAGACAAACAGCTCCATTTCCCCGTCCTCTCCACGAGGGACAGCTATTGTGCAGTTAGTCTCCAGGTAAAAGTGCTCCTGTCCTCCAATGTGAATCTCACCTGAAGCATTACATAATCAGTCAGCTTGTCACATTAGAATGCAACAGGACAAAAGTTAAAGGGAGAAACATGCGACAAGTGATTCTTTTCACAGAATGGTGTTTTTATTCTGGCCTTTCTTAATGATGCATCTGTACCTTGCAGAATGTGATCTGAGTCTTTAAATCCTTGTGCTACATCTCCACTCTTTATAGTCCTTACTGGGTGATAAAAGGAATTGTGTGAAATAGCATCCTGTTTGGAGTAAGCACAAACATTTAGTTAGTTCACCATATGTGTGGGTGTTTGACATTTGGACAAGCTGTTTTGGTGACAACCTTGAATAACCACATTATGTAATGATGACAACAGAAAACGCATAGGGGATAAAGATCACCAGGTCTATGAATAACATACTTTTAGTGGTTTTGCAATGTTCATGTTATTTTACCCACTAGCGTTTTTAAAAAGAGGTTGGGAGCTAGTACCAGCATTTCAGATCATTTTCATAAAACTTTGTTATGAACTTATAATATGAACATATCATTTATCAAATGTGCTCTCTACTCTAACAGTAAAAATGTGGAAGACTGGAAAAAATTGTCGTTGTGGAGAAAGTTTTAAGGGCGGTACAATAAACAGGTTCTGTATTTTGTTTTTTCTCAACAGTTGACGTCCAATGAAAAATCTGACTACTGAATCAAAACCATATCATATAGCTTTGGAAAAATGAGACCATTTCAAATTTGCATTTAATCAGCATTTCTGCATTGTGGCTGTTCCAGTCCAGTGTCAAATCCGGGTTATTCATTTTTTAACTTTTCCTAAATACTGTGTACAAATATAACTGTTGTATTGCTTAAATATGAGCTTGTTTTCTTTGCGGTTTTTGAGGTTTGGAAAAAGACAGAAGATCTTTTCTTTCTTTTTTTTTGAAGAACATTGTTTGTAGTTTACAGAATGAAACTTAATTAATATTTTAACCAAAACACAAACCTATACATAAATGGTCTCTTAATTTTTTTCGTGGCTCTGTATATTATGTAGATCAACTATATTATGTGGATCGACAAGCACATGACTGAAACAAAATAATCTGATTCTACACTGTGAGTGTAGGGTGGTGCGTATGTGCATGGATGTTTACATGTGGAACAAATGCAAACCTGAATGGTGACGATCACAGGCTGTAGTTCTTCATAGTCTATCTTGACAGCCTTAGCTGCTCTCTGAGCATGAGCATGTGTGTCCGCCACAATGGCCCCCACTATATGTCCCACACATGTGACCTAAAGTAAGACGTATCAATGTGAGGGAGAAAATGGCAAATTAAGCATGACTGTGCACAAGTTCGCAGTATTCTTTAACTCCTTATTTCATAATTTAAGAGCAAATAGAAATCATTGCACAAAACAAATAAAAGGAGAATCAAAAGACAGAAATAAGAATCCTACGGTATTACAGAGAAGTTTTATATTATATTGACCTTGACCAAATCTTAAATACTTAAAGGGTTAGTTCACCCAAAATAACATTTTTTTATCATTCAGACCCTCATGTGGTTTAAAGTCTGTGTATGACTCCTTCTTCTGTGGAGCACAAACAAAGATATTTTGAGAAATGTCTCAGTGGTTTGTGTCAATAAAGTGAGGGTGAGTAAATGATTAAATTCTTTTCATTTTGAGTGAAGTTTCCTTTAAACATTAACAAACTATGCAAAAATGTATGAATACATTTTCATTTTTACTGGAATAAATAAAGGAAACTAATTCTAACCCCTTTAACTAAGGTATTAAAAAATGCTTTTGTCACCTTACTAAGACTTTTTGATAACATATACAAAGTATACATTCACTTCATCCACCTTTCACGTATAAACCTAAATTATTGATCTATCCAAATTATTCAAACTTAATCTATAACCTATTAAATGTGGTCCACAGAACCATTTTTGGAATAGAATTGACTTAAAAGTGTGTATCAGTCGTTACTACTTCTGATTTCAAATGAAGTAACCGCCTGCAGCTGCAGAAGACATTGAAAGACATTCCAAGTGAGATGCGTGTGAGAGACAATTTGCATGGAAATTCATGTACGGGGCCTTAAAAAGCCAGTCACGAGGAGAACCTCATTTGCTGCATCTTATGAATGATACGCCCTTTTTAGTAAGAGTCATCAACAGAGCTATGTTACTGGAGCTACACGCCTGATCATCTGCCAAATAACTTTTCCATGGAAAAAAACGCGTAAAACCGATTTAGGTGTGAAACGTCACTTATTTTCTCTAACCAGAAAATAAATGGAATTTTGCAGAAGACCTTATCATCTGCGAAGACTGTTTCATCGTAGATGATAGGTCCTGTCAGATTACTTCCAGGGACATCCTTGGCAGAAAGAAATGTTACCACTCCAGGAACTTCCATTGCATCAGAAGTGTCGATGGATCTACCAACATATTAAAAACAGAGTTAACATCTGACAATTAACATTTACATTTAGGCATTTGGCAGACACTTTTATGCATAGCAACTTAAATTTTTTTATCCTATACATTTTACATAGGTATTTGCAATGCCCTGGGATCGAACCCGCAACCTTGCTCTTACCACTGAGCTACAGGAAACTTTATAACAAGTAACATTATAACATTGCAGTCGTAAAGCAGTGCATTCTCACTTATGATGTGTACAGTGTGTGCATACTGTAAGTCATAAACGTTACAGGATCCCAAACCACTCTGTGTATATATAAATGTGTGTGCTTTTTATTAACTTTATAAGGGCGTGAGCTTTAGTGCTGGTGACCAATGCCAAATGGAGTTCATTTTCATAGCAAGGGATGTCATCACAATAGACAGCTTCTCCTGTGGCCTGCTTCAGAGCGGAGAGGTGCATAACCGGGTGGCCCACGACATCTTCACCATTCTCACCAGATGGAACTGCCTTGAAATGAGGTTTAAAGCTAAGCACCTTGTATAGACATAATGCACAGAATCAAAAACTAGTGCTAAATTGTATGCGTGTGTACCTGGTATAGCTGAACACTGGATGGTGAGTCTATCTGGAAGAGCTCAGTAACACTAGCATAATCAGGTCTGATGTGTTCAACAACAATACCCTACGGAGTCAAACGGAGTTTGGATTACATAAACGTAAGAATGTGTAGTAATTGACAAAAAAGTATATAAAATTCAAAATAAAAGTAATTCAAAAAACCTCCTTCTGCAAGTCGAGAGCCAATTTCTGCTGGACAGTAAGGAAGAACTTATAGAAGAGGCTGATGGTCAGTGTGCGTCTGTATGTCACCATTCCACCAGGAGCTGAGGGAGACAGACTCATCTCGTCAGCCAATATTGTGCAGGCGTCCTGTAGGAGCTCATCGTTCCATTGCCTGTAAGAAAGACACAACAAGGACAATACTATTTTTAAAACAACTATGTTTCGTTGGGATCACTTTCTGATCAATTATTGTGCAAAATGTGTAAATGATTGTTATTGGGCATTGGTGGCCTTACAGAACAAACATTTATGGCAATATACTGGAAAATAATTTTTTTTTTTAAAAAGTCCATATATGGGAGCCAAGAGCTTAAATTTTCAATATATCTAAACAATTCTCTTTAATATTATATATTGTAATATATTAACAAAATACATTATATAGTTTAAAATATATTAAATTATTTAATAAATTAATATATAGGAGAATATATTTTCCTTGCATAAGGGTGTAATACAGTGTAATGGCAGCACATAAATTGAGACTTATATAGACTCTTCAATGGCATATGGCCGATATAATAATATAATAATATGTATATGTATAGTTCAATTAAAACAATGTAACTTTTTTTTCGGTAAAATGTATTGTATTTTGATCTGTAATAATTGGTTAGGCACTGTTGGTAAATTTTGGAACTAGTCTGAAAACACTTCTGCAAAATTGACCCGGTGTACACAATTACACATGTTGTAGCCCATAAATGATCATAATATTCTACAACACAGGTTAAAAAACTACACAGACAAGTCATACCTGTTGAGCAACCTGTTGCATGTGGTTGTGGCAAGGACAGTGACAGGAGCCATTCCTCCATAGCTTATTCGGATATTCTGAACAATGTTGGACCTCTCCTGGAAGCAAACGTTCATTCCACATGTGACGATGGAGATGTCGTCCTCTTTGCGAGGGGATTGTTTGAAAGCTGAGAAATACTGTCCCTAAAACACAAACAGAAAGAATAACTCCCAATTTACATTGAATATTACATTTATATCATGAGATGTAATAGATTATGTTATATGTATGTGATGGAACTACAGACCTTTCTTGTGTATGGAATCTCAATGGACAACAAAATCTCATCTGACCTTAAAACAGTCTTTCTATAAGCGGGAAAGAATTTGTCATCCATCTCAAGAACCCGTTCTCCTCCTTTAAAAGAAGTTTAAAATGGGTTTTCTGTTTGTAAAGTATTTTTTCCGTATCTGGACAACATAGTCCTGAGACATGTAGAAAGACATAGTGATAGACGGTTTCATCGGATGCACACACCTGTTAGTTAACTTCTGGTCTGTGTTTGATAATAATTTAACAATTGTATTTATATTAGTATTCATTTGTATGAATTTTTCATTGTTAATAATTATATTAAATTCAATTAAACTACTCATCAGGAATAGATTCTTTGAGGCGGTCTACCGGAAGTTAAGTTTGGACCACACAACAATTGTTTATGCTGTTGCCTCTAAAACCCCGATTGGTAATGACTCCTCTTTACCAAGCTTATACACAAAGTAATCCGTTTACAGCGGCCACTTTTTGGCCAGGAATTCCTTCTTATCAGATCATGAAATTACAAACTTTGACCCTTGAACAGAGAAAAACTATATAATGCACCTTTGGACATCACAGTAAGTTTGCAGCCTGCAGCCATGAACACAGGGTTGAGGTCTGAAATGGGACTCGCAGTCATAATATTTCCCCCAACAGCCTGACAACAAAACATGTTTAAATACACAGAAAGGAGTATTCACTTTACAGTATATAACAGGGCGGTTATTTTACAACAACAAAACAGTCAATCTTTATAAATAGATTACATACTGCGACATTTCGAATCTGCTGTCCCGCGAACCAACGCAGCTGCTCCAGAACGGCCTTGAAGACCTCCGTCTGTTGAGTAGGCAGATTCTTTACTGTTTCACGCAACACGTCTCCTAGCCGAGTCAATGTCACTGATGCTCCAACCTTAATGCCTGTGAAATACAGAAACATGTTTCTCAAAGTTCTTACTTTGACTAAACAGTAAGCTTTAACAACGTCACGATTTACCTTCATTAAAAAAATATCTAAATGTGAAATGCTATATTCAATTAAATTCAAGTTTATTTAAATAGCTCTTTTCACAATGTGCATTGTTCCAAAGCAGCTTTACAGGAGAAAATAATAAAAACAGAATAAACAGAAAGGTAAAACACATCACAGTGTATGGTGTTAATAGAACAAGCAACATCATTCTAATAAATAATATCGAATATATAAATAATTAAATAAATAAATGACCTATATGCTGTCAATGCCAGACAGACGCAAGCAACTGAAGGGCTATACTGGAAGATTCAAACTTTTTACACAGAAGTTACATTTTTGTACATTTCACAACAAACAAAGAAAATTCCGTAAGAAAGAAAAATCACAGATGAGATCTCTATAATATCTCTGTTATTTATCCAAGAGATTAATGGAGAGCAATACGTCTCCGTTAGAGTTTCATAAGATTTGCCAAGTTTGCAAACAAAATGTATTATTATTGAAGATCTCAATATGAACTCAAACTCTTCTAAATACAAATTATTTCACCTTTATAATCTACATTCGCATTTCCCCTCCTTACTGTGTTTGAAAGAGTGCATTTTCGTTAATATCTTTTTTTTTCTACTAAGCAATTTCGTGTTAGACATATTCGATAAAGTCCTATTGAAACATCTGAGAACTCACCAGAGCTATGAAAGAGCAACAGGATACAAGATTTTGTACTAGGTTTTCCTTACCATCTCGGGTATGTTGGATGCTGTTCAGTGCTGGGATGTAAGCTGGTGCCAGAATCACAGGATAAAGAAGGTTTTTGAACTTCATCTCAATACCTTGTGAGATAATCAAGTCAGTAGTTAACAGGCGATATCATCATCATTGTCAACATTTTTCATTTGATCATATAGCCAGAATAAAATCTATAGGGTTTTAATGTAATTTTACTGAATATGGGCCTCACCAACTTCTGTATTCCCAACCACTAGTTTAGCATTGGGATAGGCGGCCTTTAGTTCCAAGAGTTCTTTGAGGGAGCCGGGTTGAATCCAGAGCACTCGCTCCCCCATAAACCTTAACTCTCTCTGTGGCTGTTTACTTAGACTCTAAAGAACAAATACATATGTCTTTAAAACTGACACGCATTCACATCATGTGTACAATACATTTTATCATAACACTAAATGCAGAGTTAAAGATTTTAAACATACCATAAGTTCAGGAGGAAAAATTATCTCTTGTGTTGGGTCTAGTGGCATAAACTCTGACGGGTCATACAATTTCTGAGCCGGAAGTGTTGAATTTGCCTAAAAAATAGAAAGTACATATCTCTCACTTTAATATATTAAAGAGATAATCCTTTGAAGCTGTTACAATCCTCAGATAACATTGAGTAGTACCGATTTGGCATATAAGGTTGTGAAACTGATCTAGAAGCATCTACTGTTATTTCACTTCAGACATGTGACTGCTTTCCTGTGAGATTGAAAGGCATTCCATGTCATTGATTTCCTAAGCAGTCGCAACAGGGTTATCAATAGCAAGGCCTTAGGAGAAAAATGTGCTGCTACTTATTGAAAGACAAAAATAGTACATATACAGTATAATGTGAAAATTGTTGTGGCAGTGACATGTCTGTCTTACATTGACAGGATCCTGTGTGTATCCATTAGCCATACAGCATCCATTAGATCCTCCTTTGCCACAGCATCCACCATCCTGTAAACACAGAGACTGTATCAATCTATACTACTGGTCTTTAACTTTTGTAACCTATTCATCCACAGAATCTTTTTAATAAATGGTTAAAAAAATTATGTCTGTAGGCCTTTTTGCTACTTAAACCCATACAGACTAATTTTCTTTTAGACTGAAAAAAGAAAGAATCCACTGATAAACCACTACAGAGACAGCGGCGATTATACGATGGACCTGCCGAGATTATGCTGCGTTGGGCGGGGTACATTTGAGTGACTGGTGCTGCCTGGATCTCACACCTCCGACAACGTTGGAGCTATGTTTGAAATTACGTTATGTTTTTTAACCGACCGCAGATTGGAACTTTATACACATATATTTTAGCCTAAATTGCTGTCAAAACAACACTTCGTGACACAATAAAAGTAATATGCATACCATTATGCAGGATTTCTGTGCTATTGGGGTTAGTGGCAGTCCCACAACACAAGTTATGCAATGATGACGTTTCACAAGTACGACACAAGTGCAGATAAAAACGCATTAATCTAAATATTATTATTATTGTATTATTATTATTGTAGACACATGGCCATCTATTTTTTATCTGTTTAATTGAACAAAGACAAGAACGCATATTCTGCTGCGCATGCGCTGTGAGACATTCTTTTCCTGGCTACCGCCATTCAAGAGATGTGGCCGTCTCCCTCAGATAAGAAATTATGTGTCTCTCAATAACATATATATTTTCTAAATTAGTCGCGTTTATGTCCTGATGTAGAATAAGCAACTAGCGTCAGTGGGATTTATCACAAATTACGCCTTTCAAATGTCAAGATAAGTTCAGGGCATGGTGGAACAGTCAGCACCATGTGTCTAGTGGAGAGTAACGTTAGTGGCTTAGTGGTAAGAGTCGAACCTCAATGCCTGTAGCAGGATAAGAATAAAGCGCTACGAAATCAACTTCCTTGTGGGATTAAATAGGCGCCATTTTGTGCTACATTACATGACTTTATGGCAATCTAACATGGGTAATAGTGTAACGTTTTTGGAAAATTTAAAATGTTTTTTAATATGAATATGACCTTGGTCTTAATATATGTCTTATTTTTCAGGTAATGGAAGACGAAGAACAAACCACGACTGTCTTCACAGATGGAAAGGAAACATGGCGATAACTGTTCACAGTCGGAAGTGTTGGAGAACTGATCAAAGTCAACCCAGGCTCTGTTAGAAAGAAATGTTCAACCACTACCGGTAAATCATTTTGGTCTTTTTTTAGTAAATAACTAGTAGTGAGAGTAAACATTGACTCTTAAATGTTTTGCCCTTTTATAGCATCATTCAAATGATGCAATCACGACTGGCCTGCTGGAACTGCTCGAGGAAAAGCAGGGTTTCCGTTGGTGGGATTGAAAAGCTTTAATAGTCATTAAATGGATTTTGATCCAATTAAGGCCTTAAATTGCATCAAAATGGATTACATTTAAAACCTGAAGGCATTAAAATTGTAGTAAGTTTTGAAAAAAAATTATATTAAAAATTTATTTTGAAATAACTTTACTAGTGATTTGGTGTCGCAAAATTGTACATTTATGCGCAAAAAACACAGAACCTGTTTGGTGACTGCTTCAGGCCGCTGCGGATTTGCGGTAACGCCGGATGTTTGGATAGTAGTGGGGTGAGCCTAGAAAGGAAGAAGCACCACGGGAGAATGCAAATTCCAGTAGAAGTGGATGGAAGACGATGATTTTAAGACATGGTTGCAGCCCATTCGTTGCCCAAAAACTTTATTTTTGTGAGTGGATGGATTAGTCAGATTATGTAAAAATCAAAATTTCGAAAAATGTACCCATTTTGTTGTCAAGGGTCACATATTTGTTAAAAGAATAAATATATAGTATTTCAACAGTATTCAGAAGTTGTCTGTTTGATTTCTTAATAAAAAGTTATATAATCTTGTCAATATTTTATATTTAAACTAAACAATTACTCAATAACACACAGTTGTGTTAAACACACACAAAATAACACATTCATGTGTTAACTAAAGCAACACATTTGTGTGTTACATTTTAACACATGTTCTGTGTCAAATTTAACTCAATATGTGTTGTCCCTGTGCACACTCAGAACATGTGTAATAAATAACACTTTTTTAACACGCTTGTTTTAAGAGTGAAGGAAAAGTTCACCCAAAAATGGTCCCCATTGACTTGACCACATAATGTTTATTCCCCCTATGGAAAGTCAATGAGGATTATACTTGAGTAAAAACAAAATATATTAATCCATAAATGCATTTCTATGTGCTTCATGAGTGTGTGGTGTGAAGCAAGACTTGTTTCCATTAGTAAATCACACAAGCTCTTTGTAAATAAGCTCTACCTTTGTAAATGTCCTGTATCCTTCCAGAATAGGTCTATACCCTGTACAGCGACATAAATTGCCTGTGTACAACAAAAATAGGAAATACAAACATTTATTTATAAAATACACTTTACAGTTAACACAGACATTTGATTAAAAGATAGTAAGCATCACTACACCTTGAAAAGCCTCCTGAATGTCGTGCATGGTGGGTTGAGGGTTGTTTCTCAGAAGAGCATACATAGACATTACAATCCCCGGAGTGCAGAATCCACACTGTGACCCATGAGCCTTTGCAATTCGCTCCTGTTTTTAAAAGGGAAGATACTATTGAATTAAACTAGCAAGAGAGTAATAGACAGAAGAAAAATACAGTTAATGAACGAAAGAAGTCATTATACTGTAGTGCATTAGTGTGACAGTCTTTCATCCTTATTCTCTGGAATAAGAAGAAAATAAGATGCAAACTTTGATGGCTCTCAGACCTGTACTGGATGGAGTTTGCTGGCCACACTGCCGATACCTTCAACAGTTGTTACTGCACAGTGATGGAGAGAGCACAGAGGAGCCAGACAGGCATTAATCGCATGGTTACTTAAAGAATATTAAGGACATAAATATAATCGTACTCACGATTTTTTATTTTCTTGTATAATTCTCACATGTTTGCATTTGACATGTGATATACAGTGCTATCTACGTAAATAGTATTTCAGATCTTGGTTGTATCAACTGAGCTACTAAACATCCGTGACAAACTTGCTTCAGATTCAGATTAAGGCAGCAATGCACAAATTATGAATGAAAAAGATACATAATCCGGTGTCGACGTGGATGGTATTTGGACACCATGACAGTACAGGCTCCACAACCACCTTCAGCACATCCCAGTTTGGTTCCTTTCAGACCCACTGCAAGCAATACTAAGGAAAGCAACTTGGAAAACAATACTGTTAAAATTTGAATTCTGTCTTCTTTTACTCATCCTCAAATTGTTCCAAATCTGTACACAGATTCTGTATTCTTTTTTGAATTAGCAACACAAAAGAAGAATGTTTTGAAGAATGCTTGTAATCAAACAGTTCTTGGCCACCATTGACTACCATAGTAGGAAAAAATGCTTTGTAAATTTCTTTGTTCTGCTGAACACAAACACAAAAGAAGATATTTTTAAGAATCTAGGAAAGAAAATAGTTCTGGGGCGCTTTTGAATAACATTTAAATTCCTTATGGTAGTTAATGGTGACCAAGAGCTGTTTGGTTATAAGCATCATTCCAAATATCTTTCCATGTGTTCATTAGAACAAAGACATTTATATATATATTAATTTGCTAACATCCCTTTGACCAATCTGGGGTGCGTTTCACGAACAACCATATAAATCGCTGGTTAACACCAAAGATGCATCGTTGGGGAAATTAACAATGAAGTTACGACTGTTTCCCAAAACTGTAGTAACTCTGTCGGAGATCAATTGTTTGAACCAAGTTGGTTCAGCAATCTAATTGATGACGCCACACAGGTGGATGAGTTATGACGTATACTAATAAATACGTTCAGATCTAATTAATGTCAAATTCTTGCTGTAAATAACATAAATTGCATTTAAGGACTGCTTTTGTTATCCTTTTTTTGTTCAATGCACCAACTGTTTTTACACATCCAATGAACTTCAGAGTCGAAAACGCAAGCCATGCCCACTCATTTTATTTTCACTTGGAAATGTGTCAGATTACAGAAGTCAAAACGATCGCAACTTCCACATTGACTAACGTTTTGCAAAGGTTTTCGGGTTGAACGACATGTTTCCTGGAAACGGCTTGCTTTAAAACGGTGTGCAACGGGATTTCAGATCACTTTTCTCTTGTTTGGTGGGTAAAGAATGTCTGCCCAATCAGCAGCAACACGTAGGCCTGTATAACCCACGAGGTATTAAAGAGACAGCTCGCACAATGGGTACAAGTATAATCGTTCAAATGTGTCTGCTGCAGCTCGGTACACGCAACAATTGAAGATATTAGAAGAGTTTTTTTTGTAGAATTCAACACGTATTTATACCAATTTCATCAGGCTCGAAAATTCTTCAAAAAGAACACAAAGAATGGTCATCTCAGTTGCCATAGTTGAACTATTGCGTCATGCCAACAGGATGTTCCTGTTCAAAAAATGAGGATCCAAATGCTACAGATCATATAGATTAGAACTGTACACTGACATTTTTTTGTCCGTCATTTTGTTTTATTTTTGCTATCTATCGTGGAACCACAGGGCATGCATTTTTATCGCTAGCAGCAATAACATAGTGCTGATAAAGCCTTTAATGCAGCGGTGCACTTACTTTTGTGTACATTCTACTTATGATTCCTTCACTATGTTGTCTTCTGTAAGCTTTTGGAAAGTTTTGAAAGTTTGTGTTTTCGTGTTGATGGAAACTTTTTCATCAAATGTTTTTTTTACAATTTCTCAATTTCTCACCATATTGAAACTGAAATTATAATATCAGTGTAATTGACAATTATGATTATTTTTCATTTAAAAAAATATCTATCCATATGAATTGATATATATCATAGAAGGATGGGTAGATGAGGGATAGCTGGACAATAGATGTGTGGATGTCTATCTTATATAGACAAATGTAGGCCTACATACAATATCCACCTTCAGTTTATCGACAAAAATTCCCAATGAATCCTACCCACTTTTGGTGTAATTGAATGTCAGCGTTTGCACTTCTGTCACTTTTGCTGTAATTGTATGTTAATGGTATGGTTCTAGAAACAAACTTTAAGTGTTCGTTGGTAGCAGAGATGTGTATGTTGTTTGTGTAAAAATATAATGAATCAAGCTCAAATATTTTTTGGGTGAGTGAGCTAAAACCAAAAAGCGTTACATTGTACCCCCCCGCTGTCCCCTATCTAAAATCAATCTACACAGAGGAATTGTGATACAGAAAATAAAAAATAAAAATATTTTACAGCACGATAAATAAAATGTGTTTACAGTGACTGAAGTATGACAAGTAATGCCACTTTTTTGTGTGACAGTTTTTGTCATTATTTGTTAACATTTTGACAGTCTATGCGCTATGATTGACAATATGTTCCTGCTGGATAGAAAATCGTGCTAATGTTTTGACTGAATGACTTGATTTCGAAATGGGTTTGCTATGTTTTAAAAAAAGTTAGCATATATTGAAAAAGGCATTCAGCATTTTGATATGAGTTTGTGTTCTTTTAACAAAATATGGTTTTGATAAGAACATTAACTATTTGGCCATATTGTGATGTGTGCTACTGTGTTGAGAGTTTAGAAAACTACTTTAAGTAATGGTAAATGCTTGTTAGCAATTAAAAAACTGTAACACAAAATTACTATAGAGTACAGGTAAATGTACAATAATGTTATTTTACAACCGGTGACAATGTCAGTTTTACCTGAGATCAGATAATATAGGGGTAAATGATTGATGTCTTTCCACAAGTTTTACAGGAAAATCAAAGATTAACCAAGAAATAACCAAATTATATGTAATTTATATCAACGCTACATCCTTACAGAAATATAGGCTGATTCAAAAGGAAAGTCTCATAGATTTCCCTTCTAATGTCAGACATTAAACAAAAAAGTTTTGCAATTACAGACAAATCAAATAGGCTACTAAACAAGCAAGCAGATCTCGTGAAGCTTTACATGAAGCAAACAGTTGTGCAAACCGCATAACTTTAAAGAGAGTGACCAGTCTGTGGTTTCAGTCTTTTGAGTGTTAACATAAGACCCTATAAGATGTAATACGCTATTATAAGAAGCGTACAGTTCAACTAACAGAGACTGTTCAACACAGATCAGAAGATGTAAAAGGATACAGGTTTTCCTGAGATATGTCAGAAGTGTCATTTCAGGATCTGCATTTCTCTCAGTGATCTGTGCAGAGTTCGTTGTCAAAAAACCATAAAGGCATTAGTTTAGGGTTTTAAAAGTTGTTAAATGTACAAGGAATTGTACAGGTTTTTTAAACATAAATGTAAAAAAATACATGTTCGTTTGCTTTGTTAAATAGGCTACGTTTAAACGAAACAATTTCATTAATGATCAAATACCTTTTTGCCGTTAACAAAGAAAACGAGGTCATCGGCTGAATCTTGAAGTGTGTTCTTTATTTTGTCCATTATTATCGAAATATTGTCCCACTTTTTCCCTGCAGACTGAGCTCAGATGAGTTTGATTCAGAGCTGAGCTGTGAATATAGAGCTGTGAGCGCCGCGTCACGTGACCGCGTTCTTATCAAACTCGCTCTTTTTACGAGCAGCGGTGCAGTTGAAGTGAAAGTGCGAGTGAGTTGCGGTGGCACCAAATATTTACTTGCCTGCTTTTAACCCATACTTCCTTTAAAGCAGTATTTAATGTTATATGTAGATTCTACACGCTGTAATGAGCATTTTACACGTCTATTGTATTATTAAAATAATTTATCAGCGAAAGAAAAGTGTTCCTCTATTTAAATATAGCCCACACGTTACATTCAATATTATGGAATGCGGACAAATATCTTTCCATATTACATGACAGCATATTATTAGCCTAATTTATAAAGCAGTTTCTGGGACACTGATCAACTGTCTTCGTTTACTCACACTAAATTTGTTCCAAATCTGTTTACAATTCTTTGTACTGATGAACACAGATATTTGTAGGAATGCTTGTAAACAAACAGTTCTTGGCCACCATTGACTACTAAAGTAAGAACACTTTCTTTGTTCTGTTGAACATAGAAGAAGATATTTTGAATGTGTAATTTCCATCTTTCCTGTAGCTCAGTCTAGAGCGTGGCGTTAGCAACGCCAAGGTCATGGGTTCCATCCCAGGGATTGCACATATTCAAAAACAAATGTATAGTGTCATGAAATGTAAATCGCTTTGGATAAAAGCTTCTGCCAAATGCGTAAATGTAATAAAACAAACAGTTTCTTTGGCACTTTTGATTACCATTGCAATTTTTCCTGGTGGTCAATGGTGGCCAACTGTTTGGATAAAAACATTCTTACAAATATCTTTCTCTGTGTTCATCAGAACAAAGAAATGTATACAGATTTGGAACAACTTGAAAGTAGTATTAAAGTTCACCACAAAATAAAAATCTGTCTTGTCATTACATTTCTCAAAGACCATCCCTAATATTGGAACAGTAATCCTGTGATTTTTTGTCATCCTTTTATATAATAATAAAAGTGAAATGGTAATGACTGGAGACAAAGAAGAAAAGTTTGATGATTCATTAAAAGTTGTTTATTTTGGCCATATAAAATTTTTAAATCTTGGCATGAATATTAAAATCTTTCCAAGGGAAATTCAAAATCTAATCAAGTTCATTATTCATTCTACAGTTTTAAAAAAGTTTAGTTGTTGCAAACCATAGCTGGGTCAAATGGACATTTTCCAGGTTAATTTAAACCAACAGTTCCCACAATGTATCCCTTATAGTATCTCAGACGAAGACCTCAAAATATTTGTATAACTTACATTGTCTCAATGCTTAACAAACCACAGCCCATGTGGTAACCAGATATGCATTCACTATAGTCTAACTGATTCACGACATGGGAACTAAAGAGCAAACGAGACAGGGCATTTCATAAACGTCTGAAGATGACTATAATAAGAAGACATATTTGTATAACAATGAAAATTCATTAAGAAAAACATATACTGAATATCATGAAGGCAATGAAAAATGACAGAGACACAGGAGTCTCCAAAAGAGGTATTAAATAATGAATGTTGTCCAGTTCTGGGTCAGTCTATAAAATTCATGACATCTCCATAAGATGAAAGCCTCCGTTGGCCTCCCGTGCCTCCTCTTTCTTGCGAGCTAGCACCATGTTAAATACCATAGCGGCAAGAGTGTTTCTTCCGCGAGAGATCCCTCTGCTGGTGCTTCTCTCAGCGTAGTTGGAACTCTGTTCTCTGCTACTGACGAAGTACGTGCGGACCACTCCCCGCCGTTCGCTGACCCCTTTAATGAAGATGTCTCCTCTAAGCTGTAACACAAAGCCGTGGTCAGCCAGGATACGGCTCGTGGCCTCTGGGACTTGAATACGGCCGTTGAGCCCTGTGCTGTCCATTCGGCTGGCGAGATTCACAGTGATTCCCCAGATATCATACTGAGGCTTGGTGGCTCCAATCACTCCAGCGACTACAGGCCCGTGACAAATACCTATTGGATGAAAAAGATTTTGTATTTGTAAAGTATTATCAAAAATCAGGGAAAATGAAAGATGTGCCAACAATGAAATATATGTAACCACACTGATTTTAAATATGACAATGTTGTCTGTCTCGGACTTCACCAAACAAGCATATGACAAAATGATTTGGAAAATAATATAATTTTAACCCACATTTATTGGCAGTATATTTTTTACTTGTCAACAGTGGAGGTAATATAATTAGAGCACAACCTTACCAACACGCAACTGGAAATTGTTTAAGGTACGTTTGTTTATTTCTTTCAGTGTTTCTTGCATGGCCAAAGCGAACAGAACCAGTGTGCTGAGGTGGGCCCACTCATCTTCACATTCCTATAACAAACAATACAAATGTGCTTTTATACAAACATATATTTATACACTCCCTGTCCCAAAAAAAGTCACCACCTGGATTTAACTAAGCAAATAGGTATGAACCTCCTATTGGATTGGAGGTCTCGGTTCAGCAACGTTACATGCCCAAGGAATGAGGTCAGCTGACCACCTGAATATGCTGAATGATCAGGTTATTCCTTCAATGGGTTCTTTCTTCCCTGATCTCACGGGCATATTCCAAGATGACAATGCCAGGACTCATCAGACTCAAATTGTGAAAGAGTAGTTCAGGGAGCATGATACATCATTTTCACACATGGATTGGCCACCACATAGTCCAGACCTTAACCCCATTGAGAATCATTGGTAAGTCGTGAAGAAGACTTTGAGCAGCGTTTCATCTAAACAATTGAGTGTGAGACTTTTTTTGGACGGGAAGTGCATTTTAAAAGGTATTTACATATGTGTTCATTCATATATATTCATTTTTATATATTGGCTGATACCATTATGGTCACAAATACAGTAAATTATGCATCTAATAAATATTAGAAAATATGTCACCACCTGGATTTAACGTTGCTGAACCGAGACCTCCAATCCAATAGGAGGTTCATACCTATTTGCTTAGTTAAATCCAGGTGGTGACTTTTTTTAATATAAATATGTATTTATATTAAAAGGATATTTTATATTTAAAACATGATTTTTCATTTTGTTATTTTGATATTTTATCTATTTAACTATAATTAACAAAGTTATATTTTAAATAACACGTTAGGGTAGAACATACCTGCTTTTCAGGAGACAAGCCAGATGCAGCCATGTAGCAGCTGCCAATGGTTTTGATCTTTTCTATCTCCTGGAAATAAGGCTCTTCTAACAACTTGTTGGGGATGAAAATGAATTATAATGTAATTATTCAATTATAATGTTGAAGAATTAAAAACGTTTGTGCATTTGAAAGACATTCCGTTAGGTACAGTAGTGTAAACTGCTAGCCCATACTATAGGTGTGAGATGCTTTCTTAAATCTACGTACCTCATCGAAGTCACCGACAATCTCATTAAGAAGTCGTAGACACTCAACATCGTGATGAATCATCTCTTTCTTCTCATAATAATCGGTGAAGTCTGGAATGGAAGCAAACATCACCCCGACTCTCTCAAACGATTCAGAGAATAGATCCTTAAAGAATAAATACAAATAAAATACAGTAATTTTAATAATAATTAAAAATATTTGTATTTGTATACATGACAGACGATGCTTTACATTTACGTTAAAATGAAACTTCGCCGAAAATGAAAATTCTGCCACACTGTAAACATGAGTTGGAATGCTCAAAAAAAATAGTTTTAGAGGCATTTGGTTTAAGTAAGTAGAACTTTCAAATTTTGATTACTGTTAAATTAACGTTCTTAATACGTCTTAGTAAGTGTATATTAGTATGTAATATTTCATTTATCCTTCTCATGGAATTATGTGTACAGAACTTAAAAATAAGTACATAAAGATGCATTTTTAAGTTAACTAAACTAAACTCTTTAATTTACATATTTCTTAATTTTACTGAAAAACAAATAAATTAATACTATTTTAATATTTACTCTCCTAATGCAAACTGACGTAAAGGATGCTGGGAACTGAAAATCCTTCTCGACCAATTGCGCTGAATTAACGTCTTTAAATTAAGTAAATAGAACAATGAGCAAATTTTTGGGTCAAAACTTCAGGTTCTTAGTGGTAGAACTTTTTAAACAATTAAGTTTACATTACTTAATCTGTTTCAAAATTTTGAGGATTTGGGTTTTCAGTTCGCCCTCAACTCGTTCAAAAACCCTATAGGACATTCGTTCATCTTCGGAACACAAATTAGGATAGTTTTGAAGAGGTCCAGGAGCTTTCTGACTCCCGGCCGTTTGAATGTCAGTTACGTTGCTGTATGGTCAGTGTGGTATGAAAGACGTTACGGGAGCCGTGAAGCGGGGTCGGTGGCGTGATTGATAGTTGGAATCAGCTGTGCGCAGACCGCATATCTCACAGAGGAGATTGGGAGCATAAAAGGACGAGCGATGGGACTGCTGACGAGAGAGGACCAGGCCTGGGTTTTAGTTGTGGTTTGTGTTATATTCGGCAATCGTCCGTGAGGGGTTGCCGGCTGTTTATGTGTATGTGTTATTCGCCGGCAGTCTTTTAACGTTGTTGTTGTTGTATTAAATGTTTAAATGGTTGCCGGTTCCCGTCTCCTTCCTTGATTTTATCTTAACATTATTACAGTCAGAGAGCTCCCGGGTCTCTTCAAAACTATCTCATTTTCCTTTTTCAATTTTCCTTTTTCGGTAGAGTTTTCCTTTAAGTTTGAAAACAAAGAGATGGATAAGATTATTTAATATGCTAAATAGTGAGGTTTGAAGGTCTATTCAAATGTCCTTAAAATATACGATACATACTATATAAATTATACATTTACTCACTTTCTCTCTTTCAAGTGTTACATTATTAAGCTTCAAAGTTGAAACTACCATAGTCTGACTTAAAAAAAACATATGTTCCCATTTCTCCCAGTCATCTATAAGTAAAGCTCTCAACTACATCATTGTTCCTGTCTCTCTCAAGAAAGTGGCGAGCAACATGGGCAGGGAGGATGTTGTAGAGCAGACACTCATTATGTTCCCTCAGTTCCTTCATGTCCTCCACTTCCTGTCTGGCCTGCAGACGCCACAGGAAGTCAAGCCTGGCTGTAGTTTCTAACTGTGAGGAGAGAAAACTTTTATTATATGAAACATTCAAATGACCTTTGAATACATCAAATTTTAAGTGCATTGTGTTTGCTTTTTCAGTATGGCAGTTAAGATCTGTAGTTTTACAGCATTTAGTTATAATTTTTAATGTCAGTTTCTAAATATACTAATACACTTTGAACATTGAAAGTTGTATGTAAACACTAGATATTATATAGGTTTAGTGAAAAGAGTTTGAAAAACATTTGAAAACTACATTTACCACATTCTTGATAATTGCAAAGAATTTTCACCAATCTTTACTATGTTTTGTGAACGCATTAGGGACAGCAATTATGATTTATTTTCAAAAAAATGTTCTGTATATGTTCTAAACATCAATGAAACCGATATATATATTTGTTAAAATATATCTCAATAGCAAAATTAGCAGTTCTGCAGTAGTACAATAGTAGCATAAATCACTATAAAAAATGTTACATCAATAATCCTGCCATTCGTAATTTAAATGTTTACTAACTTATTAATTGTTATAAATGATAACATAATATACACTACCAGTCAAAGGTTTGTTTAGCGAGGAAGGCGGGACGGGAGCCGTGGGGCAGGGCCGGTGGCGTGAGTGATAGTGGAAATTAGCTGTTCGCGCACCGGTCCCGCATCTCCCACGTAGGAGTTCGGGAGCATAAATGGACGAATCGACAGGACTGCCGGCAAGAGAGGACCGGGCCCGGACATGTGTTAAGTTTATATTTAATATCAGATGCAAGGTTAGGCACGGTCTCAATCAATGTATTAAACTTCTTCCATTTAACAAACAATAACACAGAAGTAAAAGACCGGCAGCCACCTCACGGTCGACTCCCGGCCACAAGAACATATATATAAACTTAACACATGTCCAGGTTGAATTTATGTAATATATATGATTAACACTAAATAATTACATAATATTTGTATACAATACCTGTCTACTGTTATAAAGAACAACCACGACAAACATAGCCATTAGCAGCACAGATATGCTTTTTTTTCTGAGGTACTGGGATCTGTCCAAAACACAAATATGAACATCAGAACTGGGCAACGCAAAACAAAAAGTGATTTAACAAAACACGTACAATGTGAAAATACCTTTGAATTAGGCCATTTTGGTTTTGGCGGATAAAGAGCACATGGAAGGCTACTTCAATGAGGTATGTGTAAACAGCAATGACTAACATCAGTACAGCCAGCTTCAACAGGCAGCTGAGCCTTAGAAACACTGCACATGTCACCATGGCAACCGAACCACTCAAGACAAAGAACTGCAGACAGAATGATTGACAAAAATTTAAGTTGGTAGGTGCTTCATTTGACACATTAGTTACAATGTTTCATTTAGTAGTTGCTGTACCTCAGGATGGGTGCAGATGTTCACAGGCCATTGAGTGCTTTGGTCCTCAGAGCTTTTGTGGTCCTCCTCACCCACCTCTAGTGTGTTACACCACAACTGTCCAATGACATAACCAACACGATCCATAGATCCATTTTAACTTGTGTGAAAAGTAAATGCAAAACCGTTTAAAATGGCACTTACAATATCAGAGGAGGCCACACTGAAGTTAATAGTAATAGCAGTGAGGGTCAGCAGGTTACGGATGCTCTTGGTCTCGTGAATCCAGCAGCACAGAAGTTGAAGGTACAATGGAGAGCACTTAAACTCCTCAGCCAGTGTTACCAGAAGCAACAGCAAGTAGGCAAACAAGAATACTAAAAACTGGACTGGCATTGGAGAGATTCTGTGGGTGAGACACAAATAGTTCTTATTCAATATAATCCCGTTACATTTAAAATAAATAACTCAAGTATACTCAAGACCCTGAGAATGCCTCACTCTGGTGAAGGAATCAGGGCCTGAACAGCCATGATGAAGAGGAGCATGAGGAAGGAGCAGGCTAAATTAGACTTGAACATCTCATCTCGCATCTGAGAAAACTGAAAAACAGTTGTACGTCTTAAAAGCAGTCGACTATCAGTCACACCCAAATCATGGGTGCTTATGCGCTTCTAAGCAAGTAGGACCCAACGCAAAGTTCCCACCTTGCCCTCGATGTGTGCGTCTTTGAAGACCAGTGTGAACGGTGTGATGTGTTCTTTGCGCATTCGCTCACTGCTGCGCACCTCGATGGCCTGCTTGATTCTTTTGTTGATCTCTCGTGAGCTGGCACAGTAAGCTGTTATATGATTGGGGAGCTGCACCAGGGAGCCATTGGTGAAAGTAGCTAAGATCTGAAAGATTTCATCATATGATATAATTATTTGATGTTAAAGGCGATTCACCAATATATCGGCCAACAATCGTATCGGTTGATAGTTCAAAAAACGCCTAAGATCAGGGCAGATACATGCAATGAATTTGTGCTCTGTGTATAGAAAATATTAAGAAACATCACCAGTTTGATGATCAATATAAATAGTCAAATGAATTCATAACATTCAGAAACTAAGGAAATATTACTTTCATTTTCATATTAGGTACAGGCAGATATCACTGAATAATCGGCTATCAGTATCAGCGGAGAAATTTAGTATCGGTGCAACTCATATAAATAACTATATAAATAATATCCATAATAATAATTAAGATGTTTGCTTGCATTTTTAAGGTAAAATAAACATATTAGAGTTATAGCCTATGACTAACAAAAACGGTTACATTTCTTGATAATATAAAGTTCTGAAGTCTTTCAAAAAGTTCCAGACTATGTTATTCTGTAAATTCATCAGTAATTTTTCAGGTTCAATGTGTATTTCAAGCATTTAATGAAAGTTCATAGTACTCACGCAGTTCATGCCAATGATGTTGTCAAAGGGAAGTTCAGCACTCCACGAAGTCTCTTCCTTGCTGGTCCTCCTAGGTTTGGGTGGTTCCTTGTTTTCTTGCGGCGTATGGCAGATCAGAAACGTATCGATCTTATGTTTGCGTAAAAACTCGTTTCGCTCATGGCCTTGGCCCTCTTCAGTCTCATATACGCCCTCTAGACAGTCCAGGGTTGCTTGCGATATGTGAATCCTCCTAATATTACACAGCTTGTGTTATTATTCCGTTGTAAATTCCTTTTATGTAAATGTGTATAAGAGTTACGTAATGTGGCGATTGCTAATGATCTCGTGTACTTGCCCCGGAATGCCTCCAGCCTCTAGCATGTTTGCAACATCTACATCCCAAGACCACACATCAAACTGCCATTTCTGAAGACCCAAAACCCCACACAGAACCGAGCCAGAGTGGATCCCGATACGCATATCAACATCTGTCTTTAAGTCTTTCTGTACATATCTGGAATAGTAAGAAAGTGTAAACATTTATTGATTTAATATTACCTATAGAACATTACATGATGTAAACAACACTGGTCAGGAAGCACTTCCTGTTTCAGTTTTTGAATCCAACAGAACAGTGTTCTTTATGTCTTGCAAAATGGTCTATGTTGTCTTATTTTGAAATATATTTATTCTATATCAATAGAATTAGAGCAACAATAATTCTTATGTTGACACACACCGTATAGTGTTGATCATGGCCAGACCCATCTCCACGCAGCAACGGGCATGTGCCGTTTGAGGCTCTGGGACTCCAGACACACAGTAATAACAATCTCCCAGAATCTTTATCCTCATGCAGTGATTCTCCTAAAATTTGATAATATGTGACAGCGAATTGAAAGCACGTCATGTGATTAATTCAATTACATGTTTTAATGGATTGACAGCTCTAAGCAAAGCCTTCAGTCTGTAAGTCTCAAAAGCTGAAACTCTCTCACCTCTGCAAGGCGATCAAATCGACCGAACAGTTCGTTGAGTGTGCGCACCAGTTCCTGAGCCGACATGGTCATCGAGAGAGAAGTGAAGCCTTTAATATCAGCAAACAGGATACTGAGATAGAAAAACACAAATAAAACAACAACAGATGTGTATTTCATATTTCAAACATCACCTGTCTGACCTAAATTCCATTGTGTACCTGACATTTTTGTATTGGTGGATGTAGGTCTTGTGAAACTGTTGTGGGAGCAATTCATCATCTATGGCAGTCATGTCAGAAATCATCTCCATGGCAATAAATCGGGGAAGTATGGACATCAGCAATCGTTCCTACGGCAAAAATGATCCAATTCTTTAGATAGCGCACAGGAAATATTTTAAGTTATAAATATATTCAGTGAATAAAACTTTATTTGCATTAAACTGTGATGTAACACATGATAAAAAGCCTACTGCCTCTGAACCTGTCTTTGGTTCTCTCGCTCCATCCTGACACGTCCCTCGATGCATCGTCGTGTCTCAAGGAAGGCCTGTCTTTGGGCACGATCTGAGAGGTAATGAATGAACAGCCCTGCAGTGTTCATACCCATGTACAAAAGACCTTTTGCCATTAACTGAAAGAAACAAGTTGAACAAATCAAAAACAGTTTCTGACATAACAGAGAAAGTAGATTTAGAGAACATGCATTTGGCGGATGCTATTAAATGATTCACAGTTCATTCTAAGCACATTTCATCACTTTCAAGGTTCACTGAGAACCAAACCCATGATAAATATCAGTGATTTTGCGCTTAGAACAATGACATTTAAAAAGAATAGTTCACCTTAAAAGAAGAAATTGACCTTTTAGTGCTCCAAAAAGGGGGTACTCTCTAATGCCATAACCAAGCGTGGGAAGAGCCAGGACATCTTTCAAATTATATGAGGATGGCATGAGAGTTAGCATGAGTGTTTTGGATGTGACATTTTAAGTCAAAACTTGACATAAATTCTCAGAGAATATATTTAATACCCGTATATTGAATCATCTATCTGTTTAAATTTTACTAAATCTCTGATAGAGTCCAGACATCTGAAAAATGTTTGTGAATGAGTTTTCTATTTTAAAGGGAGAAAAATGTATGCGTTATGGATGTGACAAAAATAGGATGCACGTTTTTGAGAGACAACATACTTTGGAGGATTTTTGTGAATTAAAATGTACAAACAAGAAGCAACAATACCCAACAAATGGAGCAGATTTGACTCGTTATTGAATATAAAATAGCTACTATATTTGAATTTTCATCTGTCCATTTATGAGGCCCTGCGATCGTACAGGTTTCGGAAAGTTTCTTTTCGAACATATAAAACTGTTTCATAACAACTTTTCTAAGTCCCTTATTGGACAATTCTCCCGGAAAAGCATGCGGCATAGCCACAGGAGAGCAGCAGAAGGAACATGCGCAGACGTCACTTTCACTTGTAAACAGTAGAGAACATGAAAAGGGGGTGGTGAGTGAAACTGATGTCTGTGTTTTGTTGACAATGTCCTTTGGTTCAGCCTTCCCCTCCCCCCTGCATTCGACGTATGTTTTCGGAAAAACAATCGTAAAGCTGTATCTATATTTTATAAATGTGATCAACCTAAATACTCTTCGAAGATACGAAGTATAAAATACTACTCTATAGGTACTCAAGATTAATATGAGATTGGCAGAAACCCTGTGTGTTACGCCCGCTTTAGTAAAGACTTCACATGGGTATTCAAACCACCAAATATTGACACATGACCTAACAGTATGGTGAAGTTTCCAACTTAATGTTGACATTTGCATGAAATCGACAATACATTTAGCATTAAAATGTATTTTCGGGTGAACTATTCCCTTAACACTATTGTACTGTTGTGTTTCTTTACAGGTACATTTGTGAAGTCGCTGATGGCAAATAAGCTGTATTCTTTACCTTTCTCACAATGGTTGGGTCATTGTAATTTCTATAAGCGTCCAACAACAGGTGCAAGGCAGCAGTGATGAATCCTGTGCAGATGGACCACAGTAGAGGTAGCGGCAATAACGTGTAGGTGGCAAACAGGGTGAAGAGCACATACCAAGACTGGTCCTTCTCCAACCCATACACCAAACCACCCAGCGCCTGCACAGTCTGAGACAGCCAGCTCGCTAAGCCAAAGTAGCGCAGGTAATCCTTAGACGTCAGATCTTTACAGGTGAGGACTACGGCACAAATAACTGCACCAAGTGCCATGAAGAGCCCCGCCAACCACCCTCGCTGAGAATCCACCATCTCAGGAGCTACAGCCAGGTAGATGAATAGAATATGGAGTTTGGTAAGGATATCAATAACATTTGTGACTATGAGGGAATTTCTCCGCTGACTGGAGGAGTGCTGCTGATACAGGCGTTCTAGATCCTGAGACTTGAACTTGTGGTGGAGAGCAGGCAGGTAGACCCCACGAACCGTGCATCCCCAGCTTACGAAGAAGTCGGCGTCACTGAGCGAATCTGTGGATTTTTGGGTGCACGTGGAGTTGCGGTCTCGCAAGGGATGGATGCGGGCTGCAGATGAGCGGCGTTTGTGCAGGCCGGCATTGCCCCTCGCAGCTTTGTTACGGATCTGCCTGTTGATGTCTTGGATATAGGCATCGGTAACGATGATTTTGCGACTGTTGGCTATTCGCCTCTCACATTGAATTCCTCTCTGGTCGATAATGTGATGCACTGCATTCTGCCACATCAGTTTGCGCTTCAGAATGGGAGATAGGGGGACGTCCGGGCACTCAGGAGGCTGGGAAATCACATCTGTAGTACTGACAGCCATGGTGTGATCTGAATCCATGCAGTCTTTAGATCCCAAATCTCTGCGAAAGACTTCTGTCAGCCGCACAAACCTGCAATGAAACCCAATAGAGAAAGGAAACAGATTTACTAGTCAATAGAAAGGATTAAATAGCATAATTAATTTGTTGTAACATGCATAACAGCAAAATACAACTTAAGTTAAAAAACAATGTAAACAAGTTGAAGACAAGAGTTTTAAAATAGCTAAACTGTGAATTTAAAGATTCCAAAATTAGATTTGAAAAAAAAGAGTACAATTCCTTCATCATTTGTTTACTCCCATGTCATTACAAATAAACAGGCTTTCTTTCCCTTGCAGAACAAAAAAGATATTTTGAAGAATGGTGTTAACCGAACGACACTGTCCTCCATTGATTCCATTATATGAACACAAAACCACAGAGACATTTCTCAAAACATCTTTTTTGTTCCACAATAGAAAGACTCATATACAGATTTAAGCAACAGGTGGGAGAATAAATGATGATAGAAATTGTATTTTCGATGATAGAATGATGACAGAAACTATCCCTTTAACAATGGATTTAAGCACACTATTATTTCATAATGGCTTGCATTAAAAAGAAACTAAAGAAAACTTGCCATTAATGTGGCGTTGGAGTCTCATATTGATAGACAGATCTTATCTTCATCCGTGAACGCCAGTCCCGACAAATATTTAACATGGAACATTCTTGCCTTTCAGCGGTGTTATCCTTGGCAGTTCGTCGCTGAATGATTCTTCTTGACAGATTTCCCTTCTTCCTCGCCATGCTTATGTAAATTATTCATCTAGCTAAATAACCTCACCTAAAACACTTAAATCAAGTCAAGTCTGAGTTGGACAGTTGCTCCACTGCCATGGACTGTAGGTAATGAACGATTGCTGGCCAGATGGTCTGAAAATCTGCCCTTCCCAAAGATAGCAAGACCCCATCTGCTGAAGCTTATCTACTGGTCGAATCCACAATCTCAGATGATGAAAATGTGAAGGCAATGAGAAGAGTTAGAGATCTAATGCACAGGCACACAAATACGCACACAGTTTGAAATAGGATGAAATATAGGGATTATCTACTCAGCATCAGTGCACGTGATGCATTAAGGGTCACGGTCGCAGCTAACAGGATAACGTTAACAACAGGTGAGTTTACATTTGGAGGTAATAATTTGGAAATTTGTATTCTGGTGGAGCACTTATTGCAATCACTATTAGTTGCTTATTGTGTATAAAACAGCGTTTTAAAAATGTTGTTTGATATTGATAGATCTGGATAGCAACATACACTTGTTTCTTGTTTTATTTCATTTTATTATTCTATTTCATTTATCCCATTTATTACAATATTCATCTATCATACGTATTCATTCAAATATTTTATTATTCACTTCTATTCATATTATTTGTTCCTTACTTTCCTGTTGTTTAACCTCGTTGAGAGTTGTATTGTGTCTTATGCTGAAATGAGTATCCCTTGGTCTCCATCTCAAGGTTCATACTAATGTCATGAGACAATGTTTTGATACTGTAATCTTGAATGGTTAAAAACACACATTGAATCTGTTTCTAGTCAGACGAAGTTTGGCAGAAATGAAAGCTCTCGCGCAAGTTCTATCAGGAAGACTCCTCACATCATAATTAATTACCGGTTAGCCTATCATCCCTCAGCACGTAGTATATAAGGATGGCACTTACCCTCTCTTTCGTTCGCAGAAACTAACGCATGTGTGAAACCTCCATCCTCCCCACCACCACCACCAGGTCAGGGTCCCGTCCTCAGTCCGGGGGTAGGCTCCGCCCCTGCCTTATCTTCAGGCAGGAACATCGGAACCATATTCCATGATTCATTCATTGGACGGGGCCTATGCCCAAAGATCTTTATATTATGTTTAATAAATATTATCTATCGTTCTATGTTTCCTGAGTCTTTCTGGTAGAACTTGACTGAGCATCAACACACAACTGAGATTATTGAATAAATCATTTGTCTGTCTAATTAACATCACTTCGTCATCTGCCAGCTGTTCTTCCCTTCAGCTCTATATCTCCCTGGTGGTTGGGTTAAAGGATTGACTCACAACGGAGTTGATATCTCCAGGTGTAATTTGTTCCTGACGGAGAGAGATCTAGTGAAACTGGACTCAAGTTTAGATCTATAAGATCTAAAAGCCATATCTCATAGTCGGATCTATCAATATCTGTTTTTAGAAAAAATTAGGTGGTTTGAAGAGAGATGGGTGTACATTCTTGCTGCCTAGTTGTGATTTGGTTGACATGTGCTCTCGAGCAGCCACAGTGTAGGGTTTTAGTTAGCAGGCTAGGAGGCTGATTCAGGGAATGTGGGAAGTAAGCTGGATAAAGTGCTTCTCACTGATCTGGTTACCAGCAATATATGCCAGGTCAGAAAGTGACTGAGCCATCTGTTTCTCTCTGCACACGGATGCAATCAGGCCTCTCAAACTCTATGTGAACTTGTTACCAGAAGGTTTCTTTTTGTATACTGGTATGTAAAACAATAAACTAAATCTATTCCTCTAAAAAGAAATGCTTTCATTTTAAAAGACATTTCATTTCTTTCTTACTGTAAAAAACAGTAACAATCCAGGGACACCAGTCAAATTTAAAAATTCTCTCGAATTCCAAAAATAAACCGTACTAAAAAAATCCTGTAAAAAAATGGTAATTTTGAGGCTGATGGGGTCCCAGTACAATAAGAGTTTTGTCTCCTTACATGTCATCTGGTACATTTGCAGTCTTTTTCAGTAGTTTAACTTTTTAACCATAGTTTTAAAATAGACAGTACGAAAAAATTATGTAAAAAAGGTTACATTTTCCGGTAGATAGGGCACCAGTAAAATACTGTAAAATAACAGTTTTGCCATTTAAAAGTACAAGTTATCTGTTAAATTTGCAGTCTTTCTCAGTAATTTGACTTGTTTTTACCATATTTTAAAAATACACAGTACAAAAAATATGTTAAAAAAGCTAATTTTTCAGCAGATTGGGCAACAGTAAAATAACAGTTTTATCTTTTACAATGACATGTTATCTGGAGAATTTGCAGTCTTTATCAGTAATCTTACATAAGGAGAACATAAGGAACATTGCACTGAAATAGTTTCTTGTAAGCGTGCTTCAAAAAGTGTTATACAAATTAAATGGAATTTCTGTTATTAGAAGGATTAAGCACATTTTTTTTTTGAGTTTATTTGTTTATTACATTGTGCCGGATGCATGGAGAAAGTAACAGCTTCTGTGCACAAAACAGAGCCACTAACTTTTCCCTCGAGCAGTGGCCTTGACATTCTTGTAAACAGGCCTGATCTTTGAGTTCGGCATAATCACAAACATGTTTGTTCATGCTTCTTTCTCATGCCATTAAACACCTTTAAGGTCAGACAAATCCATGTCATGACATAAAACAAAAGGAGGAAAAAAATGATACGTGTTTGATCCCTATTGGGGAGATAATGAAACATGAAGAAATCAGAATAGTCAATTTGCTTGTGAACACTACAGGAGAGGTAATTGTCTAACATCTCTTGGGTACAAGACACACAGTCTTTCATAAAAATAAAAGAAACAAAAAGTGTTCACATACATTTTTGAAAATATAGATAATGGTAACATTGCACTCACATCGCAACATGAACACATGGTTTGAACGCCACAAAGTCATAGAAAAATACAATATTTGATATTCTAGCATTACAGTGATTACCTACAGAAGTTTTAATATACAACAGCCAACAAAGCAGTCAAGTTAATGCATGTTGGCACATCTACACACCTTTGTCGGACACTTTTCTAGTGTAACAGTTAATCCTCAAATTTTTTTAAAGTGTAAACAAAGACCCTTTGCCCTACAGTATCCTGGGATCAGATCCCATCACTGACACAGACTCACTTTCATGCTTAACATACTTACAGTAAAACTTAATTATCAACATCAACATCAATGTTTTTATAGTTTCCAAAACACCAAGTGTTTTTCAAGGACCAGTAAACTGTATATACACAAACACATATACTGTAATACAGCAGACTTGGCACTAGTGACCACAACCTGTACTATGTAAATCCATTATCACAAAACCTAAATATTGTACTCAAGTTTACTAACTAGTACGGGTGCAAATACCAAATGGAACTGCATAATACAGGATATTAAACATATATTCTAAACAGACGGATGAACTACAGCACTCCAGTGAGTGATCTGGTTTTTAAAGTCACAAGATAGACAACCATATTGTATTGCACTAATGGTAAAAAAGGGGATTTTCCACGTTTGTACTTGTGAGGTGTTTTTGAATTCTCTGATTTGTAATAGGTAATCAGTTAGTAAACATCTATGGAAACTGTAAATCTTGACATGAATAAGGTGGTTCGGTAAGATGTACTGTAACATGGTTAAGTGTCTGGAGAAAGATATTTACCCCAGTGCTCAAATTGAATCATGTCTTATGGGGAGTCCCCACTATGTTATGTGGGACCAATATTATATTTTACCAAAATTTATTCACAAAATGTCCCATATCTTATCTCCACAATTCTTAGATTTGTCATTATTATTATTATTTTTAATTTTTTTGAGGGGTCCCCAAAGTCAATTTTCAACCTCTTATATGGAGCCCCCAATGCCATAGGGGGTTCCTGGATCCCCCTGATCCTCCAAAATATAGGTGGTCAAAAACATCATATATTTTCTTGTATTATTATTTGCACTTATATATTCATTTATACAGTATATACATTTAAACTGTATATATTTGTAATAGTTTTTTCTTGGTAGTAAAAGCTTTTAAATGCACGTTGATGAATCATAATAAATAAATACACCACAAAAAAAATACACCACAGCAAACAAACTAAATTCACTGCAATAACATTCTTGTGGCACACAGTAAATGAAAGAAAATCTTCAGTTTTATGTCATATCCCAGACATGTTAATGTTTTAAATAGTGGAGTCGAAGAGAAGTAGGGCATATGTCCTACTTGATATTCTTGAGCAGGGAAGTGCGAGCATTAACCACAGCTTTAAACGCATCTTCACTGCCAGGAGCCACACACTTGTCAGGATGCAACAGTACAGCCAACTTTCTGTATGCCTTGTTGACTTCCTCCCTACAAGCATGAAAAAAAACCTTTTAGGGAAAGTCTGGTATGACTGACTTTAGGAATAATAATTGGATAATAATTGGATTGGAGGGAATTTCTAATGATCTGACCCACACGATTAAACCAAGCTAACACAACCCTGCAGTGTAAATGCAGCATCCCATAGTGTTTAAAAAAAAACAAAAAACATTTGCTCTTTTGCTTTATTACCAATATGATGTATGTTGCATGTTTGTTTTCTTCTTTAAACAATTCATTAATGCATTAAGCACAGTGCAGTTATAGATGCAATGTATACAAAACATCACGCTCTCTGTTCCTGGTGGGAAATGTATGCCACCGGATTGTGTATAAAGTTGAACAAAGAATTCCTTAGCAATGGGGAAAAGATAGAGCGATTACATAATGGAAGACAAACGTATGACATCAATTGGCTATTGTACCTTTGGAGGGCTTAAGTGGGGTTTAAGGACAGAGCCAAATCAACTTCCTAATCCAAATGCAACACCAACAGGTTTTACACTAGTGGTTCATTCAAGGTGATATCTGCTATTTTTAAATATTTGGCATGAGGTGAAAACTCTTGACTGATTAGTATCATTAGCCAGACTATTGATGCCATAAAGTCCTGTAGGTGCTTACAACCTCCACAGCAATTATGTGAAACTAACTTTAGATAGCTTCTTTAATTTCAAGATCTAAAAGGCCAGAATGATACATTTACATTTAACAGGACTATACATACAAATCAACACATTTATTTCGAATTATGTATATATAACTGGTGGCATGGTACATCAACCATTGTGCATGTGCTCTCTCTCTCTCTCTCTTCATGTATCTATGTATCCATAAATTGTGTATGTAAACTTCATGTTTTATTATATAAACTGCATGCTTTAAAATTGTAGAAAGTTTTTGTCCTTTCAGAGGTACACATGTGTGTGTTGTCACTGCCCTTAGTATTGTGCAACACGTCCTATGGTAAAGTCAACATCTATGTACTCATTCATCCGGGCCAAAAGTTTAACAGCACTAGTGAAGACATTTTGCATAAGATTGCATATAAAATACGAACTAAGGTGTATAGTTATCACAGTAGACTCAAAAATTTTAAATAATATAAAAGGTTGTTTATTTTACCTTGTTGCTCCTGGTTTGACCCCCAGCATGTCCCAGCTGTCTTTGCTATTGCGAATTCTTCGAATGGTATCGGCCTGCTCTTTTGTAAAACCTACATTGACTTCCGGAGTGGGTCTTTTTCCTCCATTCTCACACATGTCCGTTATAGAGGAGAAAAAGGCCTTTGGGGATAAACACCGGTCATTCTTTTAAACAGAATAATGTAGTCATATTGAACATAATAAACAGAAATTTGTTACAACTCCATATTTTCTACTTCTTTTGAGCAGGTGCGGATATTAGAAACGTGTGTGTGAAGACACACCTGAAACATTTCATTGATGCCTTCACCACTCTGGGCTGAAGTTTCAAAGTAATGAAATCCTCTGCTCTCGGCCCAAAGCCTTCCTTCACTTTCATCTACAACCCGCCTTTTTGTCAGGTCCACCTATGAGCAAGAACAATACTTTATTATTACAAATATACATAATTTAGGTTTGCATACTATACTGTTCAATATATATTGCTTTGCTATTTTGATTTGCACTGAAAACTCAGCAACATTACTATAGAATATAGATAGGTAATAAAAGGTAATTCATTATTTAGTGGACCTTGTTGGCACACACAACGAAGATGATGTTCTCCATGTTTGCTTGTGACCCCATCTCCTGCTTCATCTCTGTGAGCCAGCTATCCAGAGCGTCAAAACTCTCCCTCAGCCCAACATCATAGACCAGAATCACCCCTTGAGAGTCCTTATAAAACTCATTGCGAACCTGTAAAACACACAGAGTCAATTCCCTTTAACATCATAAGTCCCACACAAGTCAATAGTCTGGTTTTGGTTCTATAATGATAACAGGTCAAATGTTCATGCAGCAACAATAAGGTTCTTCAGGCATGATAAACTATTGACAGCAGCTCAATACTACCACACTGTGGTCAGTTGGGTGTCTCCATATAATGCTAACATTGACATTGTATGATCACTAAATATAAACAACATTGTTGTTTGCTTGTGTAAACACTGTATCCATTTTAAAAACACAAGCATGTCATGTGCCGACACATAAAAATAAGTATAGCAATACCTCATAGAAGAATGGATGTCCAGCCATATCAAAAATGTTTACTTTTATCTCCCTGTCCCGAACCTGAACCCTTGGGTTGAATGAAAATGCTGCATTACAGTGAATCTCAATAATAACATTTCATCATACATAATAAAAAGCCTACACATAGTATATATATATTACAAATGAAACATTTAGGCATGAAGACAGCAAACTAGTAAATATTTAAGATAACTAAAATAATGATTCAAAGAGATTGGAATTTTTTACATTATCTTTATTGGCAAAATAATTATCATTAACCAAAGCACACATTTTAACGAATGAAGTTCAAATGAAGGATGTTAAAAAAAATCTTGCTTGTTTCTGGAATTTCCCATCTTAGAAAACAGGGTTAGGGATCAATCACTTTGCCAAACCCATTTCACTTACTTAGTTACTCCATAATCTATTCCAATAGTTGCCAGATATTTGGGCACAAACCGCTTCTCACAGTACCGCTTAATAATGCAACTCTGTAAAAAATAAACAAATTATAAAATGGTTGTGCTTTATGGAAATATTTCTAACATGTTACTTAAACAATAAATATGATAGTATCTCTACATGCAAGTAGTGTTATAACCTCAAAAACCTGCAGAATGACATCGGCATCGTACATCCAAAACAACATATTATTGTCGGGGATTTATGGTATTAAAACTAACCAATTACAATCTTTGTAAAAATGATGTTACATTTTACATAGAACATACTGGTATCTAACAGCAATGCATATGAATAAAAAGATGCAATCATATGTCTTGTTTCTTATTTGTGACTATCTACAGTACACTCTTACCTTCCCCACCTCTGCATTCCCCAGACTGATTACCTTCACCCGTAACGACTTCTTATTTTCTCGCCTTTTCTGAACATTCGTGTCCATTTTGCACTTACTCCCTTACCTCTATAAAACGAAAGAACCGAAATATAGATCTATAATATCACGAAAGCCTGCGCTACGGTAGTACCGGTCTTTCAATGGTGGGCAGCAGCTCAGTACAGTAACGTTATATGGCTAACAACACATAACCAAGTATAACATGTTACAATTAATTATGGACATTTTTCTATAAACTCTGAGCACATTTCCCACATGCTTCAGTCGCTGACAATAACAACAGGAATTTTAGCTGGTTAAACGAATATAACATTTAAACTTAACGTGCTAACGTGCTAGCTGTCCTAGCAACGACTGTTTAATCAGCTGTCTCTACTGGTTTAAGATTGGAAACCACTGATTCGACATTGTCGTGTGCATTATAAAAATGAATGATTTCAAATGTATGTCCCTTGAATAATTCTAATTTGCTGACTTTTATTTTATTAATCTATTGTCAGTATTATTGCACTGAGTATTTTAAAACATATGTGTATCTTGTATTTACAAAATAACCCCCATATATGGCAAACTGATCAGGGTTTCTATGGCGACAGCAACACTGTTGGCAGACTTTATGCAGCCCTGCGTATGCCGATTTAATGGCATCTAAGTAACGCGAGAGCGATTAATAAGGAAAGATTTTACTAAACTCTCGCGGTACTAAAATGTCCTAGACCGATCGGTTTGCGCAGCATCGGATGAAATCGAACACATTACATTAAAGATATGACAGATTCGTCAATCCAACAAGTCA
Source organism: Triplophysa tibetana (assembly GCA_008369825.1). Lineage (NCBI taxonomy): Eukaryota > Metazoa > Chordata > Actinopteri > Cypriniformes > Nemacheilidae > Triplophysa > Triplophysa tibetana. The sequence continues at coordinate 11,952,088 of CM017907.1, read as the reverse complement.
AAGACCCCAGTTTTATATATTTCGCTACATGTGCGGTTTTGCGAAGTAATTGAAAGTCGAATTGTCTGCTGTTTTACATACATGTGTTTCTTGACCAGGTGACTGACAGTGAAATGTAAGAGAGAAAGGGTGAAATTCGGGCCAGTAGAAAAATAGGGAGGGAGTCATACACTCTGATTAAAAAGCCTACAGTGGATGAAAGTTTACAAGTCAGTTTTTTGTAGTCCAGGACTCACGTGTTTTCCTAAAAGGGACGAAGGGTGCTTGGAACAACCCTGAAGATTTTTTTACAGATTTATAGATTTATATTTTTACTGATAAGTGATTTTGGTAATAAAAATACCTAAGGAGATGCCTCTGCCACGTTTCCTTAATTTTTTAGGTCTCCCAAATTCTCCATGTCCAGGAATAATACTCATGGACTGTTTTGTATTTTTGGATCATCAGGTTGGAGGTGGTGAGTATTTTTGTGGGTTATATCAAATCTGTTTACCTGTTCCCTTATACCATACTATATAACACATGAGTTTTATTTAAAGGTTTAAGATTAGTAGTTAACTAAATATCTGTACTTTGAGACTCTACATGATCCAAGAACTTTGATGGTTTTCAAAAAATTGAATGTTCTGGATGCATGCACCAAACATGAATACACTTTACTGGATGCATACACAAAAAATACTGGGTTGTTCTTAAAATATGGTTGGGTAAAATTTGGACATTACATAACGCTTTTTCTGACATCCATGAATTTGGGTTGAAGCAACCTAGAGTAGGGTACTTTATACATCAACATTTCCTGTCTGTGTTTTACCCAACCATGGGTAAACCGTTTTAGAGTGTAGAGACAATATGTATATTCTGTAAAGAAATACATAATATGGATTTCAGTGTATAAAAAAAGGACTGTGAATTTACTTTGATATTCTTTTAGAAACATTTAGTACCTGCAAAAATTCTAACATACTGTAAATATGATCATCTTTGTGTTTTCATGAAAAGTTCACACAGTGTAGTATCTAAAACAAAAACTTACCCAGATTATAAATGAGCCGTATCACATGCCAGGGATCACACGCAAGGTTTCTTCCATCAGGTCAGAAACACGTACAAAACACTCTCGTGATCTTCAAAAGATCAAAAAAAAAAATAATAATAATAATTACACAACTTACTGGGCTATTAGTCTCTAACGGTTTACCTGACCTTTTGTGTTTTATTTTGGGTAAGTATTGTAAATGGTTGCCTGTAAATAATTATACGTTTTATAATTTAGTGATTTTTGCTATAACACATTCGAAAATGAAATTTCCACCTTCATGTCTTTTTCTTGTGTTTGTAAATCATATATAATATTCCAATATTTGACAAAATGTTTGTTTAGAATGTTGAATTATTTATTTAATGACTTGCAAAAATGAAGTTGATTTATTGCCTAGAGAATAGATAATAGGCAACAATCAAGTACCATACATGTACCATATCTACATCTAGAGAGAGTTGCCAGTAGGAGGCGGTCTCCTAGTTGACCGACGGATGGCTGCACCAATTGATTCTCTCCCCCTCATATTCTGTGTCTTCTCACTCTCCATCTCTCTAACGCCCTCCTCATCTCCCTCCCTTCCCCTCTCCCTCTCTCATTGTTGAATCGTCAGGAGGTGTGTGCATGTGTTCATTTTTGCTGAGGAGGGGCTGGACGAGTGTGAGTGTGTATTTGTGTGTCTGTTGTGTGTGTGCACCTGTGTGTTAAACCAGCATTGTTCCTGATAGAGAAAGCTGTGCCGTGCTGTTTGGAAAATCCAAGGTCATTGGAGCCTAGTCACATGCTCCGTATACAACCGTGCATATGTGTGATTGAGTGTCTGTGAGTGTGTGTGTATCTCTCTCTGGCTATGTGACAGGGAAGAAAGCTTCAGGCAAAGAATAGATAATTTCATCAGGTTTTCCATCAATGTACGGTAAGAGCATTTGTGAATGTGTTTGTGTGTGTGTGTGTATTACATGCATATGTATGATAAAGATTTTCTGCCTGTATTATTATGGTATACAGAATAGATGTGCATCATGAGAGATTATGGCATTGACAGCACAAGGGTTCTGAAGCAACAGATTGCATGCGGTATTTCAGATCTGCTGTGTTTATTTCAGCCGTATTGTATTCTGTGCATCATTGATTTAGGCTCATGCTACTCATGTATATTTGTACCAAACATTCAATCACACATTGATCGACAGATCTGTACTACAATGTGAATACAGTAATTTCCGGCAACTGTTTCTAAGGGTATGTACATAAATACTTCTCCTGCTTTATTCATATGATTGAGTCAAGTGTTAGAGCTACCAGCACGCATGGTAAAGGATGTTTTGTGCGAGGTGCAGGCGGTCACTCCATGACTTTAAATCCTCACAGCGTGGATGCCTCAGAGAACAATTCCTGATCTAGAGCTTATAAAAATGGAATCGATTGCTTTCCAACAGTTTTTCACTCATTGAAACATGCCACATCTAAAAAAGCTTATTGGGAGAGTAAAGGATAAAGTCTCTCCACACTGATAGATTGTTATGCTGCTGTCATGCATCTTTTTCATTACAAGAGTTCACAGAGGTTAGGTAATCAGCAGTGACAAATCATTTAGTAAATACATGTTAAATATTTGTATCATGATGCTTGTCATGCTAGAATGAAAACTATGCTAAGTAGACATTTAGTGTCCCCTTTTCTAAAAAGATTACACTTTTAATATTACTTAGTACATTCTAAATAGTGAACTACAAGAGTGTGAGACCAGATGTGGAAATACTTCTGTTTTGCATTTTAACAATTTTTATTTCATCAACAGGATTACCATTTGAACAAAAGTTACATTGAATGTAATCTATTTTAGTAGAATTTGTTGGTTTTTGTATGTCACACATTTTGCTTCGATGACAGCAGCACCTGAGTTTGCATAGACCCCTCAATTTTGAGCAAAACCTTATGATCCATGTTATTCCAACAAAAATCCAAGGATGTCCCGGCCATGATTTTTGAATGTGTGCATCAATTGAAGCAAACATTCCGATATATATTGTGCAAAGGATTTAAAATGGTAAATGTGCAATTTGTGCATGTCATATACAGCTGTGGAAAAATTGAGAGAACATTTCAGAGATTTGATCACAGTTTTCATGTGTCTTGTCATTCTGTCAGTCTTTCACATTTCTGTTGGATGAGTTTATGTCGTGAGGTTTGATTTTGTTGACACTGGACTGGAATGGCCACGAAACATCTAGAAATGTTGGCTTGAAATGACATTTTGGAATGGTCTCTTAAATATTTGCAGCTGTATATGTATACTATCTTATGTGCAAGTAATGAATTTGGTAAAAAAATTTTTTTTTTTGGTGTAGCATGTACATGTACAGCGTGTTTCCCCTTGTGTCCATCTGCCACTGTAAACTCCATGTGTTTCTAGCTATGCAACCACTGTAAAAAACCGAGCGGCTTTGATATTGTGCCCTGCTTTGGGCATTCTAAAGGGATATGGCATCTGTGATGGTTGCTGTTCTAAATTTAGCAGCCATTGCAAGAAGCTCTAATAATTCAAGGGAACTGTATTGAGAGTGACTGCGTCAAAACAAGTCAGAGATACTGTGCCCGGAGTCTGCTCATTGTGCACTGGAAAAATAGATTTTTCCATTAAGTGACTGCCACAGACTGAAGTTTGATTTGTTCACATGAATGGGGTTGTATGCGTTGTAATTGCACTGAAAAAGCCATATTAAAGCTGAATGTCTTAGGATTCCCATTAGTTTAGCTGATATCACATGATTCATATTTACCACATACGCGCATCTGAGCATGAGCTCTTTATTATGACCTGATCCTTCTTGTTAGAGTGCCATCTTTAGTCATTGTTTCGGAGTGTATTCAAGTTGCATACAGTATAAATGTGTTTTTGGTAGTGTGCACTTACTATGGAGTGTAGATGGTGCTGTCCAGATTTGAATTACTGACTGTATTCAGTTTGTGCCTCATGTGCCTTATCTGTTAACATCATATTACCTCAACTTAAAATACACATCTGCCAGTATCTTAAATGCTATGGCAAGATTGATTTACAACCTGAGAAAATGTAATAATGTTGGAAGCAGGAGTTTTTTGGCCCCGGGGGACTGTCAGTCTCCAAAACCTGAAAGGTGAATAAAAGAGGTTTGTATACAGCCATAAAATAAATTATTGAGGCTGTAAATGAGAGGAAAGAGTGAAGGTAATATTTACCACCCTGTCAGAAGCCCAAGCTGCCTTTCATAAAACACTATAACATTGTGTGGTCAGGTAAAACAAGTGTTCCTGCAGCTCTTGAAAGGAACTCAATGTTTGAATTTGTTGTTTATATTTTGATTCATTGTTGAAGGATTGATACATTTGTTGTGCTAAATGATTTAGATATTTTTGTACTTCATTTTTAAAAAAGCAAAACATGGGTCTAAGGTCAAAACCTATTCAATAAAAAAGTATTTTTGCTGAGCAGCAATACATTTTTCTAAAACACACGCATGCAGAACCACTGGACAGTGTAAGTCCATAATTGTTTGTTTGTTTGTTTGTTTATTTATCAGTTTTATAGTGATTACACATTAAAGTCATTAAAAAGTCATTTTTTCCTGACTGTGTAACACTCTGGGAGTGAGAAAAAGGGCAAGCGAGAATTCATTGCAGTGTGGGTGGAAAATCCAGCGTCAACTGTTAATGTTTTTTCACTCAAGCCTCTTGCTTCTAGTGCTTTAGGCAAAGAGGGTGTCACGCTGATATGTCAAAACACTGGCAGGTGGGCCGACGTGTGACTCACAGCTCCGCTTCTATCCTTCCTATCTTAGTAAAGCATGACTGTAGATAGTTCCACAGCAGGGATTGACTCATTAAACTCACAGTATACTGACATAATAACCCTTTCAGAAAAGACATACAAAATTTGCATGTGCAAAAAACACATGTGATCATGTGTGAAATGTGTGTTGTTGGAACATTTTGATATGAATCCCATGTGAAACCCATGGGATAACATGTAAAAACCCATGGGATGACATGTGTGACGTGGTGTTCCACATGTGATCACATGTTCTTCACTTGTCACCACATGTTGCATGTCAGTCATCGCATGGGTTTTCACATGTTATCCTATATGTTACATATGGGATTCACACAAAAATGTTCGAAGAACACATATTTCACATGTGTTTTTTTGCACGTGTTAAACACATGTTGTACACATGTGATCACATGCGAAACACATGTAAGTATACTTGTAAGTGTATTTTTGTTTTAATTCGAAAACGTGCTATTTTAGACATAATTAATAATTGAATATGGGACCAGAAAATTTCTGTTCAATTCTATTTGGTCATATTATACTTATGGGCTGTCTCGCGCACAAATGCGAAGTTCAACACACGCACAGTACGGATTCAAGAGTTTATAGTCCATGCTCTGTTGTGCTCAAAAAATGGGGCTGCACGCGGACAGGGTGTGCGGACGACAGCGGACCCTCCTGATGAAAATGGGTTCATACAGTCGGACTATACAGTACTTTCCCTTTATATGCTGTGTAATGACCAGAATGAAAACACAGTTTAACTTGTGATGGTTTATCTGTGCTGTATGATAACTCCACCTGCTCTGTTTGTTTATTCTTCACAATGACTAAGCTCATTCACTATGGTAATGATTATAGCAGCCCTGTCCGTCCCAGGAGTCCTGTCAAGGTGTTGGTACTGACTCATAAGTCCAGAGGGGGGTGGGTTAAGTGTGTTTGTGTGTGCCACTTTCCAAACTCACTACAAAGTCATTTTCTTAACACACACTTAGTGAAATGTTATGCTTAAAATTCAAAATCAAACTAACTAAATAACATTTACATTTATGCATTTGGCAGACGCTTTTATCCAAAGCGACTTACATTGCATTATCATGTACATTTATACTTAGGTATATGCAATCCCCTGGGATCGAACCCACAACCTTGCTCTTACAAATGAGCTACAAGAAAGCTAAATATAAGAATAAAGAACCTTGAATCTTCTGTTTTACTAAGATTATGTAATAGAAAAATGTTGTTTAGACTATGAAAAAGTAGAAAAGAACTGGTTCTTTCATGAACCTTTGAATGAGTGTTATTGAATTTGTAGTATTAAAATGTTGACTTGTGTAACAGTGGTTAATGGATAAGGATGACTTTCAGCATTTAGACACTTTTGGTAAAAGTTAACAGTCTGAAATTAGACTTGACTTTCTGTCATACTGTCAATAGAGTCTAACTGATGTTATTTCTTGTTTGTCACAATTTTAACGAATATTCCTTTTTTGTAATGGAAAAAAATTACACGGTTGGACACACATGATGGGATACAGCAAAATATTTATATATTTTTTATTTGAGTCATGTTTTGGATATGTTTTTGAATAATAAAAACGTCTTGGTTACGTATGTAACCTCAGTTCCCTGATGGAGGGAACGAGACGTTGTGTCGAGAACGACAGATGGGGTTCGCCCTTGAGAACCAATCAACTCTGACTACTATAGAAAAGGCCAATGAAATTTGGCGAATGAAATTTGCATTCCGGGCTCCGCCCCCGGATATCCGGTATAAAATGAAGCCGGTGTGCAGCATTCATTTACCTCTTGTTCTGAAGAGCCTGAGAGCCTCTCAAACTGCAACAGAAACGATACGTGTTTGTGGCATAAGGGACACAACGTTTCGTTCCCTCCATCAGGGAACTGAGGTTACATACGTAACCAAGACGTTCCCTTTCTGTCGGTCTCTCGACGTTGTTTAGAGAACCACAGATGGGTTAACCTATGGAAAACGCCACAACACTGTATCGCGTCACAATCTCAGTGAAGCGACGGTAACAAGCCTGGGCGTATCAGCTCGAAGCTTTCGTGAAACTTGTATCCTTCCAGTGTGGTGGTCGGGGGTTCCAGAGCTTTCTTGGAGAAAGATGGGTACAGCCCTGACCGGTAACCTTTCACGGAGTGGGCCTTAGCTCTCTACTGGCGAGAGGCCGACCGGCTCGGGTTTACACTGGGTGAGCGCAACTCTTAATCAGAGAAACGCTGCAGAGGCCACCTCCTACCCGTGGGGAGGAATATGGTGGATATAAGTATGGTCTCGTCCTTGGAGGAGAACGCATGGAACGTGCGGACCGGGTAGTTAACCGTGAGGTGGAGGTCCACCTGGGGAAGCTCATGGGTTACCATGTGTGGGAACCACTGTCATGCAGAGCGAACAGCCCACGGTGGGGGTGTTACTGCGTCTGATAGCACCAGGTCCGGTTAGAACTATCTGTGATAGGTCATATGGTATCCCGGCCTAAGGGGGAAGGCTGCTCTGCCCAGCCAACCCCCAGTGTCTGGGTAAGAAGGAAGGTTGGTGAGGTACCAATTTTCTTAGCCATGTGTTTGGGTAAGAAGAAAAGGTAGATAGCACACTGACCCAACCTCTTGGAGGGTGGGAAGGGGCTTTCGCAGGCATACGCCCCCCCGGATGCCAGTCCTACATGTCGCCACACAGGACGTGGGCTGACACCGGGTTTACGCCAAGGTTGTTAACCCTTGCGATGGTGTTTGTAGCTCTACAGATGTCTGCTAGAGAGGCGCTTCTGGCCAGTGCCCAGGAGGCTATACCCCATGTGGAGTAAGCCCTCAGTGGGCATGGGAGATTCTGAGATCGGAATGCCGTCGTAACGGCATCCAAGACCCAGTGCGCCAGCCTCTGCTTGGAGACAGCCTTCCCCTTCTGCTGTCCTCCAATACAGACAAGGAGCTGGTCAGAGCTACTGAAGCTCTGCGTTCGGTCCAGGACACAACAAGGATGGGGTTGCTTCCTCCCCGATGGGGAGCGCCTGCAAGTTCACCACTTGCTCCCGAAGGGGAGTAGTGGGAACTTTTGAGGAAGAATCCCGGCCTGGGTCTCAGGATAACGTGAGAGTTACCATGGCCGAGTTCAAAGCAATCCGGGGACACAGAGAATGCTTGGAGTTCCCCTACCCTCTTGAAGGGGGGGGAAGGTGTGCTTCCGCCCGTCCCGCAGTCAGTTGTGTGCCAGGGCATCCATGCCAAGGTGGGCCTCGGTCAGGGAGTACCAAAGCAGACAATGGGAGGTGACGCGGGAGGCAAAGAGGTCTGTCTGTGCCTGTCCGAACAGCACCCAAATGAGCTGGACTGCACGGGGGTGGAGTGGCCACTCTCCGCAGGGCATTTACTGACGAGAGAGCGCGTCGGCTGTCTGGTTCAGTATGCCTGGGATGTGCGTGGCCCACAGGGAGCGGATCACCTGCTGACTCCACAGGAGGAGGCGTCGGGCAAGTTGTGTTAGCTGCCGTGAGCGTACGCCACCCTGGCCATTGATGTACGCTACGGCTGTCGTGCTGTCCCGGAGGACCAGCACGTCCTGGCCCTGCAATAGAGGCCGGAGCCTTCTCAGCGTAAGCAGCACAGCCAACAACTCTGGGCAATTGACATGCCAGCGCAGACGGGTGCCCGTCCAGCGCCCCGCTACTGCGTGCCCGTTGCACACTGCACCCCACCCCTGCAGCGAGGCGTCCGTCGTCACCACGACGTGCCTCGTAACCTGCCCGAGGGGAACCCCCGCCCGGAGGAAGGTCATGGAAGACCAAGGGGTTAGGGTGCGTAGGCAGCAGGGCGTCATCACCATGCGCCTGCTGCCGGTGTGCCACGCTGTCCTCGGAACTTGACTCTGTAGCCAGTGTTGAAGCGGTTTCATTTGCATCATTCCGAGGGGTAGTACCCCCGCGGAGGACACCATGTGTCCCAAGAGCCTCTGAAATTGTTTCAGGGGGACCGCCGACTGCCTGAAGTGTTCCAGGCAGTTCAACCCTGACTGGGCGCGTGCTGCGGACAGCTGCGCCGTCATGGTGACAGAGTTTAGTTCCATACCGAGAAAGAGGATGCTCTGCACTGGGGAGAGTTTGCTCTTTACTCGGTTGACCTGAAATCCCAATCGATTTAGATGCCAGAGCACCAGGTCCCTCTGTGTACACAACAGATCTCACGAGTGTGCCAAGATAAGCCAGTCATCGAGATTTTTTAGTACCCTCACACCTTTTTCCCGAAGGGGAGAAAGGGCGGCTTCCACGATCTTCGTGAAGACCCGTGGAGACAGGGACAGACCGGAAGGGAGGACTCTGTACTGATATGCCTGCCCCTCGAACACGAACCTTGGGAACGGCCGGTGTCAAGGGGATCGAGACATGAAAGTAAGCGTCCTTCAGGTTGATTGCCACGAACCAAACACCAGCCACAGATGTCACTGCCCAGGTAGCAGACGAAATGGTGGCTGGTTCCCGTAGGAAGACAGCCACCCGTGACCGCAACTTCTGAATGACAATCTGCCTCCTCGATGAGGGTGCCGCACCCAAGAGAACAGCAGGACATGCCGCTGGAGAATGCTCAGTCAGTCCTGAAAAGGACTTTTTAGAAAAATCTCTAACACCTCCGGAACCGCCGAGACGCCCAGGGGAAGGTCGCTGCAGGTAGAGACGATCAGCTGCTCTACGTCATAGATCCGGCAATGTAGAAGAAGAAGAATTCATTGAATTTGTTCTGTCCGTAGTCATGATAGAAGGCTCTGAAGAACAAAATGTAAATGAATGCTGCACACCGGCTTCCTTTTTTACCGGATATCCTGGGGCAGAGCCCGGCATGCAGATTTCTTTCGACAAATTTCATTGGCCTTTTCTATAGAAGTCAGAGTTCATTGGTTCTCAAGGGCGAACCCCATCTGTCGTTCTCGACACAACGTCGAGAGACCGACAGAAAGGGAACACATATTATCATTTTTTTGCAACTGAAGTGTCTTCAGTGTTTACCATTTATTTCTGTGATTTACAATGTGTGCTTTAAGAAACCTTTATAAGACCTTTTATGGACTTCCAGTTGCTAACCAAAACAATTCTAAATGCTTTCAACAGATTATTTTCAAATCCATTTAACCAGCACACCAAGCTCCAGACGTCTCCTAAATACAGATTAATGCCTTTCCCCCAGATCGACTGGCCTCACTTACTAGATTACAGCATGCAAGTCTAATTTGTTTAATGTGTGGACGTAATAAATAAACCTCACATTAAGTATAATTACACAGGCCCTTGATCAATAGGGCCCTATAACCTAGACATGAGAAAAAGATGAGCTCTGATGAGCTCTGATGATGCTCCCCAAATGTTACTTATCCTTCAACAGATTATGTGTGTGTGTTTTGGTGCTCAGTTATCACGTTATCAAGCTCTGATTCACTCTTTCCTTTGCTTCAGGTGTTTGCGGGTGCTGTGGGGCTCTGAGGCCCCGTTATAAGAGGCTGGTGGATAACATCTTTCCAGAAGACCCTGAGGTTAGGGCTCATTCTCAGAGTCAGGTTATATAAAGAGTGCTGAGTTGAGATTTCTAGTGCTTATAAGTGATCAATGCACTGATTTAGAGACATGTTTTAGTTTTAAAGCCACCCCTCTAAGAGCAGATGCAATGCACATGTTTTCTATTTAATCTGGAAAATGTATTGTAATAAGATTCATGATAGGGCAGGAAGGAGACGGGAACCGGAAAACATTTAAAACATTTAATAAAGAAACATAACAGCCGGCGGCCCCTCACGGACGACCGCCGGCGAACAATAACAAAGTAAAACATAAATACATATACAAACACTTCGGGCCCGGACCTCTCTCCTCAACGGTCCGGTCGCTTGTTCCTTTTATATGCTCCCAATCTCCTACGTGATGCGAGGCCGGTGCGTGCACCACTGGCGCTAATTAACAATTACTTACCGGCCTCGAACCACGGTCTCGCCCCGCCTACTCTACTACATGTATAACATAGAACAGAGATTGAATCTGTCTTATCTGTTTTCTGTTGAATTTTGGATCTTTTTTACAATCAGAACAAAGGGAAAACTGTGATATGGAAAGTTCTGGAAGCTTAGGGCACATCTTTGTTCGTTTTTCCCCTGTCTTTCTCTTTCAAGGATGGTCTGGTGAAGGCAAACATGGAGAAACTTACTTTTTATGCCTTGTCTGCTCCCGAGAAACTAGATCGTATCGGTGCCTACCTATCAGAGAGACTGTCCAGAGATGTGGCTCGCCACAGATATGGGTAAAATCAGGAAGAAATAATATTTTCATTTACCAAGGGGTCAACATCAAGGATATTTAATAGGACATTGATTATGTAACAAGATATGATAGAGTTTCTGATAAATTATAATTGTAAGATTTAGAGTGCACTTAGGGGTGAAGTTTTTTTTTATGAATGCCTCAATCCCAGTTTAAAGACAACTGTCAGTCAAATATCTGTAGGTTAATTTCTTAAAAACTGCACCAACAACACTTGGTTTAAGGATCATGTTCTTCCTGACAGTAACATTATCTCAACCAATAACAGATAAGGGAAGTGTTTCAAAGATCTCTTTAATATTTTATTTTTACCCTGTATTTGGTGGTGCTTGCTCTTTGTGTTCTGTTTAATCAGGGGTAAGCTAATATATATATATAAGAAAATAGATTCTGAATTACAATCAGGCAATTGGTGGGCAAGTATTGTTTTTGTGTGTCTCACAGGTATGTTTGTATGGCCATGGAGGCCTTGGACCAGCTTCTGATGGCCTGTCACTGTCAGAGTATAAATCTTTTTGTGGAGAGCTTCCTCACTATGGTGCGCAAGCTACTGGAGGCAGACAAACCCAATTTACAGATCCTGGGCACTAACTCGGTAAGTAAAGTGTATTCTTTACTTCACAACACACAGTGTAGACTTGACTTAGTCCAATACAATTATGGACTATATTGATATATTCACAGACTTACAATTAGCAAGATGATTGATTAATAAATAAATTTGTTTCGTACTATGCAAATGTTACCACTGAATCATTGACTTTTAGCAGGTGGTCTTACAGTGGTCTGTAAAAGGAGACTAGAACTCAAACCACAATTAGAGGTACAAGAGCTGTAAAAAAAAGCCTTACTTGCAAAATAAAATCCCCACAGTGTCATGGCTTCTAAAATGATTGGACTCTCATTTTAATTTAGGTCTAATTCAAGTTCAAAGTTCTTTAAAGAAGTAAATTGTATGTAAAACATATTTTATGATGAAACTTTTCATTAAAAAACATTTCCATTTTGAAACACAATAAGACCCTACCAAATCCCAGTGAAATCGAAGCTTATACCTTTAGAAACGTATTCAGTAACAGACAGTATCTAGCGAACTATCCAAATTCAGAAAAGATGTTTCAAAATGTAAACTTAATTAATAATTGTAACCTACAAGGAAAGATTGGAAATGAATAAACCTTAATTTGAAATAAATCAAATGAAATAAATGAAATGAAATAAAGCCATTTCATTTGCAGATTCCCTATTGCTATAAAAGTATTGTTGTTTTTCTGGCATTTTCTTTAATGTGCTTGTCAATACTTTTACAATTATAACTAGAATATGTTATAGCATTATATTCAGCTTCTTGTTTATATAATGTATTCTACTATAGTTTATTACTATTATGGCCAGGGCATATTAAGAGTCCATTCAAAATTTTCATTTAATCAGCATTGCTAGATGTATTGTGGCCATCCAGCGCTTAAAAGTGAACATGAACTTGTTTTCTTTGCAGTATGTGAGGTCTGAAAGAATATAGAACATATTTTCTGTTATTTTGACCTCTTTCTTCAGTTTTTATTTTCCCCAAATAAATCTGAAATTAAAGACAATAGTTTTATTTGAAATTTGGGAGAAATATTGGTAGTAGTTCACAGAATGAAACAAAAATGCTAATTTTACCCAAACATGTACTCGAAACTAGTAAATTCAGAAAAAACTGCAAATCATTTTGAAACGGTCTCTTAATTTTTTCTATGGCTTCATATTTTGCATATAATGTGTTTCGAATGCTTTTTTAACAGCATCTGTTTCATAACCTCGCCAAGCATGTTTGACTTCATTACACATTCTCAAAGATTTAACACAAAGATTAATTTTAGCCTAATTCGAAATTCTTAACGGAAGTTTCTTGCATGAATGTAGGGTGATCCCATCTTCCAGGGTTCTCCAACACTCACATCTGAAGGTTATGAAATTTAAGAGCTTAAAGATTAAAGGGAGATTAGTTTTCTCTCATCTAGGTCAGATGGGGCAGGGCTGAAATCCTATTTGCTATAGAGGTGGCTGTTTGCATGTTTACAGAATTGGGTGGGTAATGCAGTGTTTTCATCTCGGCCTTTGAGAGTATTTTTTTATTTTTTGGTATTGTTTTGGTATTGTGCTCTGTACTGTCCGTAATAGCTGATAACTTCTGTTTATCTAAAATCTTTAGATGTCCCAATCAGGACAATACTAATCTGTAGCACTGTAATGTATAACTTTACCAGATAAGTACAGATTAACATACTAAATACAGGATGTACATACAGGATCTTTTAAACTGTATCTGTAGTTTGTGCAGTGTCCTCCTCATTCTAGGGATAAAATGTTGACTCATATTGGTCAGATATTTCTCTGGTCAGGTTCAAATTAAAATCAGAAATGTCTGCTTATTATTGTCATCTACAACATCTGTTTTGTAAATGATTATTTAAGAACATACATTTTCATTAGTATGTTATTATAAAACATAGAAGATACTGTATAACAATTTAATTTTAATTTCTTGCATCCATGTTCTAGATGCTTAGACTAAATGTAATGTTAATTCATACAGTTTTTCTCTTTTTTCTTCAAGTTTGTGAAGTTTGCAAACATCGAGGAGGACACACCATCATACCATCGCAGCTACGATTTCTTTGTCTCACGGTTTAGTGAAATGTGCCACTCAAGTTACGAAGATCCAGACATCCGCACAAAGTGAGTTGAATTGCAACTGTATCATCTTCTAGATTGTTTGTCATTTTGTTTTTTATTGCATGCTTTTTGTAACATATTCATATAAATTAATGTTTTTGTATTCCAGTAGTTTTTTATATGCAATAAAACAACAAATGTTGTGTTGTATTTAAGGATTCGCATGGCAGGTATCAGAGGCCTGCAAGGGGTGGTGAGAAAGACTGTTAATGATGAGCTCCAAGCAAACATTTGGGACCCCCAGCACATGGACAAAATTGTGCCATCTCTATTATTCAACCTACAACAGGAAGAAGGCATAGAAAGGTCTAACACGCAAGCACACACACACACGCACACACTCGCACACTGCATACATATTATCACACATCAAGAAAAACAGACCCATTTTGCCTTAATGGATAGAGTGCATTTTCCACCCAAGAGGTGCTAAGAAATGGATTCCGGTTAATAGCTATTAGCCAGTTTGTGTACTGAAACTAATGAACTGCGAATCGAATGCTGATCAGAACTGCCGTGATATTACCAAACACTGACTGCAGCTGAGCTGAGGTATCAGACCTGTTTATTTTACTGCTGAACTGGCTATAACCCTAATACGTCCAACGTGCCTTGAGGGCAGAGACATAACATGAAAACCCGAATTTGACTGTGTGATAAAATAAGGACCATAAAACCAGATCTCACAGCAGCATTGCCCTTAGGGAAATCACTGACCACAATAACTGGACTGCCAACGACACATGGTCTATTGAATAAGCTGTGTTTTAATGCGTCTTTTTGTTTTTGATTCCTGTCAATAGATCTCCCTCCCCTGTAACCGATAAGGAAAGTCCAGTTGAGCTGACAGAGAGGTGCTTTCGAGAGTTGCTGGGGCGAGCTGTATATGGCAACATAAAGAATGCGGTGAAACCCGTGCTTATGTGAGTGTTCTTTTACTCAAACACAAGAGGGCACCACAGGTATATTTGTTACATTTGTGTGCGTTTTCAGTTAGTTTTATAAAACTTTGTAACTATGTTATTGTTTCAAGAGACAGAATTATTTTGGCAGTGTTTTATGAGTAACTGTTTTTAATGAAAAAGTCAATTGTTATACCTCAGAAATTATTCATTGACTGAAATGTTTGCATATTTATTTGACTGAAAGTATACTCTGAACACACAGTCACATCACACTTTATTTTTTTATATTAACAAACCGCTAGCTATGACTTTTGCCTTAATAAACGTTTAATTTGCTGCTTATTAATAGTATGTGAGGTAGTAGTTAGGTTAATGTATTGGTAAGGGTTAGGGATATAGAATATGGTTATCCAAATATTTGCTCTTTAGGTATTTATAAATGGTGACACTTTATTTTAAGGTCCTTTTGCCTTAATAAACTCCTAATTTGTTGCTTATTAATAGTTAGTGAGGTTGTAGTTAGGTTAAGATATTGGGTAGGATTAGGGATATAGAATATGGTTATCCAAATATTTGCTCTTTAAGTATATATAAATGGTGACACATTTATTTTGAGGTGCAATTTTTGATATTAACATACCAATAGCTATGACGTTTGCCTTAATAAACTCCTAATTTGTTGCTTTTTAATAGTAAGTGAGGTAGAAGTTAGGTTAAGGTATTGGGTAGGATTAGGGATATAGAATATGGTTATCCAAATATTTGCTCTTTAAGTATTTTTAAATGGTCACACTTTATTTTAAGGTCCAGTTCCCGGTTTCAGTATACTATTAACTACAACTTTTGTTTAGTTAACTCTAAATGTGTTGCTTATTAATAGTTAGTAAGGTAGTTGTTAAGTTTAGGTATTAGGTAGGTTTAGGGATGTAGAATATGGTCATGCAGAATATGTGCTTTGTAAGTTCGTATAAACAGCCAATATGCTAATAATAGGCATTCTAATAAGCAACTAGTTATTAGTGAGAATTGGTCCCAATACTAAAGTGTTATCCTAAAGGCTCACTGAGCAAACTAGCTGAAAGCATCTTTTTAGATTTTACCTAGATTTCCCTTATTTTTACACTCCTTATTTTATGACCTTTTTTGTGTGCTGTGTTCTGCTGTAGTTTTGTTTGCTGAAGCTAATCATTAATTTTCTTTCATGTATGTTTCCAGGCACCTCGATAATCATTCACTATGGGAGGGAAAGCAATTTGCAGTGCGCTGTTTCAAAATCATTATGTATTCGATTCAGGTAGTTACTAACTGCTATGGTTGTGAATGTTATAATGCAATTTTCTGGTTTGGCATATGAGACCATTTGTGTGTTGTGGAGGATTTAAAGCTAAAAAGTTGCTCAAAATGCCTATTGCTTGAATATTTACAATATTTATATTAAGTGAATGAACACCATGCTCTCTGTCAGTACAGAGTATACAGTAAAAGTGTTTTGCATTTCCTTCTGTGTTCAGTCATTATCATTATTATTATTATTGTTGTTATTATTATAATTATTATTATTATTCCATTATTATAGGCTAAATATATTTTATTAACCTTATGTACCGTTTCTCTCTCGGTTAGTCTCAGCATTCACATTTGGTGATTCAGCAGCTATTGGGCCACTTGGATGCCAACAGTAAAAACTCAGCCAGAGTGCGTGCTGGGATAGTGGAGGTGATCGCTGAGGCGGCTGTAATAGAGGCCAGTGGCTCCATAGGTATCAGACTTTCTTAAGACCACTAGAGGGACCACTAAAACCATCAGAAATATAGCTCTCTCATTGTACCATGTTGTTCATATTCATGGATCTTTTATGTTTAACATTTAATCTGATGTAATGTTGCTAAACCCATAGCTCAGCTTTGAAAAAATTAAGAGAACACTTCAAACGTGCCTTTATTCAGCATATCCGTCTGTATTGTAGTCATTCCATACCAGTTTCTGTGAATTTCGACAAAAGCAAATCTCAGGAGCTACATAAAGTCACCCAACCCAAAAGGAAAAGACACATGAAGTTAACATGCGTAAAAAAAAAACATGTGAAATGTGTGGCTTTGGAACATTTCTGTGAAACTCATATGTGAAACCCATGGAATGTAATACACCCATGGGTTCACATGTGTAACATGTGGTGATATGTCTCCACATGTGATCACATGTTCAAAAAATGTGAAATTCGTGTGTCTTTTATGTAAGGAAACAGGAATAGGAAAGACTGAAAGAGTGTATCCATTCATTTTCTTTGCTATGTTTAAATACATGGACATGAATATAAAACATTAACTTGTTTAATTTGGAAGTTTTGAATATAGTGCATTTTCAATTTGTCCGGTTTTCACTTTTTACGAATAAATGCAAATAAAAAAAAAATTATATCTGGAAATTGGGAGAAATGTTGTAAGTTGTTAACTGAATGAAACAAAAATGACTACCGAATAACTTAATTCATAAAAACTGAAAATTATTTTGGAGCGGTCTCTCTTAATTTTGTATTTAGCTGTATATACTGTACGGCAAACACTTAAACAACTAAGGGTGCTTTAAAAGGGATAATTCGCCCCATCATTACTCTCCCTCTTGTCCCTTCAAACCTGACATTCTTTCTTATGCAGAACACGTAAGAAGAACGTCGGTATAGCCGCTGTTCGTTTACCAACATAATTTAAAATATCTTCTTTTGTATTCTGCATAAGATAGTCATACAGGTTTGAAATGACAAGAGGGTGAGTAAATGATGACAGAATTTCCATTTTCGGGGGGACTGTCCCTTTAAGCTATTGATTTTATCAGTATATGCATATCCTAAGATGCATCCCCAATCTTGAGATTTCTAGCTATATGACTACCGTAGAAACATGCATGACTCTTTAAAATCTCATTTTGTAACTCTTTTAACTCTCTCCTCCACAGGACCTACTGTTCTGGAAGTGTTTAATACTCTACTGAAGCAGCTCAGACTCAGCGTCGATTTTGAGCTCACTGGGTCCTATGATTCTTTTGGAAACATAGGGTCCAAGGTTATTAAAATACATGAGGAAAGACAACTGCAAGAAGCGGTCATTAAAACTATTGGTAAGTAAACACTGTTTGTTGATTGAATGTTAACAGAGGGATCCGATTTCTTACATCTGTGTTAGTTTCTATTTACAGTATTTGTAGGTCTTGTTTATCCAATCCATGGACTGAACATTATTATTTCTTATTCTTATTATCTCCCATACTGTATTTTTCTGTCTAAAGGCTCATTTGCCAACACGCTGCCCACCTACCAGCGTTCTGAAGTCATGCTGTTTATCATTGGTAAAATTCCTGTGCCAGGCATGTATCCTGCTCTGGGATCACCCAACACAGGGTGAGACAGATCACCACCTGGATTTAACAATTCAGATGCACTTGCATTTTGTTATGCCAAGATGAAAAGCGAAATAGATTTCATTCGGAGTTTGCTTTTTAATGTGTGTTTTTGTTTGTAGGATTGAAGGAAGCAGAATGATACAGATTATGCTGCTAAAATCTCTGCTGCAGGTGAGTTGATCCATGAGCGCATGCTGTTTGCCAATTACTACCCCGCTGAT
This sequence comes from Triplophysa tibetana, assembly GCA_008369825.1. Taxonomy (NCBI): domain Eukaryota; kingdom Metazoa; phylum Chordata; class Actinopteri; order Cypriniformes; family Nemacheilidae; genus Triplophysa; species Triplophysa tibetana. The sequence goes on along the minus strand of CM017907.1, from coordinate 11,933,672 downwards.
TCATACTGTCCACATTTGCTGATGTAATGTAAAACGTCCTGTGTGCCTTTAAATGTCAGTCCCTCTCTTTCTTTCTCTTTCAGGTAACAGCAGGGTTCAAGTCTACAAATATTTTAACAGCTCTGCCAACGTCGTTCTTGGATCCGCTGCTGTCCTTTACTCTGATGGAGGATGCGGAGATCCGTCTGCTCGTTCTTGATATCCTCATCAGCATCATCGATCGCCATGACAACCGGCACAAATTCTCCCCTGTCAGGTATGTTTATTGACAATATCAGTGTTCTCAGACTTTTAACACACAATTATTTTCTGATAAAAGGTTCAAAAAATTGATTGATTTCTATTGCATGGACACAAAACCAATGCAAGTCAATGGGGACGAGCGGTTTTCTTTTACCAGCATTTTTCAAAATATCTTCTTTTGTGTTCTGCAGAAGAAACAAAGTCATACTGATTTGAAATGACAAGAGGGATAAATAATGACAGAACTTTTTTTTTTTTGTAGGTGAACCATTCCTCCATCTACTTTGAAAAAGTGAAATTTTTATGGAGCTCCCCGGAAAAATTCACTGGTTTATAATGTTATGTAGTCTAGTTTACTGAGTCATATTATGTATAATATTATATAATCATGAAGTGATTTTTGGGTACACTATCCAAGCAAATGTCTCTGAACGCTACCTGACAAAACATGTTATAGTGTGTTTTTATTCTCTGTATTTCTTTTGCAGGATTATATCTGATATCTCCGTACTGAAGCTAAAAGTAGACAAATGCTCCAGACAGGATAACCTGTTCATGAAGAAACACAGTCAGAGGCTTTACCGCCACATTTACCTGGCCTGCAAAGAGGAGAGCAGCAGCCTGTGGCACTTTGAATCCAAGTTTACGCTGCTGGCCTTAATGTGTGTGGAGCTGGCCAATGAGGAGGTGGTGGGGGATCTCATTCGACTGGCTTTGGCCTTACAGGTCTTTCTTGCACTCTTTGATCAGATCAAATTAGATATGTGCATGACTGCATGTATGAACTAAGCACATAAAAATATTCGATTTTTGTCCTGTTTTTTTGTTGCTGTTCATACAGAATTTTAAACATTTTGTAGTTCCTGCCTTTCAGATTCTCTTGCGTTTCATTGAGCGCACAAGAACATCGATGATAATATCATTTGTAATTGAATAATTTTAAATAAAATAAAAAATGTGTAGTTATCGTTGACTTTAGTACCCCACTGTATTTAATGTACAGTAGATTCATGTGAGAAATGCAAACCTATACTTTCCTAATCTAGAATTTCCAAATTATACCAATCTGGTATCATTTGAACAGTTTTACGTAACATATACCCACAATAAAACCCTGTGAACTGTTTCATATCTAAAGTATAAGTAAAACAAAACCAACCAGGAACTCATTGTCATTGTCAACACGTTTTTTTATGTTTTAAAAGCTCTACTTGACTTTACCTCATATCAATGGGCTTCAATATGGCAATTTTCACATCTCATTTTTCACATTACATAATGCCCAGTTACTAAACATTCTACCCTGTTCTATGTGAACAGATCATACAGGTGTCTGTCAGCTTCTATTAGACAATAGGACTGAGCATCCACTGATGTTTCCTCTTCCTCAGGATCTGGCATTGTTTGATGATGCACTTCCTGTGTATAACCGCTGTGCCATCCATGCTCTGTCAGCAGCATACCTGAACCTCATCAGCCAGCTGACAACTGTGCCCACCTTCTGTCAGCACGTCCATGAGGTCAGCTATACAGAGACCTGTCACATCACATGACTGTGAAGAGAATAGTTAGAAGCATTTGCACAATACATTGCAGGAAAAATAGAAAAAGATCCACTATTGAAAATGAATTGAAAGTTTAATCATATAATGTAAAATCTGTTGTGTGAGTTGTGTGAAATTAATTTCATCAATGCCAGATTCACCAAATACATTGTGCTGGTTAACAATAACCAGTGTAAACCAGTCAGGACTATCATGAAAATTCATTTCGCACCATGGAGTGAGTAAATGTGTTGTCGTTTTCCACAGGTGATTGAATCCAGAAAGAAAGAACATTCTTTCCTGCTACCAGAGGATGTGCTCACTGAAACCTCAAAGTAAGCTATGATATGTGTATAAAGAACGTGCTATTTACATCACACTAACACTAACAGGCTTATTTTAAAATAAGTGACATCGCTTTATTACCTTAACCTCAATAGTTATATTCTCTAATATTCAAGTGTCTATTGAGAGAAATGCAATACAATACATAAATATGTCTTCAGAGGTGTATAAAGACCTTACATAATTAAGCTTTATGTTTTAATGCCTTATAATGAGCTATTTCTGTCTACATACACCGCGGGTCCTCTTGCATGAAATTCGCCGTTTTGTTTCTACAGCCCTAAACGGACAAACTGCTCTAAAGAACGCACTATCTCCACCAATATGTTATCTCCTCAAGCAAAGAAGCGAAAACATGATGACATGTTTGTCCTGTGTCAGTCTCCGTTGTCTTTCGAAAGGAAGGGGTGGAGTGAGCCGTTGGTTGAAATTTTCAACCTCACCTGTAGATACGGCTAAAATCTCTAATTGGTTCCTTTTAGGAGCATTGGTCTTTCCGTTATATTTAAATTATGCTAATATGATCATCCTGGAGTGATGTTTGGCTGTGATATACTGAGCTAATCCTGATAAAAAGTCTTAGACTCATGAAACATTTAGCTTTTTGTCCATCTCTCACTGAAACAGCATTCCAGAGAAGCTGGAGAAGGTGGAGGGTGAGGTGCTGTTTGTGCAGGCTAAGATAGCAGAGATGCTGGGCGGCTCTGGATATAACACTGAGAGACTGGCCACCCCATACATCCCTCAGATCTCAGGTCTGATCCTCACCCTGACCCCTGGTGTTTTGATTTTTTACATGAAACCTTTTTAGATAACACATGTTAGAGTTTAATATTTCTATACGGCAAGGATTAAATTGATTTATATTCATGCTATTGATCATACAGCAATTAATGCGAACAGAAGTAGTGATGTTTCCTGAAGTGTTCCATAATGTGATTTTTTATTTGACTTTAAACACAGATGAAGACAGGTTGTCTAAGAGAAAGAGCATTGGAGACACAGTCTCTTTGCAGTTGGAGATGGAGTCTAGACAGAGTCCAGAAAAAGAGCAGGTACACATCCTCACCATCATTACTCAATATGTCTTCCTACTTACAGCTGTGGGAAAAATTACAGTAAGAGACCATTCCAAATTTTAATTTTAGCAGCATTTAAAGATGTATTGTGGCCATTTCAGTCCAGTGTCTGTTGAAATTCAACCAAATTAAACCTCAGGAGTGACATGAAGTCATCCAGCAGCAATGCGAAAAACTGACAGTATGAAAACTGTGAGGTAAAATCGAGGCTAATTTTTTTAATTTTCCTAATGTACAAATATTATTGTTGTATTACCTAAAAGAGAATATAAACGTGTTCTCTTTGCAGTACTGGAGGTCTGAAAAGTACAGAGCATCGTTTATGTTACCAGTTTCACGTTTCACGTTTTTTTTCTGCATATAAATGTAAATAAAAACATTATTTTTATTTTAAATTTGGAAGAATATTACTAGTAGTTCACAGAATGAAACAAAAATGATACATTTACCTTAACACACACATACCTATAAATTGTAAATAAAAATGGTCTCTGAATTTTTTTCCGTGGCTGTATGTAACTGCTTGCCTTACAGTGTATTTAGATCTATTTCAGCTCTATTGTGACTGTCATTGGTATCTTTACAGAGATCGACAGCAGAGCAGATAACATTTGAAACCCTTAAACAAGCCATTGGTAAGTGTTTCACCAAACTGGAAATTCAGAATTATTAAAGTAATTTACCCATTACAGTTATGGCACAGAACTACAATAAATCTGTAAAACGGAAAATTCAAAGCTCTTTTATGAAAAAGTAATGGTACAATCCAGCCAAATAAATTGCTATTACATTAAAAGGGCATTTTCGCGAAGGAGGTGAGCATCCCTATGCCCTACTCCCTTCGAAGGCCTGAGCCCTTGAAGTGAACTCTTTGAAGGGTGCAGGGCATTACTGTTGTGTATTGTTTTGGATCTCCCTTCACAAAGGGAATGACTGGCCAAATGTTACCTTGACAACGCCTGACATGCACTCTGAATCCAGTGCTCGTAAACAAAAATTGTAGTACTTCTTGTTGAATTTTGTGTAATTATGTCTTGTTTCACCATAATTTTCATCCCACATGATATTAATAAAGGAAATATATTATGAAGGAAAGCTATACACATTTAAACATAATAAACAGACTTTCCAATAATCTAAATTAGCTTATACCATATTTTAACCATCCTACATCACATTTATCACTGACAAAAATAGTGTAAAACATAAACAAACAAAATTATTGTACTTACATTTAGGCAATGTCAAAATCTCGCACAATATTTGCTTCAAAATGCGTTGCGCGAACTCATAATTCAAGATTACGTGATCACAAACGGAACTCACGTCCTTGGTGTGACCATGGCACCCTTCGCAATTGACCATGGCAATTTCTCCATACCCTTCACTGACTGATTTCTGAAAGGGCCCTTTGCGAAGGGATTCAAGTGTTCACTTTGGAACGCATCTTCAAATGGCGTCCCCTTCGGCAAAGGCCCTTCAAGGTACCATAAATGCCGTTTGGAAAATCCCTTACATGTGTGTGTTTGTGTTCAGTAGACAGTGTGAATGTGGAGGAGTTGGAGAAAGAGCGCAGGAGGCAAGTGGTGGAGAGGTTTCAAAATGCTCCGTTTGAGGAGATCGCAGCTCACTGTGGTGCCAGGGTGAGTCTGTGCGGACTGACTGCAAAGTACACTTATCCTAAAGTTTTAATCTTTGTAAAATTTTGGATATTTGGAGTTTGTATTGTTTGTTTGTACTCTCAAACATTTGCATATAAATATTTATAAAATACGTCAAAACAATAACCATGACAAAATCTCTTCTAGGCTTCCCTTCTGCAAAGTAAACTCAACCAAATCTTTGAAATCACAATCAGGTATATAACATGACACAGACATCATAGCTGTCATCAACATTTAATCAAGAATACAAGACTTTTATTGTACATAAAAATAGAAAGAAACCTCGATTTTTGACAATGCTAACAATATGTGTGGTAGCTCACTGTTTGCTCCCCATTGTAAATACCAACGTATATTATTTGCTTTGTGTTTAATTACTATTATATATAATTGTTTATGTTATTATATTAAATATACAGTCTATGTATTATGTACATATGCATACTAACAATTGTAAAGAACATATATATTTATATGTTTATATATATATATATATGCATATAGTAGGATAGTAGTATAGACCACTTTGCAAGATGTTGTTCCATATAAGAAATACTGTTTCAGAAGAACTTCATTAATCTTATTTTTTTAATTTTACATTTTTAATTAAATCATGAAAATATTTGTTTTTACATTTTACATTTTGTTCAAACGTTTGTGTAGTATAAAAAACTGAAACAGGAAGTTCTTATGGACCAGTGCTGTTTACGTTTTCTGAAGTGGTCTATAGTAATAAATGTACTATTATATACACGTAAGTAAGGCTGGAATAGCTTCCTGCCTTTTTCAGACACTTTCTCATCTAAAGTGTTTTTCTTCATAGGTTTGACTGCTTCCTCCAGTCTTTAAGTTTGCAAATAGCCAACTGAAAAAGTTTGTATTGTGTGTTTTATTAATTGAAACACAAATCAGTTAAATCTTCTTCTTTCTCATTGTGGTGGAAAGGCCTCCTCCGAGTCCATCTGGCTCTGTCGGGAACGGACATGGCCGGACACGCTCCATACCCGTCTATGAAATGAAGTTTCCAGACCTGTGTGTGTACTGACAGAGCACCGAACCACACACATCTCGCTAATACCAATCCTTCATAATGTTCAGGAGCTCAACTAGATGTAGACTTCAGAAACATGTCCTCTATATTAATCTCTGACTATAGTCAGGTGGTTTTAATAAACTAATTAAAAATATACTCTATGTTGGATCAATATGCACTAGAGATCTAGAACTAAACGTGACAAACACTTAGTCTACATGCAAAAGGACTGAATGTATCTGTATACTATCAAGCCGTTGTCTGATAGCGAACATAGCTGAATGAGGTTTTCTTATTCATATGTCCGCCAGGTTACTGTGTGCTATAAATGTGTGGTCTCGGTCAGAGCCAATGATTGGTGGATTCTTGTAAAATTTAAATTAAGTGAAGCTGCCTTAAATTTTTTATTTTAAGTTAATGTCCTTGTCTTAAGAAATGGTGTTTTCAGATGTGTCCATTATTTGAATGACGTGTTAGGCCAATTTATTTACATTTGTTTGCATGTTTTCAATGTATTTACATGCTGCAATAACATTTGTATTTAAAGCAATAATTAATGTCTTTAGAAAGGAAACATTATGCGGGATAAAACGTAAACACTGTGGAGAAAAAAGCAGTCTGAATTGATGCTTGACACACTGTGTGCAAAAATCTTTGTATTCACAAGTATATCAGTCCCACAGTCACAGCAATGCACAAAATACATTTCACTACATTTTCAAAAATTGTGTGCATCGTAACCTGACTGAATTTAAGTGAATGTTAAGTTTTATTTGGTTACTATATGAACCGTTTTCCTTTCTAAACTGATATATTACAGTAACACAGATAACAGTATTTTACTATTTTCAGGATCGGGGGCCATTGAGATACTGTGTTTTTTTCTTATGTCTGTTTCATCTGTTTTCTTTTTTCTCTATATCATTTCAGGTTTTTGTTCTCTCGATACGAGTTTGTATCTCCATATAATCTTAGTGCGGTAATGTGGTAAACAGTTTTGGCTTGCTGTCCGTTATACACTAAGCGAGCTCAAAACCCACCATTGGAGTACTACTGATGATTTTGAGCAAAAAAATATCTATACTGTATATAGGGGGAGAAAGAGAGGAGGTGGGATGCTGAAAGAGCCGACGTTGGGAAGAAGTTAGAGGTATATAGGGGGAGATATAGAGGAGTTGGGATTCCGAAAGAGATAACGTTGGCTGCTTTTATATCCTGGTTATTATTTAGATTAAATGGGCGCACTTTTAATATATCGCAGCACTTTAAAGCTCACTGTGTAAATGTGACATATGCTAAAAAAAATGCAATACATGTTGTGTAAACTTTAATCTTGGCATGTGTATAAAAAGTGTGTTTATTTTTGTTTTATGTTTATATGGTAATTGTTTTATGCCGTTATGTTTTATCTTGTATTTTATCATTTCTCATGCTTTCCTATTGCAGTAAATTGTTTCATTGGCTTTAAAATCAAAGCAAAAAATAATCATTCGCTTTTTCGGTTTTTGTGGGTGTGATGGAATATTCTCAAGATTGCTTACTTTTGAGGTTGTTGAAGTTGTTCTGCATGTATAATCAAATCTAAAAGTTTAGTATTTCCTCTTAGAAAGTGTGTCAGTTGCTGCATGCACTGGTTGTTTTTTCTGTGCTTCTACCATTTTTCATTACATTTGTAGTAATGAAATTAAATTAGTCATATCATTCTCGATCACTGGTGAGAGAATTACATCACTGTGGATTGTAATTCATGTCAATTGAGTAACTGTTATGTGTTTGGGTAATGTCATTGCAAACTGATATAACTTCAGAACTGTGTTCTGTGAAGAAAATTCTTAAAATAACTTATTCTTAAGTGATGTACATATGTGTTGTGATTAAGTCAATTAAAGACTAATTTTATGAAATGAAAATCTGGCCTGTGTTCATAGTTTTTTTTGTTGTTTAAGCAGAATGTAATTTTCATGTGTGAATAAATCAATTTGTTCTTTTCTGCTTGAAACAGAATCCTTTTATGTATCACATTTTCAAAATTTACAGTATAGTACATTTCAATAAATTAGATAAAAATGATTTACCTTAGCCTAACCGCTATTTAATCACCACAGCATTTCTATGTACAGTATTCAGAATTTATTGTTGATTACAATGCAAATAAACTCTAAAACTTTCAACTCCTTTTCTTTTATGATCTAGAAGCTTACTAGGAAGAAATGTATTTTGGCATATTAAAACCATTCTCTACAATCCCTCAATCCCTTTACATCCCCTCACTGGTCCTTCTTCTGGTGGTCTTTATTGATGACGTTTTTGAAGAGCGTGAGAAGGGGTTTCTGACTGCGCTCATCCCAGGATTTCATGAACCCTCCGTAGCGCTTGCTGGCGGGCGGGCCGCTCCAGCGGAAATGGTTCATTTTGTAGGACCCATCCTTTTTCTCCTGCTGGTTGGAGATGTTCTCTTCCAGGGGGTAGTCAATATCGTTGGTGGCCAGCTCACGCCTTATCTCAGCTGGGAGGGTCTCTGCAGATTCCTCCTCCACGCCGTTGGTGTAGACCTTAATGGGCCGGCGCTTGCGTCCCACTGGCTTGCCCCAACGGAAATGCTCCATGGAGTAAGAGCGCTTGTGCTCGTGCCGGGTGCTGGACTCAGGTGCCCTTTGTTCCTGGGTGGGGGTGAATGTAAGGGGGGATAGTGGTGAAAGGATCTCGTTTTGCTCTGATTCGGAAGGAGGCTGCAGATGGCTGTCTCCTGGATATATGGGACTTTCATCTGTGAGATCAGACCTGCAGAGCTGGATGCATTCCTTAGATAAAGCATTAAAAGAAGAGAGTGAAGTTTGACATTGTAAAAACTTTTTTACATGATGCTAAAGTGAGATATCATATAGCTTTCAATTTTTTTACTTCCAAATATTTTTTTTTTAAAATGTTTCTTAGAAACATTATACTAACCTTATACTATAAAAATCGTACATAAATCGGGGCATTTTACCACAATGGCACCTGCTCAAAACAATAGAAACCATCACATTAATGGTTTCCATTAAAACCATTACAAATTCATTTTTGTAGTGTGTTTTTGTTTTGAACAACAGAAATGTTGCATAAATGATGACAGAATTTAGTTTTTTGGACAAATAATGCCTTCAACCCCAAATGTGAACTTGTGACGCATGACTCAAACTGTACCCTACCATAGGCTTTGAATGATAATCGAATGTTAAATGTGGGCAAAAGTAATACTCTCAATATTTCTCAAGTAGCAACTCACCAAAATGCTTTCCTCAGTGCTGAGGTCCCGGCAATGAGTGCTTTCCCAGCACTGAGCTCTAACGTCAGACCCACCCGCGCACAGCACAGCCAAAGCCAAGAGCCAAGGTGGACACAACATCCTCAATCCCTTGACCATATCTGAACAACCACAAAGCAACACAGTTCAATTAACGCCAATATATATATAACATAACAACCTTGCGTATGGTCATTCACATTAAATACATTTGAACATAAAAAAGTTCATGCAAATCCATAAATAATACAATAGTTAAGAAATAAAGTGAACATCTTCCATCTTTCAAACATACTGTTTGTTGAGACAAACAATCAGAAAGACAGTTTTTGTTTATCTTGTTTATCATAAACAACAAAAACATTTTTTCAAGTTGAAGTTGAAAAGGCAAAGTTGAAGTTAGTCAAGTTAAGATCATAATTTACCTACCTGTGGCACAGAGAGAAATCAGTCTTCTTATGGTCCTGCTTCAGTATCTTCTCTCTGGGTGTGTATGACTGTTTGCTCGTCGATGCTTTCTGAAACTCTTCACTACTTGTCTTTTATAAGCTACCTGTGCGTCAATTCCTCAAGGTCACCAAACTCTAGGATGTAATGTCACTTTTTTTTTATGGGTTGTGCAAAGTAGGAAACTCCAATGCATCATCTGCCCTGCAGATGAGTAATCGATGGAAGATTGACAGGCGAGTCGAAATGGCCCCTTGCGAATGAATTCAAGATTAGTGCAGGATCTACATGGACTTGTCATTTGTCAAATCATAATTTTGATGGCCATTGTGTTGAAGGGCACACGTGTCGGTTTACCGGACTTCCGTCATTAAAGGTGATAATACACATCGAATCAATTATAGTGCATGTGTTTTGGTTGTGTTTGGACACACAGGTGCTAATCCTTTTTTGAAAATTAATTGGAAGGTGAGGGACTTAAAAAGGGAAGCCATCTGGGAAAGCATGTGGGTGCTAAAATTTGAGACGGTAAAAAATACAAATAAAATAAAAAGATTGATAAAAAGTATTGGTTTGGATGCATTTAATGATAATGTGGCCAAATTGCAACCCATGTCAACTTTAAACCAGAAATAATTTGTTATACAAAATAATGAATGATAATAATAAAAAAAAGTAAAACTAAATACAGGAATCAATTGTCAAATACTGGCCATATTTCAGCTACACATAAACATGTGCTCAGTCACTCAGCTAAGTGATTCTATTCATTCAGAAAGTGTTTTTACATTGGTAACTATTGCTTAGAGCAAAACATTTCAGAAGGGAATTTTCCATTAGGACCACATCATTATATCGGAGCCCTGACCTTGCTGGCTTTTATGTTGCCGGTTGCTTTGTCTCGGAGAGCCCTTTAGAAAGCTCTAGAGAGGTATACTTGAGCTAAATGGAAAATGAGCTTGTTTTAGAAACAAGCAAGAATGCACTTTTTCCATAAAAAGCTAAATGAATGATAAACATTCAAATATTTTTATGTAGAAATAGTTTATATAGCTATAATAAAATCAACCATAATATGAAATGCAAGTTTTATGTGTGATAATGGGAAAACCCTGCAGATGTGTATTTAATTGACCCAGCATATATTTAACAGGGTGTGCGTATTTCACAGGCATCACACAGGGTTAACCCTATTCAATCCTATTAGAAAAGATTTACAGGATTGGATGTTTGTCAATCCATAGTAACACTGGCTCATAGAACAACGTTACTGTACTGGAGAGAAAGAGAGAATGAGAGGCAGATTTTGTGTCACATTTCTAATAATGAGGGACATGCCTGTCTGCCGAAAGGTAACAGTTGCTTATCTCATACATTTTTGTTTAGTTGTAGTTTATTATTATGCAGCTGTTTCCATTTCAAGATACAGACTTTAATTTAACCAAGTTTCATCCTAATGGGTGATGTGACTTTATAATATTTCACCCGCTCTCTGTGTTGCAATTGCAATATTAGAAAATGTTTGACTCATTGGTCAGCATGAATAAATATGCAACATTTGATAATTGTCTTAGGATATGCTGCATTTTGCAAATCATGAAAGATTTGACACAAAAGAATATAAAGACACATTTGTTTACAGCTTAAAACCCTTTTCCAAATTTCTAAAATATATAATGATATTTTTTTCTACTGAATGTTTCAGCATTTTGCTTTACCACTATTTTTAGTCTTCACTTCACACGATTTGTATTAAAATGTTCATAAAATCAACTGTATATAGAGGTTAAAATATACTTTATTATTAATATTATTAGATGATATATAAAACATTTTTATGCTTAGATATTATTCTTTAATTATTTTATTTATTAATGCAGAATGCTGCTTTCCAATCTGATGAGGATTTCCGGCCAGGGTCTGACCAATCAGCTTTTTCCATCTCAATTACTTCCCATCTGCCATGAAGAAGTCTGCAGACGTATTAAACCATGAGGAAATAAGATTAATCAAGAGTACCCAAACAGGTTTGACAAAACAAGTTCCGGATTATACTGGATATTACTCTCCATCTCTTACTTTATATGGAGGACTTTTATTTACAGCAGAATGAAGTTATCTCTGCTGTACGGTCTGTTATTCATGTCTGCCTGGGCCCTGAATGTTGTCAAATCTAAAGATGATGTTGAAGAGTCTCAAAACGCAGTCTCCACTAAAACAGACACATCTGCGGCTAACACACATCATGTTAGCAGCGCTCTAATGCAGTGTGGTGAATACAGCAATGAGGTGATGCCAAATGGGCAGTGCCGTTTAATAGCCACACTACCACAGCTGGAAGAGCAGAGATGCCCTGATATGTTTCGATGTACGGATGAGGTTTCCTACTGGCTGCATGAGAATGAGGAACGCAAACAGCAAATGCAGGACCTAAAAGAAACCATCTCACAGCTTCAGGAGGAGCTGAGGAACCACAGGCATCGCATCAAGGCGCTGGAACTGCAGGTACGATCTGAAGGTGTGAGGTAGCATGGATGTGTGGGTCCTGGTGTGAGGTACTGTCCACTTGTCCTGCCTGAAAGTCAAAGTCTTGTGTCATCATTGAAATAAAATCAGCCCCAATATAAAATTCAATTGTTTTACGTTAAAATTAGTTTTCATGGTTTATTGGCCATTCAAAAATGATAATCTCATACATTGTTCACTGCAGTTAAGCATAATCTAGACAATAATGTTTTAGTACTCCAGCACGCTAGATCTGTACTAATGCCTCATTAACCCTGATCAATTACAGGATTAGAGCTGGAATCTGTTCAATGACCACATGATCAGCAGTGAGGAAGTAACAACAATTTAAACATGTACCACATAAATATAACATAAACACCATTGACGGTATTGACGGTATTTAAAATATTTTGGGAATAATTGGGTTCAGAAATTTTTAGTGTAAATAGTCTGAATACATCACTAATCTGTTCATCTCAACACCAGTATTTTAATTTATTTAAATGTTTCCAGTTATGTACAGCTTTAAAAGAAAAACAAATGATAGCTTCCACCCAGGCCTGGTTCTAGCCTGGCTCAACTGGGGGAGGGGCAATCCTACACTTTGGATATATCATAGTACATTACATACATAATATTACATACATTATTAATTCAATAATACAAATAAGAAGTCCTTAGTTTTTATTTCTTTTAATCGTCATCTGGATATTTTTGGAGGGGCCCCCAGACCTGGCTCTGCTCCACCGTTTTACAACTGAAACCCCACCCATTTAGAACCCTGACTCAGACCCTGGGGTCTCCTTTCTGCACATTCCCAGACCATTTCCAAATTCAGGAATGTTAAGTACTTTATTGACTCTACTCCTACACTGTAAAAAAGTGTCATGGTTCTCCCATTTCTGTTCAGGCTTTTCCAGCCTTGGGGTAGAACCATGATAGTATCACGTGTTTTGTGAGAGAAGGACATGGCAAGGCTTTGATGTTGGCTGTCATGCGCCTTCTCGTGTCTCGTCCATGGCCCCGCCCCTCTCGTTCCTCGTCAGCCTTCCCTGAGTGCTTAATCCCCAGCACCTGTTACTTGTTAATTATCATTTGTCTGTCTCCCTATAAAGAGTCCTCATGTTTCATTGTCTTGTGCTCGTGCATTGTATGTGATACCTTCAATGTGGATATACCTGCATGTTCTCCCTTGGTTGTGTCATATATGAGATTTGCTGTTCCTGAATGTTATCCTTAGACCTGGTTCCTTGTTCCTTGTTCCTGTTTTCAAGTAAGTGTTAGTTTAGTGTTTGTATCCAGTGTTTATTTTCTAGTTTAGTTGGTCAGTGTCCTTTTTTTTAGTTTAATATTATCCAGTCTTGTTTTCCCCATTGTGGGTTTTGTTTTGCCTGTTTTGTAGTGTTCTGTGTGACAATAAATACCCGTGTTAACCCCTCAACCATCTGTCTGTCTGCATTTGGGTTCTCCCCTTGTCTAACCGTGACAGAATGAACGGGCCACAAAGAACCCAACAGTCAGCAACGACCGAGTCGAGCATGGCGTTCCGAAGCCACCATGCCCACGTTTTGCTCGGTCTTAAACAGAAGGGGACTCCCCTTAAAGAGTTCGCCATGGACTTTCTGGCGACAGCCCGCACCTCTGGGTTCAATCAGACCGAGCTCAAGGTTATTTTTGACAGCTGCCTTGACGAACCCTTAGGACTCGCTGAGATGCGGCGGTTGAAACCGCTGGGATTCGTGTACCAGCTCGAACTTCTGTTGGATCGTGAGTGGTCCAAGTTATCCTACCCAGCAGATGTCTCCACGGGTCTGGCCTCTATCCCAGAGGATGGGCCCCTACAGCTCGGGATTCTGGGCCTCTCCACACGCTCCGTTCCGTCCACAGCTGCCTCTCCTACGGCGAACTTGCTCGGCAGACGAGGAAGGAGGGAGTCGTGGGACTCCCCGTCCGATTCCTCCGGGTCAGAACTTGTCAGTCTTCCCATTTCTTCTCATCAGCCGACCACACGTTCGGTGGGTCCTGCCGGCCGTCCAGACCAAATACTTTCCGGCTGTCCCGCCTGCACCCAGCCCGGCCCAGCAGCCGGCACCCAGCCCGGCCCAGCAGCCGGCCTTCCGACCGGCCCAGCAGCCGGCACCCAGCCCTGTCCAGCCGGCCTTCCGACCGGCACCAAGCACTGTCCAGCCGGCCTTCCAGTCGGCCTCCCAGCCGATGTCCAGCCCGGCATTCCAGCCCTTGTCCTGCCCGGCATTCCAGCCGGGGTCCAGCCTAGCAGTCCTGCCGGGGACAAGAACAGTTTCCCCCAGGACTTCCCCTGTCAAGCCCCCAGGGGCTCAGCGCTCTGGCGCGTCCCCCAGTGCTAGGACTTCCCCTCCCAGCCCTGCCCCTTCTGGACTTCCCCCAAGGTTTTCTTGTTTCCCCCCCTCTCCCTTGTTTGTTATTTTTATTGTCTCACCCCAACCCATGGATTGTAATGTCTTGTATGCCCCTTGTCATGTTTGCCTTGTCTGTCTGGTTCTTGTCTGTGTCCCAGTCTGTTGTGTCTTGTTACTTGGTGTTCCCTTAAATGGACACCGGGAGGCGTCCTTTTGAGGGGGGGTACTGTCATGGTTCTCCCATTTCTGTTCAGGCTTTTCCAGCCTTGGGGTAGAACCATGATAGTATCATGTGTTTTATGTGAGAAGGACATGGCAAGGCTTTGCTGTTGGCTGTCATGCGCCTTCTCGTGTCTCGTCTATGGCCCCGCCCCTCTCGTTCCTCATCAGCTTTCCCTGAGTGCTTAATCCCCAGCACCTGTTACTTGTTAATTATCCTTTGTCTGTCTCCCTATAAAGAGTCCTCATGTTTCATTGTCTTGTGTGCGTTCATTGTATGCGATACCTGTATGTTCTCCCTTGGTTGTGTCATATATGAGATTTGCTGTTCCTGAATGTTATCCTTAGACCTTGTTCCTTGTTCCTGCTTTCAAGTAAGTGTTAGTTTAGTGTTTGTATCCAGTGTTTATTTTCTAGTCTAGTTAGTCAGTGTCCTTGTTTTGAGTTTAATATTATCCAGTCTTGTTTTCCCCATTGTGGGTTTTGTTTTGCCTGTTTTGTAGTGTTCTGTGTGACAAATACCCGTGTTAACCCCTCAACCATCCGTCTGTCTGCATTTGGGTTCTCCCCTTGTCTAACCGTGACAAAGTCTGTCTGCTGGAATATTTTCCTATAAAATTACAGAATAAAAGGATATATAAAAAATCTGTCAAAAAATAATGGAACGATTATGTTTTTTAAAGTGTACTCTTGAAATATTTAGGAATATGCACTTTACTCTAGTGCTATAATGAATACTTGCAGAAAATAACCTGTTCAAGCAAAAACAATTACTCTTTACAATTTCTTCAAGGTACATTTCGAGCTTATATATCTGTCATCATGAGATCAACCTCTTACAGACCTAATACATACGTAAATATCTTTTTTACCTGACAAGATTATGAAATTTATTTCTTTAAAATTTAAAGCCTATAAAATTGTATCTCTAAATTTTTACATTGTATTTATTATGCTGCTTAAATGATAAACTATACATATTTGACACCTAATTGACAAGACTGTGTTTTGTGTCATGCCTTGCAAATAATTATAAGATTTGTTATATATCTTAAGCATTCATGGGCTATGTGACAGTGAACTTGACAGTGACCTATTTGTGACAGTGACCATTTTGTCAAATATGGTGACCCATACCCGAAATGTGACCACTGCATTTAACCCATCCAGTGAGTAGTGAACACATGCATAGTAAGTCATGGAGCAATTCCCTTAAGGGAACTAAGTGAAATAGGTATCCTTTCTCCCTTATTGAATGATCTTATTTGCTGATATTTTAAAGGGTTCGTTGGACCTCTTTCAAATCCCCATGCACTAATTGACAAGATTAGAACAGTTAGCGTCACTTTTCCATTCAAGTGTACCTGAATGTACACAACATATGCACAACATATGTCCTCAAAATGCAGTTTTATATATTTTTATTATAATGTGCATTCAAATATCTGCACTAAAAGGGAAATATAGAACTAATGTGCTTGTTTTTGTTTTTGGCAGAGTGAAGAGAAATATGACACAAACTCTTCTTTAGAGCATAGCTTGCACACACTGCAGCAAATCTATGAAGAAACGAATGCAGTGCTGCAGATCCACGGATTGCTCATCTATGAGATGCAAGCACAGATCCGCAACCTAACACAGATAGTGGATCGCATACGGCGCAGTCCTAGCTGTATGATCAACATCATCCGCTCGAACAAGCTTCTCAGTGCTCAAGACACCCTTTACCCAGGTCAGAATGACTCGATACTGAAGAGTTTATCTACAGAACTATGTTTTGAAAGGTCATTCATGGCTCATTAACTGCTGTCGAAATCATGTTTAAATATTTTCAATTAAATCATTACAAAACCCTTCTGGTCCAGAAGAACTTCTTGTTTATCTACACAAACGTTTGAACAAATTACAACAACGGAATATTACTAACCTTTACAAAGTAAAAAAATCTTTACAATATAATTATATGAGAAAGATTTAAATAAATAAAAACTGAAACTGGAGGTGCTTCTGGATCAATCTTGCAAAGTGGTCTACATAGCAGGACTCTAATTTTAAAAGTGGGGTTGGAAGATAAAAGTGTTACTGTTGCCACGGTTCTTCCTTTTTACACATTTTATTATATCTGTGCATTTAAAAAAAACATAAATATGATTACTTCATACACTGCCTTATATTTACCTGTCATGACTTATTCTATAGCATACAGTCTTATATCAAATTTCGAAAAAAATATTATATGCATTTATACATTTACAGCATAAACAATACACTAATACAACAACACATATACATTATGTACCATATATGGTCTTCTGAACACCTGTACTGAATTGTAAGTAATTTAAGGATATGTAATTAGTTTTAGAAATGCAATATTATATACATAAATATGTCTTCAGAGGTGTATAAAGACCCTTTATAATAAAGTTTTATGTTTTTATTACCTTAGAATGAGCTATTTCTGTCTGCATACACAGTGGGTCCCCTTAAGTGGAATTCGCCATGTTGTTTCTACAGTAGCCCTTAATGGACAAACTGCTTTCGTAAATACGGTATCTCCTTCTGCACAGAAGTGAAAGCTTGAGGACACCTTAGTCCTGTGTCAGCCACCATAGTGCTTCGAAAGGGAGGGGTGGAGTGAGCCATTGGTTGCAGTTCACAACGTCACTGCTAGATGCCGCTAAATTTCACACACTGCTCCCTTTAACAGTTGCACTAAGCAAAATTTGTATAATATATCATAATACAGTATATGCTGAAATATTATTTGATTTTTTTAAGGACAAAAGATGAATCTAATTCAATTCAAATAATTGTGTCATAATGTATAAAAAATGTTTCTCATTCAGAGAGTCAACAAATAAGAAACTGTCCAATAGACTGTGCATCCTTATACTACAATGGAATCCACAGATCTGGTATTTTTACTGTCGTTCCCACCCTGAGCTCGACACCAGTTGAAGTTTACTGCGATATGAAGACCCAAGGTAAAGCAGCTTTGCCACTGATTTGCTTTTTTGCA
The DNA here is from genome assembly GCA_008369825.1 of Triplophysa tibetana. NCBI lineage: Eukaryota > Metazoa > Chordata > Actinopteri > Cypriniformes > Nemacheilidae > Triplophysa > Triplophysa tibetana. The sequence goes on along the minus strand of CM017907.1, from coordinate 11,915,904 downwards.
CTAAACACGTTCATAGACTATAATTCAATTGTTCTGTGTTAAATTACCAGCATTAGATTTAACTATGTATATCAAGTTTATCGATGTCTTTCTGGAAGGAGGTGGCTGGACTATGTTTCAGCGTCGACAGGATGGTGAGGTTAATTTCAATCGCAAATGGACAGAATACAGGGACGGCTTTGGAGATCTGCATGCAGAATTCTGGCTGGGAAATGACCACATTCATGCCATCTCCAGCCAGGGAGAATATTCCCTTCGCATAGACCTTGAGGACTGGAATGGCAAGCACAAACATGCACTGTACCAAAACTTCTGGTAAACGCACAGAATTCAGAACGGAAATGAAAAATAAAATAAAGCCGTTTCAGAAAAATCATCACTTATATGTAGATTAGGTGATCATGTACTGTGTAGTCTTTGTCTTTGAAATGTTCATATATTTGTGTCACAATTTCTTCCCGAAGCAGGCCAAATAAGATCATGCTTTGCTTGGTTTACCAGGATTGATAATGAGGAAAACCACTACCGTCTCCATGTGTCTGGGTTTAGTGGTACAGTTGAAGACTCGTTTGGTTGGTATCATGACAAGCAAAGCTTCAGCACGCCTGACACGGGTGACATCTGTGCTGAGATATCTCACGGAGGTTGGTGGTACAAGCAGTGCTTCTTCGCACATCTGAATGGAGTTTATTATAAGGTAGGATACCAATAAAACAATCAAAATTACTATTTCATCTATTAAAGTCATGTATCCCAAATACTAGATCTGACTGATTGTTGTGTTCATCCTGATGAACAGGGGGGGCGCTATTCTGCCAAAGGGAAGAATCTTTTGGGGCCTGATGGGATTGTGTGGTACTCATGGAAGGACTCGGATTATTACTCGCTGAAGAGAGTGAGCATGATGATTCGCCCAAGGACATACAGGCCCCGCCTCTCTCCATAACATCACTTTAGAATCAATTCAAAACAAAATTGAGGTGACATCATAGGGCCATTACTGATTCTTTAGTCAAAGCAATTGTGCAAACTGTAGTTAAAGTTTTAACTGCACATTAAGATTAAAATTTCCCCCTTTGTCAATCATTTTCAAAATCCTTTTGCTTGAAGAACTACAATGTGAATGTAATAAAACCAAGTCATACCAGGATGTTTTTATAAAACACAATGAATGTCAGTAATTTAATGGATTCCAGTCATTGAATGTAATTTGATGAAAGTTTAACAGTTATGTACAGTATATCTATTTGTTATGTATCAATTAGCAAATGGTCACACTTTCAGATTATTTGAGAATTTTTGTTTGTTTGTTTTTGTAAAAATGATTCCAGCATTGTCTGAGGACATGGCAAAGAATCTAAAAAGCTCTATGAAACCATTTCATCCCAAAATGTTCTGTGCTATGTGAAGTTAACTACAGTATTTTGGATTGAACTTTAGTTAATTAAATGCCTTTTTAAAAGGCTTTTTTTGACTTTATGAGATACAACAAGTTGCTGTGTTCTTGGTCACAACTGCAACCGGTTGGAAACTAAAGTGAAAATCCACCAACATTGGCCCAAGACCCAATAACTTTTTTTATTTAATAAATATATAACATTTGATTAAATGTGTTAACATTCATCACTCAATACAGTGTATTTCAGTGCATTAGTGGCATTGACAGTTTAATATTATTATGTGTGTAGAACATATAGTCATGTACTTATTGCCTAAATGTATATTTCACAACATTGTTTACATTTTGTACCTAATTTTTTATTGACAAATGTAGCAGCTGTATTACAGTAATATCGGTTGACTTCCTGTGTTGTGCTGCTCTGCTATGATATCATACTTTATCTGTACCGAGCAAACTAGACTGCCTATCACACAGCATCAGAAGTGGGTGGAGCGGATAAGAAACTCAACATTTTTCTACCATTTCATTTTACAAATCATCAGTTAAAATAAAAACGGAAAATCTTTTATAGTCAGATTGAAAAAATAAAAAAATAAGGTCAAAACCGATTCCTATTAATGATTATTGTTACTGCATCATCGCTTAATTATATGTGTGAGGAGGTATTTACGGTAAAATAAAGATATTAAATTTACCCTTAAATAAACCCTTAAACTACAAAACCGATTCCAAAAAGGTTGGGACACTGTACAAATAAATATATGAATAATAAAAAAAAATGAATAAAAACAGAATGCAATGATGTGGAAGTTTCAAATTTCAATATCTTATTCAGAATACAACATAGAGGAAAAACAGTATCAAATCTTTAAACTGACAAAATGTATCATTTTAAGGGAAAAACAAGTTGATTTTAAATTTAATGGCATCAACACAAATCAAAAAAGTTGGGACAAGGCCATGTTTACGACCATGTGTGGCATCCCCTCTTCTTTTTATTATAGTCTGCAAACGTCTGCGGACTGAGGAGTCAAGTTGCTCAAGCTTAGGAATAGGAATGTTGTCCCATTATTGTCTAATACAGGCTTCTAGTTGCTTAACTCTCAGGTCTTCTTTGTCGCATCTTCCTCTTTATGCTGCGGCAATTGTTTTCTATGGGTGAAAGATCTGGACTGCAGGCTGGCCAATTACGTACCCGGATCCTTCTTCTACGCAGCCTTGATGTTGTAATTGATGCAGTATGTGGTCTGGCATTGTCATGTTGGAAGGTCTTCCCTGAAAGAGACGACGGCTGGATGGGAGCATATGTTGTTCTAGAACTTGGATATACCTTTCAGCATTGATGGTGTCTCTCCAGATGTATAAGCTGCCCATGGCACACGCACTCATGCAACCTCATACCATCAGAGATGCAGGCTTCTGACCGGAGTGCTGATAACAACTTGGGTTGTCTTTGTCCTCTTTAGTCCGGATGACATGGCGTCCCAGTTTTCCAAAAAGAACTTCCAATTTTGATTTGTCTGACCACAGAACAGTTTTCCACTTTGCCACAGTCCATTTAAAATGAGCCTTGGCCCAAAGAAAACGCCTGCGCTTCTGGATCATGTGTAGATATGGCTTATTTTTTGACCTATAGAGTTTAAGCCAGCAATGACGAATGGGACGGTGGATTGTGTTCACTGTGTTCTGAAAGTATTCCTGATCCCATGTTGTGACTTCCATTACAGTATCATTCCTGTATCTGATACAGCGCCGTCTAGGGGCCCGAAGATCACGGGCATCCCGTATGGTTTTCCGGCCTTGACCCTTACGCACAGAGACCGTTTGCACATTGTTTTGCACTATCTGCCTGGCCAGGGGGGCTGCTTTAGAATTCAGAAGTTAGACATAATTAATATTGCATATAAGAATTTATAGTCCGTTTAATATTTGACCTGTGGTTCTCTCTCCTTTAACGCCAATGTGTGCTTTCACTGTGCGTGTGTGCGAGTGTGTTTGTGTGTGTGTGTGTTGGTGTGTGCGTCTATGTCAATGTGTGTAAGTATGTCTGCATTTTGTGCGTGTGGAGCATTTGTATCTCTGTCTTTTGTTGTTTTCACCTTTTTCTTGTTTTTACAGGTATATGCCTTTAGTTGTTTTACTTGTATTCAATGTTTCTCATGTACAGCTGCTTTGTAACAATGAAAATAGTAAAAAGCGCTATGTAAATAAAGTTGAGAGATTGTTCCAGATTCTCTTTATTATATTATCTCTATATATAACATTATGCACTGTAGATGATAAGTTCAAACTCTTTGCAATTTGTCTCTGAGAAACTCCTTTCTGATTTTGCTCCACTATTTTTCGCTGCAGCATTGGGGGAGTTGGTGATCCTAGACCCATCTTGACTTCTGAGAGACACTTCCACTCTGACAGGCTCTTTATATATCCAACCATATTGCCAATTGACCTAATAAGCTGCAAATTGGTCCAGCTGTTCCTTATTTGTACATTTAACTTTTCCGGCCTCTTATTGCTACCTGTCCCAACCTTTTTGGAATGTGTAGCTCTCATTAAATCCAAAATGAGCCCATATTTGGCATGAGATTTCAAAATGTCTCACTTTCAACATTTGATATGTGATAAATATCAAAGTGAATAAAATATAAGTTTATGAGATTTGTAAATTATTCCATTATTTTTTTACTCACAATTTGTACAGTGTCCCAACTCTTTGGGAATCGGGTTTGTAAATGTATAACCCCCACAGAAACCTGATGAATTGTAGTTAAACCTGTACACACACACGCACACACAAACACACTGAGGTCGCTATACTCCTCATTTCCTCCCTTCTAAGGCCAGAGATCCGTTTCCTTTTCAAATTCCCCAAAACTGACTCTGACCCACCAGCTTCCTTGACCAGGACCATAACGTAATGTCAAAACAACTCTCAGATTAGACTGAAAAGTCATATTTATATATTTTTGTGCTATGCAAAATCTATTTTGACAAAAATCCGAGCAACACGTGGCACGATGAATAGTATAAAGAAAGATTTATTACACATTGGAGGGCTAGTTAAAATATTACACATGTGACAGAGACATTTTTTGATTTTTTGCATAAAATGTTTTACCACAGGTAAAATACATACTGCTTTTATCCACAACATACCACACATAAACATCTGACGTGTTAACAATCACACACTGCCAGAAAATAAAACCATGTCTTACAATTTAATTAAAAAGTTAATAAAGTAATTTGGTAGAAGGCCCAGCCTGAGCATATGCGTCCCTGAGAGACCTCGTCTTTACACAGGAGCGTGTTAACTCATGTAAGCCGCAGTAACAATTATAATCCTCAATTCCTTGGGGATGGAATGTTTGGTTAATGATTTCCATCTTATGTATGCGTGCACATATTATTTGCTCCCTTGTATTTTACATGTTTTATATCATAAAGAAATAAAGCATCATTTATTTTGTTAAGTGAAAACGATGGTTAATTGTTAGTGTTAAAAAGCACACCAGCAGAAAATAAATAAAAAATTCACAAAACCCGGTTTGACGGCGTGTCCTCACATTGTAGCATACTGACTGAGAGCTTTCTTCAGCTTTTCTGCAATCTGCCCAACAAAAACACAACAGGACATCACATACACAGTGCATTATATACTGTATATTTCAATGTAGACTGTACATAGGTTGCGTTTTATGTTACTCACCGTCTCATAGAATTTCACCTGTTCCTCCAGGTAGAACTGCATCAGTCTGTTATAGTCATAGATACGGTTGCTATGGAAGTGATTCATCTCCGCTAGAGAAACAGATGGTAAGGCTAAGATTACACGCGTGGGACAAACACTACAAGCACACAGCTGCACAAATAAACGTTATATTACCAAACCACAGATATAAAAGGTCTGACAGAAAACGTTGTACAAATGTACCTTGTAATGTGTAAGACATGGTGCTAAGATTCTTTTCCATCGTATGTTTATCTTGTGGACTGATCTTGTTCGTCGCCACCAAATGATCGGCTTCTTTAACTTTATCAATGGCAGCCTGAGGAAATATAAAAATAGCAGCTTTTCTTTTTTATTTTTTAATGACTACAATGTGTTCATGACACTCAGTGGTCCAGAAGTCTGAGAACACGCTTTTCATTAAATACAAAATGCATCATTTTAAATTAAATAATCAGCTATTTCCTTTTAGCTTTAGGAGCATGAACTTCATGTGTATTTTTATTCTCAGATTTTCTATGTAATGTGGTCGCAGACATTTGGGCCTCATTGTACATTATCATACACACTAGATTTATGACCATTTTAATAGAACAAGCAATCAGTCAAAATACCAAAGAGGTGAAAGTTTTGTACCCTGTGAACTCCCATTGTGTCAGGGAAACAGCCCAGAAGTCCCTTATATTCAGTGTTCGTTTCCATCAGGAAGTGTAGATCTGTTCTTGGCTGATAAACAAAAAAGAATTCCAAAATGAGTGGTCTATTCATTAACAAGGGCTCTGAAAACGGCAGTCAGGGGTTGCGTTATTATTGGACGGCCTTGGCTGTTACAATTCTATCACATTTGGAAACAGCAGCGGATACAAGCAAGAAGAAAGATTTGGACGAAGGGAACTGTTAAGAGTTCAAGGACTTCAGGATTTAGGATTTACTGGATGATACCTGTTCAGCAACGATCTCTGCTATTTCCTCATACGTCTTCCCTGTTGCGGTTAACGCTTCGGTAAGCGTCGATTCCCCTTCAAAATGGAGACAAATTATGTCAACCAAATACTCATAAAAAGTAGTCAGTGTTGTCTTAATCTTTAGATGTGAAATATAATAATATGCTATGAATCCTAAAGGCTTTTTGTACTGTTAGAATTGACAATAAGCTAAATAAGAAAAACCTTTACTTGGGTATGCACTGGTGTTGAAAACAGAGGACAGGTTCTGAAATGCTTTTCCAATCTGCCGATACTCCTTTTGCAATGCTGATGAATCGAAAAAATAAAATGATGTTTTACGTATAAAACATAATGAAGTATCTGCATGGTGTTACAATTAATATATGAATTAATGAATAGAATCAAAACAGACATGATCCAAATAAAATGTCTCAGGACCCTGGCATGCGACATATAATGTTGGAGAGAAGTCTACTGGGTGAGGAATGAGAAGATTTATGAACTTACGGCCTGTACATCTCTTCCAGTGAAGATGACCAACAGCAAGAAGTTCTTTAACACTGTTATCCATAGATTTAGTAAACTGATTATATGTTTCACACTTCTGCTCCCTACAATCGTATCAAGAGAAGAGCACCGTGTCATTAAACAGTCGTTTTAAAAAAAAGTTTTATGTAAAGTTAAATATTGCCTCACACTTGAGCTGGATCAAGCTCTGGAAGCTCTGGATCTATCGTGTAGAATATTTTTACGCCCACTACTTCATCTTTCTCCGCTTTTCGCTTCCCTAGTTTCCAATCCTGATAGAGATAATACCAAAAATACAAGTACGTCTTACTTTAACATGGATAAGTTCTATACAATGTACTGTATAAGATTTTTCAAGGACTTGATCTCAAAAGTTTGATTATGGAAATACTCAAGCTATGGAAGAACTTGAAGGATTGTAAGAACTTTTACCTGTGTGTATTTATTACAAGAGCTCTTTTCCTTTTCAATTTTTGTGTAATAGAGGCTTAGTAGACTTCATTTAACAAGTGGGCAAATCATTCAAAAAATTCTATTCATATTCATTCTTTTTTCCAATGGAGCGTGTCATTTTCAAGTCACTATCGTCAAACTAAATAAAAATAATGGTACACAGAAACCTGTTTTAAAACAGGTTTCCCAAACACTCCAACAGATTGGTAAAGAGTTAGTTCCACCCCAAATGTAAGCTTATGTGCTAAACAAACAGAAAAATGTTTTGAAATCACCACATTGATCCAACTGAATTCGCAACATGCAATTGGCTTACAGTTATCTCTGGAATCCTGGCGTTGTAAACACGACACATAATATTTAACATAATGACTGGCCATAATTAAAAGATATATATATATTCAAATCTTAGATTGAATGCAAGACTTCATATTAATGTCAGAATGTAGGCCTATGCATTACACATGTTTTGTATTTTGTATTACAGCCAACGGACCTTTTCATCCTTGTAGTTAAGGAAAAGCTGGAAAACGTCACTGTTTGAGATAACCGGATGTCGGCACATCCTGGACATCCAGCCCTGCAGGCGTTCCATGCGCATTTTGATAAATTCCTCCTCGAATCGACCTAAACAGGAATGGACAACAGATGTTAGGAATCACTAAGAACACCAAAAAAAGACTAGCTTTGTTTTCATTTTATCACCTGTAACTTGTTTGTCTGGAAGACCTGGGATGGGCAGAGCGCAGCCAAACTTCTCCACAAGCCTCTCGTATAACCAATCAAAGTGTTTGTATCTGTGATTGACTGGTCTGTTTGTAGTCTGAAAAACGGAGGTTAAACATTCAAATAAACCAGGATAAATAACATTAAAGCAAAAATGAGCAGTTCCAGAAGGGTGTCTGAGGGAAACTTACATTAGGTGTGATTTGGTATTCTATGTAGCTCTTCAGACCGTACATTTTTGAACCTTTTTTGGGATCAGCCACCATACAATCTAACTGAGCTTGTGGATACAACCAAACTGGACCCACCTCACCCGACTGCAATAACAATGAACAGTATTTTCTCTTATGCATCATGCTTAAGATTTTTAAATATATAAGAATGTATAAAGTATGGTTCACATAATATAACTTAACTCACATAAATTGGGAGTCTTTCATTTCCTTTGGCTACGTGCTTGGTTAGCAAATACACCTCTGGGTTAGGGGTCTTGGAGAACCCTGGAAACCTATAACAAAATGAAGTCAAACCTTTAAAGAAATGTGTACTTTATATTTCTTGACCATATTGTAATCATTTTTGACAGTATCAAAACAGCTTTTACTTGTTTAGAGATATCTTCATTGTGGAGTGAGCCCCACCCCGTTGCATCGTTCCACCATCATCTGCTTGGGGGCCGCCATTGGACTTACCATCATCAGAATCATCGTCCCATTCGTCATCAAAGGAATAGAGAGAACCTGGGCGTCACAACACAACATCAGCACCTATCAACATTGCATACAGCAGGAATAATACACTACCACATTTACAAACTGGCCATGCTTTTTGGAGAAAAAATATGGTAATGAAAAGCTACACAATTGTTGTGGACCAAAGATTGTTGACATGAATAATATGTATGATAATATGTAAAAACTATTGAATAGATAATGCGTGTTCGCAGGTTTAATGGCAGCTCATCAAAATGGAATTAACAAGGTGACCTGTTATTCTTAAAAATAAATAACTGTGCCTATAAACACAAACGATAATTTGAGTTCACACACAGGAATACAGATGTGCATTAATAGTTTTCATACTAACTAACATCCTTGTACACTTGTAACCATCTGACTTATTTGCTTACATTCTACCGTAGTTCCGTTTGCCTGCAGGATATTGATGTAAATATACATCACATACAATATACATTAGAGATAAAGCATATTCATACCAGAATCCAAGTTCAAACACAAATAATTCTCTCAAATGTAGGAATCACAAGCAAAGATGATCACTTGCTGCTTATACAGTATTTAATTACTTCATAACCTAAAGGACTTCTTCTGTGGCATGCTGAATGTTTCAGATAACAGAGAAGTTTCAAAGTTCCTATAACAAAATCTCAGATTTTGAATATTTCAGTGAAATTGTAGTTGATGATAGGTATTTCTCCTACCATTGTTGCCTGCTGTTTCCTGTTCAGTGTAATTCCAGTTGTCTGCAGTGCAGTCAGTTGGACCATGTCGTTGCGGTCGAAGCCTCATTTCCATTAACACCCTAAATGAAAAGCATTCATGTCATCATCCCCCACTATACACGTGCCGACCTTTCAGACATTTGATCCGGCATTTTCTGGAGTTTATTATTTCTTTGGATTTCAAGTGGTTTCTTCAGCCGAATTATACAAAAGATCAACTGTACCCACACCCCTCCTCAATCTGATCACACAAACCCCAACATAAGATGCAGGTAGTTAAATATGAGGGCTAGAAAAAGCTTATTATCCTGGACGCATCAGCCATTAAAGGTAAATTAATTGGATGTTTTTATGGTAAAGGGGTCATATGGTACGAATACGTGTTTTATTGTGTCTTTGGTGTGTTGCCCATGCACGTATTAGAATTGCAAAAATATAAATAATTTAAGTGTCGGAACAACAATGCATTCTATCTAAAAGCGAATGCACATCCAGGCCAGCCTGAAACGCCTCGTGTAACCACACGCCCAAAAATCAAATGGTATGATTTGACTAAGACCGCCCCAATGTATACGCAAGTAAGATGGACGTACCTGTCATTATAATTGCTTTGGAACCTGATGTTCCAAATATGGTAGGAAGCGTTACATATCCGTCACCGTCACACGCTTGCAGTATTCGACCAATCACTACGCACTGGTTAACTGGCAATCATAGCACACCTCGCATTTCAGAGCGAGAAGCTTGATAAAAAAAACTGCGTGTTTCAGAGAGGCAGGGCAAAGAGGAGATACACACATGCACGATGTGGAAAATACAGCGCTTATGAACCATAAATCGTGTATACACATTGCCTCACATCTACAACGAACGAAAATGCGCTTTAGCCGTGTCGTATGACCCCTTTAACAAAACTAGAGCTAAATGTTTCTTAAAACTAGATTCAACAATTCACTCTCTATATGTCATACAATCCTTGGACATTATCAAAAGCATGTCTGCCTTACGGTTTACACTGGTCAATTCTCACAGTTTCTTGCATGTTTCAGTCAAAAGAAACACCTTGTAACCTACACTAGTTATAATTCACTACAAAATCAAATTCTTACAGCCATTCCTAGTCCTACTTTAAAAACATCTCAGAAACCTTGAGTCTGCTTAATGTCACCACAATCCAAAGTGCTTCTGTTTTTATGTCTAACGCGGAAAATAGTTTGTTGAAACCATTACTTTGTTCGCTCATTACGAAGAAGTCAATAACAACAATCTCCAAGCTTCCATACCTGGAAAAATGAACCGCAGTCACAAATGAATTGCACATAAGGTATAAAAATATGTCTCTCGAAAAGTTGACTGCTGAGAAAAGGGCTAGTTGTGCTTTAGGTACAAAAGGTCAGAGGCTCTTGAGTCTGTTTTTGTCCATTAGTCTGAAACGTAATGGCCAATTTCATCAATACACCTGACCTTGATGCTAGTAAATACGAAGTCACAGCCCGGCAAAACCATTTCTCTTGCTTCCTGGCTTCACCTAAGACAGCCTACACCAATTTCCCCTGAACACAACAATACTCATGTGTTTATAATCACTAATGCTTCGGTGTTGTGGATCCACCCAAAATGTGACTGACTCACCAGAGGCTGATGGTAACGTTCGAGAATTTGTTCAATTTCTCTGCAAGTGTGCATTATTAAAGAAACACTTATCCACTTTCCACCCATTTCGATAAATGCAATATATGCCAATCGAATGCGAAAAATATACCAACAGGGCACTATATATATTCATACGTAGTATAATGTGTCAATTGACAAAGTATAGATTTATAGTGAAAATGTTGTCATCATTTGCTCAGCCTCTTGTAATTTCAAACCTTGATGACTTCATATCTTCGAAGAACCCAAAGGAATACATTTTAAAGAATGTTGTTAATCGAAAAGCAATGGTACCTATTCACTTGCATTGGTTTTGTGACAAGAGAGTGAGTTAATGATGACAGAACTTGTAGCCTGTCACATTAATTAATGAAAAAAAAAATACTCAGAAACTACAAAGACAGCATAAAATCGAAGTATCCTACTTAAATACATGCTCACAAAAAGCAAGAGTTTAAATGAACTCATACATTCTTAATGTCTTACGCATGTGTATAACCTCATTGTTTACGAAAAACGCCTCCTGTCCGATTTAACAAGGAGGCGATGACGCAGTCGTCTTCAAAACCTCTCACTTTGAGATCCGTTTTCAAAAGTTTGCGGATTCATTCCCCAAAACTCTGTTGTCAAGTAAATCAACAGCCAAAACGCATTATAAGTTTTTAGTTTAAAATAGTCTCGTATATACTGCCTATTAGGTAACCTCATGAACATCCATTGTTGTATGGTGACTTTATTAAATTCAATACATTTAAATTAAACAAATTTATTAAATCAATAAAGCATATACTGTATTAAAGTATTTGAATATTTTAACGACCACTGAAAACAATCTTATTACTTCTGGACTCTATTAACCAACTACATGTGCCAACCAGGGATGATTTCTAAACAGTACTGGGGGTGTTCCAGTTTATGATGGCCACTTGTTGACTGGTTTTTCTTCACCATCCGCTCCAACATTATCCATTTAAACATAACAAAATAAAAATTTTAGTTGAATAAAAATCAATTCATAGGCACAGTTTATATTGTTTTACAAAACTAATTTCAATCATTAATGGATTAGATTCAAGAAAGAAAGGCTTTGAGAAACCCCCCTTCAGTGAAGTGTGTCCAAGCATGACTGGTGGAGTAGATTTCTCGTCTAGAAAGATCATTATCAGACTGACTGCATTCTTGCTCAAATTCTGCCACATTTTCTCCATCTGCGACTGGTGAACCTGGCCCAAGTTTAATGGTGAGAATACATTTCACTTCTCATCCCGCAGACTGCCAGCAGACTGCCGAACAATCAAAGCCATGACATACACACTGTTGCAGTGCACAAAACAAAGTGTGGACATCTGACAACCTACTAGGAGAGAGAGAGAGTGCGGTCCTCGTGCTTAATGTCTACAGCTATAATGAGTCCCATTTACTCTCATTTTCCTGCTTCAACAGGAAATGGATTTCAACTGTGGATGACACACAGGGCCTTTGTGCAATGTTATGCTCACCAGAGTGCTGATTAAATGAATGCAGATTTCTAGTAAAAGGTGGCAGGGGAAATGAGGAACAAAAACCGAGATTTGAGTTGTGATAATGGCCATTTATAGTGAGACATGCTTTACATTTCATTTGAGGAAGTACTGCAGCACGACAGGGAGATTACTGGAATTGTAACAAATATCTCAGACTACATTTCAAAACTATCTGTGGACCCAAAACCTATTTATGTTCTCCTGATTTAAATAAAGTGTGGATTAATTTACAATCGTACCTGAGTATTTGCTGAGCTGTTGTTGTGATCATGATTGTAAGCGTTGTTGCGCTCCGTCGGAGCTGCGTTTGCACTACCGGGGTTGAGCTGCAAACATGAAAATATATTTGAGAATCCTGTATATTCAATATATATTCAACATTTGGAGTGGTAGACAGTAAATGACAAAACGAAATTAAGTGTATTTCTGTCATTCCCTGCCAGATACACCTCAGATATTATTTTATATGATGAATAACGATTTTTGATGGTATTTAAGAAAAAAATGCATGAAATAAAAAAGCAGTAAAATTCCTTGGAAAACATTCTCAGTGGGGTGGTCTCTAGATAGTAAAGAGATGTTTATTTTATTTTAGCTTTTCCCATCCCAGGTATACTAAAAACTCACAATAACTTGTTTTAGATGATGATTGTGTGTGTGTGTGCGTCTATGTCAATGTGTGTAAGTATGTCTGCATATTGTGCGTGTGGAGCATTTGTATGTCTGTCTTTTGTTGTTTTCACCTTTTTCTTGTTTTTACAGGTATATGCCTTCAGTTGCTTTACTAATATTCAATGTGTCTCATGTACAGCTGCTTTGTAACAATGAAAATTGTAAAAAGCGCTACATAAATAAAGTTGAGAGTTGAGATTAGTTGATGGTTACAATGTTCTTTCACCTCAATATAGTCCTCTGGCACCAGGCCTGTGTCTCCTCTAGAGTTTCGAGCTTCGACCCAGCCACCACCAACAATCTACACAACACAAAATATATAGCCACAGACAAACATTAGGAGAACACTCCAAATCAGCATCTAGATGCCGTTCAAGTCCAGCGTCAGTTGAATTTCAACAAAATCAAACCTCAAAGTCATCAAACAGCAATATGAAAGCATGCAATATGAAAGCAATACTGACAGCATGACAAGACACTTGGAAACTGTGATGTTTTCACATAAAAAAACGTTTGCTAAATGCATGTGGTGCTGTAATGCTTAAAAGTGAATATGAATTTGTTTTCGAGGTCTGTCATTTAGACTCGTTTCTCCAGTTTTCATTTACTGGAAAGGAACATTTTTATTAGAAATTTAAGGGAATATTGTTAAGAGTTCACACAATGAAGCAAATACGATCATTTTACCATTCCTATCAACAGTAAATAAAGAAAAAAATGAAAATAATTTTATAAACAGTATATACACGCATGTAAGTCAGTCTTGTCCAGCTGACAGCATCATTTCAAATGTTAGATCTACATCGCTGAGCTTGCTCACCTGTTTAGTTACCGTGAGTATTTCACCTTCTTGAACAGAAAGCTCATTGTTGCCGGGCTCGGCTGTGAAGTCATACAATACCTGGGCCTGTAGACAAAGCACAAGGCAAACATATGGGGAACATCTTACAATAAGTGCATGAATATTTTAGTGTGGTATAGACAACATGTCATGTAGCATGATGCTGAAATAAACATTTCATAAACATTAATAGGCTTTATTTTGTTAGAATGCAGGTTCAATATAAGATCAAATATTTTATAAAACTAAGCAATAATGTAAGCGATTTAAATGATCCTGTTAACGCATTTACTATAAACAGTTTCGAAGTCATTAAACATACACTTGCGCCATTCATTTGTTGACAGCAATTTTACACCTCCACAAAGTTCCACACACACCGAAGGAAACAGACACATATGAGGGTTGTTTAACGACCAACCAACAAACAATAAAGCAAACATGCAGGCCAAAAACATGAAGAAGTGGTTTACTAGGTGACACTGCCTCTGACCTTATGTCATATTCCACATTCAGTATTTATTCCGATCAATATGACATCTGGACTGATTTTGCTGACTGTTCGGTTTACAAAATTGACTATCGTTGAATGACAAGCTCCCTCGGGCTTTGTTCCAAACAGGATACACCATGTTCCTGCTCAAAGCAACACAGACTGGACACATGCAGGAGATCCAACACAGAATAAAATTATCCATATATGCTGTCTAAAGAGACTAGTATATATGATTATCTTTAATGATTCAATAAGTTTGATATTTGCGTTGATACGCGTTACGCGCTTCTTTGAGACACGTATGGTTTTCCTATGTTACCATATGTCTTGTAGTAAAATGCTATGTTCTCAATACAATAATATATTTTACACATTATATATGTAGTTAAACTACATATGGTAATCTATCTGCCAGAAACACCCAACGATCGTTTGTTCAGATTCACTAGAAGTTAGCACAACCATGGTTATTTTCCTAAGGGTTGTGCATGACAGACAGGTTGTTGTGAACAGGCCCCATGCTGAATAAATACAAACGCGAATGGTTAGTAAAATATTAATTAGTTTGTTCTGCTAAACAGCTGCCACATGTCCCATCTATGTTAGAAACCGTTTTCTCAAAGGTGTGTATCTCAATGTAATGACGTTAGCAAGTCAGTCCTAAGATCAGCTGAATTTGTCACATAAACACATCGATAAGCATAAACGACTTAAAAGAACCCCGTACTATCTAAAATCTACACTTATTGAATATAATTAAGTTTTTAAGTTGGCATAATTGTTAAAAGGAAAACTCACATAAACGCACTGGTGACTTAACAGCACAAGGTGCATTTCGTCGACTCGCTACACCAGCAAACGCGCCGCGTCATTAGTGTTTATATCGATGTGTTAAAAACTTACCTTTATTGCCATCGTGGTATCAATTATTTAATCACCATTAACATGCGACATCAGCAAACGTTGTTAAACAACCCTTTCTATCCCTAATCGCAGAAGGAATTTCGCGATTGCTTGCCGGTTAAACAGCAGTAATACAACACATGTATGTTACCGCTTAGCGAATCCTAGCTCGATAAAATCCTGTTATCTGACCCATAAAAACCCGAGGGGCGTTAGAAATGTAGACGCTTCGTCCTTTTCTTCTAACCCAGGCCCGGAAAACTTGAGCACATTCGCCGAGAAATGACTTATCGAGATGCCAAATAGGCTCGTCCTCCAGCTCACCGCCCAGCCAAGAGCATGTAAACAACTGTTGAGACACAGTGCAGTGAAACACTACAATTCAAGATTTCATTACAGTTTGGTGGTAAAAAAAACAGTTTACAACACTGAATCATGCGAATACGTTTTTATATATAAATTGTGCTTTTTGAGATTTAGCAGTGAAGCATTGCGAAATTCCAGTGTTTGAGGCGTGTCACTGCAGGTTTTCAGAAAAACAGGCTTTCTTATGATCGCTTCGGGTGACAGTTGAAGATGAATGTAGGTGTGGAAACAGTACATATGTAGAATTATATAGAATTATGTATATAGTATGGGTACACTTCAGGTGTGGATTAAAAACAAACATGAGTGAGGAAAAATATTTGGACAGACCCAATATGAGGTAAGATTGCCATCTACTGGATTTAAAAGGCAAAGTCAAAGGCTGTTTGTGGTGCATTTAAAAATATAGAATATTATGAACAAGTTCTTTTTCGTTTGTAATTTAATTTCAAAACGCAAAAATGATTCTAGATTCATTATGGCTGGAATTAACTACAAGACTTTTAAAATTTGAACAGATCTAATTTTCAACTAGACATCACAAACTCATCATAAACTTGCAGAGTTTTGATAGTTTCATATAGAAACACACTAACTGATCAAATCTGCAGACTGGCACAGACTTTCTACAAAAAGTCCAGACGGAAGTCTTCAAAAACCTATGCACAAACTTGCGACGACTTACAGCTAACAAAATGAAATATCCAGTTTCTCAAAATATCCAAATATTTTCTCAAAGATTAATCATTTTTGATTACAAAACAGAAATGTTCTACTTCTCCAAAGTTTTTAAAATTTTGCACTCAATGAACACAAAAAAAGATATTTTGAAGAATGTAGGACAGTTCTTGCGCTCTTTTGACCTTCGTTGTCATTTTTCCTACTATGGTAGTCAAGAGGTCCAAGATCAAACAAATACATATATACATGTACGCAACAACTAGAGAGCGAGTAGTTCATGACAGAATTTAAATTTTTTGGTCAACACCATTTACACACCCTTGAGTTGTTCCAAATCTGTATTGATGTCTTTGTTCTGATGAACACAGAAAGATATTTGGAAGAATGCTTATAACCAAACAGATCTTGCCCCCCATTGACTCCAATGCTTATAACCAATCAGATCTTGTCCCCCATTTCTTTCCATAGTAGGAAAAATGACTTGTATCATTGTTTTTGTTCTGTTGAACCGAAGAAAAGAAGACATTTTGATGAATGTAGGACAGCAAACAGTTCAGGGGCATTTTTGACTAGTATTGTATTTGTTCCTACTATGGTATCCCTTTAATAGCTGCCTTCAGCTCGTCTGTATTGTTTGATCGGATGTTTCTAAACTTCATCTTGACAATACCCCGTACTGTAGATTCTCTATAGTGTTTAGGCCAGATGAGTTAGCTGGACAATAAAACACAGCAATATCATGGTCAGCAAACCAGGTAGAAGTAGTTTTGGCACTGTGGGCAGGTCCTAAGTCCTGCTGCAAAAGGAAATCAGCACAGTGGACCGTCACCTGCAAATTATAACAGACTGTGGAAACTTAACACTGGACTTCTGGGACCTTGATTTTGTGGGAACTTTGGACCACTTGGCAAGTCTAGTCCAGTTATTTTTCTCCTTAGTCCAGGTAGGACCTTCTGACGTTGTTTCATGGTTCAGGAGTGACTTGGTTCTAGGAATAGCTGTCCTTAAGACATCTAATCGTGTCTGTCTGTCTGTCTGTCTATCTATCTATTGTATTCAGTATGAAGTACAGCACATGCAGTAGGTGAATGTACAGTAAATTCATGACATAAATGATTTACTGGAATACAGTCCCACTAGAGCAGAACCCCGTCAGTTGCCTAGGGAGAATCCCAGTTTGGTGAAGGTTATGTGGTCAATTTTCAAGGCTTTGTGTGTGTGTGTGTGTGTGTGTGTGTGCTTGCGTGTGTGCATGCGTGTGTCTATGTGTGTGAGAGAGGGAGACAGAGAGGTTGGGGGGGGTTGGGGGTCATGATGCCAGCAGCTGCTCGGTACTGATTGTGCTCCACTTTTGTTCGCCGTCCTCCACATCAGTCTGAGGAGACACAGGAGGGAGAGCACCAAAACATAGATGCTCTCTTGTTATGGAATACTGATGTGTTGATAGATGGAAGTCAATGAGAGATGCAGGTGGAGGGAGATGTTCCCTTTCTCAGAGTCATCAGGGTATAACTTTTGAATGAAAAAGTTGAAGGAGATGAAAGAAAAAGAAAATAATTCATAATTAAATCTTGGTTATATTTGTTTCGGTTATACTGTTTGTGGCTTAATCGGATGGCTATTGCGATTCTAACAAATTCAATACAATAACACAACGTTTAAGCAACATTTACATATTCTTGCTGTTCATTATGGCTTCATAGCTGGCTGATGCATTTTTAATCTGTGAAAAGAAGATTTGGATGAGATTCTGCTGCAAGGTTATATCCATGGCTTTATAGCCCAGTTTGTAAGTCATAATTGACCGAATTAGCTGCTTCAAAATTAGGCTTGTGAATATGCTAAATTATATGAGTTATTGGATTTAAAGAGACAGTTTACCCTTAATGAAAATTCTGTTATCATTTACTCACCTATATGGCATGCGGAACCCAAAAAACTTAATTCTTTTGTGCATTCAAAAAAACACGTGTTTAACCAAATTTTCAGAGACAGATTCAGTCTCCATTGATTTTCATTGTTTGGACAATAAGCAGATTCAACACATCAGGAACATTTTTTCTTTATGCTCCACAGAGGAAACAGCAACATGAGGATGAGTAAAAGATGAAATGATTTCTAAAGAAATCTCACGCAATACGTAACTATTCTACGAGGTAGCTAATTTTTGTAAATTAGTTTGATCTCAGTTACGATTATGTTTAGGGGTGGGGTTAGAGGGGGGGCTTCAGCATGACTTTTCTGACAATTACATGTTTTTGTATGACTCACATTGTGCGAATAAGTATAATTAGCCAATAACGTAAACCAGTTCTCAATTCTTGCGAGATCACGATTTATTGGCAAAAATACAGAGATTTTAAAAACCTAAAATTAAGTGACTAATAAATAACAAAACATACTGCCATAATATATTATAGTGTAACATTTTACTCTTCGGGTGAGAATAAACTTTTTGAGGCATTCTCAGAGAGGCATAAAAAAGATTTTCTGATTATAATATGCATTTATAAGCTTAGGACAGCAGAGGTCTCTCTAAGACAATCCTTTTCAATCCCCACAGGGTGAGCTGTACTCACAAAACTGTGCTTGTGAGCGTGAGTTGTATGTACTATGTATTATTTATGAGGTGATAATAGCTTGCAAAAACAGATGAAGTATGCACTTTAATTTGATTTAATGAACTGTTTCTAGTTTTTAATGTGTCGGTAACTATCTGCATATTGTTGATTAATAAAACATCGAGTGTGTCGCTTAACCTCTGTTATCACAATACATTTTCACTAATAAAGGCTGGACAGTCAGTTTATTAAAGTGCGCTTCAGCTAAAATGGCATTTATATATGTTTATGTATAATATACCTGAGTGAATGGATTTCAAAATGTTTTTCTTTATCTGTCCCTGCTCCTTCAGGGGTATTGTGTACTGAAAGGGCTAAGAATAAATCAAGATGTGCACCTGCAAATTACCTCAGGCATATTAATTAACGCTCTCGTGTTGCCAAGGAAAATTCTGTGTGTGGAGGTCATAAATTACTTTCGGTGAATTGAGTGTGCCAAAAAGTTCATTGTGTTCAGTTTTAGAGCACTTGTATCAATGAGGCATCTTTGGCCGCTACACAGGTGTATTATCTTCCTTAGGCATTAAAAAGGCTAATACACATCAAATAAATAAACACTCATTCAGTTCAGGCAAAAGATTTGGATTAAATTGGTAATGGATGCAGTTTGCTGGCGCAACATCAGTTATTAGGGATGAGGTTCTTGGCATTCTCTTCTTATTGATCCATTGAATCTTAAGAGCACATTCTCTTAATTATTTTTAGGAGGCTACATTTAGAAATTTTAATACACTTACCGAGTTTAACTGCACCTCTTTCCTGAAAAATGTCTTTACAAACAGATTATGAAAGATTGTGTACAAATTCTACTAATTTCAGTTTGGTTGCAGACAGATACATTATTATGTCCCGTTATTACCCTTTAACTTACAGGTAATCATACAGAAGTTTAGTAAATACATTAAACTTCAGCCCATCTTAACGTGTGAGTGGATCTGATTTTGTGGAAATGCCATTAAAATAATCTCCTGGTCCTTTTAGGACCTATACTAAATGCCTCTGGTGTGCAAAATTTCCATTTGTTTTTTCAAATGTTCCACTTACAGAAAAAATATTTTTTGCTCACATGATGTTTAAAAGCAAAGTTTTCATATTGATCATAAATCTGAACAAACAAACCTGCTTTCCTCTTTTGAATACTGCAGCGATGTTTAATTATGGTTTGATTTACTTGATCTTTGTTTGGTGAGAGATGTTTAATATGCAAGAAACCTATTTCAACATTGATCTGCAGTCCTGGTGGTGACTGATCAATGCATTTAGAATAATGCTGGCACACATGTAAACATTTGTGTATTCAACAGACGAACGGGACAATATAAAGTCAGACAATGAAACACCAATATATTGAATTCAGTAAGTCCTCTGTTTATTTTCAGATTGCACAGCTACATGCAAAATGCGGTCATTTTAAATGTGAGTTGACACATTTATGTTGAGTGTTGTGATGATATTTTAGAGCGTCTCATTTCATTTTCTCCTCAATCTGAATGTTTTTCATGCTGGATGGTCATAACAGAATGTTTGTACCAACTGGTTTCTGATTGTGTGAAACATACGCATTATAACATGTCTACTCCAATTTTTTTGTTACTTAGAATATACATTTAATTATCTTGAGGATGGCTGTGTATAGCAATTAATGTGCTTTTACGATAATTCAGATATGCTTTGGTGCCTGGGAAATGTTTGTATTGGTTTGACTGTTCTATATGTGAAAATGTATTTTGTGAATATTTTCAGTGGCCGTTGTAACCTCAAAAAATGCACCATACACTGATCCTACGGAGGACCCGGTGTTTTAAAACTGTTCCAACATCCAAAATAGATTTATATGTATGTACAAACAGAAAAATATAATAGCATGCTTTGATATATTTTGTTGTGTATCTCTTTCAGTAACCCTCGCACTATAGTTACACGCAACCTCAATTGATCATTGCAGTTTTGGTTGCTTTGTATTAAATATCTTGTCATACATCAGACAGAGGGGTGTATTAATATGGGGTGTATTAATAATGTGTACCTTCTCTTTAATTGGCTGACACATGTTATTGGTGTTAAATTCATTTGCCTGTGACCTTAGTATTTGGGAGATGATGCAGAACGGACTTTAAATTTCCATATTTAATAGATAGATGGATTTTATGAAATGATCTGTGTGGCCTACAGATCAGAGGACACTTCCAACATCATATTATTAATTTGTGTGAGAAACCAACCTGATCTCACGGGAATTCCTATTTTAGGTGGCTAATTTATATGAATATGTATGTTGTGAATGTACAAAAACATACGACTACTAGAAAATAACAATACAGAAGCCCTGCGTTTAACCCTTTTATGTAAAAAGTCTTCAAAAATAAACAATAAATATGTTTAACAGAAGCTAGAAACTCACAAATAAACAAAAATAACAATGTTCTCTCAACTATCCACATCCCCGGGCTCATTACATCAACCTCAAGCTGTCTAACACCGATCCAAGCTCCCAGTTGTAGGTGAGAAATAACAAAATTGATTATGTATTTGCAGCCACCTGTAGTTGGAGATGAGGCACCTGGCATTAGATTCTTCCCTGCTGTCCTATTGGCTGACGGCGAACCTCCTGCCCAATAGATGTGGCCTCCTTCTGTCTCACCCCCAGTTCTGGAACCACGCTGTGTAGCGGGGGCAGCAGGAGCTGCTTTTTACCCCAGGAGGGTCTGTCTCCTGCTGGGCCGCTGGCTCGCTCGGCTCCTGTCCTGCAGATCGGGTGAAAAGGAGCCACTCGCCAGGGACCCGCTTGCTTTAGATTCCTGCACTCAACGAATGACTCTCACACCTGGATCTGTAAATGTGTGTGGTGACGGAATTTTTGGGTAAGATATTTGTGCAATATAAGAAACATATTGCAATTTTGATAAAGGAAATACCAGAGTCTTTTATGAACACTGTTGTTGTGGTGTTTAGTTTGTAAAAAATAAAAATTTAGTTTATTATGTTATCATGTTTTTTATTGTTTTTAGTGTGTAAGTTAGCTGTATTTTTTGTTATTACTACTTAATCACAACAACACCACTGAAGTTTGATTGAAATTACTTGGATTGCACAATAGAAACCTTAATTCATGATTTTGAAAATGTTTAAAATTAAAAGTTATCTGTTTTTTGGTTGTTTTTTGCAAATGAACCCTTCACGCGTTCATTTTTACAAATCAGGCTCATCCGGTGAGCAACAAATATATTGTAAATTAATAATAATTCATATTTTGTAGGCCTACATGTATTTGTATATAGTATGAAAGTATGAAGAACTGTTAAAATACATGTTATACTTTTGTGAAAAACAGTTTTAGAAAAATAAGTTATCTTACAAGTACTTTAGCTTTACATATCATAAAAACATCTTTACTTGTCAGAAGCCAGTTTGCATCTTGTATACTCAACAATCTTATTAAAATTAAAATAAATTACAATTAGATGTGAGCTTAACAATCAATTTATACGTTACAATTATGAAATATAATTTAATAATTTAATACATATTAGCTTATTCATTTTAAAATGAAATGTAGTATTGTTAGGAATAAAAGGTTTAAAAAATATTACAGCTTTGGGGATGAGCTAGAGCACATGTTTAAAGAGAAGAACAGTGCAAGTTTTTAGGTTGAACATAGAGCACAGGTTTGGAGATGGAGTGTGTATTTTCTGCTTAGCGAACCATCAAGGTGGAGGTGACTAACACATTTGAGAACACAACCTCCATGAATAAGTGCTTCCATCTGATGCCAGGCATTATCAAACAAGTAATCATTTCCAAGGGGGGGTAGAAGGTGTATGTGGGGAGAGAGAGAGAGAGAGAGAGAGAGAGAGAGAGAAAGAGAGAGAGAGAGAGAGAGAGAGAGAGAGAGAAATGTGTTATAATTACAACCAGTGAAGCATAGTCTTCACTTAAAATGCATTAGTTTGACTTAACACATTAATTATCTGTTTTTGCAGATGTTTTGCAGCATTGTTGTGCAAACAATTTTAGGGTAGGAATTATGGGAAAGTGAGCTGAAAACAAAATAAGTGGGAGGTTTCTTGCAGATTTACCTTCATTCATGCAGAGAAAGCGGAGCGATGCAGCTGGAGCAAATGGAACCCAAGCGGAGAGATCATTCCAACAAGGTTATCATTACACCCTGATACTCGCTCTCACCCCAGCATTTTTTTCTACCCGCGTGGATCTCAATGCACTCTCCGTTTATTTATCTTTTTGGCGATTTGTTGTAGCGGGGAGAAAGGGGGAGGTTGTAAGGCTTCCCTTTCAAGCGTCACAAAGTACCATAATCAGGAAGATAAAGAAATTACACATTATAGATTTCAAAAGGAGATAATGGACTATTTGTTTGTTTTTATGCTTATTTGTGCAAATCGTAGGTGCTCACAGTCAAGGGATTGTTGTTTTCCATTGCTGCTTTTCTTTTAAAAGATCTTAATTGCAATGTAGGAAAGCAGCATTTTGTTTGTCCTATAGCAGAGTGGATGACAGAGATGGCTTTTGTTTTAATGCTGATCTTAACAAAAGGATACAGATTGTGCCTTTTAGCCTTCTAGGTGTCATCATGAAGGATGGGGAATGCAATTAATTCAAATGTGAAAGAATGAAAAGCATCATGATAAAAGACAGAAAACAACATTTTATGTGACTGGCCATTATAAGAGTACCGGTGTCAAAATGTGTTGTAAACGTAGTTGCATTAAGTATTTAATTTTATTTTGCTTAGCACATTTGGAAAATTGTTATAATTTCAGTTTTCAGGTGAACTCGGACTGTGCTGATTTTACTGTCATAGCTACAGTATGCGCATGTGAAATGAGGGAACTGACTTCACATGTATAAAAGTGACCTTGACTCAAGTTGGTTAAAAGTAATTCAAACATTTGATTAAATGTAATTATATTATTTCTTAATAATATTTCTTAAAGACTCCAGCTTTTCGTCCATTTCTTTAACTGAAATGTCATCAATATATGCTATTGACCTTCTGAACATGCCCCATGTGAAAGAGTGAAGCAGATACAATATTTTTCAATTTACAGTCTTGGGTCACCATACACCTTTATTGTGTGGTGAAATGATGAAACAAAACTGAAAGGGAATAGGTTCCGAGGCCGCCAGGACTTAACATTTTGCTTTTCCTTGTGGAATTGAAGAAAGAACGTAATTTTTGTTTCAATTATGAGGATAAATCATGGTTTAATATCTGGTTGTACTATCCCTTTAAGTGTCTAAATACTTTTTGGGTCCTTGGGTTCAGAGTCACACCAATAAAAACTTTATATCAAATCACACGTACAAATCTGATTTTTGCTTGTATGTATAGTAAAAGCCATTCTGTTTGGCAGCCTTGCCGAATTTGGTTCCAGAGGAATGAAGAAGAATAAGAAGGCAAGATGCTATTGGCACTGCTTGGCTTTTCCTTTTCTGGGATATTGAAATAACGTCTCTTGTTAAAAAAGGATCTAGATGTTTAGTCAACTGACAAATAATGGGACAGCTAAATCTTCCTGCTCCATGGTACTTGTACAAAGACACACACACACACACACACACACACACACACACACACACACACACACACTCTTAGAAGCTATATCAGTAAGATCATAGATATTATTTTACATAACAAATAAAGAATATTACATATTTTTTATTAAGAATTAAATGTTTTTTATATTGGATGATGATATTACTATATACACACAATCCTAAACCTGACACATCCGTGATGACATTATGTTTTAAAGCAACTTACAATTTAGTTGATTTTGAATCCTTTCATATAGTCTTAAAATGTCGGTTTTCAACATATTTCAATTTTTTTATATTAGTGAGGCCTTTGAAAAAATTGGCCCTCATTACAGTAACAGTTTACGCAAGATTCTCTCTTCATCTCTCTTCGAGTGTTTATAAGAGAATTGGGGCACTATTTACTACCATAGTTAAAAAACTGTTTGGTTGGCTTCAAATTATCTTCTTTTGTGTTCAACATAATAAATATTTGTACAGGGTCGGAACAACTTGAGGTTGAGTAAATGATGAAAGAATCTGTATTTTTGTATGAACTAAATCCATTTAAATTTCAATACCTTTCATTTGTTTTCTTTCACAGAGCAGATTGCTGGATGTTGACATTCTTTACTGACCTAATGAAATTTGATCAAACTTTCAATTTTATGGTTTAAATAAACATTTTCAGTTTGTTTACTAATCTTTTTTTCTGTGGGAACAACTGGCAGCGTTCAACATTTTAAGACATTTCCTCACGGTACACCTCCCCTCCCGCACACACTCATTCACAACAATTCAAATATGAAAATGAATGAACCAGACTCCATTTCAGCCCATAAATCTCTCCCCATCTCTCATTGGCTGAAAGTTTAGGCATGACATCAGAAGCACAGCCATATCTCGGCATCGCAAGAGAGACAGAAAGAGAGGCCTCATCATAATATCAGTGTCGCGTTAAGCTTTATCAAACAGCCTTGTGTTTGTTTGCAAATTCAGGATTTCACGGGTCATCCTTTATCAGCTCCCTCTCTCGTCACCTCCAGACTTCCCAACATTTTGTGCCACGTTTTCTCCGTTGGCTCCAAAAAAAGCTGCTCATCTTGGCCGGAGTAGTCTGGCTTGTGTGTGTGTGCGGCTTCGTGAGGGGAGCCATCTCCTCTCACAAACACATGGCCCTTCCACTTGCCTGCCCTCCACCCTCCTTCACTCAAATCATGAGCTGTTTTTGAGCAGTAATGCTAAGAGCATTCGACCGATCCGTAAATTTAGAGCAATCGTTTTATTGACACACTCACAATGTTATCACAACACCAGCAGACTGCAGTGGGACCTGTGGAGAGAAGATTCTCTCAGAGCTCAACACAAGATAGGACGCTTTTCGAGGGGCCCTCCGACACCCCTGAAGGTGTTAGCAATCGGCTAATCAGTGTATTTCTGCTGTGATCCTCCTGCGCCCTCCGAAGGATTGCGGGGAGGTGCTGCGAGCGGCCAAGCAGATCACTGATTCTTCCCTTCCATCCACCGCTATGTTTGGTTTAAATAGGACAAAGGGCTGCAACATCAAAAAACAAAAGAAGCCATATTAATAGGATAGTACGATAAAACATTCTCTGCTAAAAGCTTCCAAGTCAGGTGAAAAAAGGTACATTGCTAATCCATAATGCCAGATCTGTTCTTTGTTCACTTGCCTGAATGAAAAAATGGGTGTAAGCAGGTCGACCCAGAAGCCTGGAGTAGAATAGCAGAGGATCATAATCAGAGGACTGTGATCCTTCAGCAGCTTTCCAAATGCTTGGACAGACTCCTTTAGCCGCTGCTTGGGGAGAACTTTTAGATAAACTAGGCCATCACAAAACACTGCGAGGATTGCCTTTTCATGTCAGCTGCCTATTTTCTCTGGAAGATGTAATCCATGTTTTTAATCATTTATTGACTGATTAAAAAAATATTGTGACTGTTTATTGTATAGAAAAAGACAAGTCTTCTGAGTTATTCAAATTAAATATAGCTGCAATCTGTTACTTTTGCATCTCTGTCGACATCTATTTTGTAACATAACATTGCATTTACTTTAGTTACTTGTTTTAGTCAAATGATATTCAACTATTATTATTATTCACATGATTCTCAAATGCTTAATAATTTAATGTAGTTAAACTAAATAAACACCTTATTTATTATTGAAGTTTACATTTTCATTTTAGGATAAACTAAGGAGACTTGCTGCAATATCAGATTTATTATTTTTACTGAGGAAGTTACTTTTTAAACAGTTGCTCTTATCGGCTGCTTCTTATTATTCAGTCAAAGACATCGTTTCAAAGACATTTTAGTTTGTAACGAAAAGTTTATATTTGCACAATACTATTTTTTTCTACCGAAACTTTCAGACATTAAAGCATACACCTTCAGATCAAATGCTTTTTGAAATAATGAGAAACTATCTCTAGCTCTCTAAAACTTTTTGCCCGTAGTGTTTTTTGCAAGATATTTCTAGAGGCTGTAAGACATTCAATGAAATAAATTTGCGCATTCAGCTGCAATTAGATCATTCATATTTAACATTTGATATAATGTGAGCAAAAGCTTGACCTAAATGATGTCTTAAGGGTGTCATGCGTATTATGTGTTATGATCCTCACTTGGGTGTTTCAAAAGAAGAATGTTTCCTCCCTCTTCGATTCCCGCCGTGTATCATGGCGTCACATTTTCTGCCGTGGCCTTTTCTCCGGCTCTGTTGCGCATCCTTCAAGTGGCTCCCATTGATGTTTCATCTTTGATATCCTTTACAGGGCCCCCGGGTGCCACAGGGCTTAGGGGGCTCCCCGAGGCAGACGGAGGGTCCCCCAGCCGTGCAGCTGAAGGTCTTCAGGGTCCTGACAGCGTTGATGGAGGTGATTCTTGAGTGGCCTCTCGCGGCGTTCAGTGGCGGCCACAGCGAGCCACGGCTTTTGAAGTGATAGATCTTAAGGATATGAAACAAAAGTAGGGACGGATTGAACTTCATCTGCCTACAGGGGAGGGGAGGCAGTGAAGTCAGACGGTAGATAGGTGGGGCGTGGACGGGCGGAGGTGCTGGGTCACCGGTGAGCTAGAAGAAAAGAGCTTTTAATCCGAACATGTCTTGTAAGGTCAGGAAAAGTTCGCAGGATGAAAAAAGGTCAAGCCAAAGGTTGTGCTGATTTATTTAGTGCCACATAGGGCAAATGTTTCACCTGTACCCCTCTGGCAGTACCGTCACTGTTTGATTCTGAAAGGATGGTGAATAAAAACTAGGGGAGAGCAGGCCCCATTCTAACACAATTTGGTTTTGTCTTAATCATCCCAAAAAATAGTCTTAAATTCTGTTTCTTTTTAATCCTCTCTTTTGTGTGTATACTACTGGTGGATATTGTTTGTACATCGGTCTAAAAGTTCCATCTATTTATAATCAAACAATCTTTCATATTATACTGTATATTGATGGATAGATGCGAATGTTAGAAATGGCTATAATAATAAACTTAACTTCAAAAGATTTGTATGTTTTAATATGTTGGAATTAACCCCGCATTTGGTTGTGTCCTACTCTACTGTTGGTGACTGAAAATGCTTTGACTTCCAACAATTACTCAAAACCAAACATTTTATGTACAAACCCACATATTGACTGGAATAAATATTTATTTATTAATTATATTATTAGTTCAATTTATTTGTAATAATACACAAAACGTGTGTCTGTCATTACTTAAGAAGCATAAATGATCGCAGTGACACAACAAGTAAATGTGGATAAACTACCTAAACATGTTCAATTATAGGTGGCTTTTCATTTTGCTGTTGTGATTGTTGTTATCGTCATTGTCTCCTTGTTGTCAATGTGTCACAAACATTATTTTCAAAATAGTTTTCTCTACATTTTTCAATAAACAAACAAATAGCCATATTTTTTTATTATAGTTATCAGTTGGGGAAATTCACTTGTGGGACCTAGTCAGGGTAATGATTTATACTTTTTAAACCATAATTCCTAAACCTAAACTATAGAGCACATTATATATTAATAAAATTTTCATAGCTTTTGGTGACTTTTATTAGATAAAGGATGACAATCTTTACAGTTCGATCTGGAACATCCTTGAAAATCACCTCCCCCCATCCAGCAATTTTTTTCCAAGACCCATGATGGTCTCGAGACCCACCAAAACCCACTTTAAATGGAAAAATACACATTCATTCTCTTTTAGTAAATTTTATTTTTCATTTTCCTTGTCATTATATTAATGACGTTTAATTTTTATTTCAACATCAAAATACTAAATTTTAAGATTTCAAAACCATTGCTGGTCATTATTTTAACCTCTTTATTTGTGTGTGATTCACAGCAGACCCCCTAAAAGTCCCCCTAAAGACCTCCTGATTTCCAGTCCGGATTGTATGTGAAAAAAATTTTTTGACTTTTAAAGCCACTTCTTGTTTTGTAAATTCACTATTAGCATTTTTGATTCATTTTGTTAAAAGTCTTGTTAAAATCTTTCGCAAATTGTGGCATTTTGAGCACTTTAATCTATAATATATCATTTATATAATTATCTTTTGTGGACTTACATAATTGACATATTTGATTCATTTTGTTAATTTGTTTAATTAACTGCTTATAATTAATTAGATCACATTTCTATAAATTTCTATAAATTAACTGACAGACTTAACTGTGAGCTATTTGTTGAATGAGTACCACCAGCTGTCAAACTGATTTGGGTTATAACTTTATCTCCACTGCTCAACCTGTAATATTAACACACAGACTTGACACATGAGCATGGACCAATGAGTACTGAATACACTAATTAAAAAGCAGGTGGATCAGCCCTGTTGACTGGCTATTAACCCTCAAGTCAGGAAGGACTGCCCACAGCCCTGCCACCCACAAACCCCCATCTGTCTCTAAGGAGACGCTCCAATACATTTCAACCTCTCCAAAGATACAGGAAATCTGTCAGGACACGACACTTTGGAATTGCAGGGTTATAACCATTTTAAATACATAATACTTTAAAAAAACAGCAAGCTGTTCTTTCAGCAGTACACATAAGATGCTCTTTTTATAACACAAACACCACAGATCAAGCAACTCACAAATAAGCATGACATAACAAGTAATAAACAACACAACAAAAACCTCTTTGTAACTGCAACAAAACACCCCAGCGTTCTCGCCGCATTCCCAGCACCACTCCATTTCTGAAAGCATGAGAGTGAAAAAACTGATAAACGAGTTTCACTCTTTTTCCCCTCTGTGAGGTTTTTGTTAAGGAGAACGCCTGAGGCCCCGACAGATACAGAGAACAGTCGCTGCCAAGCTCTCTTCCTCCTCCGCCGGCGGGCCTTCGTCCCTCTGACCTTGGTGGGCCTTACTGGAGAAAAAGAGACCGTCAGCTCCTCTTCTGCCGAGCAGCCGATTTCGTCCCTCAGCCCTGGGGCGGGACTTCTGCTGGCTTTCTGCGGGACTCCTTCAGTCCACTCACCCAAGGCTTTGATGCATATGTTCTGAAGGTGGCCGCCACCGCGACTCAGCCGTGGTGGCAGATGGCAGACCTTCAGGCCTCCGCTGGTCAGACTGGTGTTCATTTCCCAACTTTTTTCTGCCTGAGTGTTTCAGAGGAAGACTCAATGGTGCAGAAGAGCTTCTTCTGGTACGAGAAAGAATGGGAGGGGGTGGAAGACCAAAAGACACATGGTGGCAGCGGGTGAAAAAGGCTGGTGGCTTTGAGGAAAAACAAAGTGAAATAGGTATTGAAAATGTCTTTAGATGATCAAAGTGGTGGTTTGTAGATAAGCCTACTCTCTGCCCTGCTGAAAAAACACAGCTTGGATTCCAATATGGTCTTCGTTTGTTTTATATCACTCTGTGACTGGGACAACCTGGATAATGTTGTGGGCAGACCAGAGTGTCGCTATAGTGTAGTATACAGTATGTTAGATTGTCAGTCTTTGACTCTAAATTCTGATCAAATGAACTGTGAGATAAAGATAAACGGTAGATAGGTGGGGCGAGTGTAGTGGCTTTTTCATTGGCAACCAAATAGTCTACAGTTATATTCAAAATATTTACATGCATATTTGAACATGTCTTTCTGTATCATATTGAATAATAGCTTTAACACTGGATATCATTATTATTGAACACAACAAAAAGCTGTTCTATAGTGCCTCAACCACAGCTTAAAAACTGAAAGCCTAAGTTGGTTTGCTGGTCTCAACTGGTTTGAGTTGAGCTTGTCTAGCTAGTTTCTCTGAATGACTGATCCCTTTTTTTATCTGGCTTATCTGTTTTAACTGGTCTGAAAACACCACAAAACCAGCAGATTAAACTACTGTAGTCTGAAAATGCTGTAAAACCAGACAAGAAAGAAAGAACCATGAAAGAGCTTGGTCCAGTTTTAACAGTGTTTTGGTTCCAGCAGGAACTCCCTCCCAACATTAATATTAATGTTAAACATGAAAAGTTATAGTGAAACGGTGTTTATATAAAGTTGTCTTATGAGATGGCCAAAACAAACATTATCATTCGTTTTAGAAGTAAGGCAATGTGCATAGAGGATTTAAGGTAAAAAAACACAGTATTTTCTGCTAAGGCACAGAAAGGGGGGTGTGCTTTGAAAAGCGAGGTGCGCTATGATTGGCCAGTTAACCAGTGTTTAGTGATTGGTCGAATACTGCAAGCGTGTGACGCAAATGCAACACCTCTTACCATATTTGGAACATCAGGTTTTAAAGCAATTGTTCTGAAAGGTACGCCCACCTTACTTGTTTGGGTGAGCAGTCGCTTTTAAATAGAATGCATCTTTTGTTCCGACACTTTAATTTGGTAAATTTTACGTGTCTAATACATGCATGGGCATCTTATAACACAAAAATGACAGAAAAACACTTATTCGCGCCATATTACCCCTTTAAATATATCCAGTCGTCACAAGCACATGAATCGTGGGATAGGCTAGGCTATAAAAGATCCATTTGTTGTGTCATTCGCATCCCTTGTCTTGCCCCTGTGATGCATACAGTCTTGGAATGCCGCCTTTGAAGAATGTAGCCTCTGAATTGGGATGGAGCAAATTTGTAACTCATACTGTAGATATCAATAACTATATGTCATGAACACTTCAGTTACGTAGACGTGTTCAAAAATGGCCTACGTATAGTGACCAATAGATAATGTGGCATATAGTTGATATCTATGGTGTACCTTACAATGTTTAACAAAAAAAGCAATTGACTATAATCCATGAAGCATTGTATTGGTTGCAGCAATAAATTGGCTGTGCAGGATCATTGGTGGTGCTGTTTAGTTAAACTTAAGTTGCATTGTTGTTAAACATGCTTGAAGTTGAATAAGGTATGTCTTGATAGAGGCATATACCTGTACGATCAATTCACAACCTTGGAGCTCACTGTGGACCGTCTTCTTACATTATAATAAATTCATTTCTCCATTGAGCACCCTGAATGCTTGGCTTAACTACTTTAATCCAGCTGGTAATCATTAGTAAGAAGACTTCATTTTGGCTGGTCAACCACTAATCCAGATCAGCTGGTGTTGGTTCGGCAGGGTCATCATTTTCCATTTTGGATGAACATTATTTTCATCAACGGCTTGTTTTGGTTGCCCATAACTAAAATATTTAAGCAATAAACTTTTAAATTGGCTTGATGGGTTTGAATTATATCCCCTCATGTTGTGAAAGTGACTTATGAAGTCAAGCGCATTTGGGAGATGGGGCCCGAAATAAGTTTTTGACAGAGTGTAATTTAATGGAGGCAAGGTGAGGCACATTCGAGGGAGAAAGTGAGGGGTAAAGGGAGGGTGAGATAGAAAGAGGAGCAGCGTGTCCTTGAGACACATCTCCTCCTCATCCCTTAGGAACCTGCCATCTCCTTGCCCATCCTCTGGGCTGTGGAGTGAAGCGTACATGCGCACACACTCCCCCGAACACGCACTTCCAGACAATTAACGTCCTTCCTCAAGATGCTCGCAGGTATAGGCCAGCTGCCACGTCTCACAAATCGAGCGTGCTGTTCGATGCTTTGGCAGAGGGCGACAGGGGACGGGCGCTCATCTTTTTTCCCCATCCTTTCATCCTTTTTTCCTTAAAGTTGCATGGCGGAGGACAGAATGGACAGATGGGGCGGTCTCACTGTCCTGATGTTTGGGTTCTAATTATATTAGCCCAGACCCTGCACAGATCCACGATGAATGTTTACTCAGCCACCAATTTATAATCATTTAGCCAACACCTGTTTAGAAGTCAAAAAAAGATTGGGAGAGTGGGTCAGAGGCCAGACAAGGAGAACAGCGTAACTTGCGAGTGCTGCGAGAAGCCTGACGGGATGAGGATGGTGACCGTGAGGAGTTGTCAGGTTTGTGGGACCTGCAAGATTGAAGAAGAGCTTGATCTTGGTTTGAAAGTAAAGGCAGATGCCATGCTGCATTGTCAGTTGATGAAGTCAAAGCATTTTGTGTATGAAGGACGTTGGCTTTAGACAGATCGCCAAGTCAACTTTCTTGTTTTTCTCTTAATAAAAAATATAATCATTTAATAATATTAGACATTAACATATTTATTTATTCCTCTCAACATGCACAGAAATGTCGGATTACACAAGCAGTTAAAGGAACAGTTCAAACAAATGGGGAAATGCACATTCTAATTCTTTATTCACTTTAACGTTAATTCAAACCTGTATGACTTTCTTTCCTCTGCAGAAAACAACAGAAGATATTTTGAAGAACGTTGGAAAAACAAATATTTGTCCCCATTGACTTCCAATGCATGGACACAAATCCACTGAGACATTTCTCAAAATATCTTCATTTGTGTTCCACTGAATAGGCATACATTATACAGGATTTGAGTTGACATGAGGGTGAACCAATGATAACAGCATTTTTTCATTATTGGGTAAACTATTCCTTTATTAAAGACAACCAAGCGGACAATCCATACATTTACTTTTATTTAAAGTGAGAGTACATTCAATGTTTATATTTTATGTACTTTATGTGCTTCTTGGGACTCAAACCCATTGCTTTGATATTGACATTACTTATGTCATTCTCCACCAGTTGACCTACAGTACAGTAATGTGGCACAAACACAGGATTCAGATGTGCCCTCAGCATTCCAACAGCATCATTTTTCAGTCAAAGTCTGGTTGTTGTGTGTGTGCGGATCAGAGTCTTCTGAATGTAGATCCTTTCCAAATGGCCATTACCAGCGCCTCGGGGAAGAATGTAGAGTTATCATGTTGAGTTATTGACAGCTTTTTGTCACTGCTGAGAAATCTCACATGGAGTCATGCTTCTTTCTCACTTTCGCTTTTGCTCTTTCTCTCTCTCTCCATATAAGCGTCTGTCTTTCACTTTTCCTGTGCTCTCCCTCTATCTTTGCGCTCTCTTAAAGGTCAGGGCTCCGAGTGGGTCTGTTTGAAGCATGGCCTTCTGCAGAGCACAGGAGGGGTGATATCCACAGGGAAAAGGAATGCTCTCGCACCCCCCGGCTGTTGGCCTTGATGACTTTGGAAGACCCGCACAGGGGAATTTACTTACCTCCTTGACCCCATCCTGGTGCCCCCTATTTGGGAAGCGTGAGCGTGCGTGTGAGAGTTGTCTGGATGTCCAGTTTGAGACACAAAAGATCTCAGCACGAAAGAGGCCAGCCAAATTGTCATCAGCGTCATGACCATTCAAACTGACTGTGCATGTGCCCCCATTGAGTTTTGAACTACTGTAAGGGTATTGTAACTGCAAAATCCTCCTATATTCAAGTTATTGTTAGTACGGAGAGGTGTTTGTCCAAAATGGTTTTGCAGGAATCAAGCATTCACATGTCGACTGTACATCAACACAAGCAAATTTTCAGGATAGTTCACCCGAAAAGAAAATTCTTTCATCATTTACTCACTCTCAGTTTTTTCAAACCTTTGAGACTTTTTTGCTCTGCCAAGCAAAAAATAAGATATTTTGAAGAATGTTGGTAACCAAACAACATTTTTCCCCACTGACGTATGTGGACCACTGAGACATTAAAAAAATCTTCGGTAACACTTTCCTTGAAGCATGTATGTTTTAAGTGCATCTTTGAAAGCATTGTAATGTCTTATAAATAATTGTTTTTACAATTAATACATTATAACACTTAGCAATTCATTGGTACACTACACATTTTAAATTGGTTATACTTCTTTACAACCACATATAATGCATTACAACACACATTATGAAAAATTATAATGCATTTTGCCCTCTAATAACTCTTTTATTTTATAATGCATTATACATACATGCTTCAAAGGAAGTGTTACCAAATCGTATTTTGTGTTCCACTGAAAAAAAAGAGTCATATGCAGATTTTTAATGACATTGATAAAATAATGTTTATTTTTGGGTGAACTGTTGCTTTAAAGTACAAATTCTGCACTCACAATTTTTGTCTCCAATACAGCAGAATTTCTAAATCTATTTCCAACGAAATATCTCATCATGGGCTTAGTTCATAAAATCATTTAATTTTGATAAGGTGCAAAATAATATCAGGCTCAAAAGAAGATAACACAGCCAAAATGGGGAAATTGAAACTAATAACAGAACAATTGGTGTGGAATTTGGTCGTACAGAGTAAAAACACATCAATAATTATCTAGATGGTCTTTTTGTGCACCATGAGATGAATAATTGTGGTTTGAATCCAGGTCCTGTTGGATTACTTGTCCCTGCTCACTTCAAGCACTTCACCGATAGAAACATACTCCAATAAAAGACAGACGGACCACAATGGTCTATGAGTGTTCTTTTGGTCAAAGCGCCTCTTTGGATTCACACCTAACAGGCATGTATGTATGTGTCTACAACAATAGGAAAGTAATCACAAATGCTCTCGAAACTCTACAGTGAGTAATTGGCTTTCAACATGCGGAAAAAAAACAACCGTCACTGTAAAAGCAGTAATAAATTTAATTCAAGGCCACAGCGCTTCTCCGCTAATGTGTTAAGTCTCAAATTTTCTGTGTTTTATGCATACCACGTTTCTTTTGTCCATACCATTGCAGTCTCTTGTCTTTTAGAGGGGGGCAGCTTTCATATCTGGTAGTGATTGTTATGATCTAGAGGTGATAAAACCTATGAGAAAACCCAGATTTTGTTTGATTATTAGTTAGATTTTTCTGGATAGTTCTATTTAAATGATTTGTGTATGTGATTAACTGTATACAATATACGTATACCTCAACATGTGAAAAATACAGTAACCATTTCAATACATCATCCACCAACGTGCAAGGGCAGCGTGTGTACACCGAGACAAGGAATTATCATATTCTTTCATTCTCAAGTAAGGACAATATTTTAAAGACACAAGCTATAGCCCAGACTAAAATGCAAATGACATCACCACGCATCAGATCCGCACCTGCTTTGTAGTCACGGCATCGCATAAAGCAAAACAAAAGATTCGGCGCGACCTTCGATGGCCTCAGATCCTCCTCCTGCCTCCACTTCACTGAGTCTTTAGCGGCGGGTACAGAAAGGTCGCGGGGGTGAGGAGGGGGGTCTGTGATGGGGGAAACAGCAGTCGCGTTGCCATCCTGATGACTTAGTTTGAGTCGAAATCCTCTAATAAAAACATTGACCCATGTAATTGATTTTAATGGCAGCTCTGTGCCATCTTTCCCGCGCTGGCTGGACGCCGGCCAGATGCCATCAGCGCCGCCCCTGGGGGACCGGTGGAGGCTGGGGCGGAGGGAGGGCGCAGATGAGTGCCTGCCTCTGAAGTGGAGAGTAACAAGAATAGATTAGCGTGCTTGATAAACACGGCGCGCAGCGTGCTCCAAAGGCAGCCGAGGGTACAACTGACCTTTTTGTTCTCTGTCAGGGGCAGAGGAAACGACAGAGAGGGAGGGGGGGATTCGGTGGGGACAAAAAAGACCATCCTCCCCAACCGCGAATCCCGACAACGTTTAGTCGCTGCGCGGCGACAGTGTCTCCAAGGACCTAGCCTAGCGATACGCCGCGGCGGTTTAACCGCAATAAACAGCCGCTGTTTTTACGCTTCTTGTTTGTTCACAAACTGCGCTTCACGTGCCGTCGTTGTTCTCGGGCCTCTGTTGCTTTTCCACCTCTATTATACTTGGAGAGAGCTGACACAGTGTGATGCAAGCTACAGGCTTCGGGGGGTGGCTT
Source organism: Triplophysa tibetana (assembly GCA_008369825.1). Classification (NCBI taxonomy): domain Eukaryota; kingdom Metazoa; phylum Chordata; class Actinopteri; order Cypriniformes; family Nemacheilidae; genus Triplophysa; species Triplophysa tibetana. The sequence goes on along the minus strand of CM017907.1, from coordinate 11,879,142 downwards.
TATTTACACCACCTTCTCCTGGTACTTCCAGTGTCCTGGCAGCTTTTAGCCGAAGGGGAAGTAGCGCACGCCTGGAAAGGAGCGCTTGTTTTAAGTGCTTCACACTGTTTGTGTCTTTTGTTGACTGCTATCGCTTTCCATAGCTCTTGGCGGGGTGAAAAAGACACACTTAAATACACACTGAGCAAATGAAGGTTAAGACTAGCATGAGCCTGACCGTGGGATAGTTTACATCTGCTAAGTACCCAGGGAGTGCCAATGATATCGACTCGATGCGTAGAAAAAAGCTCAGGTGCTGTCGTTCCTCATTGATTGAGTTAAACGTTTTACAAAGTAATGTGGACAAAGTTTCAGCGGCCAGATTCACACACAATATTCCGTGCTTGCAAACGATTCCAAAGATGGCGGGGGAAGGTCAAGGTGAAAATCGAAAACGGCAGCTCGCCGGTGGACGATTTCGCATGAGGCGAGGCGTGAGCGTTTTGCTAAGTTCACGAGCGCAACTTTGCTGTTTAATTTACCTTGCTTGATGTCTGCCAGATGTACCCGAACATAGATGAATTAGCAAGCACTTAATGCTCATCTTACAAATGAACACATCTGTGTCACATTGAAAACGAGCGGCTGGCCTCCTCAGCTCACCTTATCCCCCATTCTCTCTCTCTCGCACGCTCTCTCCTTGTAAAACACGTGGGCTTGGGGGATTGAGATTTCAGTGTGCACACGCTCAGAACAATACCCACGTGGCCCTGGAGAAAAACTGTGCTTAATTGTATTAATTTACTGCATGGACTAACGAGAAGGCATCGTGGGGAATGGCACATCCACGGCACCGCTTTCTGACAGAAGGGGTTCTCGCCCGGGTCTGTGCGCTGCTATGAGGGGACCCACTTCCTTCTTATTCTGCTCTGCTGGTCTCTTCTACCAGCGCCTTAGGCCCGGCCAGATGTTGTATGTAGAAGGCGTCGTGACACAGGGCCACCACTCCCTACGGCAGGTGGCGCGGCGGGTCGTCATTAGCGCAAACTCACATGAGATTTTCAGCTCAGTGAGAGTGCAGATGAGCTGTCTAATTGGATGGTAAGTAACAGCCTGAGAAGATTTCTTGCAAGAATACCAAGCGTGGATGATGAGATAATGAGTGAGCTGATAAAGATGCTTGCCAGCCAGCAGAGGCAAAGCACAGTGGACTGGTGGTGTTCGCTGGGACTGTTGCTGCCTTCAGGGCATCTAACAGAGCTCAAGCGGCCCACTGCAGATCAACAGCCAACACGGACCCTCACTGAGGCCTAAAGTGAAAGTATGCCACTGGAACTGGCCCAGTCACTTGGACACGTGGATGAAGGAATGTGTTGACTTGGAGCAAATGGTGAATGTGTAGATTGAGGAAGTGTTTATGCCACAAGTTATTTGTATTTGCCACAGCTTTCAGGATTACTTATTGCACATGTAGCAAAAATACTGCCAAATAATTGTTAGACTAATAAAGAACAACTGAAGTTTCAACAATCCCTCACATCTGACATAAACAAGCAAACAGGTTGCGTCGTCCCAAACTCACAGCACTGGTTAAACCAATATTGTATTGGGCTTCACAAAAAAGCACATTACAACTTGATTTGATCCCAAATGAGAGCTTTACAAATACAAGTACTGCACCTTGTTGTTTGCAGATTTGAAGAAGTATAGGAACTTGACAAATCTTAATGTTGTGCAGGCAGTCTGGGCATGTACTCAATGTGCGCTTCAAGTTGTGAAGCATTTACAATTATGCATTTGGGAGACTCTTTTATCCATTCTCTACCCACTAAGCTACAAGAAAGCATAACCATAAAGTGAACAGTTGACTGTAAATGTATATACTGAGATTCTGTACAAACACCCAGGTTTTTACAAATCTGAATGCTGTAATGTTGTCATTAAAACATACACACAACCACAAAAGAAACATAGTCATGACACACTTTGCCTTTGATTTGAAGGTGCATTATGATTTGTTTCAATTATCTGATTTATAAATATTAAGAATTACTTACATTTTAGTTTTTGTGCTTCTCACAGAAACCTATTGTTTTGTTTTATTGTAAGATCTGTAGTAGGGGAGAGTGGAGTAACGTATACATATATTTTATAAAAAATATTTAAGCTTGATTAATCAGATTTCTTTCAAAAGCAACATACTTGTCTCTGCTACAAAGAACACTTACAGTTTGTTTCCAGAACGCACTGTTCTTATAAATTTACAGGAAAGTGAATGAAGGGCAAACTTTATAATTTACACCATTGGTGGGGTTCAAGAGGGTAAGTTGTAACAATTGCTAGAATATAACTCATAAATAACTCAATATTATTCTGTCTATAATCGAAAGGTGGATATTGTTTGTACATCTGTCTATAACATACAGATATCTGCACATTTATCATGCATCCACCCATATATCTAACCATTCTTCTAATATACATCAAACATATGAAGATTTATTATGGAATTGATATTGTTTTAATCTCATTGTCTGGTATACATTTTCACACATTGGAATGAATTGTAACAATGTGTTACGCAACTAACCCCAGAGTGTAAACCTATTTTCAAAGCCTATAGTTTACAGTTGCTAGGAGTATCTGACGTGTTTCAATGGTGTTATGTTTTAGGCAAAAAGACAGAGATTAAGATAATTAAAGGTTGGATTTGGTGACTTACAAATGAGAAGTTGAAAAACACATACTGTATGATGAATACATTTACTTTCCTGCTGCCAATATACACTTTGTCCAATATATCCAAGAAAAAACATCAAAACTTTTCAAACATTCACAGATGAGTGTCATCTTGCAAAAAAAAGCACAACTCGGTCGACCCTGTGTAATTATGAAAAACATCTGTGTTACAATTAACCCCGCGTTACTTTGTGCCCAGCTCTCCCCTACTTTTTGTAACAGTAAGAAAAAGATTTGCATAAAACTCCTTCTACAAATTCACCTTTTGTATTTAACACAAAAAAAACAGGATTACACTTTACAACAAGGTGCTGTTTGTTAACAATTAGTTTATGCATTAGCTAACATGAACTAACGTTGAACAATACTTCTACAGCCTTTATTAACCTTAGTCCATGATAATGTTAACATTTACCAAAACATATTCAGAATCAAATGTTGTGTCTGTCTGTTAACATTAGTTAATGCATCAACTAACATGAACAATTATATTGACATTAATAAGGATTAATAAATGCTGAAAAACAATTATTATTGACTTGAATGACATGAGGTAAAATAAATAATGACAAATTATTTTAAAATACATTAATATTACTTAAGAAAGAGCAATGGAATAACAGCTAGCATGCATGCTCCAGACACATTAAAGTTCCAGTGAAATGAAAAATTACAATGCCTATTTTTCATGAAATGTTGCAGCGTTTATTGTAAATAGATTATCAATGTGGCTAATTCTCTTTTTAAAATGCATGTGCCCTCATAATCTTTGAGTTAAAATCTGAAAATGCACTTCCTTCGTGTAATGACTATCCATTTTAAATGACGTATGTTAGATGGCTTGGCGGGATCATCTGTTAACTCCTCCCCTTCAACTGTCAGTCTGCTGCCAGCTTCAGTTCAAAATGCAACCGCTGTTTTTATACATCCAATCAAATCGCAGAGAAAGACGAAAGCCACGGCCACTATTTTTCTCTTTTCCATTTCACTCAGAGATGCATCATAATACGGAAGTAAAAACGATCGCAAATTCCGGTTCACAAGGACTTTAAACTTGAGTGTTGACTTGCCCTGTGTCCCAATTTGCATGCTATCCATCCTAAGTAGTGTTCGAAATTAAAATTAGTATGTCCCAAATTTTACTATGTTGAAACGAGAATTCCTAAAATACCCTGATGGATACTATTTTCGGTGAAAGAAGCCTCAAAGGGCTATACCTACAATCCCCCTCGGAGGATGGAGTTTAGTGACAATACACTGCATTAATACAATAGTATCAGTGATGCTTAACAAAATTGTATTATAGAGGAGGTATTTAATAAATTAAGAATGTTTAAATGCAAGAAAATGTATTGTGAAGTGACTTTTAATGATCATATTGTCGTCTAGGAAACAGAAGTGATCTCCGTTTTGCGTTAGTATGGTCCAATGTCTACAAACTGTTTTGCTACACAATTAAAAGCATTTACTTTTCCATAACAAAAACAGTAGATACTTTAAAGGTGTAGCATAAGCAGGCGAACTAGGATTCAGCTTTGTTTTCTACTTTTTATAAAGTAAAAAAATAAACAAACAAAACTGAATTAATTAAGAATCAAACCTGTGGAGGGAAGATGGGAAAATGTGTGTTTTTGCTAGATGTAATGGCATAACAAATGCAGCAGGGAATGGACTTTGTAGCTAAGGGAGCTGGAATCAAACTCTATGCAAGTAAATGAACTAAGTAAGTGCTGGACCGACCCAGGGTGACATTTGGAATGCAGCATTCCCTAACTTATTAGACTACCGTGCAGTCATTATCATAGCAGTGCTGGGCCAATTCATTTTCAAAGTGCACCAGATGTGCTCCCGCAATTATTCCAGCAAGGACTGAGGTTCAGATGTGTGCTCACAATCCCGGTCTTGTTGGAACTGCAAATGTCTTCCATTTGAATTCCTGGCTGACCTTCTCTCATTTGTTTTTTTACATTCCATTTCACATGCCATGTTTTGCATCGGTGTGGGGCGCGTTTGGAACAGTGCTAACTATTTTTATTTATCACAGATTTCTTGCTTGGAAAACAGTGCAGCTTTGGAAATGTTGAAAAAATATGTGATATTATGATTGAGTTATTTTATGTTTTCATGAAGACAAAATATTTGACAAAACTCTGAGCTGAAGGAAAATGTTCAGCAAGTCATTACTGGAAAATAAACTACAAGGGTTATCTGTTATGCCAAATGCCATATATTACAGTGCTGCTTACCGAATAAATAAATTACATTGACATGGAATATTGATTTGAGGTTTCTGTTGTATTTTTTTGTATTGTACTTGTAAGATTAGTTTTAAGCTTCTTCCATAGTAACAAGGAGTACACTGCTATAATATTTCAATGTAACCAGATATATCATTTTAAATCTACAATCACATTCTTTTATATATTAGTTAGCTAACAAAATTGTACAGTAGCTACAATGTAACATGATTTTTTAACTGAGAATGAGAACCAAATATTAAAATGAATACAGAAGTTGTCCAAGGCCATTTTTATTCAAATATATTCTTTAAGGTAGGACCACTTACAGTAGCTATTTTAGATTGCTTTGGTATGAAATGAGAAATACCACTAGGTGATACAAAAGACATGAATGGTCAGTGATCATACTGCCAATTGTCTTGATGACCAATCAGAATCAAGTATTTCAGGAAGCCATATAATAACCAAAGATACAATTAGTCGCATCAGAATATGAGACTATTAGGCTTAACTCCTCACTAATGTCAGCTAAATTAAATGGTTTAACATGCCTCTATACTGTACCTACTGTATTTCGGAATAATGTTAATAGTAATATTTTGGGGCTGCCAAGTTTAAGGACATTCTTGAGTATCAGACTGAGGCAAAGAAAGTATAAGTAGAACACTGATGCCCTCGGGCATATGCCAGTGCTGGGCACCTCTCTTGAGTGACACAGACGACAAGAGGAGAGAGAGAGAGCAGGTGAGGTTAAGAGTCTTACGTCTTGGGCAGTGACAATTGCTTGAAGCGTCTGACACCTTAAAGAGACTGGGACACAGATGGGGATTGAAGTCCTGTCAGTGGTTTTCGAGATTTTTCAAGGGGACAGCTGTTCCTGACTGAGAATATGCATAGATGAACTACAGACAGAGTCCTTGACTTCTTTACAGGCATATTGAGAAACAAGGGTAGAAATTGTCTGGTAGTTTATTTATTATTGTGGCAAACATAACAAACATTTATATAAATAAAAAAATATAATTAATAACAATAAAGCAGTCAGCCAATTGCGTTTCACAACATAAGCAAACGTAATGGCGCAATCAGCCATGAGACAAACGAGAGCCAATGCCATCTCACAATCGAAGCTTACGTTCTGGCGGAAACTGTTTATACGGCTTGGAATAATTGCACTTTTTTAATAAATAGAATCTGTCTCTGAATCTGCCTGTTCTTGTGTTTTATATTATAATATACAAACTGTTAGGTTTAGGTGTAAGGGTTGGGTTGGGTTACCAGAAAATATGTGTCTAAAGTGTGAGCACAAAGTAATAAACAAACACAAAATACCAGGTACACCCGGAACATTTCATGAATGATAAATACATTAGAAAAGTTCTTCTAACGTTACTCCACCTTGATACATGCGCGTCAGGTTCACACCTAGAGGAGTCAAAGTGTGACACTGAAACCCATTTTCGAGAGGACCGGCCTGTTTTTTACACGCTTTGGTGTGATACTGGGTTGTTTGGTTAAAATTAAGCCTGGACAGCAATGTGACATCAGCAGAAAACAAAAAATGGTAAAAAGTAAGAAACACCCTATATAAAAAAGTAACCCATTTTGATTTCATGTTAACTTAAAAAAATATTTTCAAAATTGTCTAAACTTGCATGTGTCTTGTTGAGGAGAACATGCCACAACAATGTCATTTTCTAAGCATAACATCAGGTCACAGATGTGAATCACAGCCTACGATCTGTACTGTACCATTACTCACTGCTAGAGAAAGGTCAAGAACTTATCTTGTACAGTTTTTTCTCCCATTCTGTGCAAATGCTTTTCTTTTCACTTCGCTCTTTGCTTCCAATTAACTGAGTAGGCGTTTTATCCCATAATTAGTATCTTCATTTCCTGTCTGAAGCCTCATTATCAATGCAGCAAATTCACCCACAGTAATAGCTTCTAGTACTTAATGATGCCATTATTCTTAATGATACTGTTTTTAGCTACAAAGGAATAATTACAGTTCACTTCTGCAGGATATGCACGGAGAAAACTGTGTATATTTTTCATATGTAATGTGTGCGTGTGTTGTTTTAAGATGGACACTTGCCTGTGATCAAAATTTTATATCCGTAAGTGAATTGAACAGCTGAGAGAGAGAGAAATCAAATCTCCTAACACCTTTTTTTCCATCACAGAACACATTACCTGTGTGTATTCAGGATTTCTCAGATTGTGTCATTTGTCAAAATAATTCTTTGATCATGTCAATAACACTGAAAATATGCTAATGTTTTTATTGTATTTATTTATTTTCTGCGGTAATACTATTTCACTGTTAATGCACCTTGATTTTCTTTCTGGTTTTTAAGAAGCAACAAGCACTGCACGTGAGTGGTATGTGATTTCAAAGTCAGACCTGAATGACTGATAAGTTTTGTGGTTTCCTCCCAGCATGCACTGGGGCTTGACTTATAAATACTGCATGAATGCATTGCAAAGTTTGTTCTGTCTAATAATTCGATAATATATTAACTTAAGTGTTATAAGTAATGGCAACTTGACAATCACTTACGATATTCAATAAAAAACATTTTCCGCTAAAGTTTTATATTACAACTTGATGCAATGGCAGGAATATAAACATTTAAATTAACGTTATGTTATGTGTTATGAACGTTTGTTTACCACTCACTTTCACTTATCCAAAACATCCCATTTAAACACAGGGTTTGTGCACATTAAGCGACTCGTGCATGCAGGTGGATACACACACTTTACCGAATGCTAGACTTAATGTTTTTTTTCCGCTTATATTGCCCTGAAATCAAGCTTTTGTTGGCTGTTGAGTTGGAATTGTTGAAGCACTCTGCCTGCTAACGCACTGCTACATTTGGTGTCAGTCTTGTTCCATTGCCAGATCAATTTCATGTAATGTCGCTAACTTCTGACTCTCGGTACTTGACAAACCAGGAAGCATTAGAGTGAAGTCAGCCATTTGAACTCTCATATCAAGCCTCTCTAAATACTCATTTGACTTTGGACAGAAGTCTAGGTGTCCTGCTTCTCTGATCCAGGCCCGCTCTCAAATGTCCCACTGACCAGATGTCCGAGTGTATGCGGCAGAACAGCGACGAAACATCTAGTCCATCTTTATGCTGTTTGAGGTTTCAATTGCTCATTCTGCTGAAACAGAAAGGGTTTCAGAAGCTATTAAAACGGAGGACGTACCCTACGCCACAGGCGATTTTAATGGGGCTTTGAGAGCCAGCATGTAACATTTGCTAATTGGTAGTGTGAAATAGCTTGTTGTGTTTTGCCATGTACACCGGGCCTGCCTTTACATTACAACCCTGGAGGCAAGAAAGCTCAGATTGTTTTTAAGTGAAACGCATGACATCGTTCTTCTGATAGGACTGCGTATTTGTACAATTCACAACAGCTGCATTCAAATGTTCACATCAGTTAGAACAGCTGTAATGCATACTTATGCATATAAGAGGATATCAAACACAATGTCTTGAAAAGAGTAAAATACGGACATTCGTTTTGCGTTTAATTGAAAAGACGCTCGAGGCTGCCCTAGGTGGTTCGCTTCGTTACGCGCGACATGAAACGTCATTAAAAAAATGCAATTCGAATCCGCACACGACCAGAAGTTCGCATGCAAATAAGCGAATGAATATGCATGTCCGTCATCTTATGGGTTGCGAAAAACACGGGACTCGAAAGCAACTAAACAAAGGTCTTTGTTGCCGCTTCTCTCTGATACCTTGCCAGGGTAATTTCCATCTGCCTGCACGCGCTCTCCCTCTCCATCTATCTATCTTACTCCCTCTCTCTCTCTCACACCCCTGCACCCCACTCAGTTCTGGCATTAGAACCACAGGAAACAATGTCCGTTCCTTTACACGATGCGACAGTCTGTTCACCTACCCAGCGCTAACGCGGCGTGATGTGCTTGTTGGCTGATCAGAGAGCCGCTGAGCTGAAACTCCTGACTCGCACCTGAGACACTTTTACTCACTCACCCCTTCCGCGCGCATTTCGAGCCTCCTGTTCTGTGAACACACGCGCGCTGCTCGAGCCCGCGAACTGCCTCTGTCCCACTAAATCATTCTGCCGCACGTCTCCTGCTGTGTGAAAGCTGAATGTCATTTGTTTTTCTTTCAAGTATGAACTTATTTCAGTGGATCTCAATTTTCTTTTCAGATTATTTGTGAGGAATATTGGACTCAAAAGCACAAACTATGAACAAAACGCTTTGAATTCTCTCCCGAAACTCACATGGGAGATACTGGGGTCTTATAAAAGACAAAAAATCAACAAAAAAAATATTTCAGTTCTTTTACAATTTGGAAGAAATTCAAAACACAAATGAGATATTAAATCAAAAACATTATATGTTAATTTTTGTTCCAGTAGAGAATCAGAAATCTTTATCAACATGAGTGAACAGGTAGTGTATATGGACAGTATGAAATGGATATATAGTTTTTTAAACATTTTTAAATGTGAAATGTAAAGACAAGTAAACACATTTGAACTTTGTTTTAAATTTTGGTAAATCTAGGCAGACAGTTGAGATATTGTCAAACATGCATTGAGTGTCTTACAGTAAGTAACTGTCTCCAGTTTAATGTCAAATATTAAACAGAATTGAGACATTAAAAGATCTCACACTTCTGTTTTTAAACTTCCTTAAAAATGCGTTACACCACCCTTTCCCCAATGCTTTTTCCAATCAGTTCCATCTCTCTTGTTAAGACAGTGACCATTGTTCTAGCAGAGATTACTGTACATATTGACCATCCAAATCAAGCGAGGTATTCGCCGTTCATCTCGGCAAAATGAATATCGTCACTCAGAATTTTTCAAATCCACCGCTTGTGCTTTTTCTTTGATCAAATTTCTCTGTAAAATGAAGAAGAATCTTAGAGTGAGGGCAACTCTACATTGTTCTAATTTCACTAAAACTAGTTTAATCATGAGAAACAGAGAATGCATTTTTCAATCATCTAAAAGAAGCACTTTTGGGATTGCTTGCAGTGATGAAATGACTTTGTTCTGGTGGTCAGAGACGCTTACAAAAATCTTCAAGTTGAGCTAAGGAGATTGCTATGACAGTTAAGCGTATGTCATTTTTATTAAGTTGAAAGCACGGTTTTAAAAATATGGCTAGCCTTAAGCTGTAAAGCATGCTGGAATACTTTGAGGGTTTAATAAAGACACTCAGACATATGGTAGAGTCTTAACAAGACATTTGAGGTCAAGAGGGGAAAGTACCACAAGGCTGAAACAGCAGTTACATTATAATCTCCTGCATAACACGGGAAAAAACTGCAGCTGGATGTCACATCTCAAATAAATGGCAAGAGTTCTTTGCATTTTGCATAATTTATTAATAACCACCCAGTATGCAGCTATCACATTAATATGTGTTCCACATAAAATCATGTATTATTATAAATGACTGTGTAATGCTTTTAGTGTGAACCTGTTACATTAAATACAATCCTTAAAATCTTTGTTGAGGTATGTGATTTCATAAAGAACATGCAAAGTAATATATCACCCCAAAACAACATTTCTTTCATATTTACTCCCATGTTGTTTTAAACCTGTATAACTTCTTTCTGCAGTACACAAAAGAGATATTTTGAGAATGTTGGTCTCTAAACAATATCGACACCTGTCCACTTGAACATAAAACAATTGTGTCAGGTATCAAAATATTTTCTTTTGTGTCCTAAGAAAAAAATCATGTAGGCCTACAGATTTTGTACAACACAAAAAGGTCCTAATAAAATGTTTATTTTAGAAACATCTGACTGAAACGTTTATTTGGGAAAAACTTGGAACATGGAATCCGTTGTGGATTTAAAAAAAAATGTAACAACTTTTTGTTCTTAATTTCAGATACCTTTATGACACCTCGGGGGAGGGATTAAGTTACTTTTTGGAAGAAATTTGAATAGCTCCCCAAAATAGTAAGGATCCCAAGACTAAGGTAAGCAAATAGCTTTACATTATATCTTGAGACCTGGTATCATGTGAACAATTACACTCGGTTCTTATCAATATTCACCATAATGGCATTTAAATAATATTCGACCTCCCCTCCAGGAAGCTTAATTACGAAATTTGTTCAACAAGAAATCTTTTTTTCCTTTTCCGAAGTAAAAGTTCATGCAGGACTTTCTTGTCGTCTCTCGGGGTTCTTGTCAATATCGTCTCTTCACCAGCAGGGGGAGACATGTGCTGCGCCTGTCGAAAGCAAACACCCACGCTCTCACCTCCCTCTCATCTCTTCTTTTCTCTCATCCCCTCTTTTCTTTTAGAAATGAAACCCTGTGGAGAGAGTAGGATACCACCCTCATAAAACGTTTGTGCAGTGCGTAAGGGAAAGGGTGGGGTGGAATGTCACATCAGATAGGTCAAGTGCTAATTTTGCTCCTATCTGTCAAAACAAGACAGAGCTTAAAACCACCAGCAAATGCCAATGTCAAACAGAGACCATGGGTTAGTACCTATTTTGCCCTCGTACTAATTCAGAGCAGTAGAATAATGTTAATGCACTACCTAAGAAAAAACAAATTTGTATATTTTCTTAAAGACACAGCGGCATAGATTTGTTTAAAGGGCAAGGATGCAAAACTTCATAAACAGCATCAGAATATGTTGTTCTCTGGAGTTTGGCAGTGTGGATCGATGCTTCTGACAGTGTGCATGTCTGAATGTGTCTGTGTTTGAAGTGCTGCTTCACATGCACAGATCCACTCTATCAAAAAAGCAAACAGTGGGGTAGGGGACATCACTCCCTGCAGTAGGACGCATTTTGGCAAGAAGATAACAAGATAGGTTGTGTCGTTTCTAAATGTAAAACCATTTTTAGTTAAAATCTGATCATGTCTGATAAAATAGGTATTAATCGGAAAATGACACATACCGTGTAATTGAGGGGCTATAAATCTCAAATTTAAAAGGCCTAACAATTTGCCATAATAACGAATAATTATACTGAGTATTCAGGAAAACATGTTTTTTACATTTTTATGAACGCATGTATACTAGGTAAAGTGCGACTGCCGTTGGCATGCACATTGTGTGTGGGCACGCACATATGTGCGTATGCGTGTGTGGTCGCAGGATAATGTAAATACAATATGTGTGTATCACTCCCTAGAGGATGCAAGGGTTTATAAGAGGGACCTGCTTGCAGTGTCTCATTAAGCAGCAGATTTTGCATTAATTAAATCGTCATTTAATTTTCAGGTTTTTGATTTCCATTACAGGCTCTCCAGTGCAGCCGGGTGGTATTCTGATCTCCTGCCCTTTAGTTGAGGGTTAGAAGGTCACCAGCTTCTGTTTCATCAGCGTGACCCCTCCCCAGCCCGGCCCAACCCTCAGGGGTGCAGTTAGCAGATTTACCCCCACCTGTGTGCCCTCAACCAGGGCTCTTACCACCTCATCAACAATCCCTCATTTCGGACGTTCTCTGGTGTTTTTCAGGGCAAGATAAAGATAAAAGATTCCATTTGTGCTGACAGCTTTGCAGGTTCCTGCCAAAAACAAACCCCTCTTTTTATCTCACGTCTTAAAATAACATCCAACAGCAACGACAACCTTTCAATAAAAACACAAACAACTTTTTAGCGTCACGAGACACCCTGGACAGGCGAGACACTGTTTTTCAGTCTTTCAGAGTGTCAAACATGCTGGTGCGCCCTTTTATGTTTTCGCGAGGGGAGAGCGTGTGATGAGTGTGTGTCTCACATCCGTGACTTGCCTTTTGTTTGAATATGTATTCAGAATTCATGTCGCTTTTGTTTGACTGACTGTCCACTTATCTTCACGTGGTGACCCGGGAAACATGTTATAACCAGAGCGCCCGTGAAAAGGTTCTATTATGAACGAACGCATCACGCTGGACTTCATTTATTCTTGTTTGTGGCTTTAAGAAGCGTGCATGTCATTCACAAATGACTTGTGATTCTCAACCAGTGTACTTACAGTAAGCAGTTTTGAGGGGAAATTGAAACAACATTTACTTCTATGTTAAACCTAAATTCCAAATATTTAGAGATTTTTAAATATATTAGGACTGTCAACAGAATAAAATAACAAATCATGGTAGTTGCTCAAATGTTTTTTATTAAATACATTTTTGTACATATTGTAAAAGCTGAATATATATGTACTCATTAAAATACTCACACTTTTTCATCACAACAAATATCAGATAAATTCATTTTTTAAACTTATAATTCATTTCAAATGTATTAAATACATTTTCTATCAAAATGCATGTAAAGTGTAAACACTCAAACAAGTTGAATAATGGTAATCTCATGGATATAAACAACATGCTTCATTTATAATTTCGTACTTTGTTTTAATACAAGTTAAAAGTAACATGTGCTTATGATGGGATTATTTGAGCTTTACTGATGGAGCAGCACACGAGACACATGCACGCACACGCACGCACGCACGCACGCACGCACGCACGCACGCACGCACGCACGCACGCACACACACACACACACACACACACACACACACACACACACACACAAGCACACGCACACACGCACACACACACATACTCGCAGACATACACACACACACCCCCTAGTATGATGGCAGTGAAAGAGGAACAGTGAAATACATGTGGCTGGAGGTGAACTGGCCTCAAGTTTCAAAGAGAGTGCGTAATGAAGGGTGCGTGCATGGGGAAGCAGCGGTGCTGGGGATATTTGGCCACACTTGAGCCCCTGTTGAAGGATACAGTAACATTCCCCCAATCTCTCTCTCCCTTTAACAAGTCATGTAGGTAATTCACATCCATCCCTGGCCTTAACATCAGATGCTTTTGCCCATTCAATGTGCCGCCTCAGATCTTTGAGCAAAATCTTAGATATATGTCAGAAAACGTGTATATTAGTACAACAAATGTACACATATACAGTATGTACATAAATAATACATATTAGGACCTTTTTAAAAGGGTCCCATAACAGTGACGGCTTTTGTAAAAAGATAGAAGTACTATGTTTAACATTGGTGCCCTATTCATGTGTTCATTGAAATCAAAATGGGGCAACATATTGTCCTTTCATTCAATGCAAATGTGCCATTCCAGATGTGTCACAAAAGCAAACATGAATTTGTGTGTACTGTGTATAGGCCTATGTGATCAATCTCATGAGCAACATCATTTACACTTCATCAGAAACAGATTACATCTTATATGATAGCAGTCCCTTTGTGATGGCTGTACGGTATTAAGTGTAGACTGATGTTAACAATACCATCAATGTGAAATTAAAAGTTCATTTGAATAACAACATTAATAGTTTGCGTATGGCAGAGTATGGCAGTTGCCATACAGAAGCATTCAGAAAACACAGAAGCATTCAGAAAACACTTCACTGTCGACATATGCCAATAAATTGGCAAGAATTATTTTTTACTTTAACAGTCATGTAACAATCTCATCTGCCCAAGACAGCTGTAAATTGCAAGAAGAAAAATATTTGTTACTTTATCTGTGAATAATTCAAAAATGGACTCCATGTTCCAGTGTTGCGCAGTCGCAGTTCATTGAACTAAAAATCTGCGGCAAGGTAAGACATGTTTTATTTTTAATCCCGTTTGCTGTTAATTTCATGTAATGTTTGGCCTACATTTAAGAGTCATACCCGATTAAGGCATTCGTTGGTGGTTGTTATGACAACATCTGGCTGTAGGTTTGAAGCGATTGTCACACACAATATAAATGGCAGATGGTTATTGTTAGAGTCGCCCGTTGCTGCAGAAATTAGGATTTAAAAAGCACATTTTAAACGATATGAAGGTAGGGTTTGGTATCTGTAAGTCTCTGTGCATGTTGTGCATTCTTTCAGTTTCGTGGATTCTTGTACACGTTTTGCTTTGATATGATGTAGTATAATTTATGGTTCCGTTACTTTGGAACGTTGTTGTTGAATAGCCATAGGAAATTTTGTCACACCCTATGTTTTGCTGAAATGCCCCTACATGATGTTGTAAAGAATTATAACCACATAAAAATATCAAAGTGTAACAATGTAACAATGAATTGATAAATCTCATGATGTATTAACTGTACTTAAAATTGTTCATGAAACTTTACAATGCATTATAAGGTGTATAACAAGGCATTATTAATTCATGAAAAATTATTTTTTGATGTATTATACATACAGTATATGCTTAAAGTAAAGTGTTACCACTATTCTTTTTTGCAAGTGTATAATATGAGAAAGCTGAGTCAAAATGATATGTAGCAGAAATGATGTTAACTGAGCCAAAATATGTACTGTTTGTTCTCATCACAAAAAGTCTCACAGGAACGTAACATTCTTTTACCTCGCTCACCAATGTGAGCAGTTAGGTTAAATTCAGCAATAGCTTGAGGTTCACTTTTGGAGAAGCATATCAAACCAATAATACTTCTCAGAGAAGTGAGCTGGTTCTTATTCTTCTTCATAATCTTAAAAGAGCAAAAGGGAACTTCTTCATGCATGAAAGGAGAAGAACTAAACCGTCATCACAAAAGCAGTTCACAGACACTTCTCAAATTTCCCTGTTTCAATTATCTAGAACTTCCTTTAAAATGCAAACGCCGCAGTCTGTTGTTCCTGACAAAGGCAAACGACTTTCTCCATGTTCTGTGCAAAAGTGCCTGAGGGTTTTGACCTGCTCAAAATTTCAGCTATGGCTCCGTGCACGTTTAGAGGTTTTGTTGCCACTTATAATCTTTAAAATCTAAAAGAGAAAAAAGTGCACTTCAAACATGACGCATACACTTTTGTGTCTTGAATTTGCTCCAGGCTTTATCATTTGTAGACGCTGTTATAGTGGATGTTTGTTATTGTAAAGTTTAACGCAGTCAGCAGATGTCACTTTGGGTGAACGACACACCCAGCAGTTTCCTGGGAAGTGTGCTTTGACTGCACCTGTCTTCTTGTGTCAGATGGTACACTAGCCTATAAGCACTACTCTCACTCACTCTCATGTGTAAATGTGTTAAATTACATTAAATTAACAAGTAAATAAAACAACCAAACTGTTTACATGACATATAACTAAACTGAAAAATAACATTTAAACTGCATGTGCCGTAGTAACTCATCTAAATCCAATAAAGCTAGATTTTCTATAAGCTACCAATACAGCGTTAGCATGCTAAGTCGGTTTGTAATGTAGGCCTATGCCAAAATATATATTATATAAACACTTAATAATTTAATAACTTAATAGAATTAACATTTAATAAGCATTTCTCGAGGAATGTCGGCCTTTCTAGTCCAGTGTCGGTTGAATTTCACCATAATCAAACCTCAGGAGTGAGAAAGTAGTCCCACAGAAATCTACAAGACTGCAAGAAATGTAACATGAAAAGATGTTATCACAAAAAAGTACTGTTGTATTGCTCAAAAGTGAATATGAATTTGTTTTTGGAGTATTTGACGTCTGTAAATAAACATATTTTTTGTTATTCTGACCCGTTTCTCCCGTTTTCATGTTCTTCAAATAAATGCAAATAGGGGGAAATATTGTAAGTAGTTCTCAGAATGAAATCTATAAATAGTGCATTTTACAATAAGAAAAAATGCAGTATATTATACACAAAGCAAGATGCTAGGAACTTAGTAGTTTTAAAAGATGTATAAAACTGCAGGGAACTTAGCAATGCAACCTACGTAAAGGAAATACGTACCTCTGAACACTTTTTGCAGCGGCACAAAAGACGTATCATCAGGTACATATTGCTACATATTGTTACGGGACACAAAAGTCCACTAGGGGGGCTAAAGAGAAGAACTGTATTGGTCCGCTAGAGGATCTCAATCCTGGTCCTCTAGGACCCCTGCTCTGCGTATTTTGTGTTTCTCTCTTGTTTAACACACCTGATTAAAATCGCCAGCTCGTTAGAAGAGAGCTCAATGAATGAATCGTTCCGATTGACGTGCTCCCCGAACAGTGTTCACTACTCACTGCACACAGGAAATCGGCTGAAGTTAATTAAAGAACAAGAATACAGCGTCCTCACACAGACAAAACCTGCTACGGAAGTTTGAAGGGTTATTTAACCGTAATCTTGAGATTTGCGTAGTCACGCATAGTGCCCTTTGGATGGAACATAAACTGGAATTATGGCAGAATATTTGTGATGTTCACTTCGCAGGCCTCTTATGGGCGTCTTAATTGTGCGATACATCTAAATTGTGCTATAAAAGTACTCAAAACATGATGTCTGATTAAATTCCAAATCATTTCACCTCAATATATTATAGTATGTCGTTGTTAACGTTACTGTTGTTGGAAATTGTGATACCAGGTTGCAATACGTACCTGATGGTGCAAAAAGTGTATTTCGTATTGAGACCAGGTTGTAGCAATGCTACACTTACAACTATAAAAACATTACACACAGTCTAAATACCAATGTATTGCATGCAATTAAATCAAGTTCTGGCTATGTGTTTGTCATTGCTCAATGACCCGAAAAAAATGAGCAAGCATCAAACAACTTCTTTGGTATATTTAAAATACCAAGTTACAGACAAGACACCTTTGAACATTGCAGCGTACGGCAGGTCATTATGTTGTCTTTGGGTTAAAAAGCATAAGAGCTAGATGGGTCTTTAATAACCTTTGCTGGAAGAGAAGTGTTAGTCCCTCCCTTAGGTAAAGGGGATTCAGACTTAACATCTAGAGCTCTGCGATGGCCTTCTCCCTGCCAGGAGTCTGACTCGCTCACTCCAGGCCATTGTGTTCTCAACACAAAAAAAAGCAAAGGAAATAACAATGATGGACAAAAAAGCACACACCGAGGGCCATCTGCTCTCCCCGGAAGCTGTGGTGCTGACCTCCTTGTCACTCTTACTGTCCGTCCCATCTCTCTAAACGGTTCTGCGAGATGGGAGAACCCACCGGCCTACTCATGTCCTTTCACCTCTGAGTGGGCACGAACAAGACCTGACAGACTCCAGGACTCAGTTTCACCTCTGCGAAATGAAATGGAGGTGAGGAAACGAGGGAGAGGGAGACAAAAAAGGGTGATGGTAAAGTGTGTGAGGGGAGTTTGTGGTGCAAAGGCCTTGTTTTGGTTGTAATAGAAAGGTTACTTCTGTTTCAGCAGTTAGATTACAAAGGTTGATAACACATAAGAAGAGGAACTTAAAGGAAATTCTTTAGAAGTGGTATCTTTTAGTTTCTTGTCAGTTTTGGGGAAATTCATTAGCGCTACAATAGGTCACGCAGATGGTGGCAACAAATCACCGATCACTATTTCTACATTTTAAGACATTTTTAAATTATGATTGACACCAAAATAATAAAAAATATAACCCCCCCAAAATATAACAAAATACTGATAAAGTGCTAAGTGATGCTCAAGTACAAATGCATATAAATCTACAAGAAATAGAATATAGAGAGATGAAGAGAAAGAGAGTGATCCAAATTCCCATCAACCTGCTTCGTCTGTGTTTATTTGAAAGGAAAAATCCGGCTACGACAACACACTGTGTCATTACAGTGTTTCCTGTTGTCTCATGGAAATGTATGAAGAGTTCTAGCAAACACATCTGTTCTCTCACCGAACAGATAACAGCACCGCAGATCTTGTTTTCAGGTGTTGGAGGAACAGCGGAGGGTGGAAAAATTGTACTTCATGAGAACCATGTTACAGCTCTTATTAGAACATTTAAACACTATTTATGTTGCTTGTTTTTGATCATCATGCTTCCCGTATAGTGTAGTTTTAATCAATATTATTTCAACAATAATGTCATCTAATTTTCTTTCCCATGTTGTTTATTTTCTTTAACAAATGGAATTCTGTGTTATACATCAGTGTTTGAGCTGAAATAACTGGGAAAAAGGAAATTTAGATTTGGTGTTACAGAGAATTTACTCAAGTGTGCACAACACGCTTATAAACATATTATATTAATACAGTATATAAGATTAAAAGTAGCCTATTAAAAACATTGTATTCATGATGTTAATTGTATTTGGAGTGTAAATTAATTTTCAGCTTTAAGAATGTAATGAGGCTTTCTTCAATAATGTATTAATAACTGATCAAACTGATCTATTTGTTTTTCTTCATTTTAGGAACACAATTATGGATATAACGGTATCAACAATTATCTTAACAGTATTATGAAAAAAACAAAATTATTGATTTTGTGTTAATAGGCCTACTACAAATGTTTTTTTTTTTGATTATTTAGCACTTGTTCAAAGTTTTTCCTTAAGAGCCACAATGGTTGCAAACTCTCTCTCTATCTCTGAAGCCTGTGGCATACTTATTTTTTTACATGTATTCTCCAAACGCACAGCCTTGCAAAGTGTATTGCTTTCAATTTGTATGCGCGTACACGGGAATTGACACATGTGTATTGCAACATATTGCGATACTTCTACGGGCCTACAGAGGTCAGGTTTTCATCTACTACCTTTAACAGTAAGTAGCATAAGATCATGAAAATTACATTTCATCCAGTGTAGATTGCCGGATGCGATACCCGTGCAACGCGCAGCTGACACTCATGATCATTACTTGCTCCCGTCCCGCCTTGCTCGTTACAAACACATTTGACCAATCACAGCAGACTAAACCATCTGACCAATCACATCTCAGTAGGCTAACAGATAGGAGGGTATTAGACGGATGAATCGCGGATCTTCAGTCAGTCAATAAGTAAGGTAAGAATAATTACCTATTATTACGGCATAATAGTGTTTTTAAATGTACATAAACTTGTTGCTGGACAATCAATAAACCAAAGTAGGACCTTAAAAATCATATGCTTTAAATTGATGCTCCCAGATAACGGTTGCCACCTGGTGGTTAAAGGAGCTGTATGTAACATTAACAGCGGTTGATCTTGGTATCGCAGTCCAAATTCAAAGTATTGGCAAGGGGGGTTTTCCCCACCCCTTCTCCTCCTCAGACTCAATGTTCACAGGAGTTGCCAGACACTTACAGGAGTGTAATGGAAAGCATAAACATACACTGTAAGTTTATCTAAAAATGTTACGTTTGCAGTGGATTTGTTGTTTGCCAATATAACTCAATCTGCAGCCTGTTTCAGAGGTTGGGTCCTCCGGAGATCGCATTTACGGGTAATATTGCTGTGTCATTTAAATAACCGTAATAATATAGTATATTACTCCTTGTAAGTTGTAAAGTAATATAGTAATCCTTTCTAAGTTTGAAACTTAATAGTACTGGAAAGGGTAGAATCTGCTATGACCCAGACCGTTTGTTTGCTGCAATATGCAGTGATTGTCGCCAACTTGCAACATTGCTGTTGAAATACACTAGTGGGACATTCCAGCACGGAACGTACATTTCAGCATGGATTAACTGGCTATAGGGTTGTGAAAATGAACATGAAAGCATGTTTCTAAAATGTCTACAAACATGTTAAGGTATTGTTTTGATTTAATACAGTGCAATTATTACATACCACTACTGCAAGAAATGGAATGCGCATGCATTACCTACGTGTACTTCGTATGCAGGGTAACAAAATTCCAGCGGTGCGTGTACTATTCTGATAACAAAATTTGCATTACATGCACTGTGCACTGTCCCTCGCGTATGCATAAAAAGGGAACTATACATTATCCTTAATCCTTAAACTTTTTAATTTTTTGCCAAAAGAAGAGAAAACACAAAATAAACGAACATAAACATGAATTTGACTGATTTAAGTGAATTGATTGAACCTACAAAGGCAAAGCGCAGTAACTAAACATTTTCTCAAAATTTAGTTAAGGCTTGAAATGGGCTTTGTGACACCTGCTTTGTCTTGTCAAATATTCTTCTGGTTCAATCTTATACCGTTTCAGAAAAACAAGTGCTTTATAATTGCAGAAACCACTAATTGAATTACTCAAGTAAATTGTTTTTTTCAGTACCTGTGTTTGCATAGTTACTTCACTTTGTCAATGGAGGGCAGAATACAGTGATACCACAACATTGACAGGAGTTTTGGCCATGATAACCGTCCAATGTAAATCTGTTACAGTGACAGTCCTAAATAAAATCCATATTCGTTAATGGGATAGTTTGCTTTTTCCAAATAAATTGTTGAAATATACTTTTGGTCCCCACAAATAGGCCCCCACAGACATCACTGTTGGCCACTAGTGCATGTTGTTAATAACTTACAGTATATGATACCCTTCATATTTGCTCCATATTTTTATAAAAAAACTAAATTGATTAAATGTATCCTGTTGTAAAGTAGAAAAGGGCATTAATATCATTTCTATTATTAACTAATTAACTCTTGAGAAAATACAGTTATTTGTGTCACATATTGAAAACTGACGTATCTCATGAATATCATCCCAAAATTAACGACCTCATTATTTTAATTTTACAGTGCCATTAAGCATCGCACACTTGCGCGCGTGTTAAAAAGCTTCACCAATATTTGTTTTGTCAATACCCACCGCCATCTATCTTACTCTTAACTTTGATGACCATTTAGCCAATTATTGTGTCCATAATGGCTTTTCATCAGCTCATCTCTCCTTTCTAGAGACGTGCCTTAGCCATTTACCTTTCCTGGAAATGTCAGGTTGTGTCAGAGTTGTTGGCAAATGTTGCTGCAATTATCTTGACTACTCAGATTCCTTAGGGAGGGGAGATGATTGCTGTTAATTTGTCAGTGTGAGTGTGGTGGGTCATACAGTGGGCCTGTAAAGAAGACCAAACAAGACAAAAAGAGGCGAACAGCAGTTTAATTTTCTTTTCATCTGAACTCCAAAAGAAAAGTACTGTTTATTTTGGTAACACTCGAAATCATTAAGTATCCTGAATCATTCTGATTTTCTTTATCCTGCAACAAAGTGTCAGAAAAGTCGATTTTGGTCCAACTAAAAACGACTGAAAAACCCGATTTTCTTTTAGAAAACTTTACTGAAATCTAGCCATTTACATCCTGCATGCTAAAGCCTTGTTGACTGGACCTCCCGTTGCATCGCCATTGCTCTGTCTTCCGCATTAAATGCTTGGACGCCTATGCAAGGAGACGTGTGAAGTTTTGGGCACCATTTCATCGTCTGGATGCTTCTCAGAGAAGGTCGAGGTAGCCGAGGTAAGGCGTACGAAACAACTTTTTTTCCTCTTTCCAAGCTCTCGCTCTCTTCCACTTAGCTACAGCTTGAAGGCAACACCAGGTGTCTCTCGCTATCCACTGGCACTGCTTCTCTTGAACCCCAAACCCAAAAGAGTGGAAAAACGAAGAAAAATCCAACAGCCACTCAACCTTCACCCCCCCTCCCTACCATAACCCCAGGCAAAAATGTACCCATCTGATTCTCACCACTTCTTCCTTCACATGAAGAAGAAGTGCCAACTGCAGCTAATGTGCTGCTGGAAGCGTGGAGCGTTTGTGACACTCCTCAGCGCAAACGTACAGCTGGCATGCTCGGAGACAGGTGGCCTGGCAAAGACTTCCTTCCAAAGGAGTCTGAAAAAAACTCTTCTGTCTGCCTTCCCATCTCTTTCTTTCTTGCAGTGCTACTGTAGTTTTGTCGTAAAGCAGAGCTACGGGAGGTTTCAAAGGGATTGCGTCGTGATTGTTCGGCATATGAATTACATATGTTCAAAAACAGTGCTCAACTAGACGATAATGAGCCAACTGAGATGTACTTATTTAGCTTACGTGCATACAATTTAATATATGATTTAATGATCATTGACATCGACAATAAAAATGTGAGGAAATATTCTATAAGTGCTAAAAAACACAACATATTCTACAGCGTACCTTCTATAAGGTAATATTTAAGAACTAGCTTTGGTTAAATCTAGACACCCACCATTATCATTCCTACCAGATTGCATTAAAAAACGCTCCAATTTATTTTATCCCAAAATGTCTTTGATTGAAAAATACAGAGTGCCATGAAGGAACAACAGTCGCCCATTGGATGTGGGGAGATTGTGTTTATAAAGACAGACAAAGAATACACGTCTTGGCTTTCTGCTTTGCTTTGGCACTTTCCAGTGGTGCCAAAATGGGCAGTGCCAACACTGTGTGCCCGTTCTGCCTTCTCCTCCATCTGCTGGGGCAAGAGGCCTGAGAGGGTCAGTGGCCGCTACTCTGTTCTCATCTCATCTCAGCCTGGAGCTA
The DNA here is from genome assembly GCA_008369825.1 of Triplophysa tibetana. NCBI lineage: Eukaryota > Metazoa > Chordata > Actinopteri > Cypriniformes > Nemacheilidae > Triplophysa > Triplophysa tibetana. Next base: position 11,856,002 of record CM017907.1, on the reverse strand, counting down.
CTATAGACACACGTAATGTTGACTGCAAAAGGCTAACGTTCATGTTCCATATGTTCTTCATTGATCTCCTAACTAATCCGGAAGTAGTTGCACATTAAAGTAATAAAAAAAGACAAATTTTTTGTTTGATTTGCTGTAGAGCAGCTTGTATTTTCCCTTGGACGCACATAATCAAACATTTACAGACTTGTGTTCCTATCTTCTTAAGATGAAACCTTAACTAGCCTAGAGCGGTCTTAACTACTGCTGGGAATCGCATGAAACCCTCCACACAGCATGTGTAATAGCCCAGAAAATCACTTAGGAGATTTCCACAGTCCTCAACACTGATTTACTAGTGTCTTTTTTTCCTACATGCAGCTGTGCGGTGTTGGTTTCTTTACTTGGCTTTGTTTGTTCTGTATGTGCTTTTAATACAACAAAAGTAGAATTAAAATTAGAAAGATAACAGGCTGTTCTAAGGAATTTTAGCGACTAAGCTTCTTTTTTTTTTATAAACATAATTATCTTTGTTTGTACGGGAATGATAACTGTGATAACTTGGTATTAGCAATTTGTTAAATTTAAACTGCAATCCGTTACATTTGCCTTTATATCGACGTCACAGTTTAAACATAAAATTGCATGTTTTGCAAGTTAAATGAGATCGAAATGACATATAGCGTGGAGTCAGACCAAAAACATAAATCATTATTATAAGCTTACAGTTGCCGTGGTCAGTTAAAGGAGAAGGCGTGGGAGAAAATAATAGATTCTCAGATGCTTTGCTATTCTTCCTATGATTCTGGTTCAATAAAAAAATGGAATCGATTTTGTATCTAATGGCTGTTAGAATGTGTATCTAATACACTACAAAACATTAAAAATCTGCAGATTTTCACAGATTTTTTTTTAACTAGACATCATGCACTTGCAGACTTTTTGAAAGTTTCAGATATAAACTGATCAAATCTGCAGACTGGCACAGACTTTCTGCAACAAGTCCAGACAGAAAATATGGGCAAAATCTGAGCAAATTTAGTGTATTTTAGCATTTATTCAAATTTAAACAGCCAAATTTGGTGGTTATGTCAAAAACACACAAGGTTCACACAAACAGAATCGATTATTTCTTGAGTAAACAGTGATCAGTGTATCAGATCGTTACCTCCTTAAAGTAAACCTGCTGCTTTTTGGCTGTTTGTCATGAATTTAAATGTAAAAGAGAAATCAACCACCACTCTTGACCTGAATTATTGTGTTATTTCGAGATCTGTTTAATTATTTTATGGCTTTCCATTTGTTAAGAGCTTGTTCATCCTAAAAAAATTTGTTCAAATAAAAAGTATTAAAACATCAGAAAAACATGGATAGTAAGTGCTCAAAGTTTCCCATCCTTTTTAAAAAGACAGTATCACTGTAGCCTACTTGTTCATTAACTGATTTTCTGCAAATATATATTTTTTTAATATAGATGCCATATATAACTAAACAATGTGGTCATCATGTGCACAGCCCACCGTTCCGCAGCTTCAACCCCACATTTCTATTATAATGAGTCTAAACAATAATTATAGTAAATATGGTGGTAAAAATTACCATGCTACATTAAACAAAGACAACAACAGAACCGAAGAAATTGATGTCTGTTGTCTGAATGGATAGACCAGAAGTCATGTTTATCATATTCATGTTAGCGATGCAGCCGCAGCTTGTAAGTACAGCAGGTTTGTACTGTGTAATAGAGCTCAGAGGTGCCATGGGCTACCAGAGGAACGGGCAGGGCAGATTAGAGTCTTTCTCCAACTCTGCTCTAGGCTGCCCAGTCAACTGTCACCGCGCTAACACGACCTGTCGCTGCTTGCAATGCCTCTCCGCACTTCCTCTCCTGTCAGACACTGTTTAATACAAACAATTAGCATCGGGAGCTAACGGCTAGGAGTCATTTTCCAGCCAGTGCCTGCAGACACAGAGAAACTCAACAGAGAAACCTGTGATCTGGTGCTGCTTCTGGTTGAGCATGATATGTGTGTTGTGTTGCACGCTAATTGATTGAAAAAAGAAAACCCATATGAGTGCTTTGAACACGCTTCTTTTAAAACTCTAGAAAAAAGACACAAGATAAAATTTAGAATTTTTTAATTTTCCTCTCATTTTGAATATACTTCATAGTAGCAACATATTCAAAATTGTTCATCAAAGACAACATGTGGTTTATTTTTAAATGTGCACTCTTTGTTTATCTATATTTAACCACTTAGCACAGCCTTGAAAAGCTGCTTTTTCAAATTAATTTTTGAGAAGTTGAATTCCTCAAAAACTGCACGACAAAAATGAAGTCATTGAAAAAATTCCAAGCATGCTTCTCAAAGCAGTCTGAATTATGAACGGCCTCTTGATAATTAAAATCTTGCGTCCCCCAAGGAGCAGGCATTTAACTAATGAAAGCTGTGTTCAAATGAAAGTGGGACGCTCTCATTATCAAGCATTAGAATGTTCTCAAAAGAGTCATGTGTAGGGTGAAAACACGTCATCAACAGGGTCTTTGTCTGAAAGACTCACAAAAAATATTGTAATAAAGCCAAGATCCCCGCCTAAACAAGTTTCAAGGCCAGTAAAACACAATTAAAATGAGGGAGTCGTCTTAATACATGAAATCTTAATTAAAACGTTTTCCATCTGTATGTGTGTGTTCCATCTGTTTCCATCTGTATGTGTGTTTCCACCACAGAAGTAAAAAATTACAGCCGTCTGTCATACTGATATTTATTTGAAACATTTAAGTTTGTGGACCTGTGAAAAATTAATTTTGCCTTTGGATATAAAGTAGCCCAGATTTAACCGGGCAGCCAAGTTTTGTCATTAAACAGTTGCAATTTTTGCGGTTGAATAGGTTGTATGAATTGATATGAAGTAAATAATAGAAAAACAGATGGTTACTTAAAAAATAGCAATGAAGCCTCACCCTTAGCTCTGCCCCTAAACCTAAAGGGCACTGCAGATGGTACTAAAACGTATGAATTAGATCATACAAATTTACACCTGACATAAGTTACAAAATGTACCTTTATATTACAATTTATATTAGAATATACATTTGTATAGTGTAGTTTATCAAACCTTTTTTATGCACTGTATGTCATATATTGTATTAGATATGTGGCTAATTTACAAACTCAATTTCCTTCAAACCTTTTCTATTTCGAGCTATCGTCTGTTCACTGATCAAGGAAATGGTTCATTAGCTCCATATTTCTTAAACCTTGATGCACGCAATTGTGTTTTGACAGGTTTGTTGAACCAGCTGTTGGGATGATGTTTCAGTGTGTCAATTTTAATTAAGTCAATGCCTGTGACCTTAGGGTAAGGCTAAGGGATAACAATGGGCCTACAGCCTTGAGTAAATACCCAATGACTGTCTTACTGTCACGTCATCCAACACAAGAGAAAACAAACTCTTGTGTTCTTTATGAATAGTGTTGACATCTGCTTTGCATCCTATTGAACGTGTTGAGTGTTAACTGGTCAGGTTACACACGCTAAGATTGCAATAAAACATTTAAAAGTCTGTCTTGTAGGGTGAAAGGTTGGTGCTGTCAATATTAGCACTTCAGCAGATGTTTAATATTTGGCCTTTGACGAGTTTGCCTGTTCCATTAGCACTAAACCATGATTAAGGCTTTGGCGAGGTTAACTTCTGACTTGGAACAGAGCAACTCAAAGGCTTAATTTGGTGAAAAAGCACTTTGATAATATCATCACCTTCTGATATTCAAGCACTGATCACCACATGTGTGACATGAGCCTCAGTAATGGGACATTTTGGAGGATCTGTGTGTTCTTGATGTCCATTTCATTTCCTGATTAAGGGCAAGTTCCGGTCCTGCGTAGCAAGCATACTATGGTATAGATAACCCAAAAATAAAAAATCTGTCAGCGTTTATTCACCCATATGTCATTCAAAACCTGTTTATGGCTCTTTATTCTGTGCAACATGAAAGAAGATTTTTCGAGAAATGTCTCAGTGGTTTTGTGTTCAATGAAAGTCAATGGCAGCCAATGTTTTTTAGTTATATCTTCTTTTGTGTTCTGCCTAAGGAAGAAAGCCAAAAAGGTTTCAATTGACATCTGGGCGAATGATTAATAAAATAATTTTCATTTTTGGGCGAAGTATACCTTAATTTAATGAACAAATATGTGCAATTAACATAAAAAGCTACTGATAAATTGAACATAATTGTGCTTATCAAACAATATACTTACACTACAACTACAAAGCTACTATGTAAACATAACAGGCAAAATGTCGATTTAACTATTTAGTTACAGAAATCACATTTAATTTGCTTAGATGACAGAAGAAACTCTGAAGCTCTTAGCAATTTGTAATAGTTCTCAATAAGACTTGCTGTTATAAAATTACAGACATCACTGGCAAAATACAGTGTCCTAAAATGTAAACTTTACTAGTCATATATTAAGATGTCTTCCAAACCAAGTGAAATTTCTTTTCCACTTGAGGCACTCTTTAGAAAACTGGATTTATCCCAGAGGTCACATATCTCCAATCCCAATCCTATTTTAGATATCTTAATGGCCTCTTGAATAGCTTTGAGTTCTGGGGGCAAAATGAGATTTGAAGAGTAATGTCAGATTTGAAGATACCTCCAAAAAGTAGAAGACCTAAAGGGTCGTTCATCTCTTGGGGGTTCAACAAAAATCGTATCGACAAAATAAAGCGAAACAAAAGACTTTATTTAGATACAAGAATTAGTTTTGTTTGGGCATCGCATTTAAAGTATCTCCTCATGACATCACTTCCTTTAGTTTTGGAAGATACGCAACCGGATAGCTGTTATCAGGTTTGTCTTAAAGGCCTAACTGTAGTGTTTAAAACAGCCATACAGTATGAAAATAAACAAGTCAGAATGAATTAATATGTCACTTGTTTGTTATGGATATCACTAAGATTAAATTAAGTGTCTGGCTTACAAAACGTCTCAGAACATCTTCAGGTTCCAGTAAGATGTCAACCATGCCACCTACTTTGATATAGCGGAGATATTGCCAATATCTGCACAAACAAGTTTCCCAGGGCCAAAAATCTTAATCTTAACGCTGCACAAACAACTCTCATTGGTTAACGATTTTATATCAAAAAATGACAAATTTTACCAAAACGAAAAATAAAAAGCTATGAAATATTCCTACAAACAGAGCCTGTTTTGTTTTGAAGTAACTTAGGTCTTTCTTATTTTTTTATCTGAATAAGAGCAGTATGCTTTGGGTGGAGGTCACCCACACACCCACATTGAAGCCGGACGCCCTTACAAAACACCTGCACTAAAGGAGCAGCACCTGTCAAGGGGACCGGAGGGTGGGGGTTGGGGCAGTACCTTGTCTTGTCTCCACGTATTGTCCTGCAGCGGAGCACGATAGATAGAAAAAAAGGCGAGCAGAGGGGCCACCTGTCTCCGCTCGTCGCACCCACTCCTTCATCTCCCCTCCGAGCGATTACACCAGGTCTCCGACACTAATCTAATTATACTGCTAAAAAGAAAGAGAGAGACACCGTAGAGGAGCCTTAGTGTGGTCTAATTAAGGCACTGCCAGAGGTTGGAAACAATACGTGCTGCGTTTTTTTTCTTCACATGTATGTGTGTGTGATTGCGAGCGAGTCATCGAGAGTTTTTGCTCTCACTTAAGGCAAGGCTATTGTGATATCTAGGACATCGAGGGGGGGTATAACTATCCGCTATCTGATGTAAAGGTCATGCAATGAGAGAAAGACACGGAGAAAGAGAGAAATGGATAGAGGGACCAAGTGTAGTGCACTAGGGCTATATGAATCATAAGTTTTGTCAAAGAGGTAGTGGCAGCCACCGGTCTATACGAGCAAGGTCGCAGTTCAGCGACACGCCTCAGGACCCGCTACTCTTAAGCAGCCGCAGCTGCATTGTTCCCGGTCTGCCGGAGAGACTCTCTGTGTCCATCCGATTAGCCACTCCATGACCGTCCTTCACTGCTGGTATCACATAGTGTTTACTGCGATGGAGACCTTTAGTGAGGAGACAGATTTTTCACTTTGAAAGAGTCCTCTAGCCGGCCCGAAGCGCCGTTTGTGCATGAGAGTCCTCCAGTTCTTCAGGAAACTCCCACACACAGCACTCCGCACTGTTATTGCTCCGACGAGAGGGTTTAGCCAAACAATATAACGGCGAATTATTTTGTTTGCCATTGTTCTTCGGCTGTAATTGACGAAGTGATGGAAAAACGTATCGCTTTGGTTTATCTTAAAATGGGAAGCTTCCGAGTAATCTTTGGGGTCAAAATGGTGGACGACGCCGCTGCTTACTATCTGCACTTATACCAAACACCTAGACGAGGACAGGATAATTGAATAGATTGATGACTAAAAATGCTGGGGAACTTTAGAAAAACTGGACTTTCAAGCTTTTCTACAATGGTTTCTTGTTTTAGCAGCTATATGTCATTTATTTGGACGCTTTGTTTCACGGTTGAAGACTATATCCTTGTGATGAATGACTCTTATAAACGCTGAGCAAGCACTTCCCTGGATTTCCTCCTGTTCCTTAAGGAAATGACCTTTAAGTACTGTTCATCAGGTCTTCCATTGGGTTTTGTGTCTTGAACTTCTCATTTTTCTTTCAGATTCTTTATGACTGTTGAAACCAGAAAATATGTCTTTAATTTGATTTCTTAGTGTATTTCAAAAATACCAGTTTTTATATCAGAAAAGCGTGTGTGTGTATATATATGTTGTATGGTTTAGGTTAAGATGTTATTTAGTGCATTGTTAATTCTATCTGAACAAAAGGTAAATTAGAAAAGACTGAATTCACCCACAGCAATTTACAACACGTTTCACAACTTCATTCTTCAGTCTTAATTCTAAGACCCAAGGTATGAATAACACACATCAAAAATGTGTGTATTACACTTCTAATATTGTATCATTAGTCATTTTTAAAATTTAATCAACAGTACTGCTTCATCCACTCAAAACCTATAAAAAGGTTCAAAAACATTTTTTCCCTTAAAATTTGTTTATTGTTTGACAGGTAATTTTCAGTTTAAGTTTAAGAAATGAAAACAAAAATCTTTGTCTTAAACCATCTATTGAATCTATCGAGATCTTTGGAATCTTCCTGGCTTTTCCTTCTTGTTAAACCATAACCTAGTGTGGTTCCTTAAACCGTAACCTAGTGTGGAAAGGTATTACTCTTTCATATTTTTTTAAAGAAAAACGTACTATATGTGACATACACTTTGACATTTGATGGAAAAGAATATTCATTATGAAGATTAAAGGGATATTTCAGCCAAAAATGTAAAATTCACCCTCATGTCATTCAAACCTGTATGATTTTCTACTGCAGAACACAAAAGAAGATAATTTGAAGAAAGTTGTCAACCAAACAATATCGGCCACCATTGACTTGTATACAACATTGTATAAAAGCCACTGAGACATTTCTCAAAATATCTTTTGTGTTCCACAATCCTATACAGATTTTGGGTTATTATCCCTTTATTTGCACACGTATACTCATCATAGTAAGGTGTGTCATGGATCAACATAACATTCCTTACTTTTTTTAATATCAAAGTCCCTTTTAATGTTTGTGACTAAAACCAGCATTATGTATGCAAGGGTTACGTCTTTAAATTTTCGAAGTGGCGCAGTAAATGCTTCCCTTTCATCCGCTTGCATTTGTTCTGCGATTGTCCAAACTGTGGACGCAGCCAAGATATCAGCAGTCAGGAACCATTTTTTCTGCAACCCCTCCAAACCACCCTTAGTGTCACACGCTGGGTTTGACTTTGAGGCACGGTCCTCCGTTCCAGCGCCATTATATCACATCTTCTTCTGTTGCCCAAGCCTGAGGTGCCTCGGGCGTCTAATGCCTTTTAAGAGCCATCATTGAAAAATGCAGGATCCATCAGCCTCCTCTGAGGCTGGCTGTTTTGGCATGGAGGCAGCATGGTAACAGCTTGCTGGAGTAAGGTGACATTTCTGGGTATGCAAAGTAATAGGAAGAGAGGGAGGGGAGGTGGAGGCGCCAGAGAGGGAATCCTTGCGGGAGAGGGGGTTGTTCCTCAAAGCCCTGCACCTTTTGACTTTGCTTGGAGTAAAACAGATGCTAACAGCCTTAGTTATGGTGTAGATACCACAGCACACTCCAAAACAGGCCTAATGAAAGTAAGGGTGGGGGTGCGGGCACAGGGAGAGACTAAAAGGTGTTCGGTAGGTACGGCCGTCCTTTCCGAGGCTGTTGGGGTGGGTTATTTTTAATGGAGCCTGACGTGGGGGGCACGTTAATGAGTGATGTCTGGACAGCTCTTGTTTGTGCCATGGTGCCGAGAGGGGGACCGCAGAGGCTCGCGTTAGTTTGTCAGGGAAAGAAAAAGAAGGGAAGGATACAGGGGAAATGGTCTACGTGGACCCAGCTCAAGGTGAGACGAGAATAGTTAGGAAAGGGGCGGGGCTCGAACATCTTGCTGCTTTTTTTTTCTTTTCAAAGTCAAATTTGTGTTTTTTATTTTCGTTCTTGGATGGGACCGTAAAGAAAAACAGGAGTAGACAATGTCAACCCCTCACAGAGATCATCTGGGTTAATCGATTATAATATAAATAAATAAATGGTTGTGTTTATATGACGTGTGTACTGTGTATATTTATCTGTATATACACTATAAAAACAAACACATAAATGTATATGACAAATATTTATACATTTATATTTGAACATAATTTATATAATGTATAAGTATAAATACATATTATTTATTTGTTTTAATATATAAATGTATATTTATATATATTACAGTATATAAACACAAAAAATTATTTTGGAATGGATTTATCGATTTAAAAGCACTCTTTGATATTATGCGACAAATTTTGCATTTCTAAATAAATAAATCCATGACCATTTCTAGGAAATTTCCATCTAATTTCTCCTATATCCCATTGATGTATTGATGTATTGAATTTTTGAAGTTAGCACACACACTGAAGATAAACGCATCTAGTCTGCACATACATGTTGATATTTTGAGGTGTTAGCCCTAAGAGATTCCCTAAAAGATGAATCCCATTCATACTCACATTTCTGAGCTTTCAATTAAATCAGTTTCTTTAATCTCTTATCTTTAATCTGCGCTGCTTTGTTGTTTGAAACTTGCTACTTTTCTCTTATAAAGCACAAAAAGAGTTAGCTTCAAAATGTCAACGCTTTTCTTTTACATAGAACAAAGCTGCATGGTGACCACTGGCTGTCAAGTTCATCTGAGATTTTGCTCTGTAAAAAACACATAGAGACACATGGAGGTTGTGCTGAGCTCAGGAGTAATGGACCTCTGCTGTGCTGGGCAGACATACTGTACTATGGGGAGGTGAAGGTTTGAGAGGCACAAGATGTCGGGTGAAGAGAGCATGAGGTACTTATTGTAACAGGACAGACTGTTAAACACTTCAACGCTACAGGCGTAGTACCTCAATAAAGCATTCAGCTTCTGTATCAATATAAGTGCAGGTGTGCTAATATATGCAGTACCTTACATTAATAACTAACTTTCAAAAAGTAAATGAAATAGATATTTTATTTTCATTATTGAAAAAGAAAGAAATAACAAGATTATTTATTCAATGATGTAGAAAGGCACCAAACAATATTATATTTTCAATTTTACAGATTTAAAGAATTATGCAGTAACGTGGTTGCATGCACAACTATCTAAATATTTCAACCATTTTTATAAAATAGTTTTTACTTTAATTCATTTACGAATGCTGAACATTATGTCAGAATGATCATAACATGCTAAAACCTAAGATATTTAATAGTTCTCCAAGTCATGCATATATAATAAGTCATTGTATAAAAACACACATGAAAAACTGTGATGTGATGTCTGTATCAGTTCCCCCCACTTACTTTACAATGCGCAGTCCTACACACTGAGATCACAGACCAAGAGCTGGTGGGCCTGTGTCCCACTCCTGCTGTAAGAAAACCTGCTTCGCTGGCCCCTCGCTCCCTTCACTTTTGCTGGGGAAGAAAGGATCAGATGAGGATAAACCAGAGCCGCTTAATTGGATTTCTGTCTAGGGACAATCCAGTGTGAACACAGCAAGACGAAGTGTTTTAAACACACTCAATCATCATACACAATAACATGCTGGCTGTGTGTACAGCAGAAGTGCTGTAGTATCTTTATAGCATATAAACAGCTATAATTTTAAACTTAAACCAAATTAATAGAGTGACTAAAAGTATAAAGCCAATACATATCCAAACATAAAACTATAAGATAAAAAAAATGCCTGCAGCTTGTGACTGTAAGTAAATAATATGATTTTTTGTTGTTGAGTAAACTGTTCCTTTTAGTGATCATAATACAATAAATAGTTTCCATATAATTTGATTTCCTTTTTATCTAAAGCCACATAGCTTGGAGATTAACCAGGTTCCCGCTTTGATGGGTTCAACGGTTCTGCTTTGTCTTGTTCCAGACCTGAACTTACGATATGTAGAATGTTATCAACAATAAGGGATAATTACGAGATACAATCGGCAGCACAGAGTGGATTGTTTTTGACAAAGAGACAGAGAAATAGGGCTGATAAAATGATGCAACCAAGACATTTCACCCCAACATGTGCTTCCATTAGTGCTCCAGAAATTAACTGGGGCCAGTAATTATACACAGTGTTTTTCCCATCTAATTCTTTATTTAACCTTCACCTGGTACACGTCTTTTCATGTCATTATATGTGTGTGAAAGGGACACAAAAAGGACAGGTTTTTGAAACACACGTTTAGCTATTGTAAGCCATCTTGTGTGAAACAATTCTGGGTATGTATCCATATAGCGCGATCCGTTTATGCCAATAATGTACGGGACTGAAAATGAATCAAACAATTAAACTTTATGATCCAAGCAAAAATTAAGCAATTTTTTTATCTAACAAAATTACACTAATTAATGACAGACATTCCATTAATTCACTATTTATTCAATGCATATTGTATTATACTATATTAGTTTTCATCCGGTTAGGAGTTTTAACTTCCGGTCTGTGTTTGTTAATCGCTGTGGCAAGTGGTTATAATAAAACTATTTATATTTTGATCAATTTATATTAATATTATATTGTTTAATAATTGTATTAATTAAACAATTTGATAAATGCTATTGAATGGTGATTTTATTAAATAAACAATTTGTTTAATGGGTCGGTTCTTCTAACAGTAACTCAAAATAATACTGGCTTGACATCCTTTTAACTTACTACCTAAAGTAATTTACTTGTTATTTCTTTGCTTGTTTTCACAAATAATTTACAGGCACATTCTTTGCGGATGTACACAGGAAGTTAAGTTTGCCCAAAAAAGCATGCATGCGCAGTATTGTTTGCTCATGTTGTTGCTTTGAAACCGCCTGTAGTTTTGCAAAATATGCCTTATATCAGCCCAGGCTATTCTTTATTAATATTTTTTTTTAGGAATAATTATCGTGAATTAAACTTTGATATTTTTCTCCTTGGAGCGCAATATAGATCAGCCACACGAAAGATTTAAAACTGAGAACCAAGTCTGGCACAGCTTACACAGTGTACTTCACGAAACAACAACAGAGCTGCTTGTGATTCACAGACCAAACCCCTCACAGAGTGAATAATACACATGCCTATAAAAGGTTCAGAGCCGAGCTTGGAGGAACTGATATTTTATTTACACAGCTGAGTTGATTATTTGACCAACAGTCAGTTGCTATTTAGCTCTTGTAACCTGAGCTTCAATGGCCTTCAATCTCATCTCCATAATTATCTCTCTTAATATGACCCTTCTTGTTTCTTTTGACATTATAAATGTCTGAATGACAACGATAATGATTTTCCGTCCAAGGTTCTGTTTCAAAACCATACATGCAGGTACCATTCTAGGGTATTGTCGAACAAACCCTATTCCGAAAGGTAGGCTTCCTTCTAACAGACCTTCTGTTGACCAAATCAGACACATGTAAGATGGATCAGAAAAGGGACAAAATGTGCAGTGTTGTGGGACCTGAGGACCAGGATTAAGAATGACTGCTAAAGGCAGTCTTCCAGGGCCCTGACACGCCTAAGGGGCCCCACGAGGAGATATTTAATAAACCCCAAGATTATTTGACTTTGCCTAAAAAGGATTTTAGAATGCAGTATCCAACTACGATGTTTATTTGTGAGACGGCTGAAATGAGGATAATCAGACCACATAAAAGACACACACTATATGTATACAGTATTACTTGTTGACTAAAAAAAAGATGCCAATAGAGTATTTAGTGGTTAAAATTCGTATTTGAGGTCTCTCAAATTTTTCAAATATTCATGTAATCTGTAAATCATGAATTTCCATAGTCAGGTAAGTGGCGCTTTTCAGCAGAATGTTTTCTCTCAAAAACGAGACATTTTTCTTGTCACATCCACAATGCATTTTATTTCCCTCTTTTAAAATAGAAGCTTGTGTATAGACCACTATTGGTCAGATCTCTCAAGTCTATCAAGTAAAATATAATCATATGGTTCAATATATTGGTAATAAATACATTTTTTGAGAGTTTTTATTCTTAAACTCTGACCGCAAATGTCACATGCAAACGCTAGAAATTCACATAATATGCTGCCTTTCATTAAAAGTATACTGGTACATAATGAACAAACCATGAAAAACAGGTCAGGTTTTATACAATGCGTAACTGATTTCGCCATTGTCAGGTTAAAATAGTTATTCGTGTGCAACATCTTAACAATAAATGAAATCCGGAAAAAAACTTGAATTCTTCTTAAACAGACCGTTCTGAAAGTAGACGGCTTGTCCCCGCCGACAGACAAAAGATCAGTTTGAAGTTCTTCTAGATCTTCTTGTTTTTGCTTGGCAGAGGTTGACAGTGCTGCAGCGTCTCATTACCATGGTAATATAGGGTTTGAAGTAATTACCCACCGCAGATGAATAGGAGACATATCGGAGCACACTTTGCAGTGGCAGGGTACAACACTCGCCTAGTGTCCCTTTGTCATTAGCAGCTAACTGGCAACGGGCACCTTAATGCAGGAGGTTACCGCAAATCCTGTTATTTAAGAGTGGGAATCCATTCTTTCGCTCTCGTCAATTATCTCCCTTCACGAGTCGCTTCTGAGGAGCAGTCGGAGAGGTCTCCGGTTAACTCTCACTCCTCTGCCATTTACCTCATCCTTGTTTTTGAAGCAACGGGAAAAATGGTGCGAATGTGGCTGAAAATCATTGTTTATGGTTCTCCCTCTCCGCCGATGATGTTTTAATTTATAGCTGTCATACTGTGATTTGAAAGAGGCTGAGCAGAACTTGGGATCACTGTCTTGTCTTTTATGTGAGCCGACGCAAAATACATGCAAGGAATGACATGAACGTGCCCCGTGAGATCGTGAGAAGTTTAATTGGGAGATATATGACATTGGTGTGGCACTAATCAAAACGCTTAGATTGCTAATTACACCAAGTTGCTTGTATAATTCCTATTCATTTTTTCCTGATAAGATATCCATTTCGCTTAATAGCTTTCCTGTAGCTCAGTGGTAAGAGCATTGCATTAACAACGCAAGGTTGTGGGTTCGATCCCAGGGGATTGCAAATACCTATGTAAAATGTATAGGATAAAGCAATGTAAGTCGCTTTGGATAAAAGCGTCTGCCAAATGCCTAAATGTAATTGTAATAGTTGTACTTTTTAGGTCATTGAACATCTGACAGTGTTGCAGTGATAGTTAATAATCATAATTCGAATGAGAATGTATGTGTACAAAATCAAACAAACTTTGTTGAGCTTGTTTGTATTACCTTCAGTATATCAGAAAAAAAGACACCCAAGCTTCACGGCTCTCTTAGGAAAGAAAAGTCTGTTACGATTACGAATAAGATCTCTATGATAGATCTCTGTTTTTCATAAACAACTTACTTTATTCCTATCAGGGGCGGCGCTAGGGGTGGGCCAAGAGGGATGAAGCCCCAATGTTACTGTTAAGCCCTGACTGTTTTTATTACCATGGCCTGTAAGAATCACTTTGGGGCCGTTCCCATTTCATATCTTTCAGATAAACAAATTAGTTATTTTAGATGTAGATGCATGGCAAGTGCACTCAAATTGAAAGAAACGTGGTCGCTGCACACATGTTCGACATATTGTTTTTCCAGCATGTTTTTACTGAAAATCCATTTGATCTTTGCCAGAACCTAGAGAACAGCTCTGGGGCACTTTTGACTACCATTGTCGTTTTCCTATTATGGTAGTCAAGGGGGTCCAAGAACTGTTTGGTTACAAGCATTCATTCAAATATCTTTCTCTGTGTTCAACCAAACAAATACATTTATACAGATTTAGAAAAACTAGAGAGCAAATAATTCATGACATAATTTTCATTTTTGGGTGAATTGTCCCTTTAAGTTTAGGTGTAATTCATTTTTGAGACATCATAAGTAGTAATGCAATTTTTTTTTAGTACACACAAAATGCTTTTGTAACAACAGAGCATTTTCAGTTCAAAGTGTACATTTTTTACCTGGGTTTATGGCGGGATGTCCGATTTCTCATGTCCGATTTCTTGTTGTCAGCGCTCGGCTCGACCAATGTCCATCCTGTGCACTGTGCACCTTACTGCTGATTGGCTACAAGGTTGTTTTGGTACTCGGCCCGACTTTGTCTAAACAAGCGTAATTCGGAAATCGGACACCCATTCTTTATTATGAACAGTTCTATAAAAAAAATTCCCAAAACCAAATGATGGGCTCTGCCACAGTACATGCACCGAATTGTATTGCTTCCTGCTCTTATGTGTCTACTTCTTTTAGGGTAATTAAGATAAAAACACCTGAGACAACATTGACACAATAAAACTTTTACACTGAGAGAAAGAACTGAGTCATATCTAGTTTAAACCTATCTTGTCAAACTTTTAAAAGAGAAGACCAGTGATAAACCACCTTGTGTACTATTTGTTTTCCTCCATAGAATAGGTTTTGCTAACAGCATATGGTTACTATGGTTCTCTGCACAGCTACTTTTACTTTCCTGTAACATCAAATTACCTTAAAACACATAGATTACAGCCGTGAGAAAGAATCTTATTACATGTGATTTGTGTCTGAAAGTTTCTTACACGCAGAACCCCAATTTGCTTTTTCTGACCTCTTTTCTCCATACTGCCATATGCTTAATACTCTTTCTCTCTCCCCCATCTCTCTCCACCCTCTCCCTCTCTTAGTGCATAGCCACACAATTGAACTATCCAGAGAATGTGTTGACGGCTTTAATGACATCCAATTTTGGAGTCCTTCACATCCATTAGTGGCAATTACCTTACCTGAGTTTGCATTAGTGCTAATACCACATTCTTGCAGGCAGGAATAATGAAAATAATATGACAGTTATGATATGAAATGTTGGATCAATTTTCATCATCCTGAGGAAAATGGGCAGCTTCCGTGTTTTACGCTCCACCTTCCTCAACCTCGAATTACTGCCTTGGAGACGTGAAAATCAAAGACAACGCGCTTAACGAATGCATTGAAACTTTTTGAGCCTGTTGTTTAAAAAAGAAATTCTTTGACTTTTTCGCTGTAATAACCTGAAAGAATGCTCATGCATAGACAGCTGGATGCCACAATAAAAAGCTTGCCCCAAATCTTCACATAATGCCAGGAGGATAGATTATCTCCATCACTATCCTAATGGACGATGAATCACAGTCATCGTTTTTTAATTATCTTAATGGTCACAAAAGGTGCATCTAAATGAATGGGAGCGGAAAGCGACACGTGTTTGGACACAAACCGGTATTGCCCGAATGAGCAACACTGTTTGGCCTAGTCTCCAACATTCTGTTGCTTCAAATACAATGAAACCTCTAATAATTATCAGGGATTTCCATTAGTGCTTAAACTTGAATTACAACATACCAGTAAGGTGGCAGATCCATACGCAACAGTGAGAGACCTACAACGGCGTTCAAATAAACATTATCCCGCCCGTGCTGTGCTGGTAGCTTTATGTATCAATTAGTATGACAGAAACATCAGCTCTGAGGTTCATGTGCTCACCGTTGTTACGGATGGAGATGTTGTACTCAGGTTTAGCCATATACTGTATTTGTTGTTCTTGAACAGGGGTAATGTAGAGGACATTTAAAAGCTAAGTCAATGGAGACTAAGCCTTGAAAAAATGCATTTACTCTGAGGGCAGCAAAGTCCCTGTAAACTGGCTTTGTGTAACAAGGATAGCAAAGATGAACTCTGCCTCCTTGACTAGCACTTTAGCATGCTAGAAACATGTATTTTGTTGAGTTGGAAAGCATATAGTCTTAATGACCCCACTTAAGTTTTGGGTGTCACTGAATGGTTGATTTAACGATATTATTATACAACAGGCACATATTTTAGTCTATTGTTATGCCAGGAAAACTATATGTGATTTTGATTTATTTTATTTTTTAGAGCTGCAATCTTAAAAAGTATCATTTAAGCTGGTGGGTGCGATTTCGCAGGAATTTGTTTGACATCATTTGACTTCAACCCACGTAAATTTAATAAAGTAACCTGTAATTTTATGTTTCAAACAGAGATGGCGATACAGAGGGAAAGGTTACAGATTGCAGCTTTATGTGAAGCAAAATTAAAAAAATAACAAAAAGTACACTTTTTATGCAAAACTAAACAAGCGCTGTTGCTTTTATATCAGTAATACATTACAGTGTATGAGCATTTGAACTTGCACTTGCATATTTTTTTATCTCATCCTACTATCTAGAAAAATTCACAGAAAAATAACTCGCAATGAGATTACATTTTTTATACATTTCACTTAAATCTCTTTATGAAGACATGCTTCATAACAGTTTTAACATTGATGACATGATATTATTTAAGGAATCCATTCAAATTACAATTAATCCTTAAGAACCTAATTTAGATCTTCATATTCTTGTAACAAAAGTAAAATTGATACATTACAAATTTGAATTGGTCTTAATTTAAAAGGTCACGCTTGCACATTGTTGTAATAATTGTAATGACAAACGCAATTATCACAATTGTCTTTCCTTGTCTGATAATTCTTTGACACTATAACTGTACCATTGCCTGACCCAACTACAAAGTGCTAATTCACATATGAAAGACTGAAAACGGTAAACAATGATCATTAGTTTGTAACAGTTGTTTTCAACATAAAGGGTAGTCTCCTGATGGTAAAATGAGCCGCGTGGAGAAGCGAGTACATTGGAGCACGAATAATCAAATAAAGCGCATTTCACGGGCCGCAACTGCAATAAGACCTTTTCATGGGAGGAACAAGGAGCGCCGTGTGCGCTCTGTTAGCATTGTGGGCCTCCGAGAGTACACTGTGGCATGCTGTGTTTTTGAAGTTGCAAAAAAAAACCTGCATTACAATCTATTGAACAGTTAATAACCTTAGTTAAAAAAGGAACTGCATTCGGGGATTTGAGTGTGTGTGTGTCCTCCAGTGGGCCGGATAATTATTGTCTTTACCAAGTGTTCAGGTGCCTCTGGAGTGCGTTGGATGGCTAAATGCCGGCAGTAAACAAATTAACTGGCTGACGTGGCTGCAGACTACCTCGCTACCCCTGCGCCTCGGTATGTGTGAGTGCTGCCGCTCCTCAGGGACACGGCAGTGGTTGTGAAAGGATCTTGGGACGCACGTCCGCTCGGCCATGCAGCACTTTCATCAGCTACAACACACTGGATAGATATTGTGCATGGTTTTGCATTTTCTTCTAACTTGTAATAATTTAAATGCTGTTCAGTTTTTCTAAAAATAATTGTGTGTCAAGCTATATCTGCAATATGTTTAATGAATAAGCAAAATAAACAGAGCTAAAAATGACTTTACTCAGTGTGACTAATAATGTATTAACTGGTGAAGACATATTAGCAGGATGAGGAAGTTTTCTCACGAGTTTTAAAATTTGAAGACATGTGTGATCATGCACTTAATATCCATTACTGTAATGAACGACTTTGTGTGTGTGTGTGTGTGTGTGCGTGTGTGTGTGTGTGTGTGTGTGTGTGTATATGTGTTTGTGTGTGCGCGCTTGTTGAGGAGCAGAGCTCGGTCTGTTGAGCTCCCTCTGCTGTCTCCTGTAGTACACACCATCACACTCATTCTCCTGCTGCTGTTAGATATGCACTGTAAACTATATACTGAAAAAAGAAGATATCATATCTTGTTGGATATTTGAGCGCCTTTTATATTAAATTCCTAGAAAACTGTTTAGTAGGAATGAGATGGATAGCAGAGGCTTGCACTTATGTCTTTGTTTCTCCTAGAAAATATACAAATATATTGTTGTTATTTTAAACGTCATCAAGCTCTTATTGGACCTCAACTGCAGTATTGTTTCCAATATTGTGTCTCCAAAGGAATTTTAAAGATCTAAGGCGAAGTTGATACTAACATGTACATCTGTTCTATTAAAGGATTACTTTCTCCCAAAATTAACATTTCTTTGTTATTTACTTACCCCCATGTCATCCGAGATGTCTATGTCTTCCTTTTTCGAGGAAACGAAAGTAACGTTTTTGAGGAAAAGATTTGAGGATTTTTCACCATATAATGCAAAATTCAAAGGGGGGGGACATTACATTGAAGGTCCAAAATACAGTCTCAATACTGCTTCAAATGGCTCTACACAATCTTAACTGACAAACAGTGGTCTTGCCTAGCGAAACGATCACTTATCTTATAAAAATCAAAAAATATATATATATACTTTTTGTACTACAAATGCTCGCCTTGAACCAGCTTTGCAAATAGTAAATTTCACATTTCATTTTTTTTTCTCAAATTCCTTTATTTCTCTTCAACTGAAGAAAGATATAAACATGTTGAATGATATGGGGGTGAAAAAATAATCAGAAAATGTTACTTTTAGGGGAAATAAAGTCAATTATATTTATTAGACTGTTGCAGTGTATTATCATTCAGCAACAAAGCACAAGCCTAAAAACACACGTTTTGTTATAATCAGATGTTCTACTATCACATCTGGCATGATTTCTTACACTTTTCCTTAAATTTCAGGAGAAAAACAACAGCTATCGAGGCTCCGATTAATGACGCAAACCGCGTGAAGCCCTTCAGAGCTGTCTGCAGCTAAAAGCGTCTGCGTCTCCCCCTGCCAGATGAAGACACATAGCCTTAACACTCTGATTCCAAAATCTGGCACTCAGGATAATCTCTAATCTGGAGATTTATTCCCCCATATCTGTAAATGGAGCGATCTCCGGGAATTAGGAAATAATAAAAACCCATTAATCTAAAAACGTGTCGTGAAGGTGCTTGGGAAGAAAAAATAGGAAATGATTTAAGCAAGGCAGCTTTTATGTTAGCACTGTACAGCACACCTATCGGAGGCTCTGGGATGCATTAGGCATCGATGCCCCAGCCAGGGATGGACAAAAAGGAGCCAAATGCATATCCAGGCAGACAGAAAGTGAGGAGGTTACCTGTGTGTTTGTCAACAAGAGCAAAACAAATATGATTTTTCGAAACTCGCTCTGAAATGCACTAGTCAGAGGCAATCCAATTTGTGTTCAATTAATGGGAAACATTCTAGAAAAGAAAACGTGCAACAAAAGCGCCCGCAACAGAAAGTACTTCTGCGTAGAATCAATAAACGCCTTTCCCCCCCTTTCCTACATAAATTTTGAACAAGACAGATCTGAATCTTGCATGATGAAGACATTATGTGTCATAATAATTAGGACCACAGACAAAAGAACAACTAATCAGCATGCAAATGTATGCAGGCCCCAGTGTTTCAAATGAGGCAGATTTTCTACCTTTTTTTCTTTCTCTCTTTCTTTTTTTCTCTCAATTCATCTTCATTGCTAATCATTTGAGGGCTGCCAAATGTTCACTGACACTAATGTATTACAGGTCAAGAGAGGCAGGTCTTCACCTATTACCCCCAAAACAATGTGCTTCCATCCTGTTCCCACTTCAGCTTTTGCAGCAATTACTGCCAGATGCAATCACGAGCCTTGAATAGGAGCAACTGGGGCTTGTTTGTGGCTTGGATTCATTAAAAAGGAGGACGAAGAAAGGAATAAATTACTTAATTGTAACAGGGAAAAAAATGCCAGCCAAGAGATGGGCAGTATATGGCCCACTGCGTGAATAGGAGGCTAGTGCACTCCTGGAATGGAATTGTGGGATAGCTAAGTATGGCCCATACACAAGATTTTGGGTGTCCTCCAAAACAGATGGCTCCACATACTATCCGCTCTTGTCTTTTGTCAGACGGCTGGCCGCTTTTGTTCGCCGAGGCTTTGATGCGAAGTTCACAAAGGAGACTTCTGGAGAAACGGAGACGAACGGAAGACTTTTCCGTGTTCCCATCGCGGGTGTTTGAATGTTAAAAACGATCTGAATTCGCGTTCTGCCTTACCGGGCAGGAGGCAGATGTGGTTTGCGTATTGCCTGAGAATGTAATGACAATGCGATTGTTGGATCTCAGCTGTAATTGGAAAGTTCATGGCCCTGCCCACTTAGGAGGGAGGGGTCAGGGTGGTGACACGAGACCCCGTCTCAACCATTCATGAGCCATGAGGTCACGTGTAGCCCAGCAGCTTGCCGGTCCCCCCGCTTAAAAAATGATACATAGTGGATTTGCATTTGTTGTTAGGTCAATAAAGAATACAGTTGATAAATGTGCATTTTGTATTCCAGTACAAAAGATCATGGAACATTTGCAAGATAGATGGGACTATGCGTTTTTAGGTTTAATATACATTTTAATAAATGAGGTAAAATGTGTTTTATAAATTGCATTAACAATAATTTACGTATGTTGTATTACTAAAAATGTAATCTTTATTACAACTGGTTTATTAATTTATGAATATGGCTTGAATTTAAAATGTAAATTGCTTGTGTTACCCGAAACTACAAAGGGTGTCTTAATATGGGGCAAGTTGTGCCAGTGAACTACTTGAAAAATGAAAATGTTCATCTTTTACTCATCCTCGTGTACATTCTTCTGCAGTACTAAAAAAAAAATGTTGAAGAGCACTGGTAACCAAACAACACTGGACCCCCTTTACTTTCATTGTTGGGTCACAAAACCACTTAGACATTTCTCAAAATATCTTTGTTTGTGTTCCACAAAGAAAATATCCTATATACTGTCGATTTTGAATGACGTGAGGGTGAATAAAGGATGACAGAATTATTGTTTTGGGGTGAAATAAATAACACCTAAATGTTTTTTTAAACAAGAAAAGTACTTTTGCAAGAAAAGATTCAAGTATATTCTCTATATAATATCACTTCTAAAAAGAACACATGCAAATGAAGACCTGAATAGACTAAGACTCTCTTGCAAAGTACATGATAAGCTTATATCAAATAAGTCCTTCACAGCTATGAGCGAATAATGTCTTGGATTTGTAGATGATACCTTGGAGTATGAATGCTGTGTGAGGGATAATCAATTCAATCTATTAAGATCTCCGTCTGAAAATGAAAGCGCATAAACAGCACTCGAATCCGGTAATGATGGGCGAGGATGTGAGAAAGCTCTTGGAAAGGGAATAATGGGTATAACAACAGAGTGCTCCACACAAGAAAGGAAATGAGGGGGTATTATAAAATCAACAGAGAGCAGCTCGCTAAGATGGGCGGCCCTGTGTACACAAAGTACCTGCATTCGTGAAGTATGCTAGCATCTACAGTACTTGTCCGCTCATTGGTGCCAGTTTTTCTATTTTTCTCTGTCTCTCTTACCCGACTCATTTTCTCCACTACGTCTCCCTCCACCTCCTTGAACGACCCCACCCACCACCACCATCACCCCTGCCCCCACCCCCAATCCCCAGAACCACTTGTCTGCCACTCCTGGTAAACAGAGAACGGGCACTTAGATAAGCAAATGATGGGGATGCTGTAGAATGGGGCTGTCTTATGGGGGAAGCTTTCAGAGCTTTCTGTCTGAGGAGGGAGGGGAGGTTCAAACAATGAGGGATGATGTGGAGGGGGGGCGAAAAGAAGGACCAGCACGGAGGGCCGAGCTTGGGAAGATGCTCTTGGCCCGGATCCTTAATGGTTCCTCCTATAGTGGCAGTCGTTGAAGGGCTTCCATCACTCATTTACATTTGAGAGCGACGTCATTCGCACCTTTGGGTCTTTGTGCTGTACCGCATTGTGAGAGTGCCGGACACCGTAGCCGTTACAACTCTGAAAGCTTTCAGGACCACGTTTACAATGCCGCTGAAGTTGTCTCAATGGCATGGAGTGCTTCAGAAGGACGTCGTTGTAAATATAGAAACAGATTTCTTTTAAGGTGCGAATAATTTGTGGCTATAACAGGGAGCTTCCAGTGCTAAGTTTTGTTCTGAGACACGTGAAACATCTTTCCCAAAGGGACCATTAAAACTGGAAAAGCAAAAATACTGGATCGTATCAATAAGACGAAGAACAAAGGGACAAAAATCTTGGAGCCTCCTTATCTTGGCAAGGACTCTGCTTTAGATCAGACAAAGGAACCAAGACTATCCAGACCTAAATGTGCTTTGAATACAACCTAGCTATCCTCACAAACAATGCATGGTTTTCTTGGCACAGTGGTACACAGGCTTGGGTCAATGTAGACGTGACAGTGGCGAATCACACCTGACAGTCAAGAGCAGATATGCCCTCTGAGACCAATTATTTTCTAGCTGTAAGTAATTTTCAAGCGAAGGGGCCACCGTGTATATGGAAAGCTGAAGAATGATGTGTTGCCTTTCGCTAACTTTGCGAGGGAAGTCTGGAGGGGTTTGACAAAAGTTATACCTTGTTGTGCGGTCTTAAATCATGCAGGAGTCATCACTTGAACTTGGGTAGGGAGGGGGGTGCTGACCTTCTGGAGCTGCGTGGAGCCTCAGGCAGGGTCTTAGGGACACTGTCCACAACATCAAGATGTTCAATGCTCTCCGATATATTCCATTATCAAGGAGCAGTGTGCTTTGATATATGACAGAGGACTAATACAACAATCATTATTGCAAATGTGAACTAGGTAGGATGAAAAATAAATAACAGATTGAATCCGCCTGGACTGTTAGACCGCCTAAGGCCTTGTGGCTCTTTTTGTCAAATTTTATTTTTGGCCTGTAATATTAATAAAACACACAGAGAGAAGGTTCAGAAAGAAAATCTGCTCAATAAATCTTTTAATACTGCTGAATATATAAAGAACTGGTCCTTTATTTATTAAGCCACTTGTTTTATCATTTATACTGACTGCGGAGGTCTTGATTTTGTTCCGTCTAACTATTGGAGTTTCTGTCTGCCCAGTTTAGCATTATTTAGGTACTACAGCGAGGATAAATTATGCCGCAGCTACACTCTTTGTCTTGACAAAGTCCTTTTCTGCTTACTTAAAAAAATGATCCTACTTATAGAGTAGAATTTCAATGGAAGGCATTCTGAGCAAGACTTTAACTCTCTCGTGCACAAATCACAAGGGCACCGCTTTTAAATTTAATGTTTTTCCTTTTAAATATTTTCCATTTTTTTCTGCCCCCGGTTTTCATCAATTATGCGCAATTATATCACCCTACCCTGCGAGTTGCTGAACATCGCTTTCCAATTTACAGTTGAATGGAAGGGGAAACAACAGGAGCAGCAGAAAGCTTGGTTTCCGGAGTCGCACTTGCGACGCAAGGAGCTTTTGTGATGGCCATCTTTTGAATTCGCCATTGAGGTATTTAATTAATTTAGAACCTCACATTAAATGCCAAGAAAAAGAAAGAGCGCAAATAATACAGTTTCCTAACATTGCCAGACAAAAGACTCAAAGTAACGTCTGTATATTTGACCTGAAAAGTTTTATCTACTTTTATCAAGCCTCCTCCAGATGCCTTTACAGGTGGAACTTACGGACAAAAAATGCACTACTTATTAAGAGCACATAATAGCAATCAATAATGAAATCAACATAATAAAACAAATTTATATTCATTTGTATAGAGATGCCATGTCTTTTTTGGGTATCGTAGGGTGATGTGCGGCTAAAAAATGCTCAGGTTTTACGATTTCACAGCCGCCACGTGCTCTGAAAAGCAAATTGTTTGCATTTTTGTATGTGCTGCAGGAGTTATTTTTGATCATCATTATGTAATATTGTATAACTGGGTTTTCAACAGGTGAATCCAAGCCGGCCGTTTAGACCTGCTGATCATGTTGTCATAATCCAGGATTTCACACCTTCATTAGTGACTATAGCAGTCAATGCAGGACGGATCAGTTAGAGTTAAGCACTGCTAGGACCCTCCCACTCGATACATGCACACACACAGAGCTTATATCTACAACGCCTCTCACTCTACAAGAAACCAATGATAATATAAAAGAGCAACATAAAGTTTGACCATACCATCCGTCAGTCATAATATAAAAAATCATTTTTACAATGCAAGTATTCATTAATTATTGTAAGAATGTTTTGACCATCTAGGTGCACATTATCTTTTGTAATAAAGTAATTATTTTGAACCTCTCTCAGTAGCTCACTAGAAGATATTGGAAGCGTCATGCACATTGAAACAGATTCTTGAGAACGTGTTCATGCCTAAAACACTTAAAATTCTTAAATACTATAAACTGTCTAAAATACTAAATCACTCACTGTCTGCTCCCCATTTTTAAATTGATCTACTTTGTTAATATGTTTTTGTCTTATCTTGTCTGGGCACCAAGTTGGTAGGAAATGTACATGAGAACTTTTATTTTATGTAATAATAATGTGATTCTTTATTTGGCACTTGTTTTCTAAATCTTCATTGTCCTCAGCTGTAAATAACTAGAGAGTTAAAGGGTTCTCTGCTGTGTGGTATTTCACAAGAGAAGTTAAGTTATTGTGAGAGAATAAACACGAAAATCAATAGCAACAAACCAGGCACTTACGAGCTGTCTGGACGAGATGTTTTTCTGATTCATGGACGTGGAGTGTCCCTACGCTTCATAACTGCATTTCGCCGAAGGGGGCAATAGTGTTTATTGATTTTCTGCCTTGGCTGAAGCACGATCCAAACATGAGGAGACTGACCTCAGGTTGTTTTGTGAATGAAAAGGCAGTAAACAGCAGTTCCAAGGGAGACATACAGACACTGCTGTGTCAAATCATGAGCAAGCATCCCTTCATCTTTAGTGTCATGTTGAACGAGAAAATACTATGCCGTTACTGTACATAACTTCATAGGTTATGATTTCAATATTTCTTCAATCTAGAGGTTATTGCTAACAGCTTGCTCTGTCTATTAGAGACATATAAATGGACAATAATATGCCTCGCTCTGACAATTTGATCTTGATCGAGAAATATTTCATGTTGTGCATGTTGATGTTGAAATCTCTGACTTTGGACTGCAAACTTTGATGTTGTAATCTTTTCTGAAACTCTGGAGATATAACTAGGGCTTATATCAGAAGAGAAAAATGTAGGCTACACATGAATTTTTCTTTTCCTATAAACAGTATGAGGCAGTTTAAATTAAGTTTTTTTATTTTATTTTGTCAAGTCAAATGTCTTTGGTGAAATTTAATTTCATTACAGGCAGGCACGGATATGCTGTGAATATATCAATATCACCATGAGTGATTATTTAACCCAAACAAAAGGGACCTGTTTTTATTGACAGCAGGCTTTTCTCTCTGTTGGCAAAATATTGACTGTGATCTTTATTAAAGCAACACACATATTAATGAAAAAATAAAACATGACCATGGAATACAAAACCAAGTTCTCCTGTTCTTTTTATAAGCCTCTATTATATCTGTAACAGAGCCTTTGTATTTCATAATGAGAGCTCCTTTTACCCGCCAGGGAGAAATACGTCCCAATTTGCCGTCCCGCCAGACGAGATTACACGAATAATTGTTCTTTAGGTAGCACTCAACGTCAGGAATAAAACGCACATATGTTTCCAAGTGTGAATGTTGACATTTGCATGGCGAGGAGCCACTCAGGGTCATTGTTTGGTAACAATATTTGAGTATGTCCTCAGGGGTTTTTCTCTTTTGTGCCGAACCATTTTCCACGAAGGCCATTTGGCCACATAATGACACCTCCAATGCACTTTCTCCCTCTAATAACTTTTTTTCACACTTGAAGTCTCAACTACACCCCTTTTGTGCCTGAGAGCCTGTTAATTTTTTGTGATAAAAAGCAAGTAAGGTTCACTAATGCCGAGAAAAGTGGCATTTACTGTATTAGCACCCCTCGCCGAATACGAGCCTAGTTTTGATATTAACACCACGAGGTGTCAATCACCCCATTAAATGAACTAATTCACAACAGCCGAGTTTCGTCACGTGTCTTGTGACTAATATGCGATTAAAGACTTGGTTATAGCCTTCATTGCATTACCATAAAATATTCAATAGTCCTTGCATTGAGTTAAATACAAAGTTTGTTATTGTGCTATAAGGAATCATCAACCTTTTGATGTATCTAAACAGTGGTCGATAAATATTAGATGTGATCACCTTCGAATGTTTTTGTACTTCTTATTGTCCTCTTTGTTCTGTAAATTTTTCATGTTTCATTGAATTCTGTACATACTACAACCCCTCCTTCTAAAATGACAGGTGGCACAGGGTTGTAACTGTTCTCTACAATGACCATACAATGACTGAACTATCTCTCTAATAGCTGGTAAGAGCATCTCTGCTCTCCGAATCCAGATGCCCTGAGCTCAATGGCAGAAATATCCAGATTGCAAATGCACTTGTGATTCAACACATTTAAAAAATATGCAGTAAAATACATATCCTTATAATTCTGCTTATAAACCTTTGATCATTTCTCTCTACAAATAACTCAACTTCTTTAATTTCTATTTACTTTTATAGCTGTACAATAAAATACATACGAATTGTAATATATTGATTTAATTTACCACTTAAAGTTAAACAAATGCAGATCAATGATGCAATACACATTCTTGGTAGGTGGCTGTAAGAAACAAGTTACAAAATAGAATCTATAAGAGCTAAACAGCTGAAGAAAAGTACCAAAGCTCTTTGCATTCATATGCTGTTTTTGAAAGCTGTCACAGAGCATCAACAGGAGGGAATTGAAGAGAATAGAGCAAATAGTCAGACAAAGTGAACAATGGCAGCAATGAGGGCTCTTCAGAAATATGGCGAGGAAGAGTTGGCCGCAGTGGCGTGCGTGAGTGGACAGATGTGCTCTAATGTGTTTTGGCTGGAGATCAACCGCATGGCTACACCCAGAGAGGAGCTAAAACAAAGATAAAGATGTGGTAATTCTTCTGCAAGCATCATTCAGAGACACTAATAACTCCTGCTACAACAGGGTTATGAGAATATTTTGGACTTAAAAGCGCCACATGTGTTAGCGGCATATTGTACGAGTGACTGGAGATTTGGAGATTTTGACATACATGTCACATTATATTTTTGAAGTGAGTGCGTTTGTCTGCATGTGTATTTGGACATCACCGTGTGTGATCATACCAAAAGTATGTATATATTTTTATTTTGTTTTTTACTTGCTTAACTTTTCCCTTGCACTAACGCATCAACTCTTCAACTCTCCGAAACAACAACTACCACAATTGTGACAAAAGAACACAATTATTACAATTACAGTGTCTCTTTCATTAGCTCCAGTGTATTCCAGTGTAATTGATGTTGTAGCTGACACACCAGACATGAATATACTCTGCTTTCTTTTGTTTGGGAGTGGGGGTCTGATTTGCATTCTGCGTGCATTTCGGGTGATGAAGACTTCAGTCTATTAGTCCATTAGAGAGAGAGAGAGAAACAGAGAGTAAGAGAGGTTGAGAGAAAGTAAGACTGAGAGAGAGAAGCTCCACAATCTGCAACTCGCCGCTTGTTTGAGACTCTGACCCCCTTTAGAAATGCCACTTTGCTTCACACATTAGCTGCTTACAAAGAAAGAAAGCTAATGTATCATCTAATTGGGTGAGCCACTGCATCTGATTCCTCTCAATCAGAGTATTAGTTCGGTAATTACCCATCTGCCTCGGGTGGAAAATGGCAAGGCGAACACCAAGCTAATAACATGCTCAAGGGCTCTCCAGAGCCGACAAGATGAGGCTGATGTTGTGCGATGCAGTCTCAAACTATTTCAGCACCAGGGTGAAAACATTACCTAGACCCAGTTTGCCAACTTTCGCAAATTGAGTTTATTCAATTATTTACTTAAACACAGATTGTTCCATTTCCTGTACTTTTTTCCTTTTCTGTCATATATTCTCACTGCTGTAAACCACGTCCACGGTAATAAGTGGAAAAAAGCAAGGTTTATGAAGTGCTTTTAGGATGGAAGAGATGGAATTATCAATTTTTTCATAATTTGGCACATTGTTTTAGCATTAGCCCCCTCTTTCTGTGATGCCAAAAAGTAGTTAGCATTTTCTTTTCTAAATATATCATTTTCTAAATGTTTTTCAAAGAAGTTTAAAGAACTCTATTTCCAGCACAGGACTAATTCGACTTAATAACTTGGTGAATTTGTAAAGTGTACATTTTTTTCTCATGTTAATAAATCATACTTGCTGTCAACTTTACCTTAAGTGTTTCTCATAAACTTGCTTAGAAATTGAAAAAAGATACAAAATAAGGGTTGTGCAATGATTAATCGCGATCAATCATATCCAGAATAAAAGTTTGTGTTTACAAAACATTTGTCTGCCTACTGTTCGTATTCATTTTGTATTAACAAAGACATCTGTGTACATATGTACATATACTAAACATTTATAATCAATAAATGTTTATTATAATACATTATTTAAATTATATATAAATATAAATAAATTAATTAATGTACATATTTCCTAAATGTATACATCTGTATGTTAACACCTATGCGTTTATAAATGCAAAATTATTATGCACAGTACACAGAGATATATTATGTTAACACAAATTTTTATTCTGGATTATTCAGGAATAATCGTCTAACAGCCCTTTTTGTTTGAATACAGATTATGACAATGGTTTAAGCATTTAGCACAGAGTTAAAAAAATGACATAGATATCTTATTTGTGATATTTCTTTTTTGGGGGTAACATATGAGATTAATAATTTGTAAATTGTATGATTTGTATGTCGCTTTGGATAAAAGCATCTGCTAAACGAATGAATGTTAATGTTAATAAACCAATAATAGACGGAATCACAGAAGTCAAATCTGCCACCATAATTTAATAACAACTATTTTATTGAATTACATATTGGTCTGTTCCACACATAAAGCTATTGCATGATTGCAGAGGGGAGTTGGTATACATACATACGCTAAAGTCTTTATGGACAGCTCCCTATTCATTTTCTTTGCATGGAAAAAGAGCAACAACAAATTCTCCTTTTGTCTTCCACAGAATAAAGAAAGTCATACATATTTAAATGACATTGATATTGTCCTGTTTGGCTGAACTACTGCATTACTTGAAGCATTATAAATTACCACTCACTTATCTGAGGCAAGTGCTAAATGAGGCTAATTTGTTACTGTACATGCAGAATGAAACAAACAGCTTTGATTTACAAGTTGAGCTAACCTGTGGAAAACATGCACAAACAAACACCCCCAGCACACCCGTAAATCCCACTGGTCATCATAAATGTGACAGTGATGTAAACCAAAATTAGTCTCAGTATTAATTATTTTCAATTAAGCACTTGACAAATGTGCAATTAATCTAATAATAGATTATATCACCACAAATGAATTTCCCTTCATCATGGTGATCTCTACTTTGATGGCACTGGAACAGGCAATATTCTTGCATAATATCATAGGGGCAATTCATAAGTGTTTATTCTATGAATGTATCCATCATAATGGTGTCTTTTAAAAGGCTTGATGAGGGAACCACAAAATCCACTCATAGATAAATTGCAGTCCAACTTGGACAGCACGCCATCGCAGATCAATATCCACAAATTGCTCAAACAAAGGCCAATAACAAGACCTTTTGGTTACCTTAAAGTATGCCTATGTCTTTCTGTTCTATTTGCCCATAATTAACAACAGTGAATTTCAAACGATTAGATCACTCAGATGCAATCTCTTATCGAGGGACACACAATGTCATTTAGTTGTCAATGAAGATATTATCTATTTTCCTCCCTCTCCAAAACAAGTATAGATTTTCTTAAGAATGTCCATGTGAGAGTGAAGTGAAGGAGAAGAGAGGCTGAGGTGAGATGGATGATTTGAATTTGGTCTCACAACACTGTTTATTAGGTGATGAAGGTGTGTTAAGATAGGATACGTACAGCAGTCCAGTCAATGGAACCGGCTCAAAATAAGCAAAACTCTGCACAAAACGCTTACTGTATTTGTTGTTAATGATACAGAAACTACTACAACACCGTTTACGTGACCCTGTTCAAGCCTACTCAGCAGTTTTGTCATTGCGTAAGCACGTCAGCAATATGTTCTATAACATCGCATACATGTTTACACGCTCAAGCATATGTTTAAAACAACCATTCCCTGTGATGCCAATTTTGAAACTTTAGTTAGAGTGTAATGTTGCTGTTAGAGCATAAACAATATCCGCAAAATGATAAAGGTCAAAGTTCAGGGACAAAAGCAAGATATTGTCTTCGACAGAATTCGCTTATCAAGGACTATACAGAGAACGGCTGGAATTGGACTACAGCCCTCTACTTCCCGGGCACATGATGTCACTATTCCGAGTAAAACCTCTGCCCAAAGTAATAGGCAAAAAATGGGTGAGGCCTTGCTTAGACAAGAGGAAGAGCCATTGGAGTAGGGTTTGGTTATCAGAGATTGTAAACAATTTGACTGATTAATTACTTTAACTTTCATTACAATCCTACAGCTGGTAATAAGAATTCGGCTACACAGATTCTAAGAAAACCAACAGTCAAATAACATCTTCCATGACTTTAACATCGGCTGTGAAACTGTTCTGTGAAATACACTAATATTGTGTGTGTGTGTACTAGTTTGCTATATTTGTGAGGACCAAATGTCCTCAGTACCACAGTGAAATACGTGTGAACCCACATTTTACTGGTCCTCACTAAATAAAAAAGGCTCATAATTCGCTCAAATAGTGTTTTCTTTAAATGTAACAGATGGAACTTTTGTGTATGATTATTAGATTAAGGGTTAGGGATAGAGGTTAGAATAAATCATAAGCCTGATATAAAATCAATGGAACTCTCTGTAATGTCCTCACTAGTATACTCAAACAAACCTGTGTGTGCACATACCTCTTACACACTTCTAAGAAACGTCCTTTGAAATCGTGCTTGCAAATGTCTCCTAGTCAATCTGCTTGTTTTATTATCCAGTTTAGGTCCAACATAAAATGTAAAAAATAACGCTTCTGTTTTTAGTGTTAATTAATATAACTGGGCTGACCCAATCGGTCCAGCGTCACTTCCCTCACAATAGTAGGGGGAAAAATTGCGCTCTCCATCAAAAATTGCAGTTTGCACATGCACTAGCGCCCCCCTTTACACTTTGATCAATGCACATGTGTTTAAGTGATGAAGTGAAGATGACTCCATTGGCCCACTACCATTTCTGTCGACGTGGGGGGGGTATGGGTGGGTGCATGGTTGGTCTGTTGACGGGGGGATGCATGGTTGGTCTGTTGACAGGGGAGGCATGGTTAAGTCTGTCCACCTTTGGATGCATACGTGTCTTCTGCATTGGAGTTGCATGCATTCGCATCCTTAGCAGCACGCCGGGAAAACTCCAGGAACGCCAGATTTCCAGTCCTAAAATTTAGAAACATGAACATGCACTGTTAAACACCCCCCCCCCAAAAAGCTTAAAAAACAGCAAAAGAGTGGCTCCTTTAAATGACAAATATAGGAAGTTTTGCATATTAAGTATTCAATAGACACAACGATAATCTAACATGGATATGTTCATTGATTCTAGACAATATAAGTAAGTTAAATGAGTTTTAAAACTCACCTCGTGTTCCTGGTACACGCATGTCCTGGATCAGCAGCTGCTAGCCTATTTTAAGACTCCTCTATAAAACTAGGTAAACTTTTCGTGTTGCAAACAATTTATATGATTATGTTTTGTGGCGACCGAAAGAACGACTTTTAGATTATGCCTGTGTTCGTTCGTTTTCAACAGGTGCTTTAAATTGGGTTCACCCGGCCTAGTTACTCGCAAGAGCCGACTGACTGTGTGAGTCCAAACCGTATTTTCGTTTCGAGGCTGTGTTGATTAAGAATGATAGTTCTAATACACAAACTAATAAATATGTATTCATTGAAAACGTGTGTGTCAATTAGCAATAAAGATTTCATTGAGAATAATTTCACAACATACAAAGCTATGACAAAATTCGATTATGTGAACCGCCTCGACCGGTTCCTTGCAAATCGGTTCATAAGAACGATTCTTTAAAGAGTCGGACATCGCGCTTTTTCGGCTGTTCACAGTGAGCTCAGCTTCCGGCTTGGCGTATTGCTTGAAGATTCAATAAGAATATAGTCTTAAACCATTGTTATCTCTTAAAAATAAAAATTCAGAAAATATGCTCACCTTTGGGCTAAGTAAAAGCGAAACAGGACACATTATTTATGACATGTCATTTCAAAATACAGGTTTTTTTCCTCAACATGTTCTGTTGTATGTCCCTCGTCGAAATGAATAAATTGCTATTGCTGCCACCTTATTATGATAAAACAGTCCAAAAATATAAAATGTTATAAATTTATGTTATCATTTTATAATCATGTGGAAATAAACAAACCTCCCATGCATTGCTGCAGGGTTTTTAACAGGCTGTGTCTTTCACAATTATATTAACAAATTTTTAAGGTCAAAACTAATATGTATACTAGCACAAGTGAGTGTGCTTATCGTGCTGTGCACTATAGGCTACAGCTTCCGTCCTGTGAGTGAGTGCTCAGTGCTTACTCAACCTATGGGGGTGTACAGTCTC
Organism: Triplophysa tibetana; assembly: GCA_008369825.1. Classification (NCBI taxonomy): domain Eukaryota; kingdom Metazoa; phylum Chordata; class Actinopteri; order Cypriniformes; family Nemacheilidae; genus Triplophysa; species Triplophysa tibetana. The sequence goes on along the minus strand of CM017907.1, from coordinate 11,822,973 downwards.
TGGCACCATTATCTGTTAAAATACATGATAAAAATTACAGTAAGAGGTTACTAAGGCCCTGGATAGACAGATAATCTGTGCTTGGACGGCATCTTCAGATAACATTTATCAGATTTATCAATATCTATTTAGCATACTTACTGTAATGCTCTAAGACCTCCTGTAGCTCATGTCAATCTGTTGACTGATTTGTGGGTGGGAAAGAAGGTAGCAGTTCTGGATTAGACAAATCTGAGTTAATCTGATGAAGCTCAAAAGCTTGAGATGTCTAGAGTATGATCTTGTTATTAATTCATTATTTTATGGAGGTTTGCACCGTAATTAAAGCGGCAGAGACTCAATAGAAAGCACAAATATTGAGGATTGATAAATTGCATATAGCATCGAATGGTTCTGTTTTACTGCACTTTAATAGAGCACATGATTTAACATCTATAGTTCTTGTTGATGACAGTTGTTTGGACCCGATCATTGTCCTTGTTTACTGTGTACATGAATGCAAGGTTACATTTTGTGGCTTTAGGTTATTATCTCAAAAATAACCATATGGATTAAAAAAAAACTGAAATGATTATATAAAAGTTCTTGGACTGGTATAATGAAAACATCAGTTCGAAGAACATTTAGAAGCTTTAAAACTTAAAAGTCGGCTAAAAACACACCCTTTTCGTCAACATCTGACCCATCAGTCTTCTACTTTTTTTCTACTTTCTTACCCCCCCCCAAAAAATGCACCTATGCATTATTGTTCTTTTGTTGCACAAATTGCTTCTATTGTTTTCCTCTACTTTGTATGTTGCTTTGGATAAAAGTGTCTGCTAAATGATTCAATGTAAATGTTAAACAAAAGGCCAAAACAAAGAAAAGTCAACGGGCATGTTTGTGTTTTGTAATAGCCTTAAAACAACCAAAGACAATATATTTAGAAGGAAACAACATGTAATTCCTTCAAAGGAAATAGCAATGTAAAATGTGAGAATGCTTATGTGATTACAGTTTGGATTAGTAAATGACACTTTATTCACATAAGGATCTCATCCAAAGCCCTCGAGCAATGCTTTCGGTTGCTTAAGATTTTCTAGCTAAAAGCCTTTTTGAGATGGTTTATAATGAGACTTTTATGGCATTAGGGGATTGCTAAGGACAGATAATTACTTGCAGAAAGCATTTGAATGGAAGAGAGCATCTTGATGGAGGCTAAAAGATCCTCCTTAGCGTGTCTTCGAGATGCTTTTTGAAGAAGCCATTGTAATTTGTTCAAATTGTCCCTGGTGACTTGGGGTTGAGCAAAGGCAAAGGTCTTAGGATGGAGAGAGAAGGGTAATAATTATCGTAAAAGGCCTCTTCATGAACGTAAGAAGTGCTCTGGTTGGGTTGATCTGACTCCTGTTATATTCATATCTGCAGTCTTTATCCTTTGCAGTCCAACAACCCCCAACCTGCATAAAGGTTGGGGGTTGTTGGACTGCAAAGGATAAAGACTGTGACCCAGAGACAATTGGATTTGCTGTGTCACTCTGTAGCAGTGGTTTATGTTCATTGATGCAAAACCAACCAATTAGGCCATTTAAAGTAAAAGAGGCATTACTTAATTTGCATGAGATGCAAAATACAGTACATATCGTTTTGCCCATTCTAGGTACTACTGTGGTTAAGGCTACATTTGAAGGAAAAATGGCCCAAAAAATATTAAGACACAAGAGCCATTTTTAACATGCATAAATGTCAAGCATAAGTTAGCAAAATTAGTGTATGCTACTTATGAAGTTCTCATAACTTGCCATTTTTGCAATTACAGTTTTTGCGGATGTATGCTGTCAGTTCCTCTTAAGTTGACACAGGTGTCCTTGTAAAGTAACCACAGGCTCATTCATCATTCTGACTATGGATGTCCCACTAAGATAGAAAACAACATTTGGATCTTGTTGTCAAACATGTTAAAAATCAAGAAGAATCTATCACACAGCAAAGTGTGTTACAAGTTACGGTAAACACAAAGTAAGGTAAACACAACAAATTTGTTATTTAATAACATTTTAATAAATCTGTTTTTAGTATTTTGGATTTGTTTAAGCTAAAGAACCAATAACTTCCTACAGAACTCAACAAGAGTGACAATGTAAAGGGATATTTCGGTCAAAAAAAATCTGTCATCATTTACTCACCCTCAAGTTGTTCCAAACCGGTATACATTTCAATTTTCTGCTTAACGCAAAGAACGATATTTGGAAGAATGTTTGCAACCGACACCTTTGGGGCCCTATTGACCACCATAGTTGAAAGCTATGGTAGTCAATAGAACTATTTGGTTTACCTACATCACTCAAAATATATACTTGTGGTCAACATAACAAAATTTAAATACTGATTTGGAACATCTTGATGAATAAGTGATGACAGAATTTCATGAATTTTAACTTCATATAGTAACGGGCTAACAGACTACTGAATACCGGCATTATACAAATAGTAAACTAGTATAAGGTGTTGCGTTTACAATACTTAAACGTTGTTAATGTCCTCTCTTATTTGTCATTTTCTCACATCAGTGTTCATTTTTGGTATATCCACACATTTAGTAACACTTAAGCCAGGTTTCACAGAGATGGCTTAAGGCTAGTCCCAGGCTAAAATAAATGTGTGACTTTGTTAACAACTTGCCCAGAAATATATAATTTATTATGTGTAATATAATATATACATTGTGTCACGGTTAGACAAGGGGAGAACCCAAATGCAGACAGACGGATGGTTTAGGGGTTAACATATTTATTGTCACACAGAACACTACAAAACAGGCAAAACAAAACCCACAATGGGGAAAACAAGACTGGATAATATTACACTCAAAACAAGGACACTGACTAACTAGACTAGAAAATAAACACTGGATACAAACACTAAACTAACACTTACTTGAAAACAGGAACAAGGAACAAGGTCTAAGGATAACATTCAGGAACAGCAAGTCTCATATATGACACAACCAAGGGAGAACATACAGGTATATCCACAATCAAGGTATCACATACAATGAACGTGCACAAGACAATGAAACATGAGGACTCTTTATAGGGAGACAGACAAAGGATAATTAACAAGTAACAGGTGCTGGGGATTAAGCACTCAGGGAAAGCTGACGAGGAACGAGAGGGGCGGGGCCATAGACATGACACGAGAAGGCGCATGACAGCCAACATCAAAGCCTTGCCATGTCCTTCTCACACAAAACACGTGATACTATCATGGTTCTATACCAAGGCTGGAAAAGCCTGAACAGAAATGGGAGAACCATGACAGTACCCCCCCCTCAAAAGGACGCCTCCCGGCGTCCATTTAAGGGAAGACCAAGTAACAAGACACAACAGACTGGGACACAGACAAGAACCATACAGACAAGGCAAACATGACAAGGGGCATACAAGACATTACAATCCATGGGTTGGGGTGAGACAATAAAAATAACAAACAAGGGAGAGGGGACAGAGCTTGGTGCTGGACAGAGCTTGGTGCCGGTCGGAAGGCCGGCTGAACAGGGCAGGGTGCCGGCTGCTGGGCCGGTCGGAAGGCCGGCTGCTGGGCCGGGCTGGGTGCGGCTGCTGGGCCGGGCTGGGTGCCGGAAAGTACATGGTCTGGACGGCCGACAGGAAGGCCGGCCGGACATGGCTTGACGCCGGACTGGATTCTGGCTGGAAAACTGGCGGCTGGTCAGCGCTCTCTGACGAAGGCTGGGCAGCGCTTTCTGATGCCGGCTCCTGGACCGGGCTTGGTTCCGGCTCCTGGACCATCACCTCCCCACTGCGCCCCCCCAAAAAACATTTTGGGTTTGACACCACCGGACTCGGGACCACCGGACCAGAAACCAGCTCCCTCTTTGGCTTCTTTGACCGACCCACCGAACGTGGGGTCAGCTGCGGAGAAGAAATGGGAAGACTGACCAGTTCTAACCCGGAGGAATCGGACGGGGAGTCCCACGACTCCCTCCTTCCTCGTCTGCCGAGCAGGTTCGCCGTAGGAGAGGCAGCTGTGGACGGAACGGAGCGTGTGGAGAGGCCCAGAATCCCGAGCTGTAGGGGCCCATCCTCTGGGATAGAGGCCAGACCCGTGGAGACATCTGCTGGGGAGGATAACTTGGACCACTCACGATCCAATAGAAGTTCGAGCTGGTCCACGAATCCCAGAGGTTTCAACCGCCGCATCTCAGCGAGTCCTAAGGGTTCGTCAAGGCAGCTGTTAAAAATAACCTTGAGCTCGGTCTGATTGAACCCAGAGGTGCGGGCTGTCGCCAGAAAGTCCATGGCGAACTCTATAAGGGGAGTCCCCTTCTGTTTAAGACCGAGCAAAACGTGGGCATGGTGGCTTCGGAACGCCACGCTCGACTCGGTTGGGTTGCTGACTGTTGGGTTCTTTGTGGCGCGTTCATTCTGTCACGGTTAGACAAGGGGAGAACCCAAATGCAGACAGACGGATGGTTGAGGGGTTAACATTTATTGTCACACAGAACACTACAAAACAGGCAAAACAAAACCCACAATGGGGAAAACAAGACTGGATAATATTAAACTCAAAACAAGGACACTGACTAACTAGACTAGAAAATAAACACTGGATACAAACACTAAACTAACACTTACTTGAAAAGAGGAACAAAGAACAATGTCTAAGGATAACATTCTGGAACAGTAAATCTCATATGACACAACCAAGGGAGAACATACAGGTATATCCACAATCAAGGTATCACATACAATGAACGTGCACAAGACAATGAAACATGAGGACTCTTTATAGGGAGACAGACAAAGGATAATTAACAAGTAACAGGTGCTGGGGATTAAGCACTCAGGGAAAGCTGACGAGGAACGAGAGGGGCGGGGCCATAGACGAGACACGAGAAGGCGCATGACAGCCAACATCAAAGCCTTGCCATGTCCTTCTCACACAAAACACGTGATACTATCATGGTTCTACCCCAAGGCTGGAAAAGCCTGAACAGAAATGGAAGAACCATGACACATTTTGCACATTGTGTACATTGTGTACGTTTGCTGTTTTGCATTATTATTATGTATATTACGTTTCATTTGTTGTCTTAATTCAACAAAGGCATAGTCCTGGCTTAAGCTAAGCCATGTCTTTGAAACCGGGCCTGGAGGAACTGTATCACTATCAGTTATGCCAATTCTGCTCCACGATGAATCTTCATGTTTCGTTCCTTTCTTGCAACACCTGCATGTCATTTTCAAGTGAACCCTAAGATTTTGATTAAGGTGCATTTGAATACGGTTGGAACAAATTTCTGCAGGTTCATCTCAGGAATAGGATTGACAAACTTGTAACATCTCCTGGTTCCTTTTTAAATACTTTCTGTTATATTCCGTTTGTTGAAAAATGAAGTAGAAAATAAATTCTTAATGTTAGTAAACTGTATCTTAAAATACTATTGTCATTATGAATATTTTTACATGGAGCCACTACGGCAAATAAAAATAGACAAATCTTAGATAAGTTATTAGTTCCATTAAATGTCTTGTCCTCCTGGCTTGCTCACAATGTTGCACTGCTTTAATGCCACTATAAAAATGATTTATGAGGAAATGGAGATAATTAGAAGTGAATTGAGGTGACTGGAGCTCTTATAGGGCATCTGGTTATTATGCTGGGAAAGAAATGAGTTTGTTAATTTGTAAAGGACAAGAGTAATTAGGGTGCAGGGATTGACTCAGTTGCATAACTAAAGTTAATGGGGGAGGGACCAGGTAAAAGCACAATCTCACGCCTCGGTCCTTGGCAGTGTAGATCAGAGCTGATATGGCACGACTGAGCAGAAGCTAAGTTGCTTGTGAATACTAAGGCATGTTAAAGAATGTGACCCCCAACCCAATTCTTCACTTGTATGTCAAAATAAAGGTGTGGGCCTGCAGCTTAATTAATGGAGCATTGTGTTTGCTGTTAAAAGTTGTGGGTTCAATTCTCTGGAATGCACTGTAAGTCACTTTGGATAAAAGCATTTGCCCACTGCACAAATGTAAATGTTAAGGCTGTTAACCAAATAAATGGCTGCAGATTTTCGCCCATATTTAGATGGCTTGTTATGAGTATATGCAAAGGCATTTTTATGTGCTTTTGATCTTACTGATATCAATTAATACAAAATATGTGAAGTATGTAGTCATGTTTTATAATATCACAGTTCAGCTCTGATCCAGCATTGAACTTAACAGGCGGAAAGTAAAAGGTCTTTCTTAAAAGCGCTGTTGGTTTGTGATGCAGATGTTTGTGTTGTCTCATAGGAAGTCTCAGTCTCTTGGCCATGCCCTTTGTGGTCCTGACATCCCTCCTATCTTTTATTTACTTGTTGTTCATTGAGGACCTCCTTCAGGCGTTCACAACCCTCAGGCTAGCTGCAGGCAGTCGGCACAGACGGGTCACCGCAGCTGGGGCTGTATCATCAGTCCTGCGGCTCACACCTTCTCCTCATCCAGCTGATCCAAGTGCGGTCGTTCACACTGCATCTTCAACAATAATGTAGCGGTCTCATTAAAAAAAGATTTCTTTGCACACTTTAAAACACATCACAATAAGATTCTGGTTCTATTTTTTACCAAATAGTGCGTAAACTTTTTGAACAATTGTAGCATTTTCTTGATATTTGCTAATAGTGCCAACATAGCACAAACGTAATTACAGGAAATGAGAGGCATAGAGAAAATCGGTGACACTAAATGAACCTTTACTGTGCATTAATACCTGTTTAGTGATGCTTAAAATAAAAAAAATCAGCTATCGCTGATATATCCGCCTATCACTGTTACTATGGTAACCTGCCCAAAGTTTAAATTGACGAATTGTTGACTGTATCAGTCAACGTCATTTAAAGTAAATTAATAATTTAATTTAAAGCTACAGTTTGTAAAAGCCGGTAGAGGGCGAACGTTCAAAACAACAATGGCATAGCTTGATGACGCTGTGACGCATGTAATGATGGGATCTGTTGTCTTCAACTCTACTGCTGATGTCCACCAATCAGACGGGAACGAGAAATCATGTTAGCGGATGAGTTATAGTTATAAAGATTTATAAATGTTGCATTTAGTTGTGGTCCATAAATATGTGACTGCTCGACAAAAGATAGTGGCTTGCTAGATGCTAGAAACTACTTCCGCATTTGTCCAGGACACTGTTGTCATGAGGTTTCTACGTCAGTAAAGGCGGTAACAAAGGGATATGCGCGGATGATGCCATTGACAGGCAACTGCACAGCCCCGTGAAACTGTTTAGAATGGCGATTTTCTCACGATTTACAAGTAGTTGGAAACATTTGAGATATTGTAAGTATCCTGGGTACTATATAACACTGGTCTAGTGTTTTTAGGATATTTTATTGCAAAATTGCGACACACTGTACCTTTAATGTTTAAATTTTTCTGTGGCTGCATCACAAGAGACTTACTGGTCCCAGGTTCAAGACCAGCTGGCCGGTGCAGCTCTGATTTTCTTCAAGTAAAGGCCTTTTCTAGTTCGGAAACGTGCGGATTGCTTTCAGATACCTCGTTGATGGAAAAGAGGTATGAATTTCTGTTTGTCCTGGCCTTGACACATTTCCTGTGAGATACTGGTTCGGGTTGTGATCAGCGAAGCCTACAATTCCTTCACATGCAGCTGCATCCTTTCTTGAGATGTGACTGCTGTTTTAAGGTGTCAAGTTGTTGACAATGAGGACACAAGTCCCCTGTGATTAAAGAGATGCAGTTAGGCTTGGAAAGCTGCCAATGTGGAAGGTTCAGTCCAACTGCTGAAAAGCATTTCCATTAGAAATTTGTGCTGTCTGTTTGGTTCAGCAGACTGTTGTGCCTTTAGCTTAAGCACTGATGGTTTTTATGTAGTGGTTTGCGTACTACAAAAGGTGTTTTATGTCGTTTTTATGTGATGTATTCAGCATGAAGCCTATTTAAATACTTGATGTTTGTTAGGTGTGTATAACAGTATGTAAGAGGAAGCATTAAAGTTTCTGACAAAATTGACGAATCAGAAATCGTGTCTATGAACATAAATTTACCTTTGGTCTGGTTTGAATAAGTGTGGAACACCTTTGCTGTGTTAAAGCTAAAAAAACAAAAATAAAGTATAACCATAATAGGGTTTCCCATAGGATTTTGATAGACTTGTGGCGCTAGTGACGTCAGAAACTAATTTGCATATCTGTGATGTCATCATGTCGTGTTAGCACTTTTTTTTTGTCAATAAAAACCTTGCAGCTGAACGAAGGCAGCCCAGTGAAACAGTAACAAATCAATACTACAATTCTAATTCATCGATAGAAATGCAATCAGAAGTTGTTGAGAGTGAAAATTAAACTTACATTTATACAAAACTATCTTCCAAATAGCGTTATGGCCACCATTTAATTTTTTCAAGCTTGAGCCTTCTCGACCAATCACGTTCCTCGCATGTTGTTATGGAAATGACAGGTCTGTGTCATTGGTTATCTGTGAAAAAGGAGCTTGACGTAGTGCTTTTTTTCAGAAAAGTTGAACTTTTTTCAGCCTTAAAAGACGCTCTGACCTGCAGAAAAAGACTCCGGCGGTGGCATAAAAAGAGCGCTCAGGACGTTTTTTGAAGTTATGGTTTACTCCATAGGATTATAATATTAAACAGACGTTACCAGATTGAAAAAAGAAGTCAAGTCTGAACATGACTGCATTTTACAACGGGATGTCACCAGCAGTCACTTATTAACCACTACTACAATTCCGATTTATAAACACAACATCATTGGACAAAATCAAAATGAAACATTAAAGAACGGCTATATTCTGTTTACCCTTTCTCGACACCGTGTTGCTGTATTACGAACGCTTCTTTGATTTTAAGGGACAGTTAAATACGAGAGGGCGAGGACTCGCACTCACTCATGGAGCTCATCGGAAAAGAGAGTGCATGTGAACACGGAATATGATAATGCGCATGCGGCCACGCTCCATTTACACCAAACATGTCAAGAAGGAGAGAAAGCCCGTAAGCACTGTTTATCCACTAGTTATTCGATCACATATACTGTCATTAGTATGGATGGATACATTTTTTTATATGCCAAATATACTTGGGCGGCCATAAACATACCTGGGCGGACTAAATGCATTGTATGGGAAACTCAGCATAACGTCCATATCTTAAACATTTATTGTTTCAGAGAACGTGAGCAACACTGTTTAACATGAGACAATGGGGATGGAACTTTCCTACCTGAGGTTCTTCCTGTTTTCTAAAATTGCTTTTGCTCAGTGCCTGTACAGTAGATGTACGAAACCAATAATAGTAACATATAGTGAAGCTTAAAAGAAAAACAAGTGGACTTAATAGAAGTAGATGTGAACAAAAAATCATAACATTTACATGTAATAAAGAATAAAGAAGATGTCTTACAGGTGTTTTAAAAGCAAATTGTTTAAGTTATTTATCAGTTTTCTTTCCTGTCATGACATATTTTAAAGATCCAGTGTATGAAATTTAGTGTCAACTAGTGGTGAGGTTTTGAATTGCAACCAACGACTCACTCCACTCACTTTTTGATTCTTTGCCGAAGGAGAAGTTGGCAAGGGGATAGGTATGGCTAAAATGATAACTGATCTCCACCTTGTGCAGACTCTAAAAATGGCTGGGTTATTTTTTGACCCATATCGCTGGGTTGAGTCCGTTGGGTTGTTTTGTTGGGTTATTTTTCCACATGTTAAACACTTTTTGGGTAGTTTTCAAGGTGTTGTGTTAAACCCGCTGGGTTAATGTACTGGGTTGTTTCTGCTCACCACTGGGTTATTTGAAGAGTCTCGCGCGCTTATCGCCCTGAAGACGTTGAGTGTACTTCGCAACTTTCATTTTTATAAAGAACAAAGGGGAAAAGTCACTGGCTTGAGCAATTTAAAGCTAAGTTTTCTACGTTTTAAGTGAATATTTATTGAAATAAGCATAATTTGTAACGTTTTGCAAGGCAACGGTGTCTTAACCAACATTAGTGGTGTAATTTAGACGACCAGCAACTGTTACCTCAGATCAGCATTACATAAATTGACCTCGCATAGTCCTGTGAAGATGCGCGAAAATGCGAATTATTACAAATTTAGTGAACCCCATCACATGTAAGCTAAGTTTATGAACTTTAGTGAGAATTTAACAAAATTTGAGTCAAACCGGCGAGTGCCTCGCGAGCGCGGGCAAGCATTCCCGGTTCAGGAACCCCTCTCTCGGTGTCCACTCTGGATATTAAGCGGCCAGTCAATTATGTTGCTCTCTCTGTTTTAAACCAAACATTTCAAGGTTTGTGCATATATTAAAGAAAGACGAGTGTGGTAGCCTGTATTTAATGAGTTGATTTGCTGCACGTGTGGTTTCTTAGTGTAGTAAGTGGTGTAATTCATAATGTATTGTACATAATATATGTCTTTAGTTATTTTTATTAATTCACATTTATTGCTACATATTGTGGAGTATGTTTATTAGTCATTTATAATGCTATTTATAATGCTTGTTAATGTTTGATATGAAATATTTTTATTTATTATAATTAAACTGTTTTCTTTTAATTATGCAAATCTAAAAATACTGCTGTTACTGGGTGTAAAAGTTTACATTTTTATTAACAATTATTTTTACAGTCAAATAAATAATATTTTTTTAAAAATAAATGTCAATTGTCTTGATTGACAATGAAGTACAGAATAAATTAAGAATAACCCAGCAAGAATAACCCAGAATTAAACACATGAATGGTTAAAATGTCTACATTTTGGGTTTTTTCAATAACCCAGCATGCTGGATCATCATGTGTAACCCAGTGTACTGGGTTACTTTAACCCAGCATGTGTTCTGTCCAATATTTACCCAGCGCTGGGTTGCCAATTGGGTTGTTTTTAACCCAGCCATTTTTAGAGTGTAGACTGCAGAATTTCTGCAGCATCTGCAGTTTCTGATGGAATTAAAATTTTACACATAAAACCCTTTTTTTTTTAATTCAATTTATTAGATGTTGTGCAGTTACCTCATGTGGAAGGTTTCTTATAAATATGGATTTTCAGATATGTTATAGACAAAGAATTGGGCATGTCCATGAGCGCATTTTTTCCAGCGGTGTATGTAAATTTTTTCCAGGTTCAGAAAGTGTACTTGCAAATAAAAGGCATACCAACAGGAAACAGACAATGGAGTACGCAAAACTCCAATTTTGATACAATGGAGCCTTTAATGATGTAGTCCCTCGTACAATGTGAGTTATACAGATTTTATTTCTATAGACAACAAATGATTGACTCGTGGGATCTTATTTTACACGCAGACCTTTGACACTCATACAAAAAACAAAAAGGAAAATCATAACTAGGACAAAGACGCACGCTTTCAGCACTAAGCGAATCATGCCAAGCAAATTATTTTAAGTGGAGACTTCATTAGGACATTAATTAAAGAGTGCCCTGATATGTCATTTTAGCTATGGACTCTTTTATTAGGACTGAACATTCTGCAGAATTATATTGTATAATAGTGATTATGCCAGTCTGTTCACAGCGCTGTTATCGGGCCACTCTTCAGGAAACTATTGTGAGTGGATATCAATTTAAAATCATTCATATGTCTTATTGTGCAGAATGTTAGCCCAACAGTGATTTCTGTTACACACATTAGAAATTTCATCTTTACACCATATGTAAAATGTATTTACTTCACTTCTGTACCTATTTTCTTCTAAATGCACGAAAGACGCGCAGATTTACATTAACGTGTAAAATTGTCTCCAAATTCCTTTTTAACTTCATAGTCGCTTAGAATCAGTTAAATCCTAATAGTTGGAAAACTGTGCCCAAATGTATCTGAAGGTCATTCTACCTCCACACACAAATAGCCTGTCAAAGATTTTTACAACACCCGAGTCTTTCATCGGAGTCCTCACCTGAGTGAGCTGTTAGTCCTTTCCTTCAAGCATCATTCAAATCTCTTTTGCACGTTCCTTTCACCAATGTTCCTTAGACCGTGTACAAGCTTAGAATGTAAATGGACAAATAAGCGCTGTCCAATATCACAGGGTTTGTCAGCGCCCTAGTATAAATATGATGTACGATCTAAGCAATAGATGTGACCTTGTCAAAGGCGGCACCTAAAATGTTGATGAATGAAAGCAGAGGAGGATAAGGCAAAACAGGCAGGTGATGGGAGGGTGACAGTGATGGAGCACGTACTCACAAAACGCTGCTGTTTGGGGTGACAGGTGTTTGAGAGATCCCTCTCGTGTGGGTTCCAGCGTGGAAAGGGAAGGAGCCAGATACCTCCAACGGTCATTAAGTTGGTGAGAAGCGGTCAAAAAGTATCCGGTGGGCTATGAAGTCAAAATAAGGGTGATAGGATATTTCCAAGTCTGGAGATGGTTCTGATAGTTGGGAGGCACCCAAAGGTTTGTTAAACATCAGTTATAGGAGCAGATCTTATGTTTTCCATTGACATGTTTGGCTCATTGCAGTGAAATAGTGACATCTTTAGCCGTCATGCCAAGAGAAAGATGACAAGCTTATTGCAGGCGGTTGCCACATACATCAGGAGTAATTTGACCACACTTTAAACAAGTTCCTTAAAGTGATACTAAACAAAGTGTATCAGGGGTTTCTATTGCAGTATTTCCCTGATAAGGTTTGCACCTCACACCAAGATGCAACCCCAAGCAAGGACTCTGGTAATATCCGTCACATGGAATGAGCAGTCTGGCGTGCGCTCGCTGGAGATAAATCATTTTGCTTGTATAAACTATCAGCGGGTTGGGAAGTTTATGAACTTTGAGGTGCATTGGGCTATTAATCATGGTTATGGGGATAAGGACTTAAGAAGAGACTTTCTCTAGGTCTCTTTCTCTCTCATTCTTTAACTCCTCACTTCTTCACTCTTGTACTTTCCACCCTGTTGACAGCAGACTTTAAAAATGATGTCAAAAGGTGATAATGGAGGGAGAGAATGGGGCTGGGATAGATGGATTAGTCTTGTATCTAGAGGTTGGATGTTAACCTCAGCATTCTGGTTTTCTTTACCCTCTTTACACCTGTAATAGAGTGGGCACAAGTAAATGGGGGTCAGTTTTCAACAAAATCCACTCGTGTGCCATGGCGGAAAACTTCTACTAGGTTAACATCTGAGCTCATGGAAACAACAGTTGTGCCACTAAGACATGTTTAATCGTCGGTGGTGGTGCGGTAAACAAAGAGGCATCATTTAAAACCGGTTTTGCAGGTTCAGTCTTGCTGCCAATTGCTGTGAAACCAAGTACCAAAGTGGCAGTTAGTACAGGTGAAAGTCGTATAATGTAAAATTATTGTATATCATTTTTAGATTTGGCTTAGTTTATAAATAAGCATTTAAAGACTGTGAAGCTAGCAACTATTAGCTATTAGCTAAATTCTAGTTGTCAAGCATCTAAAAAAGGATTGTTCACCCAAAAATGCAATTTCTTTCATCATTTTCTGATCCTCATGTCATCCCATACCTGTATGATTTTCTTCTGCAAAACACAAAAAGAAGAGATTTTGAAGGATGTAAACAACATTTACTTATATTGTATGTTTGACAGAGGAATCATGTTTTTGAGTGCATGACTAGAAGTAAATGGTGACATATTTTTTTAAAGTTTCAGGTGAATAATATCTTGAATAAAAATATATTTTTATATTAAAAGGTATTTTCATCATTGTGATAAAAGCAGGGAGAAAGAAACACGAGGCAAGTTGAACGGAATAATTCTCGATGTTACCAATTATCTGGCATGAATACGTAAATATGTCATGAGGCTGCCATTTTTGTATGCATTCATGCAATGTGAATTGTACCAAAGATATTAAAATTAATAAGATGCGCCACTGCCGTTACAAAGAATGGCGAGGAATGCTATGCTCAATATGGCCCCTCTAGTGAAGGAAGTCCCGCCTTCCAGTAAAACAAGTCAATTCTCTTTGTGCGGGGCTCTGGTGAGGTGCTTGCGAGCAAGTGTGCATGCGCAGTAGATGATATAGCATCCAAAAGGTGATTTTTACCCCATTATTAAACTATCAAACCAAAGTCGTGATACGGTTTATGTCATGTTTGATTATTGATCAGAAATGTGCTCTTTAATTGTCATTTTTACCAGCGGTTTTAGAAATACCTGCCTTCCCCCATTCAAGTAGATAGGACTGTGGTCTTGCTATGACATAAATCACTGCCCAAAGGCGTTGCAAACATTGCTGCTGAGAGGCACGACTTTCATAAACGGATTTTGATTGTACAAAAGTGTACAACTATTATAAAAGCTAGGAATTAAGTTCCACCCCTAAACATAATCAATTTTTTCTGGGATTGAGAAATTTAGTATCGATGTATTTCTAGTACAAATTCATACAAATTAGCCACCTTGAAATATAGTTACAAATTGTCATGATATTGTGTTGTTCTGGCTAATGTTCATGCATGTGCTCTTAACTGATATTGAAACTTAAGAAAGACAAAGGGATGACAGTTCACATAAGAATCTTCACACCGCTGGGACAATTGGGGCGCTTTAATTAAATATGCCCTATAGTTAGGGTTCAAAGATCCCTGGCTCCTTGGTGGAGACTGTCCATCTGTCCAGCAATCCTTCCAATTCCCACCCAGCACCTTTAATTAGCTGTGGATACCCGCACCTCTTGCTAGCTGATCCCCCTGCACGCGCGGAGAAAAGTGATAGAGTGAAGGAATCCATCTGTCTTCTGCCTATGGTGAAGAATCACAGATTAACACACTTCTGTCTATTGAATGCTGGGAATTCCTCTCCTCGGGTGCGAACCAGAGCAACCGCAGCTGTTTTGACTATTAATAAACGCGGCGCGTGCGCCTGTTTGTGTATGTTTAGACAGTGTGACTGCCAACATGTGGCCTTGAGTGTTAGTCCAATCTTTAGCTAGCGGCGACTTGAGAAGTTGAACAAAAAGAAGAGGAGCGTAAACTGTGCTTTGAGCTCTAATCCTTCGTCTCTACTGGGTCTGTGATCTCCAGTAATCACTCCTTCTGTTCACCCTCATCTCATTTGATCATGATCTTCTTAATCTCTACAAGAAGGGAAGTACACACTCACACCCAGGGGATATATTGGGATTTTGATGCTGTGGAATCCTAAAATCTCAAGGTGATTCTGGTGCTCTGGGCAAGATATGACATGACCCCAAGCCCACCTCTTAAAATAATAATAACAGATTTTAACATCCTTGATGCGATGGTGCTATATGCATATATTTTCTATAGGGGGGAAGTGTAGGATTAAATAAAAAAGCATTTTACAGTAAACATTTTAATCAATCTTGCAAAATTGCTAGTGTATATAGTTCTCAGCAAGTCTCATTCAGGCCAGATCATCAGAAATTAACTTTTATATGTTTATTTGAATCTTTTTTTGTGAGGCACGATTAATTTCCATTATGAGAAGGTTACAAATCCCAGGCATGTTGTTAAAAAGTAGTCACTTTAGCGGCTTGTAAAAGTGGAATCTAACATTTGATTTAAGATTGGACACAGAATTTGAAACATTTCCCCTAATGTTACTTTCCATTAACTTGGATCCAATAAAATTGATACAAAAAATACTAAGTAATCCACTTTTATTAATTTGTATGGATTTACTTTTAAAAAGCTCTTAGAAACAGAAATTGCAAGGAGGCTCTTAGATCTCTAAGGAACTAGAAGTTGTAGCTGCGGAGCACTGGAAGATTATAGGACATGGATTCCATTGTGTAATTGCAGCTCTGTAATAAAGACTATTAAAGAATATATCTTAATTTGGTAGTCAATGTTGAAATCGAGGCAGCGGTGTAAACCACGGTTAAAACAATTAATGATCTCGCATGTGAAAGTATAACAGAGGATGTTTCTCAAATTACACAAGCTTTTGTACTTGACCACTTCAGAAATACCATACACATTAAGCATATTTCAGCTGTGGCGGGTTTCCTTCGCGCACAAAAACAGACTCTAACGTTTTTTTACACGTCATTTGTTTATTCATGTCACAGACACATACAATAATCAAAAAGTAGGCCGAAGTTACCATATGATCAAAAGCGACCACTTACATCTCTTTCGTCTATTTGGGTTGGTTCGGCTGAAACTGAAAGCGCGTCGTTTCTTTGGTTTGCGCCGTAAATAGCGTGTTTACTGACATTTTTATGTCAATTGCTCCGCAGTCTGGCAGACTTCGGACTGACTAGAGATTAATGATAGCGGGCGGGGTTTTCTGTGAAGTTGTTCCGTTAAATGTAGATAAACTGTGTGGATTGCGTTTACTTTACACTGAGATCCGATCACAATGTTTCCTCGACTACCTCTGGATCAGGACACTCTGATCGGAATACATTCCGTTCAGGAGTGCGTTTACATTTTTCTTTTTCAATGTGTATGTGGACAACATCCAGATACAGGTCGCATGTTAATGCCAAATATAAATGCAGCCTAAGTCATGTGTGTAGAAAGTTCATTAAAAGGAAGGAAGGAGACGGGAACCGGCAAACACTTAAACATTTAATCAAACATAATCAAAGTCAAGAGACAGCAGGCCGCCCCTCACGGTCGACGGCCGGCGAATAAAACATAAATACAAAAAAAAACATGTTCCGGCCCGGTCCTCTCTCGTCGACGGTCCGGTCGCTCGTTCTCTTATATGCTACCAATCTCCTACGTGATACGAGGCCGGTGTGCGTACAGCTGGCGCTCATTCACAATTACTCACCGGACTGGAACCACGGTCTCGCCCCGCCTACTCCACTAATGTGTTTTGTTGGCAATCGGCGTGTACGTGAAGAATATAAACACAAACTATAGTGAATCAACACTTATGCTTGGATAGTGCGATGATGTATTTTGTGCTCGTGCTATAGTTCCGCCCCCTCCTGCACATCTCCAGGAGCTCATCTTTTTCCGGAAATAATCGTACAGCTGGATCTGTCTTTTATAAAGTTGATCAAACTAAATACTCTTCGAAGATACTAAGTATGCAATATTACAGTATAGGTACTCAAAGATTAATATGAGATTGGCAGAAACTGCGTGTGTTACCTCATCTTTAATTGTGACTTCCAAATGCTTTTTGTGGTCTAAAGTATCCTTGGTAAATATGCAGAAGTGTTGTAAAAACCAAATCTTGTCTAAAATTTTAGATATTTCTTGCAGGCCTATGATGAAGGTCATTAACAAAATGAATGTGTGGCGTGATTCTGAGACCGTGTTTAAAACAGAATGCCGTAACTCCCCAAAATTGAATAAAATTAGGAAATGTTATGAATTGGCTTTTGCAGAAGGAAAAAAGGCCTCATGCCAGCTGAATGCAAAGCACGAGACAGACTATTCTTTTAGGCCCATCGTATATCACAGCGACTATCAAAGAAAGGTCACCAGTGTCTCACACCTACAAAACGTTCTTGTATCTAGAACTGAAGGGTGAAGAAGAGCCCTACTTGCTCAGGAAATTTCAAACCATTGTAACTGAAGAAGAAAGAAGCCTTTGAACGAATGCAGATTCCTTTCAAAGCGAAAGAAGGTGTCTTCAGATTTTTTTCCGCGCCATCTTGTGTCCTACACAATTCTCTTTTCTTCGCACACTCAAGTGGTCTATTGTTGAGGGCTCTTATTCTCTTATCATCTGAACGCATACGGAAACTTAACACCCTGGTGTGGGCACATGCACAGTACAGAAACCCATGCACACACACATTCACACCTTGCAGAGCATCATTCAGATGCACTTTATCGAAAAAGTAAATGTCCAATACACACAGACGTACACACACAAACTCATGGGCAAACATTTTTCTGGCTGTCAGTGGAGACAAACATGTAGAGGGCTATAAAATTTACATATATGCTAAACACTTGAGTGGCAAATGCAATGTGCTAATACTGGGCTGATGAGATAAAGCAAAGGTGGAACTGACACAAGCCCCCTCCCAGCGCGAGTCAAAGTCAAACCTCTCTCTCACTCTCTCTCTCTCTCCCTCTCTCTCTCTCGGCCCCTCCACTCATTGCCTGGCCGGATTAACATTAGTGTATTTACATGGGCATCTCTGTCTTTCTGTCGTCCTCTCGCTTTCTCCCTCTGAAACAGATGCAGCCATTGATTAATGGGCTGTAGGTGGTTAAAAAGTCGAAAATGTCAGCGAGTATCTTCTCCAGCAGTGTCACTCTCCTCTACAAGAGAACAATGCTTCTAACTGAGGAGCAGGGCCACGTGCCAAGTATTCCTCACAATGGGAGGTCATGTGCCCGATCCCCTACTGCAAGTAGGCAGATATGTATACAGCTACATAAGGACACACTTAGAGGTTGGGGGGTAGCGGATGGGAGGGAGCGTCGGTTCAGGGGTTGGGAGGGTGGTGTAGCTCAATGCGGGCTAATAATAGGGCATCACATGGGTACGTCAAGTCAGTTCGGACAAGTCCTTGCTGGCAGAGGTTAATCAAAGTGCTTAGAATTAAGGACCTTTTTCGCAACGTTGCCCGGGTTGTCTGTTAACACTTCCAGTTTAGAACAAGGCTTAGGGGCAATGCACATGTGATGGGAATGACATTGACAATCTGATGCCCGATGCCCGCAAAACAACCTTCAGATTTCAATAGTATTGATCAGAGGGAGCAACGAGTGCCTTCCGCTCACAAACTCCACCCAGGCTAATTAAAGAATAGTCGCTGATGGTGAATGGTGCGAAGAGGCTGACATGCCAACCCTACTCCCATCACTCAGCGTTACCCTCTAACGCTGGCCCAGAAGTGATTAGAAGGAAGTTTAATGTAGGAGTTTGTCATTGTTTTCTGTGTCAGGCACTGAGGGGGTCGGGAGGCCATTGCCGGCAGGAAGATTCGAACGATCTTTTTTAATTGCGCATCACATTAGTCTGCATGACTTGAGAAAGAAGAGGCCATCGGACTTGGATGGGAGTAGGGCAGATAAGTTGACAGATATTCCCAATCAAAATTGGAGACAGTCATCATGCAAGTGATGGCAGGGACAATACAGTTTACAGTATGTGTTGGCCTCAGTTATACAGCAGTATAGTGTCATAGTTGTTTTTGATGTGAAAGTAGAAGATACTGAATGTATGGGACCTTTGAAGTCTTTTGATTGCACAAAAGGAGATCTCGTCCCTGGAAAAAAACTGTTCTCAAGAAAGATGCAGAATGGAACCCATGGGTTTCTCTGCAAGAACTCTTAATACTTTAGAAGGTTGGTCCAAATGTTATGATGCTCTTGAAATATATACAACCTGATCTCACAGCAATTCATAACCATTTTACAAGTTGGCTAATTGGAAGGAATTTGTACGATGAGAGTCGTACAGAAACGTACGATTGTTAGAAAAAGAAGTTAGATACTCCACGTCTCAACCTAACGTCACTGTTGTGAAAGCAAATCATACTAAAACGTTCTTATAAGATTGTACAAATTCACACGAATTAGCAACCTCGTAAAGAGTTACAAATTCCTAGAGATTGTTAAATATACAGCCGCTGAAAAAATCAAAAGACCATTTCAAAGGACATTTTTAGTTTTTCGTAATGTACTGTTTATAGGTAAAATTATAATTTTTTTAGTTTAATTCTGTGAACTACTGACAATATTAAAAATAAAATAAACCGTAGAAACAGATCAAAATAACAGAAAAGATGCTTTGTATTTCTTCAGATCTTAAATAGTGCAAAGAAAACAAGTTCACATTCACTTTTATGCAATACAACAACAATATTTCTAAATAAATTTAGGAAAAGATCCAAAAAATGGTTTATATGATAACCTTGTATAGATAACCTTTAATTTGATTTTTATCAAAGTTTTTCTGTGTCTTGCCATACTGTGAGTCTTTCACATTGCTCTTGTATGACTAAGTCACTCCTGACGTTTGATATTGTTGCAATTCAACAGACACTGGACTGGAATGGCCATAATTCATCTAGAAATGCTTATTAAATGAAAATTTGGAATGTTTTTTTTATTTTGTGTGTGTATACTTGTCTAAGTATGGGTCTAAATGTCTCAACAACGATAGGTCCCCACGATTCCAATGGATTATTAAACATGCTACATGATGTTTATTTGAAAAAGTTCAAACTGCAGAAAGTTTTCTGAAATGGTTAGATTTTGGGATTGGGTCAGTGTAAGGTAATAGAATGAACAGTCTGTCCAGTATGAAAATCATTACGCCTTTATGGAAAGTTCCCACAATGTATAGAAACCCAACGTGTGTGTGTGTTTGTATGTCTGTTAGTGTAAAGCTTTGCGAGTGGGTGGGTGTGAGAACAGAAGACTGAGCATTAGTGAGCAAATGTGTGTGTCATTTGACCTTGGTCACTGCTAGAGAGGCCTAGTTTCTTGCCAAACTAATCAATAAGCCAAACAGGCAGAAGATGAGTATTTAGAGCATGGGAAGCTAAAGTCAAACACAGATAGGTTATCTACCCAGCCCAGAGCGCGCTCCTGTGCAAATATTTTGCTAACAAATTTTCATGGTAACTTGCTTATAAAACGATGTCACTCTCTTCCTCTTTAGCACCCAAATCTCTTCTCTCTCTGTCTCTCTCTTTCTGTCTATCTGTCTTTTCCCCATCTCTCATCGTCCAGTGAGTATGGAAAGACTGCTGGAGCCACGTGGCTTAGTGACCGTGTATCACAATGTAACCACAGGGTCAACAACTTGTCTCTAGGGATCAGTCAAACAGACAGAGGGAATATAGAGTAGACGTAAGCCTTTCATATTCATATGGAAAAACTGGGTGATGTTTTCAAGATACAGGGTTTCTATTTTACCTTGTGTGAAGAGGTCTGCACTAACACCCACCTGAATTACTGTAACCAAATAACAGGGTTGTATGTTCGTGTGACATCAGGCAGTTGTCTTTTTAACATACATTAATATGCAGATTTATTGATCTGTTTGGTCAAATTAACTTTTTTGTATGTATTTTTTTGTAACAGAAATTTGCTGTGCTAATCTGCACCATATGACCTCATCATTCATTCTCTGAGAGGTTAAAATAGTGTTCTAAGAACCAGTTTTCCCCTGCTGGGTCTGGTTTTATGCCAGTGTTGTTTAAACAGCGTGATGTTCACGGAAGAGTGAGATGAGCTGTTCGGAATATCTTTGGCTGAAGAAAAGAAAGACCAATGTAAATTCCACATTACAGCATAATGTTTTACTATTTATACCAGTTTTCATTTTACTATAATCATGATTCTTGATTCATGATGTGGAATAATAGCTCAAAACTTCAAAACGTATCTAATTTTTTGTTTTAGATTGCTAAAACTCAAGTTTATCAAGGACAATGTCCTATGAATTCCTCCAAAAGCAAGAAGTTTGTTCAAAACAATATGAGCATATCAGGACATTTGATTGATTAATTTGATGAAACACTTAATTTGTAAATCAAAATAGTTCTTTTTGTTAACCATATTTTGTAGTTCCTAAAAACTTCTTACTAAATAAGTTTAGGTGTCCCTTTAATAGGAACCTGATAGTATTTATGCAGATATCTGTTAAAATATGATTATTGCTAAATAGATGTTTAGCTTATTCAATTTACATTGCATAATTGAGATGGTAATCACAAATCTCCTTGCAACTAGTTAACTTTACGTTGTAAATTTGGTAAACTTAATGACACAACCACTTCCCCAGATATAGACAGGCTATTGATAACATACATTTGCATATACAGGACTGTTGTTTGTTAACTAATTAATTCGTTTTTAAACTGGAACTATTTTACACTGGAATAAATATTACATTTAAAAACGTTTTTTTTTACTTCCCATTCAGACTATATGAGATTAGACTAGTGCTTTTGGACTGACGATATATTTACAGGTCATTCTGATGATATAAACAAAGTCTGTCCCTCTATTAATGTGTTTATTTTCTTAAAGCCTGTCATTATGTCTTTAATTGTAAGTCAAAGCTGAGATCATTGCTGATGGCAGACGAGCGCACAGGGTCATTTTGAAGACTACAGCAATTTCTTCTCTCAACTCTTGCCTCGGGGGATAATGTCTTTGCAGCAGCTTTTTTTTTGAGAGGTCAAGAATGTTGTTGCTGAAAAACAGCTCCTTTTTGTGCTGCAAAAACAAATTGCGACCTATTAATGTCTTGTTAGATTAAACAACTGTCCTGGGAAAAGTCTTGTAGCCTATTAGCAGGATGACTTTCTCATCGCTTGGATGCTTTAGTTTGTTTTTATCATTTGTTTTACATCACTGTGCTGAACTCGCAGATTAATTGTAAGATAGTTGCATTCACAAAAGATACATTCTCTATTTAATGAGTGTATTATAAATGTGATTCTTCTTCTTTGTAATCTATCTCTCTGTCTTACTTCCAGCCTCTCACAGTAAGATCTGTGGCATTAAAGTATGTAATCCTCGGCAGGCATCATCTCCTCTAACATATGGGTGTCTCCTGGTCCAAAAGGCTGCTCTGTGGGTCAGGTGGGCATCTGCTCCTTAATATTCACACAAAGAATGCTTTCATTGCCTTCAGCGGTACAAACAGTTATCTTTACTGATTGAGACCTATTTTATGTAAAGAAAATGAAATGGGCCTTATGGTGTGGCATTAAAGAACATTCAAATACCCAAATAGACAAGTTATGCCTTTACAAATAACATCACAGAATTGATCAGTGTGAGAGCTCGCAGAAGAAACTCAAATTTTAAATAGCTGCTGCTTTGACAGAAATTAATAGTCTATAAGGTTATCATTTGACCCCTTATGCTTCATTGTTAATGGATAACTGTCAATGCATTTTATTTGCTATACTTAAAAAGTTTCGTCATTTATAAAAAGAGACTATTATTTCTATTATTAAGTTATTTTGGTTCAGAACGTTATTTCAAATGTGACAGAATTTGTGGACTTGGCATTTCTCAGCAAACATGCTCCCTCCGACAATCCATTATCAAATTATTGCACGCTAAACAGCAGTGACACTTTTTCACAAGATAAGGGTGAACAGTTCTGATCTGTGTCTCTCACATCATTAAGTTGTCTTGCGAGCGTTTCACTGTAATCCTACGGCAAGTGCTGCCAGAGTTTAATCAAGATGAAGTCTGCCATATGTCTCAGCTTGTGATTGAGACTTCTTCCCCCGAGCTCCGCATTCTCAAGAGCATTTTTCACAGATTAGTACAACAACTCTCTTGCTCTCTATTTTTTCTCTTCTCGCTCTGTATCTCTTGGCTATCTCTCGGTTGGCTATCTCTTGTTGCAGTGTTAAAGGAAACACCAAGACTCCAAAGCATTCACAAGCTGGTCAAATTGATCAGACTGTTTTCGCTTATTTTCCAAAACTA
This sequence comes from Triplophysa tibetana, assembly GCA_008369825.1. Lineage (NCBI taxonomy): Eukaryota > Metazoa > Chordata > Actinopteri > Cypriniformes > Nemacheilidae > Triplophysa > Triplophysa tibetana. The sequence goes on along the minus strand of CM017907.1, from coordinate 11,799,606 downwards.
GAATTGGTATTTGTTTTTCAAGATTGTAATAATTCTGTAAAGCTGTCACCATAATTATAATATTTTTAAGACTTGGCTTTTATTCTATGCTCTGATGCCATATGTGTGTGTTCACGCCATATGTGTGTGTGTGTTCACACCAAACATGAAGCATCATTCTCCTTGCTCCACAGTATATTACTCGTGGGGTTATATGCTTGTCGCTTCACTCTATAAAACTTTCATGTTACAGGGAATTTCTTCCCGCATCTGGATGTATCAAACTGTAGGTAAAAACTGCGCAAATATGCCGCTCGAGTTGACAGTTTTCAACAAAATGCGTTTCAAGCAAATAGCGCATGTTCACCTCAACTGCGCCACCCAGTTCGCATCGTTCACATCGTTCGGCATTGTCCTTGGATTGACTTTGTATGTAATTTACTCGTGCAAATAGTTCAATTCGCCCTAGGTGTGAACACACCATAAGTGTACTCTCAAATGTTAACAAAATTTCCGATTAGTTCCCATTGTTTTCTGGGAGAGCACACCAACAATATTGATGACTCATCCTGCACTTTTCAGATTTTTGTCCAGTCACATGCTCTTTAGTATATCAGTACATCTCTCCGATGCCATCTGCAACTGACTGACCCTAACCTTTTGTTCATGTTCGCTCTGATATGCTCAAAAAGGTTACATTTTAAAACTTTTCAGCCATGAGGAGACAAAGTAAAGGATAGTTCAGACAGAATATTAGAGTTTTCTAGTATACTTGGCCACTTTAGATTATGCTTTGGACTGTATGTAACTATGTTCATTGAACAAACAATACAGTACACAGCTTTTTTAAAGCAGCTTTTTTTGTCTAACGATATCTTGTGTACTCTTGTGGGAACTCGTAAATGTATTTTAAGTTAAAAACAACTGATGGTCAGGGCCGATATATCCTGTCAATCAAAAGAGGACAGGAAAATGCTATTAATTTGTGTTCTGTATATAGAATGTTTTAAGAAACATCTCCAGTTCAACATTAATATAGAAACTAATAGCATTTAGAAAGTTGAGAAATATTGGCAGTATTGGCAGTTATCACTCTAAATAATCAGTATCAGTGGAGAATTTTAATATTGGTGCATCTCTTATAAATGAAGAGTTTGGTTCTTAAATGAGATTTATTCAAAAATCATGTTTTTCAATGTTATCATGTTTTTATTGTGTTTTAGTCAACTGGATTTCAAGGGTTATCATGGCTTAAATCAAAACAAAACCACTGCAGTTCGATTGATATTAATTGGAATGCACAATAAAAAACATGATTTTGGCAAAATTATCTAATTTTGGAACCAAACTCTTCGTATATACATATATCTTATTGTCTTATGAGTCACAGTTATTACAAACTCTATTTATGCCTCTGTGCATTTGTATTTTGACTATGATGTTTTTTACCAAATAAAAGACAAAAGACAAAAAACAATTCAAGATGAATTTGACTAATAATATCATTTATTTCATTTACAAAATATGTCTTCCAATTGTAATTTGCATTTTAAGTGCCACATTTTTTAATGTACTGTAAAGACCTTCTTGTGTCTTACAGTGCTGTGTGTGTGTGTGTGTGTGTGTGTGTGTGTGTGTGTGTGTGTGTGTGTGTGTGTGTGCGTGGGTCTTATCTTCCAGTGTCTGCTGAGCTATGAAGGAGGTGTTCCGGACTCTCTGCTCTCTCACAGGATGACAGCTGGTGAGGAGCCGGGCCTCTCCAATGAGGAAACCAGCGACATGCAAGAGGTGAAAAAGTCTCTGTTTCCTCCTTTCTCCTCTTCCTCCATGGCCAGCTCATCTTTTGAGAAGGATTTTCTTTTCACCGCATCTTGTACAGAAGGTCAATGGCGGAGGATGTGATGGGACAAAAATGTCAAAGACATATTTTTTTTCTCCGTCCATCATCCTTATTGTTTTTCTTTATGCTCCGAGAACCATCACGAGGATATTAAGTATCCGCTGACTCTTTTGATAAGTAAAAGAGAACTTGTAAAGTTTGCGACAATTCGTACAACGAAAAACATGACAAATAGATATGTGTGCATTATGCCTCCGTCCTCCGAGTTTATCTTAACCCGCTTATTATAATCACCATGGAATTACATCCACTTAGAAATGCTGCTCCATTCAGGCGAAACCACCCTTGACTGTAGCCGTACGTTTGTTTATTGCGCTTTCATTCGCTATGTTTTCTTTTTGTAATTTCCCTCTTCGTGGGATCAACGTATCACATTTCAGACTGTGACCAAATGAATTACCGCAAATTAAGGCAAAGCGTGCGAGCCTTCCTCTGTGTGCAAGTGCTGGAGGCAGATAGACACTTATCGTAAGCTCTTAACATGGCCGTATTAATTCCAGCCGTTGAGGAGGGAAAACCGTTCGAAGGCGTTCTTGTCTACAGCAGACAAACTTGATGCGGAGAACCCCATTGATCGAAAGCCAGTTGGGCAGCTGTTGTCATGTGATTTTCCTAGCCAAATATCATCCGCCCTGTATTTTTCTTTTTTTCAGGGATAGCATTATGGGCCACGTTTGTAAGAACCGTTTGGCTTTCTTTTCTAAACAGTACAACGAAAGTGGAAAGAGAAAGGGCCGAGTTGCTGTCTCTCAAGCTGAGCATGGTCTCTACAGGCTCCGCTGGCTCTGGTTGAAGGTGGAGGGGATGTCACACGCGGGCATTGTGTCATGTAAACGTCTCTTCACTAATTAATTTCTCTCTGGGTTGCCGTGTGAAACGGCCCTGGTGTGATTCGGCCCTGTGAGCTTGCGCTTTTTATCTATACAACAGCGAGGAAAAAAGCAGTTTTGTTTTAAAGCGAATACGGTGATGTCCCTCTTTGTAAATAACTTGTTTTTATATGTTTCTCTCTTTCTCTTCCCCTCCCCCTATCTGTTCTCATAAAACTCAGAGGTTGTTGACACACTTAAGACAGAAGCTCACTTTTCTTATGTTGGCAAACATGACCACCTGCCAATTCGAATTCAATAGGGCGACCTTAACCACAAACGATAATGCATGCAATATAGAGACAATAGATAAAGAAAAAATCTGACAAAGGAGCTTTCTGTTCAAGCCCTGTTTTCTTTACAACTACCTCACTGGAAGACAGAGGATAGTCCATTAGGGACACGTTGATAAGACAATATTTACTCAGGAGGAACAAGTTCAAAGAGACCGTGCTTTTTAACCCTGGTCTTGAAGCCGAGGACATTGTGACTGGCAGGTGTTTTTTGCTTAGTTGGACCGCGGTGATTCAAAAGCCCTTTTATGTGTCTGTGTCTGCCTGAGCCATTGCTGTTTCCTCACTGTTCCTGCGAGGTCTGGCGTTATTTCGTCTCGTTTTATTTGCATATTTGTTTTCATTTTTTCAGCCTCGAGGAGGATTTGCCGGGCTGTTGATGTGATCTATCATATCATATTTCCCATACGTAGCCTTGTTTTAAACAAATGAAAAGACAACATTGAGGGTGTGACTTTGTTTGGGGCATGGCTTAAAGGAATAGTTCACCTAAAAACTAAAAGAAATTGTGTGGCTATTTATGGTATTTCAAACCCTATGCTGTTTTTCTTCCTTTGTCTTTTTTACAGTATACAAGGACAATTTATAGTGTATTACAATTTCAACCCATATTCGTTAATAGCATTGAATAGCAAATAAATGTGGCTGTGAACACATTACTTTTTTGGTGATTTACTGTTTTCTACATTACATCATTGAACATTACATTCTGTTAAATATAACCGTGATATTTTTAATATTGACTGAGTAAAGCCATGTTAAAGATTGACATCATTGTGAAATTAATGGCTGAAATGATACATATGATTATATACTTAATATCTCAGAAATACATAGCCTGGTTTTCGCAGACTGGGTCACAATTATCAGTCTCTTTTAGAGCTTGATAAAGTGGTCAGCATAATCCTTCATAGTATGTAAAATATTGCCATGAACATGCTTAAAAATGTGCCCTTATATTTGCTTAGAACAGTGGTTTCCAAAACACTTCGGGGGCCCCAAGATAGATCCAGGGGGACAAAGATTGTGTGGCATTTTATGAATTATAGAAACTTATCATACATTTTATGAAATCAAACATCAGAAAAATAAGCCAAACAACCAAAATAATGGACGTTCTAACTTGACATTTTCTTCGTTTCATACAAATTCGAAGTAAAAAAATTAGTATTATGTGGGAGGCCGCAAAGCGATGCACCCTACACAAAGGATGCCTTATAACTAAAAAGTTTGAGAACCACTGGCTTAGAACAACATAAGCCTGAGAAATTATGACATTTAAATTTTCAGCTGAACTTTTCCTTCTATATTAGAAGTTTAAAGTAATTTACATTTTACATTTAGTCATTTGGCAGACGCTTTTATCCAAAGCGACTTACAGTGCACATATTACAGGGACAATCCCCTTGGAGCAACATGGAGTAAAGTGTCTTGCTCAAGGACACACTGGTGGTGGCTGCTGGGATTGAACCAGCAACCTTTTGATTACCAGTTCAGTGGTTTAACCCACTAGACCACCATCTCCACTAAGTAATGCATCAAGTCCAGCTATTTTAGAATATCCAAACCAGACATTCTACTATAAATGAACCGTATCACAAATGTACAGTCCATAATAGGTAATGATCATCTGTCATCCTCCGCCGTGGCAATTCTCATCTGAAATAACATGCGCAGTGTCTTTATGGTGTGGTAATACACTAAAAGCTCCAAGGGCATGGCATCCCTGTGCAGATGTGCTCTTTCTTCCTCATTACCCATCAGTGCTCCAGCGGAGCCCTGATTCGGCCGGCCACAGCAGGCAGGATATCACCCATCCTCCTCCTCCGTTGTGAGCATGTGTGTGTGTGTTTCTGTGTGTGTCTTATCCATGTTTGTCCCTGGAACCCTTCCAAAAGTGGCTTTGCCACCCTGCTAGCCAAATAAGCAGAAGAAAGTGCAGCGTTTTTCTGCCTGAGCGAAGCCGACCTTTGCTTTTTCTTGTGCAAGCGAGCAAGCAGGTGACTGCTGCCCAAGTCGTTCACCTCCTCCGGTTCGCCTGCATGTTTACCTTCCTCGACGTCGTCTCTCTTGCCTCTGGACTTTACCGCCTGTCTCCCTGCCAAAGCCCGGGCGCTGCCAGCGTCCCTTCTCCTGGAATCAAAAAGCAGCTAAAGAGGTTAATGCACTCAAGTAAGGATGAACAACCAGCTGTTGACATTCTCATATTTAATACCTAACTCATCCAGAAGACATCAGCTATAGAGATGGAAGGGAGAGAGTCTGGAGCTTATGTTAGCCACATCTGCTTTGTACATTTGGGTTCGGACATGGTGTCTTAAACACTTGAGAATGACAATAACCCGAGATCAGCTGGACTTAAGCAGAGATAAAAGCAGATAATGGAGGGTCAGTGTTTGATGACGGGTCAAGAGAGCTGTTCTTTTTTTAAATTTGCTTTCGGTTGATGCAGCTTCTTTTATATAATAGCCATAACAATACGACAACAGCTCAGCAAAAACAAAATCCGCCTTTAAAATGTCATCAGGTCTTTAATGAAAATAAAGTTCACGGTGGCAAGTCCCATGTCCTGTGTTTTCGTCGAAATCATCTCCACAAATACGCAGATCTCCAAGCCGAGATGTAGATGGAACAGAGCTGTTTTTCTGGTGGAAAACAGCTCTTGGATGCAGCTGTGTGCCACTGCGACACCTGCCCTTGACCCCCCTCCAACCTGAATGGAAAAAAGGAGATTCTTTTTCCAACTTTCATGTGAGTCCAAACAGGAAATTTTAGGAAGGAGGTAAGAGAGGTGGAAAATAGTTGGCATGTAATTAGGTTTTATTTATTTATTTATATTTTCCATGTAGAGATTTATGACTTCATGGTGTTAGCAACTGATATAACTAATTCAACTTCTTGGCCAGATTTTTTGTAGATAACTGTATTATTTCCATTAAATTTGCATAAATAAAAATTACAGTTTGATAAAGCATTTTATGACACACTGATAAATCAGTCAACTATATTTTTCTAGTGCCAACAAATATATCTTTTTTGATGGAATTAAAAATCATTTTAATCATTGTTGTGAAAATCAAAGCAAAGATAAATAAATAAAAATGATAAATTGTCTTTTTATTTCATTAAACATAGCCCTGCCTAAAGAACATTTTGTAATCGAGTTGTCGATAAAAGGACCTGACTAAATTCTTGCTTCACTACATATTTCTGTATATTTCCCCATGAGCATTAAAGCAACAGTTCATCAAAATATAAAAATTTCATAATCTACTCACCCTCGATTTCCAAATCTCTATACATTTCTTTGTTCTGATGAACACAGAGAAAAATATTTTGAAAAATGCTTGTAACCAACAGTTCTTGGCCGCCATTGACTACCATTTTAGGAAACATTACAATGGTTGTAAAAAATGCCCCAGAACTGTTTGCCTTCCTACATTCTTCAAAATATCTTCTATTGTGTTTAACGGTACGAATACCTTTATATGGCAATTTTTATACTATAGTAGTCAATGTTGGCCAAGAACTGTTTAGTTACAAGCTTTCTTCCAGATGTATTTCTATGTGTTCATCATAACAAAGAAATGTATACAAATTTTGAACAACTGAATGTTTTGTATATAAAGACAGAACTTCCATCAAGCAGCTCTATTAAGATTTCTAATCTTTATTTCCCTTGTAGGGCTGTGTAGATTTTCAATTGGCCTTTAGCATTAAAAGAAGATCTGTAAACATCACATGTTTTTCATGATTTAGGCAGTAAATAGACGTGACAGCTGAGTCTGGAAGGGGAAAAGCGCATGCAGATGCTGCCAGTACCATGCCTTTAGTACATGACTGTCAGCTGTTAGCAAATCTGTGATCCTTCATGGGAGTCCTGTCACTTTACATGCGGCATTTAAAGACACACTTGGCCATTTTTTCATTAAGACACATGAGTTCTTATGCGGTTTTGCTGTGTTCCAAAACCTTTTTTAAGGCGTCATGGACATGCTTTCACTGCAACTAAAAGATACTTCTTTTTTTGCCAGACATTTTCTTATATCCCATGTGAATGCAATCCCAAAATGCATTACAAAATAGAACATCCAAGATGGCGGCAGAAGTTATAAATTATATAAAAAGAAAATATGTTGATAACGTACGGTAGGGGTTGGTTATGTGAAATAGATTACGCACAATATACACAGAAAGACTGGCATGGAAAAGCCAGTTCCAATATTGGTGCTATATAGATGGTTTCATTTTAACAAGATAAACGAACGTTACTGCGCATGAGCACTTTTGTGACTCCCACTGAACTTCCGGTACACATTCACAAACAATAGGGTGCCTGTAGAATATTTATGATAATAATCAAAAGAAACTAAAAAAAACTGTTATTTGGCTAAACTTGTCCCTCCAATATTTTTATGTAGACTGCGATACAAAGCTTAAGCGCTACATGTCAATGTATCATACGGTTTGTTTAAATGCCTCCGAACTACAGGACCAATTCAACAAATTGTTTATTTAATAGAATTATTATACAGTAAAATAACAATACAAATTAAAATCAACATTAATTAATTCAAATATAAATAGTTTAAATAATTAGACCCATCCGGAAGTTAACTGGGGGTCAGGCACGTGGGTCCGATGAAATGGTCTATAACCATCTTATTAACTCTGAAAAAAATGTGTGTAGACTTACTTATAGATAAAAAATGCAATTTGTCTATTGTATAAAGCACTCTTTTTTCCACAGAAATGTTTAATCAACTTCATTCTTATAACTTTATCTAAACATTGACTTTATTTAACCTGACTTTGTCGACCCATGTGTCCTGTCTTCTAGAAGTTACGTAAATCCAGCCAATCAAATCAGCGCGTTGGCATTTCAGCCAGCTCTCCTTTTATTCTGTGCAACACGCATCAGATGTTCAGTGAACAGACTGTGGGCGTGCCGTCTGAGGTCGAGACTACTGTAGATTCGGTTCTTAAGAAAAGAAAAGAAGAGGGCCACAAAAAAGACAGCGGATGAGGTCATAGCCGTGCCCTTTGAATGTGTATACTCAGACATGTTTTCAGGTGCTTCAGAAGAGTCTTTGTTTGAACTAGGCTTGCAACCTTATAACTCTTATTGTGTGATAATGGCAGATGCAGAGGCTCACACACCCACACACACTGTACAAGGAGCGTTTGCTATTGTGAGAAATACACGGCCAGTTGAGGAGTTGAGAAAAAGCACCATGACTCTGATTCATACCGCAGTATTTAGTGATATTAATAGAAGCTGTTCAGGGGTGTTTCCTCAGTTCAAACACTTTAAAAATACAGTTATTATGTCCAAGAATACAAATGGGAATACAGTTTACAGCCATGGCAAAAGTCAGAAAACAATTGATAATGCCTTAGCAATCCGTGAAGAACGTGCATGGAGTCCTTGTACACATATGTACAGTACAACAGTTATGTTTTAAATATGTAGTTCTAAATGAGGTATTAATATTCATGCATTTTATTGCTGCAAAGGCTTGTTTATACCCTTCTGTTTTCACTTGGGTGAGAAGTTTCTCGCCTTCTCATCTGAAGGTATGCTTTAGTACTTTAAATTAGTTTTAGGACATAAAACTAATTGTTCAAACATGTTAGTTTCATTTAATAAAAAGATAACATTTTATTTAATAGAACTGTTTTAAAAATAATATTTTTAGTTTTATTATAGTTTTATTCTAAAAGATGTACTGTATTCCAACATATACAAGGCAAAGTGTGACGACACTGAAGATGATAAAAGATGAAGATTTATTGAGTTTAGTTTACTATTGTGTAGGGAAAATATTAATAAGTGAGTAACCTTTGACTTTTATTATAAATATAAATAAAATACTAACTAATACTAATAATAAAAAAAAACTATGTTTAAAAGTGTAGGATCACTCATTCGTTATAAAATAAATTCACACATTTTTTAATAAAAATAAACAGATCAAAGTTTAAAAGTAAACCCATCAAAACCAGGGAATAACACAATTGTAACTGTGGGATTTGTATTGGGAATTGTGTTGTGACTAAAATCATTAAATTAACTCTGTTCAGCAGTCACTTTTTGTCCAGAATTTGCTAAATCGTTCACTTACTATTTTATCATTAAGCTTCTTGAGGTCTCAACATGGGAAGCTTTTCCAACAGCACTTACAAAACTAATTCTGGCAAAAGAAATTAATATGTTTGTACAATTACAAAAGTACAAAAATTTCAGATTCAAAGATTTTGGTCAAATTTTCACATACTTTTGACTAGTAGTATAAATATATCCATGCACAACAATATCCCTTCATACTTCATGCAACATTTTTGTAGCCCAACCTCTTTTACACATTTAGTCGGTTGGGTTTAGGAATTGGAGGACCGTAGAGGTCATTTTATTGGCTGACCCTCTCTACAGGGAATAAAACAACAGTGAAAACAAGGCGTGTGCCAGGGGAGAGAGGCGAGGTGGTGGGCTGAGCGATCTCAGAGGTGTGACACAAACTTTGGCAGCGAACGGAGCCAGGTGGACACTGCGAGACCCCCAAATCACCTAACAATTTTGTTACTCTAATACATCCCCGACACACCCGCGGCATTAACCCCGAGCTGTACGGGCTGGTGTCAGACAATAACAGTCTCCTGCTCGCGAAATTGCATGAGAAAAAAATGACTGCACAACTAGTTCTTTCCCCACCCTTGTAATTGAAATCTACCTCTCGGCAAACAAAGAAAGGGCATTTGCGTTGTCCTCCCAGTGGTTAGAGGAACCACTCAATATGGGTTGTTGGCAGAAGAATGGAATCGTTATATCGCAACCTTCAGTATTCTTGGCCCTCAAACAAATAGAGCCATGTGATTTTCTGAAGACACCCCTCATGTGACAGTTGTAAAAGAGGACACTGTGCCGGACAATGACGGACATCGGCGTCTCTCCTATTCTTTTCTCCTCTGGCTTGTTCTCTCCCTTTCCATTTTCGTTTTTTGTCCTGTGTGTCGAACAGAGCCAGACAAAGGAGATTCGGCTGAGACAGTTTGTGCACAAAGCAGGAAACTTTGCGGTTCAGAAGCATGTCATATCACAAAAGCCAGGGGATCAGAAGGATGTGTTGCTAGGCGCCGTCATTGTGTCAGCACTGCTGGCCAGAACATTTCCTTACAGGTGAACTTTTAAATGGAGACTGACAGATATATGCTTCCTGCTATTTTATAGAACGGCGAAAGCCGAAGCAGCCCCAAGATCCTCTGCATCACTCCTCGAGCCAATCATCTCCGTTTGAGGTACGTGACATAGCATCTGGCCTCCTGTAAAATACAGGCCCATGGGATTGCTCTGTTTGACTGTGTTTGGCCAGCTTGGCACGGTTCAAACTGGGTTCAGGAAAGCGAGGGTACGCAAGAACGACAGGAACCCCTTCATGTGCCCGGTCTGTGTTAGAAAGTCAAGCTGAAAAAATGCTCCCGACATGAATAACTGTTGCGTTTTTCATCGCAGGAGTCCGGTGTCATTATAAACATACTTCAGTTTTGACCCATAAAGTTGAAAGGGCGTCGCCAAATTTGGTTAGTGACGTATATTCCTGTGTCTGTCAGCACGTGTGTCTCTGCCAAAGTTTAATTTGAAACCCCTTTGAAAACAACTTGTTTCCTGTAGAATTCACATTAAATTTCCCGATTTAGGCCGGGGCTTTGCAAAAAGAGTTTTGAAAGTTGAATGAGGTGTGGAGGAGAAATTTGATAATTTCATATGTTGCTTTTGGTCTTTAATTAAATGTGGTTTTAATAAAATTATAGCCTGATTATTAATTACTTGCACATGACATTAGAGTAAAATATATTAAATGTACAATACATTATTTGAATTTGATACATATAAATGCATTACAGAAGAGTTTTTTAAGGTTAGGGTGTGCGCAATAGGGTTAGACTGTGTAGTGGTGGGGACGGTTTTGAACAACAACATAAACAAACGTTTCTGCACAAGCTCGCTTTTGTGGTCCAAACTAACCTTCCGGAACACATCCACAAAGAATAGAGTCCCTAGAGATTATTACTGATAACAAACAATAGAAATGACAGGTTAATTACAATAGCTAGCAAGTTAAATGTCTAGCCAGTATTACACAACCCAAACTTACACAACCCATCCAACAAATTATTTATTTATAACTTAATATGCTAAAAATTAAAATTCAACCGAATTGTTTATTTAATACAATTACTATACAATAACATATTCATATACATGCTATTTAATACAAATTGTTAAATTATTAGCCACTAGTAAGAGCGGAAGTTAACTTAAAGCTAGGCCCGTGCATCTGATGAAACAGTCTATAGACCACTTCGGAAGACGTAAACAACGCGGGTCCAGAAGAACTTTCTGTTTCAGTTTTTAACACTACCAAACGTTTGAACAAAATCCAACCAATGTAACTGATTCAAAATGTTATTTCTATAAGACTTATTATGTGAGACCAAAAAAGTATTAATATTAAATAAATAAAAACTGAAACAGGAAGTGCTTCTGGAGTTTTTGGTCTTGCGAAGTGGTCTATAGTATTTATGACTAGCTGGGCATAAAAACAATTGTTTTAGCAATGTCACCCTTTTTAACCGTTAAACTTAATAAACATGTGTTTTATTTGGGAATTTTGTGCGTTGCCTAAAATAGTTATCATCTTGTGAATGTTTGTAATATGGTTCACTACTTATCATTCATTTAGTTGGACTTGCATTTTCCCCAATATTCAGACCAACATTGGACAACCAAAGGGTTAAAAGTACAGAGTGACTTACTAACTTCTTTTCCTGCCGTCTACTGAATGTAGTCTCGAAGTAATTCTTCCCAAAGTAAGGGTGCTGAAAGATAATATGGCAGGGGAAATCCATAACTGTACCAGCGGTTATTTATCCAGGATGTCCCATTCTGACTAACAGTGTCCTTACTGGCGAGACCCCCGAGAGGGGGAGAGGGAGGTGCAAGGAGGTGAAAGGACATGCCAAGGTCAAATGTGTCAGTGGTCCTATTTTCTTCCTCTTTTGTGGGAGGAAAACGTGTTCCCAACAGATGGCCTCGTGCAGCGAAAAGAAAAGATTGTTACCGTCTTGAAAGTCCTGGGGGCGGGGTTTAGGGTTACCAGATAAATCAGTTGGTCTTGAGAGCGAATACGGATGGTGCTGACAGGTGTTTAGCAATAAAGCGAAAAAACGACCCTGCAAGGGTCGTTTTTAGTAAACAGCCGGTTAACCGGCGTGTTAAAGCTTTTGATAGCATTGAATTTGGTTCTGTCTGGCTCTTTCTCTTCTAACAGATTCACAAGCACTGCCTGTAACAGCCCCAGAAAAAAAGAGTCTAATCCAAGGCATTTGTCTCAACGTTAGACTATTCACTCTTTCCTGTTTGATGTTTCTCCTACCAATAACATCAAACAATCAACAAGCAAAACCTCGCCGAGCGACGGCCGAGCGCATGAAGTATCCGTTTCATTTTTCAGAGGCACTGAAGTGCTAAACATGTTTAAAGAAACCTCCACAATGCTGCCTCCCAGGAGGTATTTCGAGGCTAAACGAGGTTAAAAGGAAGTTTTGTTGTCTCAGACAATGTTACTATCTGTCTCAATACACGATTTCCCTTTCAGTTTGCTTGTTCTTTCGCCTCCAAACAATTTTCCTACCCCTTTCATTTTTTCCCTCGCTCAGATCAGCCATAGATGGCTGTTATGTGGTAGTCGAACCAAGGAGCGCCGAGTGCAAAACCACTGTTCGGTTAAATAACCTTGCCAAAGGGTCTTTCCCCCCACCCCTCGCGCACAAAGCTGGCTCCATCTTTGTGTATCGAGTGAGTTAAATCAATGGCAAAATGTTGGCACTTTTCACAGGACAGTGACCAGGAAGCCCTCCCCCGCGTGATTGACACTTGAAACGTGTGCGCGGATGGAGCCAGGGGCGCTGCTCCACGCTTGAAGTCTCTGCTGGGGATAACAACTGGTGACATCTGCAGTAGGGGCCGACAGAAAGGCAGTTGAAAGCCATGTTTGTTGCCTTGGCCTGCTCAGATCTTCCTGCTTTTATGAAGCCCCCGTCCCCCCCTCCTATGCTTTAATATTATGATTCAGCACCTGGCTCTTTTGAACCTTGCTTTAAAACTTCAAAAGAGGAGGGGGGCATTAAACAACATGAAATAGGTACGGAAGAGGAGAGACGGTAGGGTGTTGGCAGGTAGCGGGGACACGGGTGCCGGTGAGGGGTTGTGAAAGGAAGAAGGACGCTGGCAGTTTGAATTCGCTCTCATCATCTTAGTTTTTTTTTGCTAACACACAGTCATCACGCGAACGCTTCTCTGTCATCTTTAGAGTTGCGCGCTATTACCATTTTTGTACCTCGGATGGCGGTGGGGCATAATGAGGGCTTTGAGAATGGAGCTGGTGGGCTAATGCATACACGGTTTTAGGGATAATAAGCACAGAAACTAATAGGGGTGTGTCTGCCTAAAACAACTAGAGGATGGATGCATTTCTAAATGGCAGAGGAAAAAATAATGGAATGATAAAATTTTAGCTTACTGACTCCATCAGCCCTAACAACAGGTCTCGGTATGTGAGCTAGGGTCTGCTGTACTTAAATTTCTGTCTGCAAGGGCTGAAAGCATTTTGGGACAAGTTTACCTTGTAAAGCATTTTTTATCGTTGTTTATTCTATCAAACTTTTATCAGCTTTTATCAATTAAGTTTTCCTCTTGAACTTTTTAAGCAGTAAATTAACAATTCAAAATTTATATTAATATGAAAGAGACAGTTCAGCCTAAAATGAAAATTCCTTTATCGTTTATTCACCCTCGTGTCATTCAAAACATATGACAGCACATATTTTGATAAAATGTCTTAGAAGTCAATGGGGGCTTAAGTTGTTTGGTGGCCAGTGTTCTTCAAATTAAGAAGCTTTTGCTTCGTAAATGCTATTTGACTTGGGCTTTAAAACTAATGTAGTATTTTCTTTACGCTGAGTAAAATTAAAGCACATATTATGCCAGCCTCCATTCATCCAAACTACAAATTCCACTGCTATCACATTAATCTTTATTGTTGCAAGACCCCCAAAGTCAAAAGTAATTAGTTTAACTAAGACTCATCGCAGGCAAGTCTTCATATCGGCTGCATCTCTGCACCTTCCTCCCAGACCTGCTGTGCAGCCGTGATGCCCTGAGCTGACCGTAAAGGCCCTGTGTAACATTGAGTCAAGGACGCTTAATGGATGCTAAAGCACAAACAAGAGAGCTCCAAGCATGCCAGAGCAGACCTAACCTGGGGCACAGACATCAAAATGCAGGTTGGAGATTTGACATTCCTGCAGGCGCTAAATGCCTCGCCACTGATTTAAACAAAAAAAGGGGGAAAAGAAAGGAAAAGTCAATATCCCCCTCCTGTTTCTAAACGCTTGCTATCTGATGAGCACGGGCAATGCAGATCTGATTCTGCTGTGACAAAAGGGCCGTGCTAAGGACAGCCTGAAATGTCTCTCGCTTTTTTCCATTTGCTCTTATTCACTCGCACACTCCCATCCGTCCTCTGTATGTGTGTGTGTGTGTGTGTGTGTGTGTATGTACGTAAACACACCCACACACACCCGTCCGCTACTCTTTCAGCCCTTTGATAATAATAACGACAGTGGGAAAGATTATCACAGTTGGCCGCTCGTGAACTTCAAGGTTAAAGAAGCACGGCAATTGTGGCTTTGTGTTTACCAAAGAAAGGCTAATGATGAATTAATTAGGTATGGACTACGTTTGCCGTTCTCCGCATCTATCTGAGGACCTTTCACATCCTCTAAGTAGACAAATGATTTCAGTCATAAAGAAACGTGGGGCACTTGTACTGTATGTACTATGATTAATATATACTCCCTTATGAATATACATTAAACGAATTACCATGAATCTAATCAAAACGCACTACTTGTGTTATTGTGCATATTGAGGTTTAAAGACATTAAAATGTCATCTTGTTTACTAGGATTATTTATTTCCCATGTAATAACTAATGGATTTAAGTTATTTTATAAAGTTGAAAGGCATGAAGGACAGTGGAGTCTGTTTTTATATATAGGCCTACTATTTATATACCATGTAAATTAAAGTAAAGCTTGTAGTTTGTTTCATGTTTATACATCAGCATTTTAGACATGATACCTATAACAATATAGAAAATGTTTTAAGCAGGTTCAAAATACTATTGTTGTATTTTCAGCAAACTTTCATTTGATTCCTTAATCCTGAGTTTATTTTTTTCATGACTTTCTATGACTTTGGTTACAATTTTGAGTTAAAACATGTAGGAGGCTGTTAGAAAATAACAAAAGTTACAGATCTAAAACGCACATAAGAAACAGCGGCAGGTGTTTCGGCCTTCAGTAGACGCGCGACTGGAAATGAGGAGTTCAGGGACACGGGGTGGACAGTTTGATGGATAAATTACACAAGAAGTGAAACTTAAAGCCTGCTGTAACAGACTCATACTGAGCTACGGTGTGCTGGGATGTGAGCTAGAACAATCGCAAAAGCATGATGAACATCTCACTCCCTCTCTGTTTCACTCTCTCTGGCCGTTCAGCCATCGGCCACAGCTAACCTTCATTTACCTTTGCCTTGGGGGAATCTGGAACAATACAGCAAATTAGAGTTAGAAAAGGGTTTGGGGAGAAATCAGGATTCCTGTGGTATAAAAGATTGAGGCATTTCAATATTCTGAATAGTATCTTCTGTCTCAATTGAAACCGTGATATTTGTTTTTGAAGTATCAATATTGAGCTTGAGCATTGAAGATCAGTAAGGCAAAAACTTTAAATGTTGAAATGTCTTATCCGAACCGGATAACATGAAGTACTTTTAATTTTTTTATAATACTTGCCATCAAAACAAAACAGGAGAATATGAAAAAAGTAAATGGGTATAAAGGAGTTAATTAAAAGTTATGCTATTTAATAAAAATGTGTCATTTCATCTCGGTCCTTTGAGACTGTCCTTGGAATCTTTTATTCTACAAATAAGACGACACTTAATCACGGCAGATATTAAAACAAAACAGAGATGCTTTTGAAAAAAATATTTGCATAGATGCATTTCTCAAGTGCCAGTGGTACATAATAATGCTTTGTCTTATAGCCTTGAAGAGAATTTCCTTAGAAATCCTTTTTGTTAAAGCATTAAGTGACAGTACTTCTTAAGCCAACAAGGTAAAAGGGGTGAAATATGCATCGTAAGGACAGAACGGATAAAAGCATGATTTTTACAGACAGGCTTTTCTTTCTGCATTCATCAGTGTAGACGCACTAGATGTTTGTTTATTGTCAAGGCTTGTGATTAAACGTTCTATGCTTAAAAAGCTGTTTTAGAAAGCTGGTAGACAAGTCTATGGGGTGGTTTTCCCACACAGGGTTTAAGATTGGTTAAAGACTAAAATCAATGTTACTGTTTTATTGAAAAAAAAAACATCTTAGATTCATTCACATTTCGCATCTTTTGCGCGCGCATATTCGTTTTTTTT
Source organism: Triplophysa tibetana (assembly GCA_008369825.1). Classification (NCBI taxonomy): domain Eukaryota; kingdom Metazoa; phylum Chordata; class Actinopteri; order Cypriniformes; family Nemacheilidae; genus Triplophysa; species Triplophysa tibetana. The sequence goes on along the minus strand of CM017907.1, from coordinate 11,783,009 downwards.
TCAAATGTAGACGCGCCACAAGCGCACTCAAATAGGCAGCGAAGCGCAGTGGCGTAATGGTGGATTCACACGGTACGCGGCAATCGCGTTTGTCCAGTTCATTTACAAAGGGAAACATGCGGTAAGCGGCAAAATGCATGCTGCTTCGTTGGCGGAGCGTATTCGACACACGTGCATCCAAAACCCTGCAACTTCCACGGGCAGAAAATATTTTTAATCTTTTTGTGAACGGCTGGGGCAGCCACATCGGCTTACGTTTAAAAATGGCTGTTCTCCACCCAGGTGCACGCAGAAATTGCTGTATCATATAGACTCAAAATCGAACTTCGGCGAAGGTATTGCACGATATTGCAACAGCGTGTTATTTATACGCAATTGATAAGCACTGGTTGGGCACATGGTTGCTAAGCGACTACAAACACCAGGAGAGCACAATTCCTATGCGCTTTGAAAAAAAGAAGAAAGCAGTGCGGCTCGCGTTTTACACACGGTTAAGACACGCCCCTTAAGATGCCTCAGTGCCATTGTTTTGTCTCCAAATGTACACAAGTAATATTTTTTCTATAGCATGTTTGTAAAAACTATTTAAATGTCCTAATTTAACTAAGTCCTGGCTTAATCTGTCCAAGAAACCACGCCATAGTATCAAGTATTTTAAGCAAATATTTAAAGAATCGGTATACTCTTAAAAATGATTTGTTACTTTTTAACAACTTATTTGTATGCAAAGCTATTTAACTGAATAAATGAAAGGGACAACACAAGTTGTGTGAAAAGTAAGACAAAATTGTGTGTGTTGTCCTTTACTGAACACAAAATGTGTTCTTTTAACACAACTCTTTTTAGAGCGTAAGCTTCTAGATTCATACATTTGAGCAGTCGGGTACAATTTTGCAGGGACTGTCAGTTAAAGTTATTTGACTTTATCCCAAGTGATGTTCACGAAGTAACCTCAATAGAGGCAAAAGTTAAAAACTGCACCTTTAACAAATTCACAAATCATTTATTATAAATTGAACAGTATAGTAAAGCCTACAAATGTCCAGCATCCATTCAAACTCATTTAAAACCGTTTTAAAAACACCAGGATGCGTCTTTAAGTTTGTTCGAAGAATTTTCAGGAAGAAAGGCATAGGCTTGCTACTTTAAGTAACTTAAAATAAAAGTTTTATTTAGTTTTGATCACATTTCCATTTGTGTTGTTTAATATTGTTTATCTCTACTATTATTTTCAAATTATTCTAAAAAAGTTTATACTTTTGATTGGTGGTGTATTTGTTTATCTCGTCGACTTGTCAGTGCATTACTTTCACCTGATCTCTTAAAGGGCAACATTACAACAGAGCCGAGGGGGGTAACAAAGTGTTGGTTACAGATGCCCCAACCTTTACTATAATGAAAAGGGGTCACCGGGTCATTCCGATAGTGCTGCCCCTCTTGCATAAATATTTTACACCATGTGAATCCCATCTTTCAGAGCTCAGGACATGCTGACGGAAGGTTTCTTCAGGGCGAGGCCGCAGGTTGACGGACATGCACAAAAAAACAGGCCCACCAAACAAAGGCCATTCAAGTCGAGTGGAAGACAAGTCTGCTCCTTTGGTTTCTTCATGCACCGTCAGAAGTATTAAAACGCATGAAAGCCTGCAGTGACAGAGACTCTGAGCTGCTGATACTGTGAGACATTGTTCTCTTAATCATTGTGGAAAAGATGAGAGAGTGAGAAAGTCGCTGGTGTGGCGCGGTCGAGGGCAGTCCTCTTTGGAGGAGATGAGGACCGTACAGTAACATGAAACAAGATTTCAAATAAAGATAATCAACAGTTTCTGCTGAGTCGCTATTGTGACGGGACACATCCTGTCTCTGCCGTCAATAGAGGTGTCAAAAAGCGAAACAATGAGCAAGAAGTGAAGGAGGGAAACAGTAGCTCCTTGTCATTGTGATGCCGTGTAACGTGAGCTTCTTAGAAGACTTCTTCTTTCATCTGAACTACAGATCTTTTCTCATGCTGTTCTCCCTCCCACGAGGGGCCGAAAGATTCAGAGTTCATGAACAGGAGGAAGACCCTTCAGGTCGGCTGGTAGAATAGACACATTTGCTTGTTTGGGTGATTAAGCCATTGTCTGTTACAATTGTTTTGTTTTTAATATTGACAATATAAATGATATTGCATATTATAGACGGTTTCAGCTACAACAACATAAACAAACATTATGTGTACCATACTTTACTTCAGGTAAACATCCGCAAAGAATCTATAACTGTTGAGTAGTTTTGATTTTATTTAATACAATTATATTACAGGAAAACATTCTTAAAAATGTTCATTTAGCAGACGCTTTTATCCAAAGCGACGTACAGAGAGTTCAAGTGAAATGACATACAGGAGCAATAATACAATAGGTGCTTATACAAAGTTACTAGTTTCAACAAAAGCTAGACCACTACCTGTTGAGAGAAAGGGGTAGTGTTTTTTATTTTTATTTTCTCATTTGTCTGTGAAGTATTCATGGAAGAGATGGGTTTTAAGTAGTATTTTTAATCTTGTGAGAGATGTGGTTGACCGGACTGAGTTAAATACAGTACATATTAATATAAATTAAATATAAAATAAATAGTTGTATTATACCCAACATAGACCAGAAGTTAACTTCAGGCAAGGAAACCATCATAACTCCACCAAAAAATATAGCATCCAGAAATTGCACCTGCCTTTCATAAAGTATAATGAACCTTTCAAACCAGAAAAAAACTATACTGCTATTGCTTTTTTCAACATTATCCGACCCTAAATAAGTCAGAACGTTTTTTATTAAATATATTATAATAGTTCGTATGCGTTGTTATACTTTTGAGGTAGCACTTTACAATAAGGTTGCATTTGTTAATAATTGTTAATGCATTAGCTACACTCTTCATGGTTTCGGTGCTTAAAAGGTTCTTCACAGCGATGCCATAGAAGAAGCAGTTTTAGTTCCACAATGAACCATTCAGTCAAAGGTTCTTTAAGGAACAATCTCTTTCTTACCTTTTCATAATCTGAAGAGCCTTTTTTCCCCACAAAGAACCTTTTGTGAAACAAGAAGGTCTTCGGATTGTAAAGTATCTTTATAGAACCATTAAGACAAAAAGGTTCTTCTATGGCATCAAAGAATCTTTTGAAGCACCTTTATTTTTAAGAGTGTAACATGAACTCACAATAAACGACTGCTAAAACCTACAACATTTATTAATCATAGTTTTTTTTTAATTTCAGCATACTTATACATTTTGAAATCAAATATTGTATAATAAAATAACTAAGAGTAAAAATCCTGAAAAACTATATTACTCATTACGTTAGTTCATGTAAGTTAATGCATTTACTAATGTTAACAAATACAAGCTTACAGCAAAGTGTTACCTTTTTTGATATCATAAAATATACAAAAATTACTAAAATATAATGTCAAAAAAAATATATATATATTTTATAATTAATATCATTCATTTTTTACTTAATAAAAGAGTAGCCTATGCTTGTTTAATAATCGGCATAGCACAACCGTGTGTGTAGACCGCATCCAGTGCGATGAATGAAAGGAGGAGTATATTTGTGAGTGGAATATGTTTTAGACAAGTTATTATCTCAAAGCCTTACTGGCTGAGGTGAGGAAAGCTTTCAGTGTAATTTGCTCTTTCCGCTAGCCAGTTAATGTACCTGCTCTGTGGACAGACAACTGCAGTGTATAATTACCACTGCATGCACTCTGCTTACTAGCATGCCAATTATTTTCACCAGTTAGTCGAGTTCATCTAATCATGTTTTTCCCTTGTTGTTTTTATTTTTTCCCCAACGATCCGGGAACGAAATCTGTTTTTACTCCACCAGCATTTCATCTGTGAGTTTTGCGTTTGGCACCGCTTTCTGCAGATTTTATTGGTTACGGAAAGACATCCCTGTCACGTCCCAATTTTAAAATGGACCGCATAAAAAAAGTTTTCAGTGCCTATCGTCGTTGGCGAAACGATAGCGCTGATGCTAAGCTAACTAGCACGTCTCTCACCGCCACCTGTTTGATGGAGAAAAAATAGCTAGTTTCTTTCTAGTTGCCTTGTTAATTGTTCATTTTACATCTGTGACACCAGCAGCTAAAAGTATTCAAATCTTAGCTACGATTGAGCAGCCGGAAAAAAGAATGCGGTCAGATGTTGCAACAGACGGAAAATGTGCACACGCTAATTCGTCGGGGTCTCCCTTGCCTGGAGCGCTCGGCACCAAGCTGTTTTGGTTCTTTTCGGAAAGGAGCGGGTTAAAAATAAATAAGCATGTTGCAGTATGTCACAACAAACAGATGCGGAGGGGGGCTGAATGCAAGACACATATTTGGCTCAAGAGCTGTTTAGGGGTCTGATCGTTCTTGCGCTAATTTGCGTGAGGGGAGTGTAATCATGACAAACATTTCTATCATTACCAGGTAATACGAGTTAATCGTTTGGTTTACACTCTCCGGCTGACATACCATTAGAGACTGTGCAGACACTGTAACTAGAGCATTAATAAATTCAAAATGTGCCTATTAGGATGACAGCTTTGGAGGTGCAAAGGAATAACAGTTATCACTTGGCAGAAGCTGATCTCGCCCCATCTGCTGAGACTTTGCATATATTTTCAGCTTCCTGAGCAATGATTAGGGCTGTCAGAACCTCTTTAACCTTCTAACTGCTGGTCCCAACTGGCCCTAATTAGAGATTAATGATTTCTAAAGACACAGGCTGTGATGGAAACTGCCTCTGCTGTTTATGTACAAATTAAGCACCAATTACTTTGAGCATCGGCGCCACTATTGACGTACGGCTGAAATATCCGACACGAAAAAGGGCAACTGTGAGACCGTGAATGAAACCGCTTCCAATGAAAAAGTTGGGCGAGACTCTTTCGAGACCTCGTCATCCACGCCCAGCTTGTTTGTTTTTGATTTCCTCTCAGAATTCTCTTTCTGGCGGTCGGTCACGAGCAGGTACCCTCCCATAAACGGCCATCCGCGAGTCCCTTCTCCAACGGTCGCAAAAGTCATTAAATCAAACTATGCGCAACTATTTGATCTCGTTCTCAGATTCTCGTCCAAAGGCGCTCTCGAACAATCAACCAAGGTGCTTCTTTCATCTCCCGGCTCTCTCTGACTGCTCTCCACTCGTAAACAGCACTCGCCTTTAAAAAATCACGGTGAAAGTTGTGATTAATCTTTCATCAAAATCTGGCTTTTATTTGGCTTTATGATATGCCATGTCTGTCATTCCTTCATTGAGGGAATGTGGAATATCTATGAAATATTTAGAGTGCATTTGCTTCCTTTTTGTGTGCGTCGGGGCTGAAATGTTGGCTGAGCTGCTCACTCGACTCTTTGAGGCCATCTGGAGAGCCCGCTCACGTGGGAGAAATCCAGTGAGGCTCTCGCGAGCGAGCCGCCCAGCCTGCCCAGATGATGGTAACCCCTGAGATTCGGTGTCGCACTGCATTGTGGGATCAGACAGCTCGCGGGGACGCTGAGGGAAACAAAGAGCCCCCAGCTCTTGCCAGATCAATCCAACAACATCAAAGGGCCTGACAACTACACAGGGCCTATCAAAAGTGCACCACTTTGTCTTGCCTGGCTAACAGGTTAGGTTTTTTTGGGGACGGACCTAGTTTAGTACTTCAACTTAAGCCTCACCCCTGCGAGGATACATGGTCTAATTTAGCATGCGTCAATGTTAGCGTGTACGCGCAGATGTGCCCGTGTGCCGCGGCTGAAACCGCGTTAACACGTAATAACTTAATTACGTGGATTCCCGGGATCATTGGGAAGGCTGGTAAAATTGACATGATCGGCTTGAGTAAAGGGAACTCGTGTGCCGTGTCAAACGCTGGGGTGCTGGATCTCTCTACGGGATCTTTCCTGTTGTGTGATCATTATGGACCACAGTGGTTAGCACAGCGTGACTGCGGTTGTGTTATTATTTCTGAGTGAAACAATGTATTTGGATAATATGAATCTAATCTGTAACGTTGTTTCATTTTAAATTGTTCTACTTCTAGTTTTAAAAAAGCAAAAAATGTGTTTCAGGTGGTTTTCAGGTATGCCTGGAATAGTATTTTCAATTAGTCTTCATGCTCCATGTAATGCCCTGCTGTCACTGTAATGAGAAATAAAAAACACAGATTTGCTGCCACTGGAATGGATAGCGTTCAATAGGCTATGTGGATGCTTTTCAGCATCAGAGTAGCACCAATCTTCTCCTCAGCTCTCTCTGTCCAGATCTGCTGATGTCAGGAGGTGTTGGCCCAAGCTTACATCACTTGGCATGGTCCAGGAAGTCTCATGAACACACAGTCGCACACACAGACACAAACACACACACACACACACACACACAAGACAAAGAGGTCTGAAGGCGAGCCAGCATTCGGGCACTTTTGTCATGTGTGCTCATGTGTGACGGGGTGAGATCACCCAAACCACATGCACCTGAGTCCCCTTTCTCCACTATTTATTCACACTAATCTCTTCACTTTGGAGGAGGGAGAGAAATGGTACACACCTTTCACAACCGAAACAAATCCTGAAGAGTGAATTTGCTTCTTGATCTCAGTTTCAATGACGTCATCTGTTAGAAGTCTCTATCGCTCAGTGGGTTGAGCACTTTTTACTCCGAAGCATACATCATACTTTTTGTCACTATTATATTCATACATGTTGTTTTTTACTTTTAATACTCTGTCAATTAAATTAAATATTGTACTTTCTTACTTAAATCAAGTAAATGTTTTTAGTAAAAAGTTCTAGATACTTGGGGACTAGATTTTCTTAAGTATTAAAGTACTGTATAAGAGGTAAGAAAGCACATAAATAATGTGTTAATGAAATTACTTTGGTGCAAAAACTTTGATGTAGGGATTATAATGTGGTGAAGTTATTTTTTCCTGATACAAGTACTATCCACCTCTGTAAATCTCTGTTGACTATACTGTAAATGTCTTTTCCTGTTGCCATTGAGCAATACAGGTCTCTCTCGGTAGGGAACGTTGTTATTTTATCGTACTATTATATAGATATTTTGTGTCCCTAGCCCCAACCATGGCCCTAACCATGGTAGTATAAAAATCAGGCTGATAAATGTATAGCCATGATGATGCATGAATCTTAAATATACCAAAAATGTGTGCAAATTCCAAACTTGGAGTGTTGAATTTGGTCAGAAGACACATTGTTAGATGTCACAGAGAGATGCAGCTTGAACCACAACTTTAGGCCTCTTGTGTGTTAAATTCCGAGTCGTTTGAAGTTACACAAGTCATTGTTTACACTTTTAATGGTGATGTTGTCATTTTTGAATCTTGACTGTCTAATATCTTCCATACTTACACTGTATAAAAGCTAATACATTCTTCTAAAAAAGTAAAATAATAATAATTCTTTGACATTACCCTGAAGCTTTTATGACACAAGAGTGAGTAAATGTTGACAGAATTTTTATTTTATCTCTAAAAGAAGAGTCTGGTGAAGTATTCAAATCATTCATATAAGGATATAACTCATTGAAGAGATTTTACCTTTTGTGACCGTGTTGTTGCTCAGAGTGATCAACTATATTTCGATTGATTTGCCCAGAAATTTCTAAAGAGCAAAACCATTATGGTGCAACATCAAATCCCTGTGACGGACAACCGCTACATTCTTGCGCTTCTTTAATCCCTGATTTTTTAAAAACCCACATCGGTTATAGAATAGAAGATAAGCACTTTAAAAAGACCCTTAAGTGCTGAACGTTTTGAGATTCAGCCTATGAAGAATAAAACACCAACTTAATTGCAGTCAACAAGTCCTGAGTAGCCTTGGCATAACCACGGCACGCTCTCTGTCATTATTATTCCTTACGTCTTTGTTGCAAGGTAAATGTGAAATGTTTTTTGCTCATAGTGGGAAATAGTGACCTTCATAATCTAAGGCCATTTATGGTAATTAGATTATGTTTTCAGGGCAGAATTCATATGTATGCAGAAAGCAATGGAGGCCTGAACAATGATGGTAAAGTACTGCGCGTAAGGAGCGGACCCTTAACAGGACTTCTCTAAATTAAGACTAAAAGCTCAAGTGCCCCCTCTACTCGTCTTTGTAATAAGACTTTTAAAAGCAACGTAAACTGTGTTTTTTCTTTTTGTCTCTAATGGATTTTTTTATTTCTCTCAAACATGCATAATAATTAAGTTCTTCCTTATTAATTATAGATGCAGTTTTCTTTCATGTGATTTTTCCATCTGAGCTCAAAGCCTGTCCATAACAGCAATGCTCGTCTTTGTTGAGGACTTTGTACCGATGACATGCACAGTTTCCTGTTGTTTGCACAGAGCCGTTTGCCCAAGTCTTACAAAACCTCTACTGAGGTTTATCAATTCTCGGTATTAATAAATTGTATGTACCGTTTATTTTAGTTTGTTTGGATGGTCTTTTTCAGATCAAGTCGGTTTAAGGTTGAACTTCCTAGAAACATGTGCAGGGTCTTTCTTCCTGTAAATGACTCACATGCAAGCACTTCCTCGGGTTCATGTTCATTTGAAGACCGTTGCTAATGGCGGCTGATGGGTCAAGGTCGGGTCAGAAGGCGATGTTTGTTGATTTTACTTCAGCCTCATGCTCTCTATGGCTTGCTTTAAGGTGGTAAAAGGTGAACTAACAGGTGAAATTTTTATAAGAAATCAACTGTTAAATTCTGGGTGAATTATTTAGTTTAAACTGATTTACACTTTGTACTCTTATGGTCACATCACATGCTTTCAAATCATTAATGCTACATATATTTTTGAAACAAATTCCTTTAAGGAATTCATATTCAATTCATACCAATTTAATTCAGATTTGAAGAAAAAAAAAATCTGTCTGTAGGCAAAGGATACTTAAATATGTAAAGTTTGAAGTTAATATCCAAAGTTTGAAAATATTGGATATAATATTTATAATTATATATATAATAGTTTTCTCTAAGTAAGCTATTATTCTAAAATGTGGTAAATATAACAGTAAAAAATAAGTAGGTAGGTTTAAAAAGTGATCAATCAAAAGAGAAAAATCATTTAAAAGACTTCAAAAATGCAGTTACTTTTTGTAATAAAAAAGCTTTCCCCCATAAATCTGTATGTACAGTAAAAAAACAGTGAGCAGTGAGCAGACGTTAGCTTTCATTGGCAGTCATGTATGTGAGAATCCTTGGCACAGAAGGCCATCGCAGATCCTTACTCAAGAAGCAGATGCTAACTTACCCCTGACATATTGCCCAAGAGTAAAAGAACCCACTGCGGAAGATATTAAAGCCATGACCCTCACAGGCAACCCGCGCAAAAGATTTGGAGTAAAAAAAGGCTTTTACTTTCTAATGAATATGCTGAACGACAAGCTTCTTCTCAGAAACAGCAGATGGCCATGAGACTGATTCTGCGAGAGAAGCAAAGATAAGGATTTCAGCAGTGTTTGTAAGCAGGCTTAAGGTCTGACGATAATGTTTACCGTATTTACAGTAAAAAAACGCATGCGATCTGAAGTCTCTTTGTAGGTTTTAAAGTGTTGTATAATTTCTATAGTTTGTTTTCAAACAGGAGTGGGGTAAAATGTGTCAGCGGGTAAACTGTCCACAATGTTTGGCACATGACTATATGCGTAGAAAGGATCAGCCGTATAGAGCTGCCTGTGATTGAGATAATAAAATGAATTTAATGAGAAAGCAAAATCATTTATGTCTACATTTATTATATGTAGAAGGTTGGTCTATATAACCACCTGTTAATTTTATAAATTAATTGTTACATGTATGGCGGCAATGGGGTCCTGGTGGGTATTAAATCAGAACCTTATATTTCCTAACTGATTTATGAAAATATAAATATATAAATTCATAATACGTAATATAATTTATTCAACATTTTTATTTTTAATGTTAATTAACAATGCAACCTGTTAACGTACACCAGGCTCTAAATTATATGCAATTTCTTCTTATTGCAATTGATAGCAGAGGTGCTAAGATATATTTAAGACTAGAACTCATTCCTCCTCGTTTAGAAAACAACTTGAATTAGAAGTGGCACATCTTACACCATACTCACACAATATCCCAGCATGTCTCTAAAAATGACTGTAACCCATTTGCTTTCAACCATTATAAGTACAAGTGAGAAGCCCTACTTACAGTAAGCAGGCCCTGGGAGTTCATTCTGGTACATTTTCACAGGCCAGGAAGCAGCCTCCGTCCTGCCTGAAGGGGCTTTTATCATTGTTTTACTGTATTATCTATAAATTGAATAATGCCTTAATCTGTGGATCCGATGAAAGGGATTTCGCCACAACATACAGCCGTGATAAAGTTCTCAGTGAGAGTGGAGAGGGTGGGGGAAGATTATTGGTCTCATATGGGGGGGAGCTGTGCAATGTAGGCTACACTTTAACATCTCAGTTCTTGGGCAATCATGCAAGAAATCTGCAGCTTATAAAAAGCATGCAAGTTGCAAATTGTGACAGATGTCTCAAAGAGTGGAATCCCCCCACCCATCCACTCAGACACCCACCCAACCATCCAACCATGCTATCCCGCTTCTAATATGGGAGAGGACAGTACTTAGACATTCTTGACCTTAGGAGTGCAAATCGTGCAACCATAAAAGACATCAATTCGGAGTGTGTACAAAGTATACATTAACTTCTACTTCACTGGATTATCAGATGATAACCTAGAAACAACCGTGAGAGATATGCAATATTTGCACGTTGTTTACAAAATGTATTATTTGTTCATTACTCAAGATTAGGCCGCTTATGTCTGATTCTATAGATTCAGTTAACTAGATCATACAGCCTTTTAATAAAGTATGCAGAGCATTTAATTAACCTTTAATTGTGTCTTAAGGACTTAGTTGTTTTGGACGGTAGCTCTATGAGGACAGTGTTTCAAGACAATACACTATTTATATGAAATGCAAATGAGGCTTGGAGATTATGGATAAAAAATTTAATTAGACTGATACGGAATAACGGCGTAAATACACAGAAAAAGCTGTTGTTTAAAGATCAAGTCGCAATAAGAAAACCTGTTCACTTTTGTTTAGTAATGTATACATACTTCATGTTCATGCAACACTGCGACTGGCTTCATGTTGATATCTAAATTAATTGCTTTTTATTGTACAAATGTTGTTTTGTAAAAGAGAATCAACATCACTACATTAGATTAAAAAAACAAACATTTTATTGTCTAGATGAGGTATACAGCTTTTAAATATAACAACAGTTTCTACTTAGAAAACGCATAATAAAAACAGAATGTGTTTTTTGTGAATAAGCAGGTATTTAATGATTTTTGATTGCATTGTATGGATTTTCTCTCGTTTATGTTAAGGTACTAACGCAACTGGCATTCTTCAATTCCAAAGCATCTGACAAAATGTCCGTGTTCCTGCTTCCTGTGGTCCCGTCTCCTATTAACCCTAATGATGTGGGATTATGGAATTAAAGCCCCGTGTTGCACACACTCCTCCCAGTGCCTCAGTAAATACTGTAAGCCCATTCCTGCTCCGCAAAATAAAAAAAGTGAAAGCTCACCGTCTGCTCTTAAGCTCCGCACACAGAAGGGTCGTGATCCAATCCAGAGCCAGGCAGAGTACGAGAGAAGAAAGAGGTCTGACCATTTTTAATCCTTGTCCTTTTCATTTCTCCTACCCCTGGGATTGAAGTGATTTTATTTAAACTGTCGGCTTGAGCCAAGGGATTGAAAATCAGGATTTGAGTGATTATCGTTTTATGAAAAAAACACGTTATGCGTGTATATTGTGTGCCGCTGGTGTGTGCATACATCAGGGCATGAGTGTGGGAAATGGGAAATCACTATTGTCCGAGAGATTGCACATGACAGACTAATATATAGAGTGGAAGGGTCCATGACCGTCACAAATTACCTACTTGACCCTTAAACTGTATTTATGAAGTACTTTCAGAAGGCAAAACAGAGAAATCGGGATAACATACAGTAGTACTTTCAGTTCAACATTTAACAGCACAATGTCGTGGTGCCTACGGCTTTCATTGTTTTGCGTGTAGCTTTTACAAACCGTATTTCTCCTTTAGACAATAGACAAAATCGAAAAAGAGGAACCGACTAATTCTCAAATAAGGCCACTAGTATCTTCCACCCACTGCTGATTCTTTCTGGATGGGTGAATCTTCTCGGTTATTTCATCTATTTTAACAAGAATGGGTTTAAAGGTGAAGAATCAAGTATTTGTTTTAATGAGTTACCCATGACTAATGGTTGGGAAAGATACTCTAAACCACTCTAACCGTTCAATCTCACATGAAACAAGGCAGCTGTTTGAAACAAAAAGGACATCTGGTAAGTGTAGTTCACATACATTAAGAGGACTATTGTGCGGGCTTTTTTGGGCCTTTTAAAACTAATTGACACTTTTTGGCACGATCCATTTACTTTGCTGAGAAGTAACATTTTGGCTCTGCTCAAGAGATCCTTTGCATCCTTGACACAGTTTTATACAAAGTGTAAAAAAAATTTATTTGGACATTAGCATCTAACAAGTAACTTACCTTATGTATTACACTTGGCTGGTATTATATGATTTATATATTCCAATCTCAAACATATCAAACAAATACAAATAATGTGTTGCCTTGATTTATGTAATGTTTATTTTTTTAATTCAATTACAAATCCAGAATACACGTTTAACATATTCAACATTAAATATTTTACATAATTTCTTTCATCCACCTTTTCATGCATAATCAAACCTATAATAAATAATTCCCCTGGCATTGTTTTCTAAAACTAATATGAATGACAATTACTTTATCATTATGTATGGCGTGCTTATTGCTTCATTTAGATGCATAATGTGAAGCATATGCACAGATTCCTCCCTGGTGACATTTAATAATTCTGATGTGACAGATGTTTACTTACTATACCAAAACACCATTATTAAATCTAGCTTGTGGTTAAACAAAATTGTGTATATGGTGAAATTTGTTCCGTTTGTGTTTTCAAATGTTTAAAAAGAATATTGAGGAGAGACAAAATCTTCTATTGTCATTTCTCATGACATCACATTTTACAGTCGTAATTTTTTCTGACGCTAATAGGAAGACACAAGATTCGTCCCCTGTGTAAACTGACCAACACTTCCTCATAAAGGCTTGAACAAAGAGGTTATCACTGCACAATCTATCAGTTCTCTTCTTACACCACCACTCAAAATTACCTCGTCCAAAATAAACTAGGTGTCATGCCCATTATATATGACTGACCGAACCCAAAGAAGTCAGTGTCTGTTTGAGTAAGCCGGACCATTATGCCACACATACATAATCCCCTTTAACATCCTTCCTGTCCTGTGTTGATTCCACTTGCGTCCTCCTAACACAATCTTAAAAATAATAATTCAACAAAAAAGCGGCTCTCCTTAGTCAAACACATACAATACATTTTAGCTGACATGCTCACAGTGGCAAAACCAATGAAGTGGGTCAAGATATCGGCCATTCGTGTATCTTTGTGTGCTGAAAGAGAATGCTGATGCCAAGTTATTTGGAGTGGGGTGATTGTGGCAGATGGGCCAATGCTCCAAAATGATTCCTCTTCCTCTGTTCTATTTCATGAGATATGATCACCAGGGATTATGGCTTGTCACAACTTCAGACGTAAGTGACTGTCCTCAACCCATAGTCAAGGATCAAGGGAAAATCTCCTCTTTGGGGACGATGTGAAATAATTCTCGCTCTCTGGGAAGTTTGATCTGTTCGGTGCTAAAGAATGCATTTTCCTCAAAAGTTACTTGTCCCAAAGCTGGCAGGGAGAGGTTGATCACTTTTCTAGTTTCTAGTTATCTACTAGTTCTGTTCGATGATACCTTATACAGTTTCAGCAGCAACAACATAAACAGTACTATATGTGCATCCACAAAGAATCCATAAGTGTTAAATAGTTTACATTTAATTTAATAATGTTAATATACAATAAAATATGAATGTACAATAATATAAATATAAATTAAATATAAAATAAATTGGAAGCTTAAAACCAAACATAGACTGCGGGCCCGGTGCATGTGTCCAAACCGTCTATAATATACAATAGTCAGATATGAGGCTGACTTTAAGCAAAACACCAATGATAAAAATGTAAAAATAATTATTAAAATTGCGCTCTGGAATACTTTAACATTGTAAGTCATTGTCTTTGGGTTTTGCAGATATCTAGTCAATAAAAAGTATTAAAAAAGTGCTTGTTCACATTGATAACACAGTATTTAATAATGTTAAAAGTAAATTTGGATGTCCGGGGTTTCTGTAAAACAGCATCGAGATGAAATTGTATTTACAAAGGATTCAACTAAACGGAATGTTCATCTTGTTTTAATGTTGCATCCTGGCATATAGACAAAATAATATTTTTGTTTGTATTTAACACAAATTACTTCAAATCAATAATTTGAGACCAATAATATACTAGTATGACGAGTAGCCGTGTAAATAAGTTTTAAGTTTAATAAGGTTTAGCGATAACAACCGACTGGTTACTGGAGTACGTTCATAATTATTAAATTATAGTTATATAAAGCTTTGAGTGTGGCTCATCCAATCAGAATTCAGAATCATAGCTATCTGTTTAATAACCACGGGTTTACCATATTTTAAGTTTAGACGTTCTTAATGTGTTTTTTAAACATGACCCAACTAATTAAAAAGTGTCCGAACCTGTAAAACGTTTAAAGTACAAACTGCTTGCAGTGATATTTGACTTTAATCTATCAAAAAACTTCACCCTCAGAATGAGACATCATAGAATAGTAATTAGGGATTCTTCCCATTATTTTCCCTTGCAAAAACACAAGATTTTGCCTGCGGGACTATTTTGTCGAGCTAAAATTAGTCCCCAGGTACCCATTCGGCACCAGACAAAGCATTCTCAAAATTAAAGCGAGGGCCATCTTTCTGTTAAATGACCACTTCCCCTATTTAACTCTTTAGACAGGAAGTAGTCAGTGGGAGTTAAAAAAACTTCCTCAACACGGCTTAAGTGGACAGACTCATTCAAGACAGAATTTAGACACGTGCTCGCATGCTCAGACAGACGGAAGTGACCTCTCCTGCCTCTGGCACACAATATGCAGGATGTTATGGTTTACTTAACGCTTCGCGGTGGCGGACAGACAAGGTGCACACTGCCCTTCACTCACGTACTGCGATGATTTATAGCAGAAATGGGCACTTTTTCCCTTTCGGAAGTCTTTGAGAGCTCCAACGAAGGATGCAGCTTTATGACTTCGGGAGGGGGCTCTTCTTTATACCTGATCAAAATTGGTGTCTGAAAGCCCATAAATCAGGTGTACGGAAATAGACCATGAGGATGTCGGAAAAGATCAAGCAGTCACGGTTCAAACAAAATGATAAGATGTAAAACAACTGTAAAAAATTGCTCACGGTTCACGTTTATTTCTGTATTAATTTGCTCCACAAAACCCATGCGATGCCAGCAGACAGAACATGACATGCAAGACGCACCTGTTGTTTATTTTTCTCCAGAAGGAGCAGGTTGAGAAAGTCGATTGGCTCCTCGGAGAGGCTAAGCTCATGGATAATGCATAACTCTCATATGATGTGTGTCAGATGTTTAAACACTGGTAACAAGCAGAACAAAACATCACCTTAACATAAGAAACAACATATGCTTAATTTCTCTCTCTCTCCAGCTCTTGATCGTCCATTATCTCTCCAAAATAAAAAAACAGATTGACCAACTGTGCCTCTCAAGCAAATCAATCTGTGATAATTGCATGCACCAACGATGTTTTACTTGTATAAAACTGTCACTAAACCTTAAAAAAACTTAATGTTTTCTAGACTAGTTTATTTGTTGATCACTGTACAGACGGTTGCATCGAATGTTATCCCTGGACCAAAGTTATCTTTTGATCTGTGTTTGGTTATTATATAATATTATATAAATTAAATTGAAACTACTCAACAGTTACAGATCCTTTGCTAAGGTCTACAGGAAGTTAAGTTTGGGCCACATAACGTTTGTTTATGTGGTTGCAGCTGAAATGGTCTATAAGAAATATGATTCTTGGTTTGCTATTCTTTTGCAAAGGTGACCTCAAAAATGTTTCTGAAATATTATTCCTATTAAGATCAAAACTGCCGGTTTTGTTACACATAAACTGTATATAGACATATTATACAGATTTACGTACATTTGTTTGGCAGCTTTTGGTAGACTTTTGCTTTTTCAGATGTCAGGTTGATATTATAATTATCGTATAGAAGCAAATCTCCTAGCAGAAATAATCAGTAGTATGTATAAACTAGAAAAAAAGCTTGTAAACAATCTAAAAAGCACTACAAGAGGTCGAGATTTTTAAGTGCATCACCATTAACCTGTACTGTAAAGGTAAATCAAGCATGGGGCATTTCAAAGACTAATTGCCAGGTACATCTCAGCAGAAAGAAGTGTTTATGGGTAATCAACAGCAGGTGGGGTGCTTAATACGGCGGATTGGTGGCCAAAAAAACCCTCACCATTTACCAAGCCATAAAAAATGACAGGGAATAAATGCAGCATGCATTTCTGTTCTAAGTGAAAACATTGCAGTTGAATGTGTCTGTAGTTTTCCCCGTCAATTACTGTTGAGGCTGTATGCGACGTGAGACATTTAGATGCTACTGATCGTATAAAATACTAAACATAATCCCATCAAAAGTATACCCATTTATAGACTTAGTCTCTTTTAAAACTTCACTCCAAAATTACATTTATCATATCCCATACAGCTAGAAATAAGATGTCACAGCAGCCTTTCATTTGTTCTGGAGTTCATCGTCCAGCTGTGATCTCAAAGAAACGCAAATACGACTTTGGCTTTCACTGTGAATGCAATAAGGCGTGTTAGCGATTTCTATTGTGATGAACATCTACACCTCACAATCTCTTTCATCTTATTTATACAGGTTCATCATTGTTCAACTCCAAGAACAATAATAGTCTTCCTTTCTAATATTCTGACCATTCTAAGGGCCATGATTCTGAGTTAAGGCATTCCTGCGAACAAATACACATTGTCGCTTTCAGCCCTACCTGATGTGCCCCCGCCCCCAATCAAAGAGATTACCTCTTGAGTACATTTCACCAACGTATTATTTCACCCACAAATAGATGTATTAGTGCTTGCATTAACATAATCAGACTTTAACCATTACGTGTGCGGTACGTTAAGGTAACGTGGCTTCCTTCAAGACAGATTTCGTTCAGGTAGAGTAAGCATAATACTTATTAGTCATTATTTACATATTTCTGCTATATTACGCATCGGAGGAATATCCTTGTTACAGTCTAAACAGCCTTGGGCTTTTCCATACATGCTTATTGGAAGAAAGACACAAAGTGTATTGTGATTTCATAGAGGGAAGAATAAGGATAATCCTAATTGATTTTCATTAAGTGCGCTGCTGTAGAGCCCACGACTGGCCTAGTTTTTCTACGTCTGTATTAATCCCTTAGCCTGGTTTTTAGGGACTGCCCCGGTAATGATTTATGTGTTCAGCAATTTGGAAAAAAATAGAGGATCACTAATTGTCTGTTGTTTTATGGTTATTCATATTTTCTATCTTTTTATTTTAACAATTGAACTACAAATATGAATACTATCATGTAAATGTGAATACATTATCATACAGAATTGTATTGTAAGATCATCATTGTGGTAAATGATGCTCCTGTGATTCCTAATGCAATTATTTCACCTAGTACTCTTCATATTCGCCTCAATTCTTAAATATTGTTATAAATATATATGTTTTATTTTTAAGGGTACTACTTATAGAAATAACTTTCTTTCAGTCAGGCTTAAAAATAAAATCCAATGAGCAACAGATCTTGTGGATCTCTTATCAAATATAGAAGCAAAATCTTTCTTTCTTTTATGCAATTTTCTACACAGTACAAAGAAAATAAGAGATTATACTGTAAGCAAGATGTCTTTTGCTGTGTACGTCTCCATATTTTACCATTGTAAATTTGCTCTTTAAAACATTCCATTAAATAGCACCAACTTGTTTATTTTAATTTTATTCACAAGCGCATGCATGAGCTGACAATTTCATCAAGGCTAACGCCATGATGCAACAACCCTTTCAAAAGGTCCTCTCCCCTCGGCGCATTTTAGGGCCATTTCCAGCTTTCCCTGAATTTTTTTCCTCACAGAGTGGGAAACATGTAAAGTAAAAAAACAAACATAAGCCCCCTGACAAACTGGATGCGTTCAGTGAAGTTGCAAAAGAGCTGGAGTGTAGAGGAGGCAGATAGCATTGTTTGCTGTTAAGGCTGCTTCAGTTCAGTGCACTGATGTCTGAAGACCCCTATTCATTCTGGAGGCCAGAGGGGCCATGCGGGTCCGGGTAGGGTCCCGCAGGCACTGAGGCACGGGGCCAGGCCTGGTCCTCTCTCCACTGCCAACTCGCCTCAAACCCTGACCTAACGGCCAGACACATCAGGAGGGAGCGGGAGAGCGAGAGCAATTTAGTCTCAGCGGCTACTCATTCATTCAAAAGCTTATCACAGGCAGGGCTCACAATTGTGTAATTATGTGTTAAGTTTAAGACCTCTGCAGTGAATTCGGTGAAATCGCAGCGGAGAAACGAATAAATGCGACGCGGAATAAGCAAGCGGTTAAAACGTTGGATTGTTTTTGGAGGTTGCATAAATGAATAATTTTCACGAGTCTTGCTAAATTGTTTTGTGTGCCTTGAGACGGACAGAAACAGAACAATTCAGAGATGGTTGAATGTGGATTTGGACATTTTTTAAGCGTTTCAGAAACACTAAATTACACACACAGCACAAGTTTAGATGGTGTATATTTATAGATCAAATAAATCCACGATTGAATTCTATTCCACTAGATTATTGTTTACTGTTCGTGATTTACCGACCGTCTTTATTGTTTGTTTTTAATCTCATTTCTTTTAACCTGGCCAAATTTGGAGTTAATGCTGTAGAAAGTTACGGTTTAACTTAGGATGTGTTTGCATTATGGCTTGGCTCCATGGCACGAAACATCATTGATTGTTAGTGTTTACCTAAGACGGTTTTAGTAAACAGTAGGTTTAACTGTGCGGAATTACGCTAGTATCTGATAGCACAGACTGGTGTGCATCAGTCCCAAAAGAGCCCTGCTGATTCTGTACTTTGTCTGCATTAGAGTTGATATCTCACCTATCTTGCCAACTGGCCACATTTTGAACCCCTGAGATGTTCTAGAGCCATTATATTTAGTTCATTATATTTAGTTACCTTGAATCTTCACATCAGACCATTTTTTGTTTTCCTTATTTTTCAGTAAAACTAAAGGACTGATCATGGTAATGGTTACGTGTCGGAAAACTGTATCCAAGTCCCAACACCACAGTCTTGTAAATGAATCCGGCATGTCACATTGTCACATCGAGAGCCTCCCATTTTCGCGGAGTACCGGGGGTCTCTTAAACACTGCCCACTCTTAGTGGCACATCCTTTTTCCTGAAGACCTCCAAGACCCCTTCAAGCATAAGAGCTTTTAGCTAGCCCGCGCTAATGTGTAGAATAATAGCTACTCCCTGAATCTTGATGGCCCCTGGAAGCTGACTGAATTTGTGCACAACAGCATCTACAGTGCAGTAATATTCCCCTTTTTATATCTATTCTTGTGTGCTTCCACCCCTAATCTAGTCTTATTACATCTCTCCCCTTTCTATTCTTTTAGCCTCATATGGCCTTTCAATTTTTGCGTGATTAGCAAGGTGGAGGATATTATCTGTTCTGCTCGGAGACGTGATGGAATATTACGGAACAGGACTAATATTACAATAATGTGGCGCTTTACAACTAGAGACAAAGAAACCAATTTGCCTGCCATATCAGCACAGACTTTTGGTAAACAACATTCAATGGGAATGTACACACATGTGACAATAGGAGGACTTTTTTCTACATTTACGAGGACAGTTTCTCCTGCCGAGGTTAAGGTTAGGGGTCAGGTAGCAGGTCAACATCAGTGTCCACATTAGATACTGTTTATCTGTTGGCAGTCTGTCTCCCTGATCCCCTCTTTACCGTCAGCCCCCAGGACATCTGTAATCCACAGAAGTGACATACGAAGCCCGGTTGATTTCTTTTTTTGGCCTTGTTTGTTGATATTGCATCTGAATTGCTAATTTATTTGGGCCATCAACTTTGGTCCTTTGAATAAATGTATGCTTTGACCCCGGGATGGATTAAAGTTATACAAAGCCTCGCTCAGTCAGTTATGCAAACTGCAGCAGCTTGCTATGGATGACACACACGTCTTGGAAACAGCACATCCCAAACTTATCCTGAGCCAAACGGCACATCCCAAACTTATCCAGAGCCAACCACATTACGTAGAATAGAAAAGCACCTCTGTGTCAGCTGTCTTTACGGTAGATGACCTTTAGACAACAGTAGCCACAGAAGACCATGCTGCCATAAAAAAAGGTCAGTCTGAACTCATAAAAAACACTGCAAATAGGTTTGTAATATGTCATTGTTTTTAAAAAATATAACTTTAAGTTAAACTCCACAAAAAACATTTTATGTAGTCTACTTTTTAAATGTATGCTACATTCATATTTGCATAAATAAAAGAAAGAAACTTAACACTTAATACGTTTTACTTAAATTACTCAGACATTTCAGGGTCTGTTCAAATAACTAGACAGCTTAATACAGTACAGAGTAATGATAAAACAAGCGAATGCTCAGTGGCACAAAATAAGGTTGCAATACTAAAGGAATTTAACTCGTGTCCCTGTCCAAACGCACAAAATCAGCCCTAATATGCAATTCAATTATTAACTCGAGCCGATCATATTCATATTGTTTTTATGTTCATGATCGTTGTATTTTGAATAGATAATAGACTGGGAGATCAGGTAAGAACGTTTCAAATCGGCGTCTATAGAAATCAGTGTGTTCCAGAGATAAAGTATAATTTTTGCGGAATTTATTGCCTTTCTTTTTCACCCTTCAACTTTAAATGCAACAATAGACCCCGACATATAATGAATTGTCGCATAAAATCAAATAAAGACACTTCATATTCAATATGATATCCGATATTATATTTGAGGGCGTCCCTCTAAACACATGCGAGTCTAAGACATTTAATGAATCCGAGTGTCCAGCAGAAAGGTGAACAAGAGATCAGAGGTGGCAGTGTTAATAAACAGGTTTCCTCTACACCTAAGAGGCGTTTTCCTTCTCCAAACACTGTCGCTGTGATGTTGTCGTGTATTTTTCCACGAAGCTCGCACTCCGAGCGTGCCTTTGGGGAAAGATGCTCACGTAACAAAATAAGTTGGAACACCTGTTTTGGAAAAGAAATTAATTGCAACAAAAATCCTGCCTTCCCAGTCATTTATTCACCCGCAATAACATTCGCTTGCGACATGGAAACTGACTGAACAACACGCCTTTCCTTTTGTCCTCGTTTAAGGAAAAGAAAGGGCTGTTGCTGCGAGATTGAATCCTATTCTAAACTTGAAGAAAGTTTGTTTCTCGGTTGAATATAAAAAAGTATAAATTAACCAAAGCGTGCGGATGGTGTTAAAAGAGGAAGTTTGTCGTATAACAAGGAGAAAATACACGCACTCAGGTAATAATCTCATGGGATAAATGTTTTAAGTTGAAATGAAACCTCGTTGAAAAATGAAATATAGAATAATCGATAATAATAATTAATAGTTATAATTTTAAAAGAATAATTATAATAACATTATTAATAAGAAATAAGAAATATTTGTGGTCTACAAAGTAATATTTTTAATTTATTTGCAAATAGCTTATTAGCTTTTCTACCCCAAATTTGATAAACACGTTTTATCAACACCGTTACAGTTAATAATGTCATTAATAGGTCAAACAGATGCGCTGCTTTCATTTGCACTTACACAGTCCAAACATGCTTTGGAATGAAACCACTGAAATGTGCTTTAGAGGATTTTGCAGTTGCCGGATTTTCTGAAGGACAAACGCCTGGTATCACATAAACTGCTTGGTGTTTTAAATAAAATGTTCAATTTTTCTAATTAAATAAAGGTATTTCAATCATTAATGACGAAACTGCAGACTCGAATACCTTTTTGTTTGCTGCAAGAACACCAGAGGCAAAAACGCAAAGGGAGTAAAACGTAACGTTTACAGAGCAAAATGAGGAATATAAAGTGCATGAATTTTGGATTGGAACAAACAACAAGACAGAGCGACTATGGAAAAGTAGGTTAAGGCTTTGAGAAATCTGCTTACCTGTGAGGCACTTGATAGGACACTGAGAATTCAACATTTGATTGGCTAATGGCATTCTAAAAATGTGTCCAAATAACTTAAGTTTGTTTTTCTCTCTATTATACCTATTTTATTTGAGTTTAAATCTATGAAAAATGGGTGAATTAATAACGTTCACATGTGCTTTAAAGCCAGCAATAATCCTATCACTTTTAAAAGTTATCAAACCTAAAGAAATTCACCGCATGGACAGTTCTTAACTTTGGGCAAGATCATACATATATTTATATTGTTAGTTAATATAAACGCGCATTAATGACTCACATTGTGCTATAATTTAACAGCAAATAAACCTTCGCGTTTTGAGATCAATTTCCAGTTTTTCTCTGTAGAAATAATACAGAAGTATATTCAACCGTATTCAAATAAGTCAAATTAGAACATGCCAAAGCTTCAGTATATTTCTTCATCAACTGTTGTCTGCGTTGTCGCGTTTCGTAGGAGGAGGGATCTAAAAGCAAGAGCAAGGTCTTAAGTAGAAAGACGCCCTATAACCCGACAACAACCTTGGCAGGCGAAACTATTTTCAAGAACTTATTTGCAGGCACTCAGGAGATCGAGGCTGGTGTCATTTCTCCGGCCCCATGCATACCGCATTTTATGATTGTTGTGAGTTGTCTCTTATTTTAAAATAAACTGTGCGCGTTAATTGGAATGCATAATGAAACAAAATGATCAAGTAGGTCTATATAAAAAGACTATTCATTAGGAGAATTTCCTAAATTTAATTTTCTAGAAAAAAATCTAAAAGTGCATTGCAAAGTTCGTAGCAAATACCACTGAGTTTTAAAACAGTGCACTTGGGTATGAGTTATATTTCAAACGCATCATGCTGAGCTGCTAGACAGACAAGGAGTGTAAACATTTCAATCAGCACAAACAACAATATCAGATGACAGTTAAGCCTAAGTGCTTTTGTACATGATATACAGAATAACTGTAATGAACAAAATCCACACAGAGAACACATATCGTTTAAAAAGTGCGTATCCTTACAGACATCCCACATCTTTTCTGATGCCACGAAAGGTTTCCGTATCGTTCTTTTTTGCCTGAGCGGAGTCTTCAACCACGCCGCGCGTTACTTCACTTGTTTTGTATTCCTCTAAATCCAACGGAGTGCTCTTATTGGTAGGTGCGAACGTTACATCACAACGATTATGACGCGCCGTCTTCCTGCTTCCTTCAGCCGCGTCTTAAAGTGAATCTTGTTGGTGCGAGCGCGCGCTCTCAGCCTCCTCCTGGCCGCGTGCGCTGAGACACACAGTTTTCATCTACAGAGAGGAGCGGCGCACAAGAGCTCTTTCTCTGTCTCGCTCTCTCCGCTCTCGCTTGTCCTGAGAAATTACAATATTCATCACGGGGCGAACAACCCTCTCTATTCTCTCCGTTGCACTTTTGAGAAGAAGCTCCATTCGCTGTCATCTTCAGAGTAAGTAACCTTGTCCTCACGTAGCTCCATATGCGCTCTCGCTGAGTTTTGTTGACTACGGATGACTTTTGATGTGATGCGCTGTTTCGCTTTATGTTTCGTGCCGTACGGTATGTATTGTCAAGCAAATATTAAGGTGAACTTAACCATAATTCGTGTCATTCAGGAGGAATTGTATCTCTGCGTTTTTCCCAAGTCGATGGTAAATTTAGTATTAGTGCGCTTTTGTAATATTGCTTGTCGGGGACGCAACGTAAAACATTTACGCAGTGGTCTGAGCGTAAATCTTCCGTAAGATGCCTTTCTTTTCAGGTTTATGACGGTTCACATTTTTTGTATCTTTACTATGTTAATTTGCTTTTCGCTAATCGTATGTAGTTTTATGCCAATAATACTTATCCTTGCCATTTGGACAGATTCGCTAGCTGAGTTTAACCATAGACTTTAACTGAGCCTTTACTTTTACCCGACAGTCCAGTCTGACGCGTTACTTCATCATCATCGTTTTATGATG
Source organism: Triplophysa tibetana (assembly GCA_008369825.1). Lineage (NCBI taxonomy): Eukaryota > Metazoa > Chordata > Actinopteri > Cypriniformes > Nemacheilidae > Triplophysa > Triplophysa tibetana. The sequence continues at coordinate 11,758,650 of CM017907.1, read as the reverse complement.
CTAAAGCCGGGTACATCAAAGCGTAGCTCCCGCAGAAGGGTTTGCGCTTACAGTAAAATCGTATGTTTAGAAATTAACTGCTAGCGTATAGTGCTGCGAAGTGTGCTTAGGATAGTGTCAAAGTTTTCACGCACGTGCTAGTACTAGAAATAATTTACGTTTTAGGGTTTTGCATTACTCGGTTCCTTTGATAAATGCGCTTTTCCAACTGTAACTTGCTGGTGACAACCTAGATATTCTTGCCTATTTTATCTAAGTTCTCCGAATCTTTTGGTCATATATATTTTTAACCGAAGAGCTCTTAACAGTTTAAATGAGTTATTTTCTTTCCGTGGCAACTTTTGGACTTAGGCTGAACATGGGTTTAAATTTTAGGAAAGCAGAGGTGCGCACAGACGCATTGGCTGCATAAGGTCAAAGACATCTCAAATGAACAGGTTTGCGTAATTGTTGTGGTGACTTGTTTAATAAGAGACAGACATAACAACAACTTCTCATATATTATATTTTAAATGTTAACTTCTGGCTTTGTTAATCTGTATGTTTTTTGAACATTGCAGTGTTATAGCTATGCCATGATGTGTTCAATATATTTTTTTAACAAATGCAGTAAAACTTGATATGGCCTTACTGCTCATTGTGTTGCCAATGTAAATACATTATAACATAACACTAGTTTTTTTCTTTTTTATATCATTGAACGTATTTGTTTTGTGAGATTATTTGCATTCTTTCAATTTAGCCAAATGAAAGTTATGCTAAGCGCGAGATTTACTGCGCTAATTACATTGTGAACAACGTGCATTTTCTTTTCTTTGAATTTTTTTTAATATAACTGACATTTTATTTCTTATGATAATAAAATGAATATTAAATAAGTAAATTACTTATATAAAGCGTGCATTTAATACACTCCGTATTATCCACAAAAAAGGTTTAACCTCGAATTCATTTGACCCAGCACGAACAAATATTTGGGCAACCCAGAGTGTTTTATTGCTGTTGTGTTATGATTTATATCGATTAAAGCATGTAAAGGGTGATTTATGAATTTGCAAATATTAAGATACTTTTATCTGATGGAAATGGTTACCTACTAAGTTCTCAAAGTGAACAAAGACTGCAAGTTGTCCGTGTGAAAACAATATGGTAATTCTACCTAAACATAGCTGTAAGATTCTAACTGTTTTTACAGAGGATTAATATGAATGTTTTTATAAGTGTGGCTTTTTGCATGCATGCATCTGTACACAGACTCAAGTGTGACTTAAGTTTTTTATGTTTCATTTCACATAGATTATTTACATTTTTTAATAATGTTTTTGTCCTTTATATGTAATATTTCTTCCTTAAACTTTTGGTCAACATAGTGTATCTACATACTGTGTAATTATTTAGTACACTGTGTGTTCTCTAAGGCATTTGTTTATTTCAAATTGTATTCAGGATTGGGTGCAAAAAACTTGGAGATGTATAAAGAAAATTATTCATTGGTCCTTTTTCTTTGGATAGGTTCCCAGGGTTCTCGGGCTGTGCCCAGCTGACAGGCTTTCAAAGATGGCACAATAACAGTTCCAGTGATGCCTGACCATGACAGCACAACCCTCTTAAGCAGACAAACCAAGAAAAGAAGAGTTGACATAGGAGTGAAGAGGACTGTTGGGCAAACATCTGTGGTTTTTACCCAAGAAAAAGCAACATTTTTTAGTGCCATGAATCCCCACGGTTCCGAGCAGGATGTCGAGTGTTCAGTGGTGCAACACGCAGACGGCGAGAAGTCCAATGTGCTTCGTAAGCTCCTGAAGAGGGCAAACTCCTACGAAGACTCTATGATGTCCTTTCCGGGGGCGACCATCATCTCTCAGCTTCTAAAAAACAATTTGACCAAAAACGGTGGCAATGAGACTATTTTCCAGGGGAGTGGCCTGTCAAGCACCGGTTCAGAGATCCAGCAGGAGGATGCTTGCAGCAATTCCTCGCGGGGTAGCCCTCAGGAGTGCCTTTCGCCGTTCAGCAGGCCCTCCATGACCCAGTTTGAAATGGAGAGGCTAACGGATGAGCATCTCAGGGCCAAGCGAGCCCGAGTGGAGAACATCATCCGCGGGATGAGCCACTCACCCAGTGTCACGCTCCGCGCCGGCGATAACGAGCGAGAGGGGGTGCCCCAGCCCCCTAGTCCTCGTGAGAACTACCGGGAGAACAAGCGCAAGCAGAAGCTGCCCCAGCAGCAGCAACAGAGTTTCCAGCAACTGGTCTCGGCCCGCAAAGAGCAGAAGCACGAGGAACGCAGACAGCTGAAACTGCAGCTGGAGGACATGCAGAAGCAGCTTCGGCAACTGCAGGAGAAGTTCTATCAGATTTACGACAGCACTGACTCGGAGAATGACGAAGATGGGAACATGTCCGAAGACAGCATGCGTTCTGATGGAATGGACAATCGTGCTCATGACTCTGTCCCAGACCGCTCCGACAACGAGATGTCTGACATGGATCCAGGGCACTTCTTGCATCGAGCACGCGCACTCATTCGCGAGCAGAACATGGTGGAGGGGGACAAGACCAAACGCGACGGGTCGCGAGGAAAGAGCCAGGGACCAACCACCATGCACGCAGAGGGTAAACAGTTAGCCGAGACGCTAAAGCAAGAGCTAAACACAGCAATGTCCCAGGTGGTGGACACAGTGGTGAAGGTATTCGTAAAGCCTCCACGGCCGGTTCCTCAGGTTTTCCCACCCCTGCAGATGCCCCCTGACCGATACGCAGTCAATGGAGAAAACCCAAACTTCCATACTGCCAACCAGCGCTTGCAATGCTTTGGTGATGTCATCATTCCTAATCCCCTGGACACTTTTGCCGGTATGCAGGTGCATAATTCAAATGACCAAACAGAGGCCCTGCCTTTAGTGGTGAGAAAAAGCTCCTCAGATCAGACTGGATCTCTGCCCACACCTGGGGGTCACCACCATCCCTCACTGCACCCCTCTCCTTTATCTTCCACAATGGGCTTTAGTCCCCCCTCCTTCCGCCATCCTTTCCCTCTTCCTCTAATGGGCTACCCTTTCCATAGCCCCTTAGGTGCCCCAACAGGGCATTACCCAGGAAAGGACAGATGTTCTCCTGAGTCTCTGGATCTGTCCAGAGAGACCACCAGCCTACGGACCAAGATGTCGTCCAACCACCTCAGTCACCATCGTTCTATCTCGCCAACACACCCGGGCAACGAAGGCTTGTCTTTGTCCCTCATCAAGTCAGAGTGCGGAGACCTTCAGGACATGTCCGATATCTCTCCATATTCAGGAAGTACAATATCCTTTTACAAAAGAGATGTATTTGATGTTTTTATTAATTTAGATAAAAAAATACTCAAATGCATGCACATCAACTTAGACATTTTTTTGTCATTTCTAGTGAGAATGCAAATGTTTTATTCTATTTGAATGCCAGACAAGACGAAAAAACTCAGTTTTATGAATATCTATTATAATTGGCAGATTTGATTTTTCCTCTAGTAGTCCGAAGATTAAAAAGAACTTGGCCATTGGAGGCTTTTAAGTGTGCGCTATACGGAGAAGTGCTAAAAAGGCCCCGCCGTGGCTAAGATACCTCCCATCTTCTCTGTTCTCACACTATCACAGGGAGACGCACAATAAAACCTCCTCTTTCATCACAGCGCATGCAAGACTTTGTACTTAAATGCTCAAAGCAAATCATATTTCAAAGGCGGGAAGTAAAAGGACAAGTGGGATCTTTTGCTTAGAGGCCTTAGAAAGTTGTGGTAAAATATTTGTCATGGTAAAAGATCTCTCGGTGGAAGAGTGTCTAGTTTAGGAGGATTCCTCTTTATCCGATGTCAGATTAAGGCAACAAGGGTATCAATACAGGACAGAATATTCCCACCGAGGTGCTTTATTATTAAAATAATGATTCCCTTTTTATTCCTGATTATTTTACATAATGTGTTAGCAGATGAAACAACAATGCTTATTTCTTATGGCCATAACCAGCTTGCTGTAGGTGAAGGTAGTTTGTACCTAGCTGTTGCTTGCAGTGTTTTGTGTGTGTGTGTGTGTGTCTGTGAACAGGTGTTTGGAGTGAGGTGCTTTTCTTTTTATTTCCATATTTTTCATATTTTTAACCTTGTGTTAAATGTCTGCCTGATGTATGATAAGATTTCAAATTAAAAGTTAAAATAAAGGTCTAAAGTTAAAACAATAAAAATAAAATTTTTACTTTTAATAAATACATTTTATTTAATAAAAAATTATGAAATAGTAATTTTTGAAGTTTGGCAGAATAATCATAATTCATTGAAATCTTGCAAAAGAAAACTAAACAAACCGTCTTCGGTGGAGCTTCTGAGGGCGTCTATTTTGATAGTGTACTTGTGCACCTGCTCGGTTGAGACCTGAACAACAACATCAATATTTGCAAAATAGGGTGTTTAATCAAATATGAATTTCTATTCAAATTCTAGAAGAAACAAGCAGCCAATTATCTTCAGCCATGGGCAGAATGATCTTCCTTGTCACGTGCTCTCTTTGCATCTCAAGAAAAATAGCCTTGTTCTGTTTCCCCCATCATTTGCATATAGAGAGACCGAACAGCTCTGGCACAGGGTTGTTGTAAGAATGGGGTGGGGGTGGGCAGCAGGTGAAGCCAGTTTGCATGTCTAATATAGTTGACGAGGACATAGGTTCAGGGTTGTGCGAACTCCATGCTCAAGTGCTGAAGCAGCTATTGCTCGTAGATTCAGGTTTCATCAATTAAATCGAAGAGAGGAGAAAAAGCTCGCACAGATCACTTTTCAAACTTGGTTGCCAAAGTGGTTTAATAAAAAACTTTCTCTGTTTCAAAACCACTTTGCTGTTAGTACTCCAAAACAGATTTTTTTCACTTTTGCTTGATTCGCTTTGGAAGTCAAAAGATTATCGAAGGATTGCTGACAGATTTTTTTTTGATAACGCTTCCTTTTGTTTTTTCTTAACAAGAGCTCAATGCTCAGCTGTAGTACATTTGTTGCTCTAATCTTTCATATTGTCGAACAGATGTCTAGCATTAATTTATGGATTTATCATCCCTGTGTCCTTTTTTTCCTCCTTTCTCTCCTTACACCTGGCTGTGGGATCACATTTCAGTAGTTATTGTCTACCTTACATGCAACTCGCTTAATACAAAACCAAACCTAAAAAAGCCAGATGATGCACTGCATCTATGGCGCTGTTGTTTATGTAGTATCTCATTTGGCTATAAACCACAGCTGCCCTATTTTCTCCTCCCCTGAAATACTTCATATTCATGTTTGCATTATGGCCTTCATTGACGTTGACTGTGGAGCGGCTTGTTTTACACCGAGTGGCCCAGTGTTTACTCGGTGTATTTTGTCATTTCGCATATTTACGTATCCTAGAAACGGCTCTGTTTTTCTAGGAAGCCAGCTTTACTTGTAGGAAACATGCGTTCGTGAGTCAAGCCCGTTGAGTCATTCTCGCGCATTGTCCCCAAGATCGGAGAATGTTTGTTTTCTTTAAAAGTGAATGACTTGAATGTTAATGGCTCGGAGTAATGAGATACCTGGGATTTATGAATGTTGTTAACAGAGCGAAGAGATGGTAGAATAAACCGATATTATCAGCGCTCTGTAAATACTGAGAAGAGATTGCACAGGGGCAACCACAGATTTGCTGAAGCAGTTCAACAAAGACTTTTTTCGCAACTTTTTTGCCATGTGATGCCAATTAAAAAGAGCATGTCAATTAAAAAAAACAGGCCTTTTTTAAAGTCTAATTATTTTGCCACACCACAAGATTTTTTCAAGTGAGCCATGTGCCTCTTAAAAAATCTGACTGTTTGTGAAAAAGACAGCTTGAATATCTCTATCTCGCTCTGTCATACACTGCTGTTATTTGCCGTTTGCATTATGACAGATGGTAGGAAGGAAAGTAATGCTCTTTTGGTCTTCCCTATCAGCCTAATGGAGGTCACCTAGGGTTCTCCTCCTCGCCTCCTCTCTTGGCACAAGAACCATGTCAATCTGCAAATGCACCATTATTACAGAGGCTAAACATCACAAATACCACAGACGGGCCCTTATTTGTCATTTCTTTACAAGGAGAATCATTCATTCTTGTTGTTCTTAAACTACGTCTTGCTTTGTCTATGTAACGAAATTGCAACAGCAGGTAGCGTTTACTGTGTATGGACACATGCTAGTACCTTGTGAGTTGCCATGGTGGTAACTTGCTTTATAGTGGCTTGGAGGGAGACAGAGTACTGGGTGCGGCTCTTAATTGACCTTGTGGGGGCCCATTGATTTAGCCCCACATGCATCTTCATTTTTGATAAATTATAAAGCCGTTAATTTGCAAAGGAAATGGCTGGGCCAGTCTGGATCGCAGATGTGGCTAAAGCCGGCCTAACTGGCAGAGCGGGGGCCGTGCCAGGAGGCTCAGGGCGGAGGGCTGGGGGGCTAATTGTAATGGGTAGATGGCTCTGGTTAGCCACGGTCTCTCCTGGGACTCCCCTCAGCTGCCCTCTGTTTACCAATCTAGAGGGCAATGCCACCTCCAGATAAATAGCTTTTTTATTGGGATAATCTGACGTTTATTGACTAGTAATGCTACATTGACTCTTTAAGGTGATAGTATGAAGTGATTGGACGGGGAAATTGTTGAGGATGGTATATATATGCTGTTTGCTTTGAGGTCATAATAATCCATGTGGTTAATGTAAAAATGTTTTACTACTGGGGTGACAACTGGCTAATCTTCTGGCTTGATTTAATCAGTAGTAATATTGCTACTAGTTTAATTTGGGATTTTTTTCTGAATGTCTATATTTGATGCAGAATTTCATGTATTTCAAAACAATATGTATACACCTTAACTTCCAATTTTCCAAATCCAAGAGGGGCTTTCTCCGAACCATCTGAAGAAGGCCAAGCTGATGTTCTTCTACACGCGCTACCCCAGCTCCAACATGCTGAAGATATTCTTCTCAGACGTGAAGGTGAGCTCGCCGTCGACCGTTAACCATGTCGTATGAAGTAGCGCCATCCCACTAGTCCAGATGGGTTCCAAACAGACGGCCAACAAACCCCACCCAACCCCCCAATTAAAATAACTGGCCTTAATCTCCTAGAAGAGAACAACACAACATAGCGCAAGACCCACTTTCCCTTTCGCTCACTTACGGTTTCATTTGAAACACAGATCATGAGATCAAATTTTTTCTTGTGTGTTTTTCTCTGTTTCGGTGATGTCCTTAATATTTAGTGGCCATAAACAATTAACCTAAGCGTTTGGGATGATAATTTCTGAAAGTTCACAAACAAAAGTGTTGCAGTTTATCTGTGGGAGAGGGCTGAGAAAAGCTGAGAAATTGAAGGTTGGGCCGAAAGGAACAAACGGAAGCAGGAGGGGGCGTGGGGGGCAACAAACAAAATGGAGCACAACAACACAAACAAAACAATGGCGCCAATTGTCTTTTATTTACAACTTAATTTGTTGTTGATGCGTCATACAGGGAGCATACGGAGGAGAAATAATGTGACAGATTCAGGCCACATTATTTAAATGAGGAGAGCAGGCTCCTCTCACTCCCAGCTGCCCCTGTGCTGGATCCAGGGTGACCACCTTATCCTCACACACATGCTTCTGTTGCATCCGTCTAAATCTGCCAACAGCTTAATACTCATGAGAACGCACTCACTGTTAGCGCACTGGGCTCTTAGAGTACTTAATAGGGACTGGTATAATTGAATAAAATATAGAAAATAATATCACTATGGTATTCTGAAAGTGCAGATCTTTTACAGTGTATTAGTTCCCCTTTGAAACCTTTGAGTTCATAATTCAAAAAGAATAGTCAGCTCAGATTTCTTAGAAAATAAATCATTTAAATTGTGTATTCCCGTACGTTCATTTTGAGGTGCTTTTGAATAGGTAAAGTTAATCAAAGCTTTAAATTAAATACGCCCTAATTAAAATCTCCCTTTAGACTAGGCTGTGAAATTTTCGACACGTTAAATTAACATTTCACAAAACAAGGTCAGTGTGTTGGGAGAGATGGTTTTAGAGGGCCGCTTAAACAGAAGGGAACAATGGGTGGCATGTGTTTGTTAGATCAACTAGTATGTATGTTAAGGAATTAAGCATAAATTACTGACTAATTATGGCTGTATAAGCCTACCAAAGTTACAGGAATTAGTGATTAAGATGTTAATGATGGGATCTAAATAGGAAGCAATGAGTGTGGGAAATAGGTTGATTCGACAAAGTTGTTTATAGTGGGAAGATTTTTTTAAAAACTTGTGCCATTTAACTAGTGTGATAATATAATGGCCTAATATGACAATACAGTATAGAATGACCTCTTTTACTTCCATAACCGTTTTTATTTAATTCAATTTAATTTAAAATAAAATGTGAATGATCTGTGATAACAACAAAAAATCCTAAAACCGTGCTATTTTTAAAAATTATTATTAAGGATATGTATGTGTATATTGGAAACCATAAGGGATTTTAAAAAGCAAATTAGAAAATACTAAAATAGTTTAACATTACAAATAATACAAATATTCAAATATCAATGTGTTACGTGACTGTGTTTATACAGTACTACCCTTTCTACATTTCGATTGTACATCGTGAAATCAAACTTGAACTATCTCAAATAATAATATCTCATTCAGGAAGAGGAAGGTGTTTCTTACAGGTAGTTCCGACAACCCTTCCCAGTTGTGACTTCACAGAGTGAGCCAGTGGCCATAAAGAGATTAAGAAAGCCTCCTTTCAGAGAAAAGCAACAGGAAACCGTGACAATCCAGTGATTTGCGTTCTTAAGTAAAGTATAATACCTCAGTCTCTCCTCGACATCTCGTCCACAATCGTTCTCTGAACTGTTAAAGTAATCACGACCCGTTATCAAATTTATCACTCAGAGTAGCTCAGAACACGGAGACTGCATTTGCGACGGGTCATGATTTTCCCGATGTGATTTATGGCCGAACGTTCATCCTTTAGCTCGTCCCTTGTATTTCTTCACAATTTAATTATCATAAATCTGATTTGGCATATTCACATCACCTGGTGGACTACTGGTCTGGCTACAGTAGCCTTTGAGCTAAATAAGAGAGAGGTGAAAGGTTAAGGGGAGCATTAGCAGCAAGATTGTGCGATGCTGATTATGAGCAGTCAAAGCGGGTGTGAGTCGGGTTACGTCAGCCAGTCAGGGTCAAAGCGTATACATTTCAACCGGACAGCTCCAGTAAGGTCAGCCGTAGGTCAGGGAAATTATTTTAGCCACCCAGACTTTGTCACCGGGCCATTTAAACCTACAACATACCGTGTACCATTAACAGCCTGAATATCAAGTAACCTACTAAGCACTTAGCTACTTCCCTCAATAGAGCTAAACTTTTCCCAGCTTCACATTCTAAGTGCCTGCTGTGTGAGGGGTGGGGGACATCAAAATGTATAGACCCGGTATAAGTAGCGTCTCCACCAAAAAGCCCGTATTGTCTCCGGCTAGCAGAGGAAACGTGCAGAGTGACGGGTCAAGTCTTACCCCCGGTGTCTTGGAAAGAGGGATCTCTGTCACCAGAGGAATAATCTTTCACAGGCCTGTGAGCAAGAGTGTGTGAAACGTTCTGGCCCGTACGTACACCCTTGTTCTCTGAGTCAACTGCTGCCCGGACACATTACAGGCGTCCGACTGATTTGTTTTATGAATCTTTTGAGCGTGCTCAGTGGATGTAGAAGGTTTTTTTAGGGGAGTTGAAAATAACAGGATGAGGTGTCCCGCGGGAAGCATTGGGTTTGGTGTTCTTAGAACAGAAAAATGGAAATGATGTCAAGAGTAATATGTTGAAGTGTGTTTCAATTTTTTATATAAAAAAAACATTTTACGTGTCAATTTAGTAAACTTTTTTATATAGTCTGTCACTTTAAAGTTTAGAGAGTTAACTATTTTATCTAGTTCATCAAGTTTTGTGAGAATGCAAAAAAGTATTTTTGGTTCAGCAATTTACGTGTCACGTTCTCAAATCGCACTGGTAGAATTTTTTTTCCAACTTTTTATTTGGTGTTTTTGCTCTGTGCTTGGGGTGGCTAAAGGCTGATAGAGCTCCACCGGTTATTTTTCTTTGACAAGCAGATGACATGATCCTTAATTGCTGAGTTGTCACGTTCCAGCAACGTGGCTCCATTGTCCCCCGAATCTCTGGTATTTCTATTGGGCAACAATGCTTTTTAAATCTCTCTTTATAAAGCGCTGCCAAACGATGTCATGCGGACTTACTTTTCTGCGCTCTCCATTATGTCATCCACTAGCCATTCTAGAAAAAGAATCCCCCCTCTCGCCTTTTATCCAGCCCTTCTGCGAGCCCCGCTCGTATGAGACAATGTCTTATGACAATGGAAGAGCCTAATCTCCATGTCAAAGCAATTTTCATTCCCCAGTGAGCAGCCTGCTATCATTTTGTAATGTTTTGTTTCTTATTCTAAAAGAATTAAGGGGGTGGTGGGGGGCTGGAATAAGTCAGTCACAGAGGGCCGGGGGTCCTTATCTCAGTGTCTGGAAATTTGGACAGTGCATTTCGCCCCGCAGATAAAGTGGAAAAAAGAGCCCCCTCGAGTTGAGCAGATCCTAATAGGTTTAACTTCTAATGAAACGGGGGGGTAAGCGAGAGATCAGATACCCTCGCTTCTTTGGTTGTTCTTTTTTTCTCCTTCTTTTCAAACCTCTGTTCTTGCTCGCTGTTGGGCTGAAAGAAGGCAGAGGCGACTCGGGGGCCAAATGTATAATTCTTGGATAGGTTAAGTACGTGTTTGAACTTCTCCAGACTGATGCCTTCGGATGATGACTTAATCATTTTCTGCTGAGTTATGGGAGGAGAACCCTCGTGGCGCTACAGTAATCACTCTCCCGGCCGGCCTTTCGGGCAAACTTGACGGCACGGCGTGTCCCCCTGCGACTCAGGTTCCCCACTATGAAATCTTGTTCATGTCCTAAATTTGCAAGCAAGGAGGCAAGTTTCTACATGGTGATTACATCTACCCTAAGATGCACGGTTGCCCTCCCCCATCTCTGTTCGCCGTCCTTCCTTTTTTTCCTTGCTCTCTCTCTCCTCAGCTGTCATCTAAACAGGGGCCTGCATGTTCTCATGGCCACAGATAGATAAGTGCTCGCTGTTGATTTTTGATTAATGCTCTTTGAGGGTATGGAAGGGGAGGTAGAGGCAATGATGGCTTGATGAACACCCGTAATGACAAAAGGCAGGAGGCTGCATGTCAGAACAGCCAGTAGAAAGCCCGGCGGATTTATAGCTTTAACTTGGCTACATTCAACTCAGCTGTCCTGTACATTCACACCCCTGGCAGCCGTTGCTTTCACACACACATGCGCGAACACACGTACAAAGGCTGCCACACAGGTCATTGGCTGAGGTCATGGGGCAAGTACACACGCCAAACCGAGCACCGTGTATTTACAGGCGCTCGGACGCTCCAAATTTAGCTCCAACAACAGCGTATGAAGGCCAGCCCTGAGCTGCCTGAGCTAAACTTGGGTTTATTTAATTTTGAAAAAAAAAAATCACTCCATTTCACCATTTACTTGACTCGATTATTAATGTGGGAAAAAGCCCCGAGGCGTATCGGAATTAACTCAGCTACTTGATATGTAAATTTTCTGTCACTGCATTACGGGCTATTGACACAATTATAATTTCATCTACTCAACCCTGAACTGTTTGCATTTGCGCACAACATCAAATATCCGCACCAGCCGTGTAAGCCTGGTTTGAAAAAAGCAACCCCCTGACCGATCTGTCTCAGCTGCGGCTGTGTTTGCTTACCCATCATCCTCAAGGACAATGTGAAGTAAACACGTTTGTAGAAACAAATGTCTTATCTGTTGCTCTGACATTTAAGGGTGTCACTGGATAACCAGATAAGAGGTTAGTCACACTCGATTCTAAGAGTTTTGAGGAAACCGGACACTCAAAAGTAAAATCGAAAGATTATTGCAGACGTTCAAGGGGAACTTTTTATAGTTATTTCTGCCCCATAAACATTTTATTGTGATACGTGTATATACGTTTAGAAAAAGAGAGCATATTTTGCAGAATCTCACAAGTATTTCTTTTACACACAATACTTGTGTGACGAATGTTAAAAGAAGCTTTCTTGCTCATTGAATAAACAGCAACAAATTTTAAGTTCTCTCTGTTTTTTTCTCTTAAAGTTCAACCGCTGCATCACATCTCAGCTGATCAAGTGGTTCAGCAACTTCCGTGAGTTCTACTACATCCAGATGGAGAAGTTCGCCCGCCAGGCCATCAACGACGGCGTGACGGGAGTCGAAGAGCTGAGCGTCAGCCGAGAATGCGAACTTTTCCGCGCACTCAACATGCACTACAACAAGGCCAACGATTTTGAGGTGAGCACTCCTCCGATGTATTTCCCCTTGAGCGTACATCCACCTTGTTTCACTCACGCTCTGAGATTCACGTTAACACAGTTCATAGCATTAAAATGAATGCAGCAAAATGATCTCTTTATATGATTAGACAATGAATGGCAAGCTGTTCGTCCTGTAAATCCCACCCCTGTGCCTCCCGTACTCCAGGGGTAATGCGAACAAGGAATTTATCTTTTTTTTTGACCGAAACACACTCATGCATCTGTCTGTTTGATGAGGCAAACAGGGGAGCAGCGCTTTAGGTCCAAGCGTCCTTGTCAAATACAATTTGCCTAGCTCACATTTACCGCTCAGCTCACTATCAATATCTGCCCACTGGGATTCTAGTCATTCAAACACTATCCTTACAACACCATCATCATTTAGCTGACGATTAACAAAAATCCACCTCCCCCCCGAGCCCCCCTTTCATTTAGATCAGGTCAAAGTCAAGGTTTATTGAAAATACAGGTGTAGAGAAAGCTAGGCACCACACCTTTGCAACCAGGAACATATTTAGAAGCATGATCCCTATTTTCATACATAAATGCGAGATTTGCATGGCTGTGGAAGAAAACGCAGGGCACCATGAATAAGACTGTTGTTGGTGGAGAAGTAGAACCGAGGGAGAGATTGTTTTGCATATCAAGAGCCACAAAGGCTGCACAGGTGTACAAGCAGGACTATCTGAAAGACTTTCCCAAATGCTCATTTTCCATGCAAGGAAAACTCGATCTTTAATGCAAATTTCAGAGAGAACGCCAGGCCGGTCGGTTCCCTTTTTTCCATACCGTCTCGTCTAGTGTGTGACAATATCCCACAGTAAGTACGTGCCGAAGAGAGAGGTCGTTTTTTTCACCTTTCGCGGTGCAGAGGGACACTTCATGCCGAGGGTTTTTGTACAAAAATTTCTCTTCTCCACCTGTCACACTGCGAGGCATGAAATTGGAACCCTCGCCGATTCAGCAAGTCGCTCTTTCTGCCAAATTTAGCATCATCAAAGTTCCACCTTGCGAGCTCCTCGTGAATGAATATACCCTCTGTTGTGCTGATCGTTTGATGTTAATCTAGTCTGTCAATGTGCTTCCTTCTCCCTTCTTTTTGTCGTCAGGCCCTGTCGTTTCTTTCTCTCTCTCGGTCGCTTTCCCCCTTTCGAGCCGCCTTGTGTCTTTCATCCTCTTCGAGTTTACTCACCCCTTTCTTTCCCATTACAAACTTGGTAATGACATAATTGTCACATTCCTCATGGTGGAATGAGCAGAGGCCGTAATTAAAGGAGCTTCATTAATTGTCTTCAATGCACTTGTGTTGCGCTCGCTGTTTTCTTTCAAGTTGTTTATCCTTCATTCGACTCCTCCTCCAGTTGCACTGTCTCAATATGCCATCATTTTTCTCCTAATTACCGCTCTGTTTTTCTTAGCCGGACAATGCGCCGGGCCACAATCGAGGCCATTTGCATAGATGGCCTGAGATTTCTAAAGCTTAAAAGGTTCCCAGAAAAGACAGGATCAACTCTTCCTCGTGCTGTCTCGCATTGTCACAGATAGAGCTGCCAGCAAAATGGCAAGTGTTATATTTTAGCCGAAGGTGTTTGTGTGCACTAAGCAGACTTGGTCATGCCTAACAGGTCTGGTTAACTGCTCTAAGGGAACATCATTTGATTATATTGCACAGCTTAATAATTACAAGAGAAGGGTTTGTTCTTAAAGAAATTTAAGCATTTTCATGTGACAAAAGTTCAAATTGTTTGACTCCGTCAAAAACTTCACATTGTTCTTCCTGAAACCATACTATAGGGATGTGTAAGAAAGTGCCAAAATGTATGTCAAATATCATACTCCACTTTGCATATTCAAACTGACATGTCTTATTTGCTTACATAAAAGTGTAAACGTTTTTTCCTTAGTACAAAAAAAGCAACACGAGCATGAGTAAATGTAGTTCAGTTTTTGTTTTGGGGTATCCTGTCCCTTTAAAATCTCCAAAAGTGGCAGAGCATTTAATATTAAAGCGCACACAGAAAGCCGAACACCTGTTAAATCTCGCCGCACAGTTAAGCATTGTTAGCCAAAGTGGCGTTTCCTGGCCTTGTAATTGTGGCATCTGGTTCTCAGGAGCCGTCTTCACACTTACTGTATCACATCACAGGCACCATTGAAGAGTTGTAAGAGGGGTGGGGTCCACGGGCTCCGCTGGGATAAGGAGACATTTTTATGACAGCTCAGGGAAGGTCTCATCTTTCGCCCACAAAATAGTTCAAGGCTCCTCTGTCAAACCCCCCTGAGTGCCTCCCCCCGACTTGACCCAGACCCGCCTTGTCTTCGGTCCTTGTAGCCTCCTCCCATGAACCGGCTGAGGAGAACACAGAGGAGGCTCAGTCTCTCCTTCTCTTTCTTTGCTCCATGTGATCTCTGAGCCTTTTTGAAAAAGTGTTGGTGGCCATATCCCCACAGCAGAACCAGACAGACCTGCTTTGACTTCAAGAGTTCTCGTAGGGGTATCTTCAGGCTATCAGGTGTCCCTGGCTATTATAGTGATGGATGAAAGAAACTTTGGGACTTGAAAACTTGGCATATCTTTCATGTTCAGTCATTTGTTTTGTTTGCATTGCTTAATACAAGATACTGTTATAAATTATTTGAAGAGAGTATATCCTTTTAGCACCATTTGTATAATGTATTTGCAAAATAATAATAAAAACGAATAATTAAATAATAACAATGATAAAAAATCAATTAATAATAACAATAAAATTAATAATAATATTTTTTTAAGCACGTTTATCTTAGTCACTGTCTACTTTTTGCACCACTTGTATAATAGATCTGTAAAATAAGAATAAAAATGAGGAAAGAAATAATAACAATATTATTAATCCCGCTCCAAACTAATGTCATATAAAGAGAACAATGATTTAATAGCAATAGAAAGTGTTAGCACTTTCGCAAAAAAAACGACCAAAACGGCCATTTACAAACAATTTTAACATGGCAAAACTCATTACACTCATCAACTCTAAAATGTCTACAAGACAAGCACAGCGTGTAAAAGAAGTAAACTAAGACGCTCTGATCACACCCATTCTGCACCTCCAAATAGCTCAATTAGCCAACATTCAACACGTCCCCCTTTTCTCCAGGTTTCTCTTCCCTTTTGTTTCCTCGTCCTCTCATTTGTGTCTTGTCCATGCCTGGTGTGACCTACCCCAAAGGCCTTCATTATTAATTGTCCTTTGGAGACAGGGAAAAGTTCAAAGACTGTGCGGATGGTCCCTTTACTGCGACCGTCTATTGTCTAACATTCATCTCCCTTTACCCTTGTTCCAGGAGTGTATTATCTCCCTCGCCTCATGAGAAAAGAAGGTTATCAATAAGCGTGTAGAGAGCTGCCATCATGACTGCCAGGAGGTCCTGGCCTCCCAAGTCCACACATAGCTCCCCCACGGAGGGCTAGTTTACTGTTGTTTATCTTTGCGCTACTAGCTGGAGCCTTGCTACAGTATACATCTTAGGAAAGGGCTCTGGTTTCAGTTCTTCCTCTCTCTGACCTAACACTGACCTGCACTGTGGTCTGCCAGCTCACGCTCCCATTATAACGCCACTCAAAGCTATGGACGGTGCTTAGAGATAGCGGTGGCCGTTTGAAGGCTCAGTTTGGAATCATTTAAATACTGAAGCATGGTGTAGTTTATTAACCAACTATAGAATTTATGCTTTTTTATATTTACACAAGTGAAAACCAAACTAAAGTACAAAAGTAATTTATTTCAAACATTAAAAAGTTTTAAAACAGGTTTTTCCCAGACAGATCTGAACGTTATAAACATCCCGCCCCACAAATTCGGACTACATTGGTTAAACCAGCATTGGATCACTCAACTGGTCAAGATACATAAACAGTCTTGACCATTAATTCGTAAATGTTTTTTTATTGCTTTTTCATTTCTTTTGTATATTTATAAATGTTTAGTTTTTATTTATATTGTCAGACACTGCCACAGTGTTAATAATAATAATAGCGCAATAAAATAATGTATAATCTATCATATTAAACTGTGTAAGTATTTGTACATTCAAATAAATACACACAAGGGAATAACAACAAAGCAGTTTATCACATTACATGTCGTCTGCAGAAGTACCTCACTGATCCTATATATACTGTATATATGCTACATCATATGTGAATTTCTTCTCATTTCTATTCTATTTTTTATTTTATTAATAGCAAAGTCAAAACGTTTTTTTTATTTTTTTATTTAATTAGATTTAATTTTAAGTCAGTTTTAACATTTAATTCACAAAAAATACACATTCAGTAAGCAGAATTCAGAAAGTTAGTTGAGTAGCATTCTGTTTGAATCAAAAGTATTTCACCCCTCAAATGAAAGTCCTCAATGAAATCGGAGCGAAGTCTCAAGACAAAGTCTGACTTGGTGCCCATTGTATGGCAAGCTCACATGCAGCTGGGATGGCACCCCCTCACAATCACTGTTTTGTGGTGAACCCTGAGACCGTCATGTGATATCAAGAGTCATGTGGTCAGATGATGTAGACTATTGTCTTCAAGGGCTCTTGGGTCACGATCATCTTCCTCTCTCTCATTAGATCATACTGTCTGATGGACTGACACTGACAATGACAACACTTATTGTATAGTAAAAAACGACACTGCTTTTAGAAACCTAAAATATTTAAAATATTAAATGAGCAAACTACAAAAAAGAGCATTACAATTGATTCTACACATATTTAAAAATGCTAATAGTACATAATAATACAAATATAATTTGACATAATTAACAGTACTCTTCATTGGTTTAGTAATGTGCTGTGAATATTTACAGCCTTATGTTGCAGGTCCTCAGTGTTGAATCAATTCATCATTGAAGAGCTGATTGATAGGAGACTATAATGCGTTTCCTCTTTCTTCACTACAGCTTCGCTATAAATGTCACGCTCGGCAGCTCGCTGTCACACTGAACTGTCCCCAGCCGAACGTAATAGAGCGCTATGAAAACAAACTCCCGTCATATTAGCTCAGTTATTACCATGTCTCACGTCAGAAGAGCTCCTCTAATCTGGTTATAGGACGACACTTGGCTTCTGTTCCCATTGCGCCTGCTGACAGAATAAGCTTTCATACTTTTTATGTCCTTATTGAATGAACCTTGATGGCCGTTTGGCTAATAATTTGAAATTGGACTGGCAGATGCTGTGTTCTTTACATGAATCTTGTTTCCCCGATACCTGGCGGTTAAGGAAATATCAGTTTCTTGTTATCAGGGTTTATTCCTGTCTCTGTTGATGGGATCACAAGCAAGGTCTGTGTGATTTCTTCTCATGCTGCTCTTGTGGGAACTGAACTTCCTCAGCGGGTTGGTTAATCATTAGTGGAGGTGACCTGAGAACTCTACAGTACAACACATTATATTCAATGGCCTTCACCGTACTTACGGAGGGACAGTATAATCATCGTGCCATCAAACTTGCATTAAAGGAGACAAATATTCTGTTTGTGAACTACAAAAATACCAAAGTCAACAAGTTGTTTAATCATTTCCGATGTTGCTTACTACCTACTTGAACGCCTTGTGGAATCTTACTATGTACCACTTTTTAAAGGGAGAGTTCACCCAAATACAAAAACGTTTTACACACCTTCTTGTAATTTCAAACCTGTATGGCTTTCTTTCTCCTGCAGTACACAAAAGAGGAAATTTTGTTGGTAACCGAATAATGGCGGTCCCTATTGACTTGCACTGGTTTGGTGTCTGTATTATCGAAGTGAATAGGAACCGCCGTTGTTCGGTTACCAAGATTCTTCAAAATATCAAATTTTGTGTTCTACGGAAGGAAGGAAGTCATACAGCTAAACAAGTAAATGATGACAGAATTTTCATTTTTGGGTCAAGTATCCCTTTAAATGCATTGAAGCTATGTATATTGTAAAAGGGACTTTGGATTACTAAAATTAATTTGTAAATAAAATATTTATATATTTCAAATAATTTTAAATAAAGGACATTAAATAGGGGATGCAATCAGAGTTATTTTTACCCAGAATTTCTGGTGATGGCGGTAAAAAAGGACTCAATGCCAAACTGCTTTAGGCACACTATATCCCATATTACTCAGAGAGAAAGAGATAGATATAAGATAAGACTGTGTAGTGCTTTCAGGCGTTTGTGTTTCATCCTGGCAAAATGACTTATTAATGGTCACTAAGTTGTGTGACCCATCCCAACGGTCATAGTGGGCTTTCCAAGCCCTCCAGTCTTCAGTACCAGCCAAAGAAAACTACACACAAATTAGAGATAGTGGCGCACAAGATTAAATATTCCCTTCGAAATATAAATCACAACAAAATGTGACCTTAACAAACATGATGCAATGCGTTTGTCCATAACCACAACTAAGAAGCCTGACTTACAATTGGGAACAACTACATTTTGGAGCCGGAGATTTGACAGTGTGAGGTTACAATTGTCACAGCTAGTTGGGAGAAAAACACGGAAGAGTTTTATCACTTTGCACTTTATCGAAGTGTGCCTGGTGTAATACGAGTTTGACTTGACGGCATATCACCATGTTGGAAAATAGCATCTAATGGGTATTTTCGTACCGAGTGCACAGGATGAACTTGACCGTGTCTCACCAACAGGCATCACATGCTTCCTGCCCTAAAGTGTGACATTGTGACGCTGAATATCCACTTTCTTTAATTGCCTCTCAGCGTTAAGTGTTGGCTGCCATGGGCTGGAATTCTGTTGTCATGAAGGGACCTGTGACAGAACATAAACAGGCCTTTAAGTAGTATTCAAAGGGCCTGCAAGAACTCGTTCCCCTTAAAGATAAGCTCCCGTTGTGGCACAAACTGAGAATCGAAGAAACAACCTTTACGCAACGCTCTCCCAATCGAGCTATCGTAGTGTTACTACAAGAGCTCCCGTGTTTTCCACAAGCGTCCAGACTCTTTCCGTGTTCTCCCATGTCACCTTGCGTGCAGTCTGCTCAGTGACACCACCGGTGATTATGTCATTATTTTGCTCCAGGGGGTTCGAACACATCTGCAGCACTCGTGCGTGGCTTTCTCCAAACCCTGGCACATCTCCCACACGCCGCCCTGTCTGTCTCTCCCTCCCTCTTCTCTTCATTAGTCTCGGTGCCAGATCCTTTCTTCATCCAGACAAGAAAGACCCAACTCCAAGCTGCCTTTTCTCCTCCTCCTGCCTGCTCCCGTCCTGAGGCAATTCTGTCCTCCCTCTCCCTCCTCCTCCTCCTCCAGATGTCCCTCTTTCTCTCTCCCCCTCCCTCGAACGCTCTCTTCTTTCACGGGGTTCGACTGCAATTCTAGACAAATGACTTCATAACCTTTAGCCCAGGCAAGCTTGAACCCGGACCCTCCTCTAGGTCAGAGATCCGCTGCCCCTGAATTTGAAGTGCACATGTCGCTGTGGCATTGTTTGCTTTAGCAAACATATTTATAAGGTGGGGTTAATAGGACGGTTCACTCAAAAATGAAATTTCTGTCACTATTTATTCACCCTTGTGTTGTGTTGAACCTGTACGTTTTTTTTTCTCTTTTAATGGAGCACAAAAGAGAAATTATGACCATTTCATGCTTTAAAAAGGACAAAACAACACCAGAAAAGTGTAATAAAAGTAGTCCATTACTCATATTCCAAGTTTTAACAGTGTGTTGTGAATAGACCAGAAATTCAAATTAAAATCATGAAATTTTGAACCTTGACATTTTTCAGCAGTGGTCACCATTCACTTTAATAGTTTAGAAAGAACATTTCTGCTTCGAAAATTATTTTGTGTTCTACTAAACGCAAAAAAATCATGCCGGTTTGGAATGACATGACAGAATTCTCCTTTTGTGTGTACTGTTTCTTTAAAATGATTTTACTATCCTCATAAAAGCAACTAGCCGTAATCAAGGCTCTTGTTAGTAACGCTTGTTTCAGTGTTGTCTTCAGTGAAAACAAAACTCAGAATGACCTTATTTAAAGGTGAGAGCAAATATATCCCCACACACACATTTTGCACCAGCGTGCCTTGAGAAATGGGCATATGGTGCTTGCTCAAAGTTTTCTTAAGTATGAAAAATAGATTTCATCAAGGCCAATGCAGAATCAGCAGCGCCACGCGTATGTTTGTCCAGAGAACCTACGCCGTGCTTCAAGGTTGCCAGGACAGTTTGTGAGGCTCAGTTGCATCACAGTGGCTTTTGAAAGAATCTTTATCAGAGAGGGAAACGCGCAATCTGTTTGCTTGATTGACACGCTAGCCAAGAGTTTATCAAACGGCAAGGTTTTGCGCACTATCGATTAGCTGGAGCCGAATGTTCAGCGTTCGGTTAAACGTTTCTTGTTCGACGGGATGTTGTTCTTTTGAAGTTCAGATTTTAGACAGGCGGTGATAGAGAGAGAATCCGAGAGGCAGTGGGCGGGTGGCTGGTGAGTGGGGTGGACTCTTATCCTCTCAGCCCCCTGGCCTTGAGACTTATTTGCTCTGTCAATCCATTATCTCCTGAAAAACCAAACCTCCTGCTCTACTCTTCTGTCTTTTCTAATCCATCTTTCTCCCTCTCAAAGTTTATTTTAGAATGGCCAGTTTGACGGAAAATTCAACAGATAGTTCATTATGAAGTTATTTTCCTGCTGTCTTTTTAAATATTTCCATATTTCGTGATTTTTGCTTATTGGCATAAATTCATATTATTAGTCACCCTTTATGTTTCGCAGATATATAACTAATGAAAAGGATTAAGAAGTTCTTGACAACTTTGAAAACACAGTATTTAATTATTTAAGAAGTGCACTATTTCTTTTCTTTTCTTGCGATTAAGCACATTTGAGGTTTTGGAAGGACAGCAAATATTCATTAGAATAAATATATTCTACAAATTTTCAGTTTGTAGACTCACGCCTTTATCAAAATTAAAATGACACGTACTTAGAGAGTTTTTCCTAAAACAGTCTCTGAGAAATCTTACTGGGCAGCAGGTGAATTTATCACCTTTGACTCAACGGCTCTGACTGAGCAAATACAAGCGGCAGAAACAGAATCGTCAATATCACACAGAAGCCGCAATGAAAAGGAAAGTAGACTCTTCCCCTATAATGATTAACTCTGGTGAGGAAACCAGAACCTTCCCCTCAAGCAAAAACTCCTAGCAGGCACAGAGAGCCAGCCCGAGATCTCAGTTCCCCACGCTGTGGCCTTCTGAGACAAAAGTTTCACAGATCAGGTCTTCATCTGCCTCGCTCTTCCATGACATTTCCCACACATGCCCCTCCCTCTCCTGCCCATGCAGTCCTTGATTTGTATGGCAGTTATCAGGAGGTAAGTCTCTCCTCGATCAATATTTGCCCAACAAACAGATTAGATTTGGGGCAGTTTGTTTAGAGGGTCCAAGTGCATGCACACCGGGGTGAATGAATGCTGGTTGAAGTACCGGGGACTGCTGATCACAGCTCCTCTACACGTCTCCCACCCCGCCCCCTCCCCTTTCACCTCTTGTCTTGTGTTTCTCAGTGGAGGGGCGATATAATATCCCTCTTTTCATAAGATGGTCTGTGCGTCCTCTCATCCTTGGCAACGACAGAGCTGAGGATCCACTGCTGCCAGAAAACTGATCAAGCCGGAGGGCAGGAATCGGTCGCCAGTTACTGTTATTTGTAATGATACTTAAATGAAAAGAAACGTAATTACAAACCTCGTTCTTAAGTGGTTTTGGGTGATCCAGAGAGTGAAGAATAACCATGGCTAATCCTAATTAGATTTTATCTTTTATGAATCCATCAATTGTTTTAAAGGGATAGTACAACAAAAAAGAAAAATCTGACAATATTGAAGGGATAGTTCACACAAAAATAAAAAAAGATTTCATCATTTATACACATCATGTTATTCCAAACCTGAAAAGGAAGAGATTTTAAAGATTCTTGGTAACCAAACTACCTTTTGTATGGACACAAAACCCCACATTTCTCGAAAGACCTTATTTTGTATTTTACAGAAAAAAATATCATATACTGGTTTTGAATGACATGAGGGTGAACAAATATGACAGAATTTAAACCTCATTGGTTTTCTTTCAAAATATGCACCGCATAAGAGTCTGGCAGGATGTCTCCAAAATGACCAGAAATGTAAGGAAAAGTCTCTTTTTTAATTCTGCCCACTTCAATTTGTACTACTTTAATCTAAGTATTTATATTGAAATTAATATTGCATACAGCCTATTGAAAACACTTACTTAACTTGATATGTACATGAAAAAGTTTGGAGAGCTATGAGAGATAAGAACATTTTCAGTGAGCGACCCAATACAATGTCTGTTTGTCTTACAAAGAACTTGATGGCTTCCATTGACCTAGATTATTGTGCAGTCATATTGACTCCTAATTTATTTTTTATGTCATTCACAGCCTTTGGTTCACCATTCGTTGAATGTAAAAGAGAAGCATTAGATTCTACTCGACTTCCCTTTTTGTTTACCATGGAAGAAACTCTTAACGGTTTGAAATGAAAAGGGCTAAAAAAAGCATTAACTTTTCCTTTAATGGTTCAAGTTGTTGCCTTTGATATTAAGATATTAAAGTGACACATTACCACAGATCACAAACTGACAATCTCAACCCGGAACTAGTGTAAATAATTGAGTAATCACTTGCGCTTTCACACTTTCACGTCACCCACAGCCAAGAACCGAAACACCATGTGACAGCAGACAAAAAACCGGCCTGCACGTAGCGTTTCCTTTATTAGCATTAATTTTCTCTTAGGGCTCAGCGGGCCATTTAGACCGAGGCCTGTGTATTTTTCCTCTCAACTTCACTGAATCAGGAGTCCTAAAGAGAGCATATGAAATATTGATGTGGAATTCTCTGCCGTGCGATTCAGCTGTGTTTACCGCACAGCAGAGCGGCCTTAGAGGCTTAGCCCACACAATAGCCGTAACAAAAGAACAACAGCTGATCCGTGCACGGCGTGGAGGTGACAAAACAGTTAAAGCATGCTGCCGGCTATGGGCAAGCAGTCAGCAAATGTAGACAAAAGGGTTTGTGACAAGAATAACTCTCTCTCTTTCTCTCTCTATCTCACTGTGTCTTTCGCTCTCTCTCTCTCTTTCCAAGGCAAGCAGTCAAGAGGATCCAAAATACCAATACCCTTTTCTCCTTGACATTGTCTTCTTCCACAGTCAGCATTTTACTGCCCTTTTATGGTAAAAAAAATGAGTTGGAGAAATTCCTCACAGGAATATTCTTAGCTATGCAGCACTCCTGGGCTTTACACTACGCTAAAGTCAGAGACTACGCAGAGGAATCGCATTTTGATGCCCCAAAGAGAATATGGAAACCTATTAGCTATGAAATCTTCACATTAGCAATAAACAGGTGCGCACACCTGCATCACACAGAGAGGAGTGTTAGAAAGAGATCGAAGACCCTTTGGAGACCACACAGAGCAAATGATTTTGACGGAGATGTTTGTTTTATCAGACATGAAGATGATCATGTTCACCTAATCATTTGCTTTTAATTTGTTTCTCTGGCTTAAAATGCAGAGGGCAGATATGACCAAAGCAGGTGGTGTGTCAATTTGACCCAAGCCAAATAAAATAAAAGTTTCAATGAAACAGCCTCAAAAGATATAGCGTTTATTTGGGTTTTAAATGTGGGCTCTTTGAGAGCCCAAACATGAGTAATGTATCATTTTTCAAATCAGACATTAAAGTTCGCTTACGAGCATAAAGAAGTCTCATAAAATTTTGGAGGTATTAAAACAGCCTCAAGGTTTCTCACACCCCGACCAAAAGGTCTCAAAAAAAGTGGGAAAAAAACGGAGGAGAGGGTCTGTTGTGAGACGGGGTGCTGGGGAGGTTGGATATCTATAACCTTTGTAATCCCCCCCACCCTCTCTTCTCTTTTTCTTTCTCACCCCCTCCATTCCATGTGACATTCATTCATCAGCCAAGTGCGTTTGGCAAGCCCTTCGCCTACGAGCGCCGTCCCAGTGACCACTAACCTTGGTATGTCCTGACGCTTGTGATGAGTATCTGCAGGACACAGAAGGCAAACAGGCTGCTATGTCAGGCCTTTATTGTGTACTGCCGAGGCTAGGGACAGTCAGCATAATCAAACAAATGACCCCTGAAGGCTGTGCCCCTCGGGGAGAGAAGAGAGAGAAGGAGACACAGTTCTGGCCAAAAGCACTTGGGCAGGGTTTTTTTGTGTCTCCTTTTCTCGTCCCCTCCCTTCGTATGATCTTGCCCCAGGAGAAAAAAGGCAGAGGAGGGGGAGAAATTACTGTACTGGAGTGTACTGTACATAAAAATCTCACCCGTTCGAGACGGACGTCAGATACGATACTCGATCACGGCCGTCAGTTACACTCCGACGCATCGCACCATGTAGTTTTACTGCCGTTTTAAGTCGGGTATTTATAGCCACGCTATAATTTAATGCTTCATCACGACAAGATGTCGAGCACTTATGATTGTGGTGGAGTCAAACATCTTAAGCTGACTAACCGGTCAAGGCCTTCCAGACAAGGGTATGCCTTTAATGACAGGATATTTAACACACTTAATGGAAAAAAGGGAGCTTGGGATGGTGTGGGTCGCATGGATGAGATTCTTTGTCCAGACAACTGCTCACCTGGCAGGGTCTTTGAGGAGCAGTCAGATGGTGATTGATGGCACCCATGCCAAACTAAGCGCTCATCCTCGTCCACGGGAGAGGACTGCGCTGATAAAACCTTGCAGGGGATAGCGTGTAATATGGTGTCGTGCAATTTTTTTGAGTTAGCGCGTCTAAACGCTACGGTTTACACTGTGTCAGAGAAAAATCGCAAGGACGTAGAGAAAAAACGCAGAGTTTGTGCCCTTTTATGTCCTTCTGAAACCTTGCATCTCGATTATTCCTCATATTATTAGTCACCCTTGAGGTCACTGGGTCTTTCAAATATCTGACCACTAAACATTATTAAAAATGGCTTATCAACTTTCCCAACACAGTAATCAATCATGTCAAAAGTACAGTGTGTTCTCCTTTTCCCGAAACACAGGGAATTTGGATTCGGACAGGTTTCGGAAGAACAGCGCCTACATACAAATTTGGCCTACATACACTTTTTCATAAATCCATGTGAATTAAACTCTAAACATTAACATTTGTAGACCTTTTTTGGTCCTTATTTGGTGCTCAACCTTTGTGTATTTTGTTGTTGTTGTTTTTTGCGCCTGCATGCTACTTCCCCATCTGTGTTTGACCGCGTGGGTGTTAGCGAGCGTGTGTGTGGCACAGTATGCACCATGTCTGGGAAGCGTCTTGTCTAGCTGTAGGGGAGGTGACTTAGTTCTTTGCCTGCCTAATCATCTCCATAGTGTTAGCGGAGAGCGACTGTCACTGGTGCTAAAGAGATCACAGGGCCAGTCTACAGTACGCCCCCGGTCTTGGCCCTCTTGCACGAACAACAGACTCTCTGTGGCTCATGCTGGAGAGGATGTGTTCTGGTTGTAGGAACCAAACTCCTTGGTTGTGTCCTTCTGGCAGTTATTGTTGCTGTTGAAAAAGCAGCGCTGTGGGGTTTAGAGGTACAGACCTTGTGCAAGAGCACTTACGGACAATAAAGCCAAGCCTAATGTATCCCGTATTCTATACATTTAAGTACATTCATCTCTCATCCTTGAATTCCTTCTCTTATTAAGTGTTACAGCTCAAACTATATTTCAGTGCGCACGCAATAAATCTGTGCGTCAGTATAAGTTGATAAGCAGTCATGTTTTATTGGCCACTGTCAGCGGCAAGATCATCTTCTTCCTTGCAGAAGTGGAACCGTATTGAAACAAAGACATTTTATGAGACTTTGCTTACAATCTTATGTCAAATAAGGGGAAGTCAACAAATTATGTTTCGTTCCCTCTAGGAAGTAATCTCAAAAAGAGGAACGGCTCAAGTAATGTTTAACCCAATGAGTTCCTCTTGGTTACGACCTCATGAATTTTTCCAAGTTCTGAAATCCAACCGCTGCGTGTGATGGTTTACCTAATTTCAATGAAAAATGCTTTGTTTCTCGTTGAATGTCAAAGAAATGTTTTAGTCAAGTCTAACAATGTTAAAGATAGACCAAGAAAAGGTTAATTGATATAAATGACCTAAAATAATTACTTTTATGTTTAATGGTGAAGTGTTACACACCAGCGCACGTATTCAGGTTAGCTCTGCCAGAATGTTTTACAGCAACTGAAACAAAAAGGAATTCATGTAGCGATGATGTTTGGGGCTTTTCTGCACGTCCCTTTGGACTTGGCAGCCTACACGGATTCTGGCAGAAGGGCTTTGGGTTCCTGAAGTGTCTGCATCCCCGTCTCTTCTGATCCTCTGCACAAACGCTCATTTGACCCTTTTCTTTAGTTTTCTTGTGTTTTCTTCCTTGAATCAGAGACTTGGGATTGAAACGTAATCCGTTTATTAATGTCATTGTCTCCTTGTGTATCAGCAGGTTCCGGAGCGATTCCTGGAAGTGGCACAGATCACATTACGGGAGTTTTTCAATGCCATTGTGGCAGGCAAAGATGTTGATCCTTCCTGGAAGAAGGCCATATACAAGGTCATCTGCAAGCTGGACAGCGAGGTCCCAGAGATTTTCAAATCTCCCAATTGTCTGCAGGAGCTTCTTCACGAGTAGTGATTTCAATTGCTTACCAAGTATAAGCCCTTCTTTTCCCGAATCTTTATGAAGTAAGAGGTAGCATTCCTATTTTTAAACCCCAGCTACTTTGAATGACTTAGCTGTTAATTTTTTGTGTTTTTTTGGGGGGGGAGTCTATCAAATTGATTGTTTGGACTGTATTAGATCCCCCTCCTATCCTTGCCTTTGATATGGGCATTACAATGTTAACCACATGATGGTTAACAAACGGAACTGACGCCCTGATCTTTCTCTCATTTATTGGTCGTTTTGTTGAGGGCTTTGTTTTACCCTAGGATGTTTGCCATGTGTGATGGTTTTACTATTGCTGAATACGACTTGCATTTGTAGCTTGTATAGATGTAATTATTATTTATGATTAATATAATTATTACCATTAATGTTATTAATGCTTGCTGCAAAAAAAAGGAAGGAAAAACAAAAAATCGACATGTGATATTCTTGTTTCTCATGGCAATGCTACATAAAATAAATTATTCTTTGGACAAAAAGATAATACTAATAAAATGGGGTATACATTTTTCTATGTGGGGAAATTCATATATATGATATAAATATATATTATATTTGTTGTTATTCTTGAAAGAAACACCATGAAGTGTTTTTTTATTTTGTTTGATTAGCCATTCAAGTCATTCTGTCTTGGCTAGGGTCCAATGTTTTTGTGTTTTGTGTCCACATTGATAGCACTGGCTCTAGGGAGGGAGGCCTAGTCGTAGGTTTTTCCTTGACGGAGCAGCCTCTCCTGTAACTAAGCAACATGGCCATTTCATACTGGGGCAAGCCAGTGCGGCACAAAAAGATGGACGCCTTCCCACTGAGAAACCATTCTCTGTCAAAAAAAGCACACTGTCAAAACTGCTAACATAAACACACGCGCATACAAACAAATACCAAAATACACATCCCTCTCATGCGTTTAACACTCAGAATTGTTGGGGTTGATTTTCTCCACCTGCTAGCCTGGAACACCTCTATAATTGGACTGTAAATTCTGTAGACTATTTTGAATTTGGTGCACAATACAGAGAATAATTTGAGCGTGGCACAAACTGAAACTTTCTTTTTTCTTTCTACTTACTGGATTGTACATAATTTCTTAGAAATGTACAGGTTTGCTTAATATTCACAATCATGAATGGAGCTGTGGTAGTGTACAGTTTATCAGCAGTCAAATTTTCATGCGAGTTTCATGCTAGAGAGACTTCGTTTGAGGAATTGTACATTTATATAACATAAATTCACAGAAGTTGTCTTTTTAAAAACATTTACACTGGTAAATCATTTCCACGACATGTCCCTAATAGCAGTTTGTTAAAACAGTGACCACTGAAGAAAATGAAGCCTTTAGACACAGAAATAAGAGTTGGCTGTAGAGGGCAAGAGCCGGACATGTGATCTGCTCTGGAAGAACCCGTGCCGTTTGCATTGGGCAAATCCAGCTGATGAATTGAAACGCAGGCCGGCAATTATTGTCAGCACAATGCCTTAAAAAACCTGCTGACTTCTAGATTAATGGGCACAAAAGAGCATGAGGTGCTGTCATACTGTCGCCAGGGCTGGCATCATCCACAGCCCCCGGACTAGCAAAAACGGCAAGCTTTTCACTATGCATTGTTAAGAGGAGGAAAACAAATCCTAAACAATGTTAGGAGTTGATCAAAGGAAGTGTTTGACACTGTTCTATTCTCAAGTCTCTTTTACGTGCATTGTGAGATGAATAAACAGTTCTTTAAACTTGTAAGAGATTTTGTGTGTGTAGTAGTGAGAGGCACTAATTTTTATTTCATTGATGACATTTTGAAACATTTCTTAGCCGGTTGTATCATGAGAGATTTCAAATTATGCATAAAGTGTTGCTTAGTGTACAAGCAGGCGTTCTGTATACTTTACACACTTAATGAAGCTTATAATTGCCTGTTCCTGGATAACACCAGCTTTTCATACAAATTGTTATAAATAAATGAACATAATGTTACTAAAACAATACCGTTTATGTAGTGACATAGGCCATTATAAAATCTAAACTTTAGCACAAATTGAAATGAAGCGTTATATTTTCCGAATTTGAAACGAAATGCTTTTGGAAAACAGTACTTACTTTCATGGCCATACTGTGTACCCAATTTCATTGGATGTTTAATACTTGCAAGACTTTTAACACGGCACAGAGACGGTGTGCAGAATAGGTGTGAGTGTGTGAGAGCGAGTGTTCGGTTTTTTGATGTTTGTGTGAATACACAAATAATAGGATGTTAGTTTTAGTTCCCATAAGAAGTAAAAAAAATGATCTTATTTATTGTTTCTCTTTAATGTTTTGTTTTGTTTTATTTGTATTTATCACAGTACTACATTATTGACCAGAGGCAGGTAACATTCAACATCTCAACTCTTTACTTGATATAATTGCTATTGTATTTTTAGAAGTGCTATGATATTTTCAATGTTTTGAAGTTTGGTTGGCTGTCTGTCTGATAGGTTATTCATATTTTACTCCCCTTCTTCTCAGCTCTACTTCAGGGTTGCAGTCAATATATTAATCCGCTAACAGAAATGAGACGGATCTGTTGTTACACATGGTCATTTGCTGTGTTGCTATGTGTTAGTCTAAAATCCTACAGTAAATGTTGCAGTTTAAGTGTACATTTCGCACTCCATTAAGGTCAATTGTTCTGGAAAACCGTTCACGCCAGCTCTCTGAAACATTTTATTTAGGTTGAAGTATACAGTACACATTCATCTCACCATTGGTCATTTATCATAATTTTAAATATTTTGATGAAATCGAAAATCCGTCATGTGATCACAAATCTGTAAAGATCTGAATCAATTGCCAAACATGGTATGGGACTGTTTTTTATTACACTGAAAGGGAAGTTACAAAGAGAAAGAAAGAAACTTTGCATATGACTATATTTCTGGGATGGGAACACTTATTTGTATTGAATGCAATGTGTTGTACAAGAATCTTGACTCTTTGTAGATTTGATGCTGTATTTATGAGGTGTGTGCTCTCTGTAGGGTTTTGAACATGGTTTCACAGGCTTAAAGATGTGTGTAAATAAGGCTACAAACAAAAAATGAAACACTGCCTTTCTATGATTTAGCAATATGATGTAAATAGCATTGTTATGCTTTTTTGTATGAGATAATTATTTGATTCTAGTATAATTCCAGCTGAAACTGTTACGATTTTTATTTCCTACATTTTGAAGGATACTCACAATGACTTATTTGATCTGTACACATACATGTCAGCGGAATAGCATTATGGATTTTGTTGTCAATTTCTCATGCAGAAGTTTCATAATTTATTGGTTTAATTTATCATAATTTATTTGGTGATGGTGTACAATTTTGGTATTTCTGGGGATGTATTGTAATATTATTTGGTAGAATGACACAACATAACGCCCTCCTAAGGTCCTTAACTCTGTTGAGACATAAAGAGACACTTATGTCCAGGTAGCCATTGTAATTTCAGACACTATAGTCAAAGACACTTGATGATGAAAAAAAGACAAAAAAAGAGAGAAAAAGAAAAAAAGTATGTACAACAAATCTTTTCATCTCTTGTGTGGAAGGTGAAACAAATGTGTGTTTTGGAGTTTTTATTTCTAGTCACTTAATCAGACTTTTACCTTTTGCTTTTTACCACCTACAATACAGTAGTCAAAGTGCCTCGTGTGCCTTCCATCTCCTCGGAAACTGAATGTATGTGCAGTATATATGCAAGCTTGTGCAAAATAAAATCCAAGTCCTAGATCAGGTGTTTCCTTTTGCCGTTTATTAACATTTGGTCAGCATGTTATATTTGGAAGATTTACATTGTATTAAGTGAATCCAAATTCACTGAGTTTGTTTCCTGTGATGCTAGAAGGAATCACTGGTACATTCACATGCGATATCTCCTTGGTGATATGATTTTGAATAAACAAAAAGCCTAGTGATGGTCAAGAGTAATGCCCGATGGGGAATATTTGCAGAATATTTGCTTTACCTTCAAGTTTGATTCAACTATTTAAATAGGAGGTGTATGGCACAAAATGTAGAAAAAAAAAATTACCAAAAAAAGTGTCAGAAAGGCTGAAAATATGTTTTTTTAACACAAAACTCAAAGGAAATAAAGCTCATTGACTACAATTTTACCAGTAAATAATATTGTGGTTACCATGATTTTTTGTCATTCTCCATAAGCTTTATGCATGCAATTTTTATGAACCCTCATTTCTTACCAAAGCTGAGCTATAGATATTTTGTACTATGAGCACTACTACGCAACATGCACACATCATTATTCATATTTATTTTAATATACAGGCCTATGTGTGAACAAAGGGTGAAGTCGTACGTTTTCCATCACATTTGGCTATTGTAGTCTACATTGATATTAAATTGTTCTATGAGAATCATAAAAAATGATATTATTTGTAGCTTATATTTACTCTTTCCTTGAATCAGGCTTAATAGACTCACTAGCCAGCGTTCACTTCATCTGATATAACTGCAGTCGCTTCTCTATTAAGTTGTCTTTGACAAAAGACCAGAATGGAGTCGTTTTCCACTTGCTTAATATCGACTGTCTAAAGCGTGGATTTTAAAAATGCTTGAAATACGCACGTCGACGTCCAATCTTAATTGCAAAGAAAGGAGGCGGAAAGAGGTGCGCGTGGGGAGCTGCGGGAGAAAAGAGCAGCGCGCAAGCTATTGTGGCTCATGGAGGGAAGCGGGGCGGACGCTGCTGTAATTTATAGGCTGATACAAAGAGGCACTTTAGTGGGCCTGGACTGCTCCAGCGGCTCCGCTGAACAGGAGGTGGGGTCAGCCCTCCCCACCACCACCCTCCGTGCCATAATGACGAGCGGAGCTGCTCGCCGCTTCCCTTCTGTTTGATTTCATCATCGCGCCTTTGAAAAGCACATCTTAACAGCTCAACAATAAAACAGCTGTGTTTGTGTTGGCCCATTCATTGTTGAAAATTTTACCACCATCCCCTCTTCTCTCCCCTCCCTAAAGAGATAACACAAGAATAATGTCGCTACCGCGAAAAGAGAAAAGAGCGATCGCTGTTATTAATTGGTTGTTATTAAAGCGGAGCGGATAAAGGTTTTGTTCAGCATTCTCGCTAAGCCCATCCTTGTGATAATATGAATTTGCATTACCTTACCGACAACATGCTGACACTTACCATGTGAACAATTTGTGTGAATAAAAGCATTTTAAAATGGGAAAGAATGCAAGTTTTGGTTATTGTTTGAGCTTGAATGAATGCTGCGGTCTCATATCACACAGGCTGACCTCTGTCAGATCATGGCACGTTGTTTTGATTATTTAAAACTGGGACTAACAGGCGTGTATGACCTTGCCTTTATGTGAAAAGACAATCATTCCTTCTGGCATCATACTCAGCTTTGGATGCAGCTGCAGCGGTCTGC
Source organism: Triplophysa tibetana (assembly GCA_008369825.1). NCBI lineage: Eukaryota > Metazoa > Chordata > Actinopteri > Cypriniformes > Nemacheilidae > Triplophysa > Triplophysa tibetana. The sequence goes on along the minus strand of CM017907.1, from coordinate 11,726,024 downwards.
ATCCAGATCTCCTCGCTGAACCCAGACAACTCCGGACGGATTGGGCTGAACGTGCCAAGCTCGTTTCTTCAGGCTTCTTCCCCCCCCTTTTCACAAGATGTCCATTTGTCCCTCCTCCTCCTCTTGGAAGGAGAACCTCTGGGGCCTCAGCTGAGAGCCGACAGGCTCCTTGCAGCAGGGCTGAAGCAGCATCCTTGCATTACACGAACAGTCTGCTTCATAATCAAATACCATCTGTCGCTACATCTGAACCTGTTTTTAACATCTGTGCTTTCTGGTCTTAACAAAGCTTTAAAAACCAATTCACAACTTTCACAGCTCACTGGGCTGGGTGTGTATATTTACTACCTTTAATACCTCTTTCTGCTTCTTTTATGAGGGCTCTGCTCTCTCGCAGCTGGGGGGCCGTTACGAGAGCTGCTGGTGGGGCGATACTGCCTTGCTCAAGTACCCAACTGGCCTGCCGCGGGCAGCCAAGTGCAGAGCACGGGCGCACACAGAGGCGCAGAGGAAAAAGTGAGGAAAGGATGAGAGACACATAGAGAGGAATGGAGGAAGCGAGCGAAAGCGGGTAAAATGTGCCCCGAAGAGAGAATTCACACCTTTTGCCAAAACAAGTTTTGTCCATTTGCCCCTCTGATGAGGAGGCTCGGAGTTGATCGCGCTTGAAGCCATATTACTGGAAATGACAGTGCAGGCCGAATGGCAACCAAGGGGAGAATCAGGAGCGTGGAGCGGAAGTGTGTTCGGGGTAAATGGGTAAGTGAAAGGTCCCTCCGAGGACAGACGGGTCTGTCACCTCACACATGCCGAGGAATCTGCTGAGTGTCTTCTACAACTTCGAACCCATTCACTGGCAGATGTTGGTAGGGAGGGTTCCAGAATTCGTGATTTTATATTCGGCATACCCAAAAGTGTCCAAGTTGATGATAGTTGTTTTATACGCTTTGTCTCATATGTCTCACAGGTTGAACAAAAGAGCAATCTGTCAAGTTTATAGGTGTTATATTATAATAAAATTGTGCTAAAAGGAACATCGTACTCTCCCTCTTGTGATTTTCTGCCTTCTGTGGAGCACAAAAGTAGATATTTTGAAGAATGTTGGTAACCAAACAACACCGAACCGCTTGACTTACATTGTATGGACACTCAACAACAGAGTCATTCCTCGAAATATCTTCTTTTGTGTTTCACATAAGAAAGAGTCATATACAGGTTTTGCACGACACGAGGTTGAATAAATGATAACATGACTTTCGTTGTTGGTGGAACTATCCCCTTAACAACTCCACACTACGCCATAAATCTCTAATCTCTCACAAAAACTAAATGAGTTTTCCTTGCCATTTTGTTTTAAAATATTAAAAAAGAATGTCTCACTTAGATAAAAATTTGACATCTCATAAATGCACATAGTACCGAAAAAGTAATCTTGGAGAATAAATGTGACTGGTCAGACAGAATGTGATGTGACTTCCTCAAAAATAAATTTCTTGGAAATGATCTCTAAATTTGCTACTGATGTGTATGTTGACCTAAACATTGATGATACTTATTAGATACATCACAAAACACACCTTTCTTTCTTTAGTCTCTCCTTTTTGGTCAAGGTTTCAGATGACTTAGTGACACCTGCTGGTAGATATACTTCCCAGATCTCTACTAATAGTCTGTTCTTGCTTTAACAATGTTGTGGAGAGGGCAGACCACAAGCCAGTCATTAATTAAGAGCCACATAAGATCATTGAAAAGTCAATAGGGCCTTTCAAGTCAGCGAGCGTTTGCAGCATGCCAACTCAAAGCTGGACCTTTTAAATCAGAGAGGGAGAATCGCCACAAGCATTTCACTTTCAACTGGCTTCTGTTTTACTTCCAAGTGCTTCTCTATTTGCATGTTCAGAGCTGCTGACTGAGTTATCTTATGCAAAGACCGTCTCATATTTGATAATGTGCCTCGGTATTCTCTAAGGGTGAATCTCTTTTCTTGATATGAATGATGTGTGTGTGCACAGTGCACATACCCTTAGAGCGTACCAATGGCTAGTAACTTGTGCTGTTTCATTTCAGCCGGACCTTCTGATGTAAAGACTTCTGTACAAACCTTCTTTATTTCGTGTTTTGTGTTGTGTGCTTTGTTCATATCAAAGAGATTTGCACCGAGTTAAAAGTCAAAGTATGTTCAAATGTTATGTTGAAGTGCTTTGCACAGAGGAATAACCTTGCTCAAAGATAAGCGTCAGCATATATGGCCACTTAACAGAAAAGTTTAGTGGAATAATGGAGGAGACAAACCATTTGTGTGTATGTGAATGTATAGTTGCCACGCAGGCATACTTGACGAGATTGTTTTTCAAAAATAAATATTATTTGATTATTTACTAAACCTCATGTCATTATAAACCTGTGTGAGTTTCATTCTTTACCATAACCCAAAAGAAGATATTTAGAAGAATGTTGGTAACCAAACAATACTGTCCCTCATTGACTTCCATTGGATGGACACATTTCTCAAAAAGTATTCTTTGTGTCCAAAACAGTAAGATTCATGTTTAAAATGACATGGGGGTAAATAAATGATGATAGAATTTCCCTTTTTGGGGAACTGTCTCTTTAAATGGTTTTGTAGTTATTATAATATTACTTTAATCGTTTGATAAAGTATCAAACTTATGCAAGCATTTCCGCCTGAACCTACTCATTTAAACTTTGATTTAATCATTTGTATTCCATTTACATAGAATCCGTTTAAAAACATAAAATGATTTTATTCAGGAACAGAATGCAGAACTGCAGTTCTTCCGAAGCACAATCTGTATTTTAAAAGGTGTAAGAAAACAAATGGCCAAGGACTGCATGCCAAGCAAATCTGAAAGAACCATCAACTATTATCACTGCTAATTGTCATGCCGGGCATTGAGTTTCTCAAACAATGGATAACTAAGATGCAGGCAGTCTCTGAAGATGCGAAGGAATGGAATGTCTGCTATGCGCCTAAGGAGTGTGCATTTTATTTTCATCTTTTACAAGCATGTTCTGGTCCTTCTGAGGAGCAACCTTGCCCCGCTTGTGTCAAGGCAAGGCATGCCTTAGAAGGAGATCTACTCTTGACAAAGGAGGCCTTCCATTCCACAAACACTCCATGGCACTCATTCACTGCTTGGGTTACAGTCTCTTAATCAGAGCTTGTGATTGATATGGCTTATATTTATACATGTTAGACAATGACAGGATGGGGCTACGTCACATTGAAACATATTCCTTAAAGGTTAAGTGATGTAGTTTTTTAGAGGATCTATTGACCGAAATGTTTAGGTTTTTAGAGGATCTATTGAAAGAAATGCCATATAATATGCATAGGTTTGTTTTCATAGGTGTATTAAGACCTTACATAGAGAAGCGTTATATTTATATTACCTCAGAATGAGTGATTTCTACCTACATACACCGCAGGTCCCCTGACATGGAATGTTGTTTCTTCCGTAGCCCTAAACGGACAAACTGCTCTACAGAACGTGTTTCGTAAATACATACTCTTTCGACACGGAAGCGAATATGCGGCGAAATCTTAGTTCTGCGCCTGCTTCGAGAGGGAGGGGTGGAGTGAGCCTTTGGTGGCAATTTGCTACCTCACCACTAGATGTCACTAAAATCTCCACATTGCTCCTTTAATAGTGTTCCTAAGATTGTAATAAAAAAATGCTGAAAAAATGGATAGCCAATGTAGTATGCAGCATATCTTCTTGGGAGGTTTCTGAATGTTAAAATGTTGCTATTAGCTCTTAAGGAGATAAAAGACCCAAGGACCTGTAATATTATAAAACACACTTTCCAGTCAACCTCAATAACTCTAGATCATTTCAGAATTTACCTACTAGAGATTAAATGATCATAAAGTATTATTGTAGGGACATTTCATTAAGTTCTATGATAGTCAGATTAAATCGACTTAGAGAGTAAGTGGATATTCACTATCAATTCAGACACGGTTTATTTTATAGTCAATCTATATCAAGAGCTGCTTGCAGTGTGTGTTCCTATTACTCTCTTAAAAAAACAGCCAAATTCATTTGGATGTACAGACAAATTGCAATGATGTGTGGTGACTACGCTAAGATGTCTAGAGATTATCCGCTGTATAAAAAAACCAATGGCATCATGGTACCGAACCCACCCTGACTTTACCAATCTCCTTCAGCATTTGAAATGCCACAATCAAATCTATTTGAAATCTTCTTACGAGTAAGCTAAAAAGATTAATATCTTTTTAACCTTGTGGGTTATTACTTACCTTCCAGAAGAGGGATTATTGCAAACCTGTCTTCTTCTCAGCCACTATTTCTGGGTATGATTATTATTCTAATATAAGCTGAAGGGAAAAGTCAAAGTTGGCATAACAAATTCCCCTGTGTCATTGGTGATATTGTGATTTACAACCCGGTTTGTGAGAGACAAACTTATGGTCTTCAAACAGGCCATCTTAAAGGAGAAACAAAAAAACTTTATTCACTCTCATGTTGTTGTTCCAAAATCAGAATGTTTGCATTTGTGCTACACATGAGAAATAAAAAGCCAGGTTTGGACTACCATGAGGGAGAGGATGATTTTCAATCTTTGGATAACAAACCTTGTAAATTCTTCAAGCACTGTTTACAGCTCATGTAAGCAAAATACAGCCACCGGTCTCCAGTTTAGTTTTTCAGTTGAATGATACAACTGCTCCTGAGAGAATGAATTAGACGCCAAAGAAAGTACAAACGTAACTCCTTTTCCAGCTCACGTGTCACCACGCTTGACAAAAGGTCTTTGAGGTGGCCGACGTCGACTATCTGGGCCCTTTGTAACCTTTGTTTGTGGGATAAATGTGTGAAGGCTGAGGTGTCATAAGACAAGGGATGACAAACCGGACAGCTGCAGCCTGCAAACTCTCATCTTTAAGCTGCCTGGCTCTCTCAGCCCAATTGTTGCGGGCATGGCCAAGGAATTTCATTTATCATGAAACAGACACCCCTCCAAGAACTCTCCTCCTCTGTACTTCGCTATAAATAACCTTTCTTTTTTCCCGCAGTAGAAATTCTGCACGTAACACATCAGAGACAAAGCATTCCGCTAGCCCGTAGACAAAGGTAAAGGAATGATGGGTGAAAGGGCGGTCCTGGGCTGTTGAAGTACTAATTGGCCTAGAGAGATGGCAATGATCTCGAATCTTCTGACCTGCTCGACGTTTCACAAATGATATTTGAGAAGTGAAGAGTGACGGTACGAGTGACAGACACGCCATCTGTCATTGTTTAATCGTATTTTCGAGGATCACCGGAGGTAATAATTGTATAAACACAGAGGATCTCGGTAATACGTTAATGCTTGGGGTGAACCGGGGCTCCTTGGATCAAAGCGTCCACGGGAGAAAGAATCAGCTGCAGTGAGGACATCATACGTAAATGTTATCTTTGATAAGAGACTCACTAATGGCATCCTTGCCTTGTGTTCCTCGACAACTGTTGCCAACCTAGTTTGAGGAGACAATGCAGATCAAGCCCAGGTATCCGACAGCTGTTCGCCAACAATAAAGGGGAGAGGAGAGGCAGCTATGGAAGAAGTTAGCATTTAGTCAGGCCACTTTGCAGTTGTCGCTTGGGCTATGTCCATCAAAGTCCAAATTTGGATGGCTATTGATGGAGATGGACAATGCGGTGCTTTTTTCCTCCTTGCTTCTTGGGATGCCAGGAAGATGTTGCCCCATGGACACACGCTGGCGCACGCGCTCACACACGCCATAAATAAGACAATGACACATTGTTCCATTGAAACCCTGAACGTCTGGACTATGAGAAGGTCAGGGGAAGGAGAGCTCTTGTTGTGGAGGCATAAGCAACACGGAAAGAACACAAAAGGATGCCAACTGGCACAGCAGCAAAGCGCATTCTCAATCGCTATCTGCATGTTGACATGACATGATATGTTCGCATGAATCCGTTAGAGGAAGTCAGATAGGCGTCATGTGACTTCTTCATGCGTTTAATTTCGTACCTGTTCAACAAACTGTGTATGTCCGGCCATTAGGTTATTCTTGGCGACCTAACACTTCTCAAATATTTATGTCCTCATTGGGCCTTTTTTCAAGAAGCTCTTATCAGAATGTCTAGGGACATAAAAAAGCAGTACAATACTTTCCATTGTGTCTGTGAAACCTTCGAGACACGTGAGACCATATTAAGTAACTGACTGAACAGTATGTGTCTGCATGTTGTAAAACATTATTTCATGACTTCTATCTCGCGTATCTTACGAGCCCAAAATAAATGTGCTTTATTACGAAAATAGCTTTTGTTAGTTTAAGAGCCTATAACAAAGCATTTCTTTTAGTACAAAAATGATTTTGTGGTTTGTGCTCCCAGAATGCACCAGGGCATAAAAATGAATGTGGTTGGGGTTTTTTGACTTTCTGCCAGTTTTATTAACTCTGTTATTTAGCAATGCACTCTGTTTGACGAATGTCTTGTGATGTCAGGAGGGATCAGTTAATTGACCCTTGTTGTGTTTTGTGTATCAAGAGTTTCATACTCCATTCTCTATTATATTTCTATTAGAAAACACAAACCTTTTATAATGACAACATAGTCTTTATGTCTAAATTGTTATTTTATTATTGACCTTATCTGCATGTGATGGCATATTTTTTAATGGGGACATTTTTAAATTCAAGATTTACTTAAATATCCAGTGTGTAGTTTTTTGAAGGATCTATTGACATAAATGCAATGTGTATTGCGAGGTGTATAAAGACCTTACGTAATTTGTTTTTATTACCTTTGAATTAGGTGTTTCTATCGACGGACACCGCGGGACTCCTTGCATGGAAACAAAAATGGAGGGAAACAAGCCTACAAACATTGCTCACTGCAGCCCGCTCTTTGGGAATCACGCATTCAAGTTTCGTATCTATGTAAAGCTTAGAATTTCCGCTTTCGGGTTCATCTACTCTCTACAACGTTATTACAACAGTAACCCAATAGAGAGTATTAAAACAAACCTAAATCTTTCCTTTGGCTCAGTGGATAGAGCATGGCGCTAGCAGCGCCAAGGTCATGGGTTTTATCCCAGGGAATGGCACATGGTCAAAAACATATGTATAGTATAATGGAGTGTAACTTGCGTTGGTTAAAAGCGTCAGCCAAACGCTTAAATGTAAATATATTTCTTCTTAGCAATGGCCTGCTACAGTGCCTCTCATGGACAACTTTTTCAATGTTTTGATTTTTTGGCACCCTCAGATTCCAGATTTTCAAATAGTTGTATCTCAGTCATATCCTAACAAACCATATATCAATGAAAAGCTTATTTATTCAGTTTTCAGAAAATGTGTAAATCTCTCGAAAAAAATGTTCACCCTTGTCACCGGTTTTGTTATCCAATTTGTTATCCAACCCGATGGGTCAACAAAGGATATATTTGATCCATCAACAACCTAAACATTTTTAAATAACCCAGCATTTTAAATTTAAAACATTCCATCGTAGGTTAGGTTTGTCCCTTTTTGGCGCAACGCTGGACACAAAGTATATGAATCTACCCTTTAATACATTTTTTCCTTAGTTCAAGCTATTTGGAAGAATCTAGCACAAACAAAGATTCAAAAAACAAAACAGTAAAAATCACCAGAACGTAAGGGGTTACACAGCCTTGCCTTACACATCACCTCTGCCAGGGGAACCTGAAAGGATTTTGTCATGTAACAGCAATAAACTAAATGCAATCTAACCCAGACATTATGAAGACATTTGGTGAAATGTAATGTTTTTTGGCGAGGCTGCTTCAGCCTTTGTGTTTAATCCACAAAGAAGCCTCCCCCCTCCTCAGACAATCTCATCCTTTTCATTCAATCAAAAGATAAGCACACAAGAACATGGTCAATTCATCAAATCTGTACGCTAGGACCAGTTCAATAATATTAGGTCCGTCTACTTCATGATGGGATGATTTTTGGAACAAGCCTAACGCTTTAAAGCAAGAACAACAAATCATGCTTGACTGCTCCTCATGTGAACCACGAGACAGAAGTGCCATTAAAATGAGAAGAAATCGTTTGAAATAAAAACTGTCCATTTTAATCGTAAGAAGATATTTATCTAAGGGACAAATTTGCCGTCTTAATGGTTAGAAATTATTTATTTCCAGTGTTGATCTTGTAAAACAAGAAATGTCCTCATCCATATGAAACAGGTCACTGTAACATCTGTAAAGGGATATAAAACAGCATCTGTTTAGCACACATAATGGCTGGCATTTAAATGTCCAGATGTCCCGTTTACCCATATTAATAAAATGATTGTGGTGGAAGAATGAAAGAAAACTGCTCTCATCAGCTCAGCATTGTTAGGTCTTGTAGAAACTCAGCAGGGCTTCTGCTAACATTTGCCTTAAATTTACTATTAGAGATCGAAATTGAAACATACTATATTTTAGGGACAACAAACGCTGTCAACTTAACGTCCGGTAGACCTCTGCAAACAATCGATATCTGTTGAGTAGCTCTAATTTGATTTAATACAATTCATATACAATAAAATATTAATATAAATTAATGTTAATATAAATAAAAAAAAAAAAAAAATTGATATAAACAACACAGGCTTGCTATCGTTTTTACTTACGTTTTCTAACGCATTTTGTATAAATAGTGTGAGTAGCAGTGTTAGGCAAGCTACTCTGAAAAAGTAATGAATTAGTTACTAATTACATATTCGATAGTGTAATTACATTTCTGTGCAAATCACTATGTCCAAAAAGTATTAAATTACTTATCATTAATTACTTTCTATATCCTTTAACAAAAGTGATTCAAGGAAAGACATGAAATGGCTCTTTTAATTCCTTCAAATAAATAATATAAAACTACATAAAGTGGTATTATTAACTGACCAAAGTAAAACAAATGTGAGAATTAAACATATTGATTTTGTACGTCAATACCACTTTTTCACACACATTCTGTATATAACACACAGTTTTTAGTTAAATCAGAAGAAACTGTAATTAAATTTCACGAAAAATAAGAGTCGTCCTTTACTTTACTTTTTCAAGTTAAAAGTAATTGAATTACAGTAACTATACTTACTTAGTATTATAACGTGTTACAACGTTCAGATTGAAAATTCTCAAAAAAGAAGTGCACTTTACGTAAAGTACTCGGCTGATGCACCCATTCAACATGCACTTAACGGTCGCAGTTTCACCTATGTAGCGGAAGGGAGGCAGGGCTATCAGATGCTGCTTGTGCAAAGTTCTCTTGGGGAGTGATTACGCTTCAATCTGATGGTGACTGAAGAGACAAAAGAAGTTTCGAATGAAAAAAATTGTGGTTGCGTGGTTTGTTCTTTTTACTGTGGATTGATTGAAATAGAATTGGCAGCAGACTGACAGATGAATGGGAGGAGTTAGCGGATGCTCCGCCCAAGCCGTATAAGTTATGTCATTTGAGAAAGATAGTCACTAGAGGGCGGAAGTGCATTTTCTGATTTTACTGAAGATTATGAGGGTACATGAATTTTAAAAAGAGAATGACCCACACTTATAAGCTATCATGAGAGTCCTACTTGAAAGTTAAGGAAGTAGAGCTATGTAATGTCATCAAGTATATGTGGTACTGTTAAAAAATATTAACCCAATAAAATGATCCAATTGTCCTATACGTAGCAATAACGATAACATTCTGATTCTTGTTTTGAAATAATAATTATGCGGTCACTATTGGCACAATGTTTCTTACAAGAATTGGATGCCAGGTATAATTATTTTAGAGAATAAGATTGCTACTTAAAAAAGGAGAAATGCCATGGTGGTAAAACAGTATCACATTCATTTTGTCACTCGTAGCATAGTTGTACACTAAAAAAAAATGGTGCTATTTAGCACTATAAGTGGTTATTTGCTCGTGGTCATGGAGGAACCACTTTTAGTGCTATGTAGCACTATATCTGGATCTTCAGAGGTTCTTTGGGGTGACCATGGTGCTATATAGCAAAGAATAGTTCTTCAGCGGCTCTATATAGCACCTCAGTCGTCCCAAAGAACTGCTGAAGAACCACTGAAGCACCAAAATATGGTTCTTTACAGCTGTCTTTCTAAATGTGGTTCCCCTATGATTGCGAGCAAAGAACACTTTTAGTGATATATAGTACTATTTTTGTTTTACAGTGTATGGATAGATTTAGGAACTGAGACCATCACCAGCTTGTTTGAGATCAGTTTTGCACCTGTCTTGAGGGAATCAGACAGTTAAATTCATGGCTCTACAGCGAAAGCAAAGATCAGTGTGCTGATACAAGGCCACAGGCTTGGCACTCAATCTAAGCACATAGTAATAACAGAGCAGTGTGGGGAATTTTCTTAAAGCGCTTTATGGGCCAACAATTGAACATTACTCATGTCTACAACAGCTGGTATCATAATTCTATGAAACTAAGATGTGCCCTAAAGGAACCATGGCAGAAGAGTGTGTGAAAGTAAGATGGGAATTTTTAGAGGCACTTTTGTGAATAGTGATCACTTTACAGAACCGAAAAAAAATTGCTATATCTGACTTTTAATTATGTCCGTGTTTTTTCCCCAAATATATTTTGCACTGAAACTTTTTGAATTAAATTTTATATGGTAACAACAAGTTTAAAGGATTGAAGAGAAAATATCCAAAAACAAAGGAAAAATTATCCTTGCATTCAGGGTCCAAGCTAAATGAGCTCTTATAGCGTTAAGCCCTTCATGTTTGCTACTGAGAGATTTAAGGGTTCAGACTGCTGTCTTTGATCTGCGCTGATTGAAGCATTTTTATCATATCTGAGTCTCCTTGAGAACTAAATCTACTTATATTTTTTTCATTCCTTATCATTTTCTTTCATTGGAAATGACAATCCGGACTATCTAATCCATCTTTCTTTTATTAGAAAAAATATTATTCCCCATAGGCTCTGCCCTTGCCAATATCAAAAATGATTTTGGATTTGGGACATGTTGACTAGGGGAATGCCAAACGGAGGGGGGTTGTGTTCCAAGAAACACTGGGTCACACATTAATCAAGGCAAGACATTGAAATTATAGTATTATTCACAAACAGATAGGTGTTTTCTTATTTGCCCTGATGGTATTAAATGGTTTGTGTCTTTAGATTAAAACTACTTACAAATAAAAAGATTTTAACTGAAAGCAGGGCAGAGGGGTAGGATAAATCCGTTGCATCCGGTGCATGTTTGTCATATTCTAATATTTATCCAAAAGGTGATTTTATGTAATATGGATTTAAAAACGGAGAAGGATGGTACTTTTATGAGTCATTGGTAACCTTTAATCCTTTAAAGCCTCAGGACAAGTTTTACAAATAAATCTTATAGCTTCATAAGGTTCTATTCACATGTACTTGACTTTCAGATAACACAGTAAAGTGGGATGCTTTATCAATTGATGATGGAAAGGGTCTTATTATTAATCATCATTTTATTATAAGAAATTCCGAGCTTTTACATTATTAAATGATTACTAATCGTTTGTAGAGGTTTCCTTGACAAAGTCCTCCCATGGGTCTAAAAATGTTATGGCAACATTGACATATGATAACAGTTAAGGAAACATGAATGTGATAGCAAAAGGAAAAAGTTTGACAATATTAATACTGAGCACATTCACAGTTTGTAATGTGGCAACATCTACACAAAATAAATATATTTGATTTAGGAGCCAAAAGCAACAGCTTTTGTTACAAAAAAAGGACAATGTTGATGAATAATTCAACTCTTCTATCCCACTGTGATGATAACTTAACACAAAGAGCTAATCTGTAACTTTGCCAATTGGACTAATTGATGATTTGCATGTGAATGCTGGCCTTACATTTACCACCCTTTTAATGCAGGAACAGCTAGAACCATTTTGAAATAAAAGCTCAAACATCTTTGTTTTTAGGTTTTCTTTTTTTTAAACACCTCATTGATGTTCTGGTTAGATTTTTTGCCATCCAGGTATTAACCATTTGGCTCATTTTCCTATTTGTTATTAGAATAATTTCTCCAAACACAATTCTTTGCCAAAATACATTCAGATCGATATGGAAAACAACGTTTGTGTGTTTTAAAACAAAACAACTCCGCTCAGGTTCAATTCTCATCTGAGATGATAAACTTTTTTTTATTTATTTATTATACTCAAGCACAATATTCAGGAACTTAGAAAATATTTCCAATTGATTGTTCCTCGCATTGAGTGTTACAACCTGTTACCAGCAGATGGAGGCATTGGATGACATTTAGCTGTTCATGTAATACAGCAGAACAGGTCAGAAGATGGCAGCAGACATAAACGAGCCACGAAGTCAAGTGTATTATGAACAATTGTTGGATCCATAGTATACATAACTTTGATAAAGAAAAAGACATGCCCACCTTCATGTGCTTTGTAACATATTTAAATATACATAGTATCTGTATATCGTCATGCCTCCTTATAGCTATTAATGTAGCAATGTTTTGAAGTGATGCGTATATATTATATATTTTCCCTTTTTGCTTACTTCTTTGCTTTTAAATTACTTCTCAATTGTAATGTTTCTGAAATCAATAAAGAAAGTGTTAAAAAAGTATTTGTATAGATATACGATGTGTATAGGGTAACAATTTATGTGTGTTATATGTTTTTTCCCAATTTTGTAAGATAAAAAAATAAATACTGTTTCTGGAAATGTGTTTTGTATTATTTATATAGGCCTACTTATTCACGTAGCCTGCTTATTTCGTTATATCTGTATACCTATATCAGCCTGTCTGTTAGTATTTCTGTTTGTTTGCGTGCTTAACATTTGTTTAGTAAAAATGTGTATCTGGTGTTTTATATATGAATAACAGAATAAAGGTAATTTATTTATTCTCAGAAATTGAATCTCCGATTATTTTATGGTCATAACTTGCACTGGGGCAAGATGACCACGCGATGGCGCCACGAGCCGAAATAACAAAATCTGTTTTGCCTGTCGCTCATTATCGTGAATTCGACGTGTGTTAGGACCGCTCGGCCTGTGTTGTATTGCCGAAGCCGTCCGTCTGCTTGTGCTGCTGGTTGTTCGGAGGAGTCTTTCCGCCGATCATGTGGTGTGGCGGTGGCGTCACCAAACTTGCAGCAGTCGGTGACAGAATCAAATGAGAGCGACATATCGCTTACACCGAGCGAATAGAGAAAGTCAGAGACCACAGGAAGTGAAAAACGTGCACGAGTCGAGAGCTATGAAAACCGAGGGGATCGACGGTACTGAGCGGTTTATGAGCCCTGGTAAAGGCCGGGGACTCAGCGCTATAAAGCATTTTAAAGTTGGTGATCTCGTGTTCGCCTGTCCGGCATATGCGTACGTGTTGACGGTGAACGAGAGAGGCGGACACTGCGAATTCTGCTTTACCAGGTCAGCGCTCCATATAAGTCACTCTGCTACACTTTGTGGTTCTGCTATGCATAAGACCTAAATCCCTGCGGACTTGTAGGCTACATGAATGTTTACATTATATGCATACGCGGTTTCAGCTTTAAGCACCTTATTGTGTAATAAATAATCATAATTAATATTAACTTTTATAAAACTTCAAGATCAATTTTGCATGCATGTTCTCCTGAACAGGAGTCATGCAATCTAAATGATCCTGTTTGTATTAAAGATGACTGGCAATTGTATTCTATTCACACTGTATTTAAATGCTGCTGGGTCATGCACTCTGAAGGCTGACCCACTTCATGATCCAGGTCTAAGAATGTTGCAGTATGTACTCAGTGATTGCTATCCATGAATTATAAGGAAAGTCATGTTTTCAAGGTAGTAAAATAGCTTAAGGACAAAACAGACAACATACATTTATTCTATAATCCTTTTAAATGTAAACTTGTGTGTCAGCGATGCAGGACTGCACCATGTCCCTTTTTAAGATTTTACAAATGAATGGGTTCCTAGTATTTTATATAACACTTTATCATGGGCCCTATAAATAAATGGTTTGCAACTGAGGATTGTCTTATAACTATTTGATCGTTTAATTCACAGGAGGGAGGCGCTTTCAAAATGTGGAAAATGTAAACAGGCCTTCTACTGCAATGTAGAATGTCAGGTAAGCCCACAGCATGTTTGTGCTGTCATTGTAATATTTGTGGTTATGTGCTGCATTATCTTTATTAAAGAAACAGTTCACCCATGTACTCCTAATGCTGTCAAATCCATATTCTGTTTCATTCTGTTGTTGGAACAAACGTGAATGTTCCTTTTTGGCCTCAAAGAGGTTAGCCATAAACAGAATTTTATTTTTGCCGTGAACTGTTCTTTTAAGCATGCCATTAGTTGTTGGTGTAAAGTTTTAATTTTTTTTTTTCAGTCAGCATATAGGAAGAAAGCTTTTTCCCTAAGCTTAGTACCTATGCTGGGGTAGTCTAATTGCAAGGAAGGTCCCAATGGAGCAACTCAAGTATAAGTGCTTTTCTTATGTATAGTTATGGGCCAAAATTTTCCTCTGACCTGCTACCATTGTGTCTTTGCCGCACAACCATTTGAGCTCTGTATTCATATATTTAATTATGATTCTGTATATAATGGTACAGATGATGGGTTTGACTTAGACAAGTTGGTGCTAGATGTGCATACAAGTTTGACATTGTGTATGACTGTAGCACAACAACATTAGTCAAATTATTTATTTACGTTCTAAATATAGATGAATGACAAAAGAACAGCGTAACTGAATCATTTCCCCAATAGTGATCTTTAGAGACCACAGCCAAAACAACAGTCTTGTAATTGATTTTGCTGGTGAGTTCCAAGCTCTGTTAAAAATCCAGCACAGAAAACAAAGATCATCAATAATCCATTTGCACTCTCTACCACAAGCCAGTTCTGTCAAGTCCCTGCTGTTTTTCTACAATGTACAAGTTGTGGCATTAGGATCAGCCTATCCATCACCATAAATCTGCAGTGCCCCATTTAGACTTGTTTCTCTATGGATCATGTCTTGTCTGCTTGAACTAAATTGCTAAGTTACATCTGTTCACCTTGTTCTATATAATTTAATATTTAAGATCCTGTAAGTGAAAATTAAATATTATAAGCCCTAATTTGATATGAAGGCTTTTGACTGCATTAAATGTACAGTGACATTCATGAAAACAGTTGTGCATACTGTGCAACTGGTGGTTATAGACTGAACTGTCGATACATTTATTTTTCTGCAGTTGTTTGGTTATGGATGGATGTAACACATTTACATTTATGCATTTGCCAGACGCTTTTATCCATAGCGACTTACATTGCATGATATAAAAAGAAAAAGGTTTCTTTAATAAAGAGTTCTAAGCTCTAACGCACACCAATCAGTTTGAGAATGTTCAAGTCTCACCAAATCATGTTCTATGAATGAATTACCTTTAACCTCATGCAGCTTTGCAAATTTCATCACTTACAAAAAAATGTATTAAACCGTAGTATTAAACCAATATTTAGTATTGCTAAATATTGAAGCATTTACTGTTATATATTTGACTATAAAACTGTTGCACTTTATTCTTTTCCTTTCTTAATAGCTTATTAAAAGTGGCATAACCGCCCCAAACTTGTGCCATCGTGCCAAGTCCAAAATGGTAGTGAAACAGTGTTAACCGTCAAGTCTAAATTATCTGTTTATTTAAAGGAACTTGGGTGTTGCTTGCTTCCAAAATAGAGCTGGAAGGTGGTCTGGCCTCGCTGTTGCTATGACAATCCATCTCAGACGCATTAAGGATTTTAATAATAAGTGAGAGATGTTTGTTTTGCTGTGAAATAAACCTTTCGCTTCCATCAGAGAGGAGACTGGTCCATGCACAAGCTGGAGTGCTCAGCCATGTGCGCTAATGGGGAGAACTGGTGTCCATCAGAGACAGTGCGACTGGTTGCCAGAATCATTCAGAAACAGGTGATTGTGACATGTGTTTTATGGCATGATTGTTTGCATGATTTTTTGATGCGTCTGATTAAGATGCTGTCACACATGCAGTTAGCCACGCCCACGTATTTGTACACATAATGGAAATTGGTTGCAGTGACATTTTAGACCATCACGGTAGTATATATATTCATAGCGCTCAATGTAAGCCGTATTCAATATTTGCATTTGATGTGCATACTTTTTTAACATGGCAGTTTCTGCAGTGAATTTTTGTTTTACTTTTTGTATATCTTTTACAAAAAGGTTTTATAATGCTTCGGGTCTTTGCATAGTCCAGACTTGTGTTAATTTAACGAAACAGTTCCCCAAAAATGAAAATTCTATCATCATTTACTCACCCTTGAGTTGTTCCAAATCTGTATAAATGTCTTTGTTCTGATGAACACAGAAAAATATATTTGAAAAAATGCTAGTAACCAGACAGTTTTTGACCATTTATTGTTATAGTAAGAAAATGTGCTTTCTTTGTACTGTTGTAGACTGTAGGAAAGCAACCAGTTCTGTGGGCACTTTTGACTGGCATTGTAATTTTTGACAGAATTTTAATGTATGATTTTGTGCGTAGTTCTGTGTTTGATGAAGATTTACTCCAAAATGATAACAGTTTTTTGAGTGTCCTTATAAAAAAACTGCTTGGTAGATCGTAAAATGAATTTTGGTTCCAGCTATTCTGCTTTAATGCTGTCTATAGCTAAAGCCTATTGACTCACAAGTACTCGAGTTCATAGAGGCAGAGAGGTCTAGTGCAGTAACATTCCTCACTCGAGTGTTAAAGCACAGCAGCGCTACAGTGCTGTAACTTCACTTCCAGTGGTAATAACATTTAAGTTCGAATCAGTTGAATGCCCAAAGATCCAGCTGCCCTACATGAAAGACATCAGTATTGATTATTTTTCTCTTAATGCCTGCAGGAAGAAGATCTTAGAGACATAAAATAGAAGTTGTTATACGGAGGTCAGAAAATAGGCTGCTGGTTTAAAAAGAGTGAAGTTGAAGAGTGTTGGTTTTACATTTGGAAATCAAAATACTTTATATGTTGCATAGATATTTTGTCTCGATTATTTCTCCTGAACGCTTAAACGGAGAGCAAATGGAGACCTTTTGATATGTTCTTAAGGTTAAACACCCTAGTGGTCTTGTGTCTCCTCAAGAGCATAAATCAGATCATAGATCTTAATATGGACTTCGAAGAACACATAATCTGAGCAATGTGTGCAGTCAAACGTCTCATTTGGTGTCTCTTTTGGTTTTCTCTGAAGGAACTCAGATCTTTACTTCCGCACCTGTCAGCTGTACAGTTGACTAACTTTAACAGGTGTGAAAACAGATGGGAAGTTTCCCTTATATGGACATTCTAAGCCATGTATAGTAATATTCAGGCCTAAAATGCAGTTAAATTCACAGAATGGGGACAATCGAATGTCTACAATGCATGTATTAAATGTAAAGCTGATGGTAAGGCTAAGTTCAGGTTAATATTTGCAGCACTGCTTTGGCACATATGGTGCCTCCATGTGTTTCTCATGAATGTCTTTTTTCACCGGATGTGTCAGTCGCAGCGGCTCTATCTTTGACTCACTCAGCAAGCACATGGAGCTTTGTGTCACAATGCTAGCACTGTCAGACAGTTGGCCTAAAAACTGCTACATTTCATCAAACAATGAAACAAGGTTTCTGTGAATGCATTTGTGTTGGATGATTGACAGTTTGTTAACTGGGCATGTCAGATCTAACTTAAATGTGAATCTTTTTAAATGAGCAGTTTACCCAAACTGTTTTTTACTCTATTAAATGTTTTTTTTTTCCCTAAATAGTGCAGTTACTGCAAAGAAATATTATTACAGATTATTGAAACTAACACGTTTCTAGCACACTTGCTTGTGTATATATTGTGTATAGCGTTATCAGATCTTCGAGGCCTACACAAAGTTTGTCTTACTTGCGTCCAATGTACCAACAATGTGATCAAGTAGTTGTTGTAATCTTGCTGTTGGGTAGGTCATATGAATATGAATATTCGGTCACATATCTAGCAATTTTAAGTTTGTGTTTTTCCAGTAAACGATTACATTAAAGTTGAGTGAATTTTCACGAAATTGTAGTTTTAAAGTTAACTATTCCTTTAATGCTTTCGTTGTTGGTAAGGAAGATATTTTAAGTTACGAAACTTGAAGGATGTGTTTTTTATGCCAAGACCGCTTATAGGTTCAAAGCGGAAATTCGATTCCTCTCAACCTATTTAATGACAAAAGTGTCATTTTTAAATTTGGTTAAGCTGTCGTCTTTTTTACAAATCACATTTATGCATTTGGCAGACGCTTTTATCCAAAGCGACTTACATTGCAATATACTATACATTTACACGCTTTTCTTATTAATTTCTTGTTTTACAGAAGTACCTGACAGAAAGGACTCCATCAGAAAGAGTTTTGACTCTTACAGAATTGGAAGCACGTAAGTTCAGTTGCTCGCTAAATAACCAACAAATTAATGTTAAAAAGAGGAATCCTCTGTCTTTTGGGTTAAACAGAGTTTTAAGTTTTTAGATCCAACTGCAGTTAAAGCCAATGGCTTTGTACACCTGTTTAATGACCCTAACCAGCTGCCCTGTTTGCCGTCTCAGATATATGATGCCTAGAACTAGAGATAAATCTTTTCATCTGTGTCTAAGATTGTAACTGGCAGAGACAGGTGAAGACATCTTAAAATCACTTTGGGAAAAAGAGAGCTGATTTTGCAAATGTCATGAAATTATATTTTTTGTATTCTTCTGTGATATCATAGCCTAGACGAATATAGAACCTTGAGCTTTTGTTCAGAGGATATCCTAATAGTCTGTTTTGTGTATGTTGTCAGATCTGGACAAGCTGGATAATGAAAAGAATGAGATGAACGACACAGATATTGCTGCGTTACACCACTTTTACAGCCGGCACCTTGATTTTCCTGACAATGCGGCACTTACCGAGCTCTTCTCTCAGGTACTGTCAACTGCTTTTAGTGCAATTTTCATTCACATGTAGGTTGAGTATAGTCAAATATTGCTGTTTCTGACTCAAACTGATGTGTCATTATAACCATTTGATCAAAAGTGAGGTATTCAATCACTTAAACCCACCTGTCCTTGCTATTAAAAGGGGCTGACATTGTGCCTCCCTCTCTCTCTCTCTCTCTCTCTCTCTCTCTCACATTCATTCATACATTCTCAGGTTGACACAGAATCCAGAATATAAAACATGCTGCCTAATGTTTGCTGTGCAATAAAAATGATGCTTCTTTATTTCTGCATCACAGGTGAACTGTAATGGCTTCACTATTGAAGATGAGGAGCTGTCACATCTGGGTTCTGCTGTATTTCCAGAGTAGGCCTTTCAGAATTCAAAATCTTCACACGAAAATAATAAAGCATAAATTTGACTCTAGTTGAATGTACAAACATCTGGACACATCCTGTGTGTGTATACAACGAGATTCTCAAACCTTTTCATTTTTTGGTTTAAGCGTTGCTCTTATGAACCACAGCTGTAGTCCCAATGTGATTGTGACATATAAAGGTACTGTGGCTGAGGTGAGGGCCGTGCAGGAGATCAGCCCTGGAGAAGAGGTGAGATATGCGTACACACATGCTTCATGATGACTCATTACCTATGAGTCATTTAAAGGGACAGTTCCACTAACACAGTAAAATGTAGCTCTGCTTTTCACATTGTTCTTCAGTAGAAAGGGTCAAACTACTACTAGGTAATGCTAAATTTATAAATAAATAGCCCAAATTCAAGTAGCGTTTGTTGTAAGTGCATTATCATTGTTTTGTAATGCTAATGTAACATAATAGCAAGCTGGTAAAATTATCTGAAAATGTTATTTAAAAATAGTATGTAATCTCCCACTGCTCATTTAAATACAGTAACATTTACGGCATCCAAAAAACTGCTTTTTTGAAATAGATTTATTTTATCTTTTAAACAGATTTTCAACAGTTATATAGACCTCTTGTATCCAACAGAGGATAGAATTGAACGGTTGAGTGATTCTTATTTCTTTACCTGTGACTGCAAAGAATGCACCTCGAAATCAAAGGTGAGTTTAAGTTTAAATGTTTTAATACGGTTTATTCTAAAGAGAGTGAAATAATGATTACCAATTAATAAATGATAATAGTGTTGAAGTGCTTTTGCTGAAGTATTTTGTGTTATAACTGTCCCCAACTAGAATTTCTGTAAGACTCATTAAGCACACAGAGCCACAGTGCTAACACTTCTTCAATCTACAAAAGACTTATCGTCTCCATACGTTGAATCAGAATAGAGATAAAAGACAAAAAATAATAAAAAAAGAAATAAAGTCAGTGTTTGTGAAATTACAACCTCATGTTTTTAAGGACAAGGCCAAAATGGAGATCCGTGAAAAGCTCAGCACACTTCCAGAAGCTGATGAGATCAGACAGATGGTGGCATACTCTAGAAATGTCATTGAGGAGTTCAGGAGGGCCAAGCACTACAAAAATATCCTTCACTGGGCTTTTCAATAATGTAAAATTAGTGTTGTGTGTGTGTGCAAACATTTGTAATTACTTTATTTGCTGAACGTTAATATTTTATGTATATGTGACATCAATCCAGAGCAGCGGGTTATATTTAGTCCCCACTTGACTGAGCCATCTTTACCTTTAGGATAGATCCCGTCACAAAACAGTTTTTTTTATGAAATTATAAATTCCTGCAATAAGTAGGATCTAGAGTGTTCGGAGTCAAATTTAATCTACAAAAATGTGAACCTTACTCAATTTTTTATAAAAAGTGATTTTGTGATATATTTATTTTCTTTAACTTCAAAGTACCTCCCAGTGAACTGCTGGAAATTTGTGAACTGAGTCTGGATAAAATGGGTTCAATCTTTGCAGACACCAATGTCTATATGCTACACATGATGTACCAGGCAATGGGCGTCTGTCTCTACATGCAGGACTGGGATGGAGCTATGAAGTATGGCGAGAAAATTGTCCACCCCTACAGGTAATGCTGAGTTTTGTTGTAGTCTGATTCATTTGTAATAATAAAGGATTAATGTGTTCATTTTATTCATAGTTTTTATTACACCTTTCCAGTGTGCACTATCCTCCTTACTCACTGAATGTGGCCTCCATGTACCTGAAACTTGGAAGATTGTACCTAGGACTTGAAAAGAAGACACAAGGGGTTAAAGCTTTAAAGAAGGTAGGGTGTTGGTGTCCGAACAAAGATAAATAGTAAATAGGACATGTCCTTAAACATACAGGTTGATCAAAAATAGAGCAAATCTGAAGCATATAACAATATTTATAAATCAAGTTGCTATTTCAGGTCATTTTAGATTTGGATTTTGTTCCTCAAAATGTTAATATAATACATTTAAGTGTTTAAATATTGTGTTTAAATAATATAATTGTATTGTGACTGCACTTAATACAATTTCCACAGGCTCTTGCGATCATGGATATTGCCCACGGTAAAGACCATCCATACATCTTGGAGGTTCAGAAGGAAGTAGAAGATCAGAAATAATGTGACGTCAAGGAGAAATATGCATTAATGGGGGCATGTATGATACCTCTCCCTGGAATATTACAGCAAAAGTGATGTCAAGATTGTTTGTTGATCTGAGATGTCATTTAAACAAATTTTAGATTTGTAAATAGATGGCCCAGATATTTTGATGTTTGTTTCATCCGCACTTTGGAAAAAAATGTGCTGATCTGTCTTTTTGAGAAAAAGGGCTAAAATTTAAGAATCATATCATGTATGCCAGGTTTTCAAATCTATTTTGCCCTATCTTGTAGCAACAATATTGCTGTTTTGAGTAACTAATGAATGTAAATCGTTTACATATTGTCAAAAAAGGTGAAAGATCCCTGACTCTATTTGACTGGTCTGTCTGATAGATTGTTGCATGTCTGTCTTTCTGCATAGGTCAGAGTATAACATTGATACTGTTGAAATATTGGACTTCCAATCTTTCATTACATTTCAGTCAAGATGTTATGTTCATAACTGTTTGTTTGTTTAATGTTTCCTGTTTGTTTGGTATTGTGCAAATTTGACTGGTAGCATGGGCAAAAAAAGAAATGAATGCATATCCTGCCACATGCTTGAAATTTATTGTAAAAACAATAACGTTACAGTAATAAATTCCTGAAGGCAAAAATTGACTCAACCTTTTTATATTAAATCCTCTATAGTGGAACACAAACTGAATTCTTATTATTTTACAAGCTGCTGATCAACATCAAAATAACATTTGTTGAATGCATCACTGATTACATTCATTAAGTTATATCACAATCATCTACTATTGTCCGTATCCCTGGCAGTAACCATGGCAATGAAATCCCAATATGGCTCTCAAACCATCTGCTGTAACCTAGACCACGTGATTTGTAGTATGTTACCATCCACCTCCCAGCAGATCATCACGTAGACTTCCAGAATGACAAACAGTCAGGAACAGAAATACGACAACACAGATGCATGAACTGCGAATAATTAGAAAGTCTGATGCATTTGGTCTCCTAAATTATCTCAAAGCCTTATTTCAGATGTCAATGAGGCACAATGATACGTTTTAACCCAGTTTAAATGTAAAGGTCAGGAGTTGTGTGAACGTTTATTTGCTTGCAACATAGATAGATTTATTTAGGAACACCACTTTGTCCACACGTGATTACTCATTCATTTCATTTTAGAATCAGAAACAAAGACCATAATGGGCGGAGTTTAATTCGAACGTTCAAGAACATCCAATCAAAAGCCTGCTTTGTCTACGTAACGCGTCCGAACGGCCAATGACAATGCTGCGTTCAAATGATCAACAACGTTGAACGTTTTTTGAAATTTCCCTTGAAACAGAGCGCGTAGAGGGAAGCGTCTGCGTTACACCCGTGAGGGGTTGCTTATATATTTTTTTAATGTAAGTACGCTTATCAAATGTTTTGCATGTAATACATTATGTAGTGTCGGTATTGGGACATCCAAAAGTTTTTACTTTTAAAATATAATTTGTTCTCTGAATTATTTCTTATCGGTGCCCGGTCGCGTTGTTAGCCTACTAATGGCATTTTAGCACGTATGCGAAGATTAGCGTTTTATTATGTTTATCTAGTTTATTTATGATGGTTTTGTTAAATAGTCTGTTTTGTATAAGGATTATGCTTTTTAGACTTTGCCTGTTTTGCATTAAATTGTGCTTTTTAGACTTGTTTTACATAAACTATAGCGAGTGAAGACAATCTGTAAATCACTCGCATTTAATCGACTACTAGCAGTTAAAATTTAAGTAGCAACTTGAATTAAAACTACAGGGATTATAAGTAACAATGCACTCACATTACTCTGACGCGTTTGGCAGACGAAATGACTTAATGTGCATTCGGGTTAATGTCTTAACAGTATGTAGATTTACATTTATGCTAATTATACAAAAGGACACGTTTATTGCCCTTTTCAGATAATGCAAGTTTATTGTGAGAAGTAACACCATCTTCAGTAAGCATGAGTTGGGCTGTGGAAGAATGGAAGGATGGCCTTCCAGGAAAGGCATTACAAAAGATCCAGGAGATGGAAAGTCAACTGGACAAGTTAAAGAAGGAAAGACAACAGAAGCAGTTTCAGATGGATTCCCTCGAAGCTACTTTACAGAAACAGAAGCAAAAGGTCAGTTACATGGAAGCTATCGGATTTCCTCCTGCATCATCTTGATGAGTGAAAGATTTGTATTATTAGTGTGTTGTGTTTACCTGTAGATGGACAGTGAGAAAAGTGAAGCCACTTCCCTTAAAAGGGAAAACCAATCTTTAGTTGAGTCTTGTGAAAGTCTGGATAAGACGAGACAGAAACTTGCACATGACCTTCAAGTGAAGGAGCAGCAAGTGAATTATTTGGAGGGGCAGCTCAACTCGAGCAAGAAGCAAATTGATAGACTGGAACAAGACGCCAAAATGTTAGTAGTTTGTATTTCATATTTTGTGTTGCTTTTATAACTTTGGAATGCTATAAACTGTCTGGATTTATTTCAACTGAAACTCTTGTTTTTCATTTAGATACAAAAGTGAATTTGAACGGTCCCAAACGTCACATACGGCAGAAATCCCACAGTTCAATACACCACAAAAAACGTTTGCAACCCCAGCAACACCGAATCACTGGCAACAGGGTATGATATGATTCTTGGCAAATAGAAATCGAATATATAAAAAAACAATTGAAAATCAGTCCAACACATCTTAACACTGTAACATTGCATCTTCAGACTCAAGAATAGGTGACTTGCAGGAAAAATACAATCGAGAAGTTGAGGAGCGGAAGAGGTTGGAAGCAGAAATCAAAGTCATGCATGTTAAAGTAAGACAAGAAGATTGCCGCTATAAATCTAGTTATTACATTTATTTACTAGTTAAAACAATGCACTCTCTCTTTTAACATTTAAAGCTTCTCAATCAGTCATCAATGAGCCATAAAGACATTGCACGACAACAGTCAGGCTCCTCTATTTTTCCCTGGCAACAAGAACAAACACACAGTCATCAGTCACTGACTACATTGGAGACGCCCTCTAGGAGAAGAAATGGACCCTCATGGTCTTATGATGACACGCCAATAAAGCCCCATCAGCAGTTCACATCAGGGACTCAGAATGACAACGCTGGCTCGCAGCAGATGGAACAGCTTAAGAATATAAATCAAGGTTGATCTGACTTTATAGATGGTCCTAATTTTATTATATAAATGAAGATATGCACCCTGGTGATATTCCTTATGATTGATGAAATTATCATATCTGTCTTTTTTGCTTTCTTGTGCTGCCTAGACCTCAGGGCAAAGGTGTCGGAGTTAGAGCTCCATCTTCAGGCTCAAGAAAAAGATGTGAAGAATCAGATCAATAAGTTCAGTGAAATTCAAAGTCAGCTCGAGATGGCTAGGAAAGATCTGGCAGAGAAAGACAAACTCCTGAGCAAGTCCAGAGATGAACTCGCAAAGGCAACCGGCCAATATGAACAGTCAGTTTCAAAGGTAATGTTGGTTGGCTTCAAGGGATACTTTACTACCAATCGAAATTTCCCCATGTTTAACTTGCCCTCCAGGCATCTTTACTGAATATGGTTTGAAGAGTTATGCAGTCGGAGTTATAATTCCACTTATCATTTTACTTCCAAACGGTAGAATGGGAGTGAATGGCTGTTCCATAAAGTGCATCCATCGATCAAAGAACTGCTCGACACGACTCAACAAAGGTCTTGTTTAAGAGAAATATCCTCACGGACCGCGCTATTAACGTTGATGTCTAGCTTCCGTCATCTCTCGAATGGGCGTGAACCAGAGGCTTGTTTTTCTGGCAAATGCCTGTGTTGAAAGCTCCCACCAGAGTAGACTCTATCCTATTGGAACAAAACAAAAAATTCAGTGTTCGTCACTGGAGCTTACCGGCATCATCTGCCGAAAAACAAGCCTCTGGTTCACGCGCATTCAAGAGATGATTGAAGCTAAGACATCAACGTTAATAGCATAGTCAATATGGATATTTCTCTTAAACAAACGCATCGATTCACTTCAGAATATATCTAAGACCACGGAGCCGCGTTGAGCAGTTCTTTAATCGATGGATGCACTTTTTGGTGCTTCAAAAGTCAACACACATTCACTCCCATTCTACCGCTTAGATGAAAATGATAGGTGGTATTTTAACTCTGACTGCATTATTCTTCAAGAAGAAAACCATATTCAGTTAGGGTGCCTGACTGTAAGTAAAAAATGGGAATATTTCGATTTGGTAGTAAAGTATCCATTTAATGTGTTTGACAGTTCCTTGATATAAAATAGTGAACAGTACAATGTAAGGCTATTTTCACAGTTGAATTTTTTTTTAAAGAAAATGTTGAGAATGGTAATTTTTAGTAAAAAAAAAAGCTTGCAGCGTTGTGGTTACAAATAGCAGCCAGTAATGTTCAGAGGCAGCATCTGTCCACGAAGACAGCTCAGAGAGACAGGCTTCATAGGCAGCGTTACAGAATACTATTTGAATTATAAACCGAGATTGTCAAAATAGAAGTCAAATGTGAATAAAAGCAAAATGAAGGTTTGAATATCCCTTACTTATGACTTCATTATAGTGTATACATTTCATTTGGATCTTTATTTTGAAAACATTAATTCGTCCTCAAAAACCTGTCATTCAAAACCTGTATGAATTTCTTTTTTTCTGTGAGACACAAAAGATAATTTAGGAAAGTTTTTTTGTGTCTTTACAACGGAAGTCAAAGGAATTTTGCTGCCAATATTATTCAAAATATCTTCTTTTGTGATCTGCAAAAGGAAGTTATACAGGCTTAGGTGAACTGTTCCTTTAATATTTGCGGGTCATGTATCTCAACATTTGTTGAACATTTAATTTATTTTGAGTATAGTCATTTATATTTGGTTGCTTTGGTTTTTTCAGTGTTCATCAGTTGAGCAGAAGCTGAAGCAATTAATGGAGGAGATGAACTGTCAGAGACACAACTCGGAAATGATGCATCGATCTCTGGAGCAGAAGATCAAAGACCAGGAGAGAGAGAGTCAAAAGGTCTCCCTACCGTGTCTCTTTTTAAGTCCAATATAGCTTGTGAACAGATTGATGTATATTTTAAGATATTGGATTGCATTGTGTTAACAACATATTTTCTGATTTCAGGAACTCGCACAGCTTCAAAGCTCACATCAAGCTCTTGATCAACAGTTTAACCAGGTGAAAAATAAAACGAGTATGGAGATCCAACAAGCCAAAAAAGACAACAATATTTTGCAATCTGAAATGGATAAGGTAATGTGAATACCTCAACATTTTTTAGAGTAGTTTCTTACTTTGTTGTTTGTTTTTAGTTCCTTTTCCAACTGTATCTTTGGTATCACAGGTAACTGCTTTGAAGAACCGAATGGAGAAAGACCTGGATGAGCTCAAGCAGAAACATCTCCGGTCTGAGCAGGCCCTTCAGGCTACTCAGACGAAAGAGACTGAGATAAAGAAGAAGTTTGATGTGAGTTGCTTGTGTAGAACACACGTCTGAAAAGAACAACTTACTGTATTGTAAATTGCTTTACATAAAATATTTAATAATGCTTATCTTATCTTATATTTATATATATTTTTTTTTAATTAAATTTAATAATAATATATTTGACTGAAATATGTGCTCCTCGTAGGAAATGCAAAGAGAGAAGAATACTATCAGTTGTCAGTTAGAACAAGGACTGAAGAGGGTTAAACAACTTGAAGAAGAAAAGCAAAATATTGAGCAAAACCTTGCCAAAAACCGTACAATGGTGGATGATTTAAAAGGTTTGTTTTTATGAATCTCGGAATTATAATAAATCTGCAAAAGGATATTTAAATTTAGAATGGAACAAGCCTGAAGAATTTATTTATGTATCATTTTTTTAGTTAAGACACAAACTCAGTGTGAAGAACTGACTGAAATTCGCAAAAAGATGGACCGTCAGAGTGCGTCGTCTGCTCAGGAACTGGAACATGCCAAGAAAAACCTTGCTGAAATTGAAACGAAAAACATGAAGATCCAGGCTGAGTTGCACAAATTAGTTGATGAGATTGAAATGAAAGCTAATAAGATATGTGCTTTGGAGAAAGAAAACGAGAACATCAAAATGACCACAAACTCCTGTCAAAAAGAAGTTGCTGAGACGAAGAAAGAATATGAGACTCTCCTCGAGTGGAAAACTGAAAAAGAACAGCTGATCAGTAAGGCTGAATCAAACCGTGAGGAAATGCTGAGTAAAATTGCTGATCTGGAGAGAGATGTGGCCACTCTGAATGGCGCTCACGATAGTCTCACCAAGAAGCTGCAAGACTCAGAAAATGATAAGCTTTGCATCTCTGGTCAGATTGATGCACTCAAAGGGGAGCTTCTTAATAAGTGTGTGGAGCTGGAGGAGAAAGGGAGAGCGTATGAGGAGCTGCAACATCAGTTCAGTGAGACGGATCAAAAACATGCTAAGGAGATGGAAAATTTAAAACTGCAGATTTCTCAAATGCATGGACAGGTGAATGAACTCGAAGCTAAACTGCATCAGAAAATAAACAAGGTCATGGAAATGGAACAGGCCCATGGTCAACTCCTTGCAGAGTATGAAAGTGCCTGTGACTTGGCCAAATCAAAGGACTCCATTATTGAGATGAACAGAACTGAGATTACACATCTTCAGGGATCTTTTTCTTCAAGAGAGCAGGAGTTTGAAAAGTGTAGAGAAGAGAAATGTACATTGGCAAAAGAATATGAAGTCACTCTTGCCCGAAACAAAGAGTTGGACGAGGCGAAGTTGAACATGGAACAAAGCCAACAGGAAGTGCTTGATAAGATTGCGTCCCTGGAATCAGACATGGCCACGCAAAAAAGTTCAAATGCAGATATTCAAGAAAAATATGATGATCTTTCTAAACTCAAAGAGGATCTTGCAGAGAAAGTCTTTTTAGCAGAAAAGAGAGAAAAGGAGCTTGTTAATGAAGTTGAAGCTCTGCTACAAAAGTGCAAGTCTTTCAGTTCTCTTGAAGAGCAGTTTAATACTCTTGTGGCTGAGGAAGAAAATACTAGAAATGCTCTCAAAAAAATAAATGAGCTCCAAGTTCAGACCGCTTCGGAGTTAGAAAGTCAGAAGACAATAGCAGAGACTCTTGCAGGTAATGTAGAGGAAGAACGAAGAAAGGCCTCAATCTTAGAGGAGGATAATACACAACTTAAAGTGAAGCTACAGAAGTTTGAAAATGAAGCAAAGGATGTGTCCGAAAAGTATGAAAGTCTCCAAAAACTCCACAGTGTTGTTTGCCAAGAGAAAGAAAACCATTTTAATCAGGTATTCACGCTTACAGAAGCACTTGCTGAAAAAGATGCCTTAATCGAAAATTTTGCTGAAATACAAACCGATCTTGAAACCTCAAAGCAGTTGTGCATCACTCTTAAGAATTCACTACAGAGTCTTCAGAACCTGTACGATTCTTCAATCGAACTAAATTTAAGTCTGGAGAAAACTTTACAAGACAGATTTGAGGAACAAGCTTTAGTAGAGACACACCTCAAGGAGCTCACTGAAAGACATAGCAAGGAGACTGACGGTTTTGTCTCTGAAATGGAAGCTCATGTGAAGAAACAAAAAGCTATAGAAGAGCACTTTAATATTCTTGGTGCAGAATTGGAGTGCAAACGTATGGAGGTCAGAAATGCTTCTGAAAAACTAGAAGTGGTTGCTCTAGAGAAGTCAAAGTTGATGGAAGATCTTGGCTTCTCTAATGAAAAACTCAATGAGGTAACTGAATCCTATCAGAAAGTTTCAAAGGAACTCGAAAATGTACGATTAAATTCATTGCCACACATGCATGAAATAGAAAATCTTAAAGCTGCACTGACAGTATTGAAGAACCAAGAGGAAGCAAAATCCAGTGAAATTAAAACATTAAAGGAAAAACTCCAGGAAGCACAATCTGAGCAGGATAAAGGCTTAGAGGCACTGAAAGAGAAAAACTTAAACATGAGTAAAATCGAAGTGCAGCTTGAAATGTTGCAAATGGACCTTGAAGACAATGAAACCTGCCTTAATGCATTTGATGCACAAGTAGAGGAGCTACGTGGCAACATCAGTGTTCTTGAAGCAAAGTTAAGTGAAAGCGAAGCCCAGAAATCCACTTTACAATCAGAACTTAAGTCTGTTAAAGAAGACTATACGAAGAGCATCCTTGAAGTGTCAAAGCTATCTGCATGTTTGGAGGAAACACAGAAGGGAAAACAATGTAGTTCTGCAGTAGTCGCCGAGATTGACTCTCTCCAGGTAACCAATGAAAAACTGAAAGTTTCCCTAGAGCAAGAAATATGTAAGCAGGCAAACCTTGAAGCAATGTATGACAATCTATTGGAGCAGAAGAATAAACTGGAATCGGCTTTTAAGGAATTTAGAACAGATGCACAGAATACTCAAGGGAAAATGGATAGCCTCAAACAGAGAAATGAATGTCTGGTGTGTGAGATTGCTCAACTCCAGTCTCACATTGAACAGCTTCAATATGAGAGGACTCTTGCCGTTAACTCTGACCCAGACAAAGAGCCTACTGCATATGAGAATGACCCAGATGTGTCGCAAGATATTTGTGAAATGCCATTTGCAAACACGTCTATATTGCCTTTTGAAGAGGATGCTGCTCTCGTGCGTATTTCCTCAATTGATGATAAACAACCAGCTACGCAAAAAGAGGCCACAGACTTGTCAGCAGTTGAGGAAGGCCAAGATGTACAGCTAGAACAGCAAAATAAGGCCACCGACCTTGAGGAGGTATCTCATGTTCTTGAGGAGACTGTCAGAGCTATGGAGGAGCAGATGGGGGTTAAAATAGAGCAAGTGAAATTGCAGCATGCTGAGGAGATCAAGAACATGGAAGAGCAAATGCTCATGATCAAAAATGAGTTGGAGGCCAAGCTTAGGGATGAACAACAGCACGCAGAAATCTTGTCCTCACAACTGGAGGCGACCATGCAACAACTGCAGGAATTGGACCTTGCGTCATCCTCCTTGCTGGCACCCGAAACCTCCGAGGTAACGTACTTTGTGTTGTCATTTCTTGTTACAAACAGCTGTGCTCAAAAGTTTAAACGCCCCTTGCGGTATCTGGAAAAAGCTGAAACTTTTGGGAAAATAAGAGGATTTTTGAATATTAAGGTTGATTTTGAATTCAGTCCTGCCCTGAGCAAGTTATTTCACTAAAGAAATGTTAACATAAAGTTCACACTAAAGAATAATAACAGAATTTCTAAAAATAGTCCAGAGCAAAAGTTAACACGCCCCTGATTCTTAATAGTGTTTGATGTCAATGACAGTTAATAAATCAATGACAGTTTTTATGTTAATTCATAGTTGTTTAAGGGTTTCTTGTTTGTCATGAGTCATTAGACTGTCCCCTGATCTTCAAAACAATCACCCAGGTCCTTAACAATCTTTGCTTTCTCAGCATTTCTGGATATTTTACTCATGTCCAGCAGTAACTGTATGATGTTAAGATTTCTCTTTTTACATTGAGGGCAATCAAGAGACTCATACGTAACTCTTACAGTAGATAGAAACATTCTGTGCTGCCCACAAAGTCAACACAATTCATTTAAAGACAGGTGGGTGTAAACCTCAAAAATGTGTTCGTGTAAAAAAATATACATTTAATTTCCTGAAAAACATTTATGTATTTTTAAATCTTCTGAAGGACATTAGTAAATGAAAAAAATAGATGTATAAATGAAACCATAACAATTTACACTAAAACCATTTTCAGAGATTTACACCCACCTGCCTCAAATTAATCGTATTGACTTTGTGGGCAGCACTGAATGTTTCTATCTATTTTAATAGTTGTGTATGAGTCTCTTGATTGTCCTCAATGTAAAAAGAGGAATATCGACATCATACAGTTACTGCTGGACCTGAGTAAAATATCCAGAAATGCTGAGAAACCTAAGATTGTGGAGGACCTGGGTGATTGTTTTGAAGATCAGTGGACAGTCTAATGACCCATGACAAACAAGAAACCCTAGAACAACTATGACTTAACAAAATCTGTCATTGATTGTTTAGGTAGCATCATACAGTATTAAGAATGAGGGGCGTGTAAACCTTTGCCCTGGGCTATTTTTAGAAATACTGTTATTATTCTTTAGTGTGAACTTTGTTAACATTTCTTAAGCGAAATAACTTGCTCAGGGCAGGACTGAGTTCAAAATAAACCTTAATATTCAAAAATCCTGTTATTTTTCCAAAAGTTTCCAGATTCTGCAAGGGCTTTGTAAACTTTTGAGCACAACTGTGCATAATATCAGAGTCTTAATTAATTATTATAGTAATTATTGGGTTCTAGCACTGTTAACAACACATTGAAACATGTATTTGATATAATCTTTTAGTCAATACATATACAATTTTTACATTTATTAAAATATTTATTCTTTTTTTTCCAGGGAGTAAAAACTAATAAATCTGACGAACAAGATGACATAATACAGAATCCTGATCAGTCAGACTCAAGTGAAAAAACACTTTTGGAACTTACAGCAATTAAGGAAACTCTAGAGAAGCGAGAAGAGGAACTACTATATTTGCAGTCTCAGTTTGAACTTTTGACATCTGAAATGGCGATAAGAAGAGATTTGTGCTCTGAGCTGGAGGGAAAAGTCTCTGAAATGGAAGTAGAAAAGGAAAACTGCACATACAAGGTTACATCCATCACTCAGGCGAACCAAAAACTGAACGATTACATTGTAGAATTGACGAATGAGATTGATTCGTTGACATTACAACTGCAGACCTCCAAATGCCAGCTGTCAGATGTTATGGAGATGATGGAAAGCTTGCAGGTCGCAAAAGGTGAGTGGAATGAGAAGTACTTCCAGACTGAGAGCGAACTCAAACGCGTGAGGTCAGAGAAAGGCAATCTGGAGAAGCATATCCTGTCCATGGAGGCTGACATCGAGGAGATGCAAGACCAAAAACAGAAACTGGGAGTGGAACTTGAAGCAGCAAGGAGGACAAATTGTAGCCTTGAACAGCAACTCGGTGCCACTGTTGAAGAGGGTGGGCAGCTTAAAGAAGAGCTTGTTCTTTGCACCGAGGAGAGGGAGAGTGAATTGCACTCGCTAATGAAGTGGAAAGAAAAGGCTGAGCTGCTAGAGAAGAGAGACGCTGATGCACGAGAACTTATAAAAGTGCTAGAAGACGACATAAGGGCTGGAAAGAGACAAATCGAAGGGACGTCTGAACAAATCAATGTCCTGCTTAAAGAAAAAGAGCAGGTTTTGCAACAATCAGAACACATTGAGAATACAATGACTCTGTTAAGGGAAGAGAATACAAATTTGATAAGTGAATTGAACAATTTAAAGAGCAGTGATTATTGTGCCTCAAGAGAGTCCGAAAATATGTCTTCCAAAATCCATTCTCTTGAGAACGAGAATGTCAGGGTATCCCAATCCCTGGAATCCACCCTCTTGGAGAAGGGCGAAATTGCCTCCAGGTTGATTTCCACCCAGGAGGAGGTAGCTCAGATGAGACGGGGAATTGAAAAACTAAAGGTTCGAATCGAATCCGACGAGAGGAAGAAAAAACACATGAGTCAGTTGCTCAAGGATGCGCAGAGGAAGGCGGATGCCGTTCAGGACAATATTGAAAAGCTTGAGAGAGAAAAAGATATTTCCGAGCAGACTCTAGAAGATGCTTTTCTGCAGGCAGAGACCGCCAAAGCTGAGCTCGAGGAGCTACAGTCCGAACAACAAGAGCTCACCAAGAAAATTGAGGAGATGACCGATGAGCTACGAGACCTCAAGGAGGAGAAATGCAAACTTGAGCAGGAACTTCAGCATAAGAACTGCCTCATTGAGGAGTTGAAGTTGTCCAATCGAGAAGCTTCTGAGAAACTTAAATCCGCTGAACAGGCTATGGAAGAGGCGACAGTGAGTCAACAACAAGCAATTCAGGGTTTCCAGTCTAAAGTTGGTGCCATGGAGGAAGAACTTCTATGCTGTAGAAATGAGCTAGAATCTAGTGATCGTAAAGTTCAGGATCTTGCCTCTCAGTTGCTGTCCTTACAATCTGAAAATAGCCAGTTTGCACAGAGAGTCCTTGAATATGAGAAGTGTCAGACGGAGCTCCATTCATCCAACCAGTTACTCATGAAAGACCTCAAAACCAGGCAAGAGGAGTTCAGCAAAGATAAGGCAGAACTTCAGTCACAAATCACTGAATTGCAGGCATTATCTTTAATTCGGGAGGAGAGAGATCAGCTGCAAAATGAGAAGGTTATACTGCAATGTACTATAACACAGTTGGAGAAGAATGCACACATACTGTCTGCAAAGATTGAGGACACACAGACAAGTGTTACCTCTCTGGAGAACCAACTCAATGCTATGCAGCTCATGAACTCAGAACTGACGCAAAAGGTAATTTTGCCTGTTAATGTTCCTACTAATAGAAACTTACTTAAGCCGTCTTCAGTTGTTTGCTGCAGTCCGAACTTGATAGTGATTTTTTTTTTCTTGACGCTCCCCTCAGTGTTGGTTTGGTTTTCTCACAGATTCTTTCGAACCCTGGTTCTTTTGGGTTTCGTCATCAACACTATCAAATCTTACATGAGTTTTATTGATGGAAATATATTGCAATGGCCCTAAACATATGCGTAGGTCACTTTACTTACTCGTCAAGTGCGCACCCTGGTCCTTCTTGCTTTAATATTCATGCAAACCGCGCCACAGTTCGAGAGCAACCGAACTCCGACCACCTCCTTCAGGTAGTCTCGGGTTCGGAAGTCAGGTGCGCACCCGGGCTCGCTTGGCAGCTTTCACATTAGTGATTTTTCATGCGAACCGTGCTCCATGAAAGCCACCTCAAACCAGTCTGAGCTTTTGTTCTGGTTTTTTCCCAGGAGGCAAAATTTGGTCACCATTTACTCATGTATTCATAGTTGTTTTTTATTTTTCAGTTAAATGCGCTGAATGAAAGCAGTTTGGAACTTCATATGCAACATCAGCGACAACTTTGTGAGGCAAACAAAAAGGAAAAGGCCTTGGAGAATAAACAAAATCTATTGACTTGTCAACTGCAGGAGGCTCAACAACATGCTGAGGCATACAAGGTAATAATTTTCTTCTCATCATGATTTACTATTTGGATGAATTTCAGGGAATTCGTTATTGTTTAGTTCTGATTTCCTGTACCTCAGTGGTAAGAGCATTGCATTAAGGACGCAAGGTTGTGGGTTCGATCCCGGGGGATTGCACATAGAGTCCTTGCAGTTTATTTATATCTTATGTTTTAGATTTTTTTTAGTGTTATTTGTCATTATTAAAGTTTATGAATTTAAATGTAGTTTTAAATATCCGAAAGGCAGAGTGTGACTTAATTATGACTGGTTACATTTTAAGACAATATCTGAGTGTTTACACTTTATAGTGATATACAGCCTTGAATTAGTGGTTTGTTGTTTGTTTATTTGCTTTCTTTTAATGGTTTATCAAAGTGGTGGACAACAATGACTATAACTTGACTTGATCCCATTTCTCTCTTTCTGTTTGCTTGAAAATAATTACATGCATACAGATGTGACAAATATGTGACAGTTATTTATCTTCTACAGAATGAGATGGATGTCAGTGCATTGAAAGAGAAAATGACAGCAGTTGAGGAAATGTCTGCAAAGTATCTGTCAGAGCTGAACAGCTACAGGTCTCAAGATGCAGATGTGGTGTCTGCCTTAAAGGAATTACAGATCAAATTGGAGACTTGCGAGAAAGACAAGGTATTGTTTTTTTTCTGTCGGGTACGGTCAGACAAGGTTGTAGCACTTGTTGTATGTTATGTGTGTGTGCAAAAGTATAGTAACATTAATACAAAAAAAATACCAGCACAAAATATTAGCAATCATTTAGTTTTCATTTGTAAAAATATTAACTTTTTGTTTCATTTTTGATCCATGTAGGCAGAGTTGGACTCAAAGGTTGTACGCGTTTCCAAGGAGAAAGACAGTGCTTTGAGTAAGATCAGTTTGTGGATGAAGTCGTGCAAGCAGCTGGAGAGTGAGAAACAGGCCCTGCAGGACGAACTTGAGAAGACGGCAGCACTTCAGTCTCCACGGAGACAAGGTATGAGCAGAACCTTCATTCACAGCATATTAATCTCTTCACCTTTGTCTTAGACCTTTAAGCCCCATACCACTCTGCAAATATATCAACCTTTAATTTGAGACTAAATTTAAAGGGGTCATATGATGCAATGTGTATACACAATTTAAGCTTAAAAAAAGATGATTTTTTACATACCGTGCATGTTTGTATCTTCTCTTTGCCCGCCTCTCTGAAACGGTCAGATTTTTTACAAAGCTCTGAAAACCAAGATGTGCTATGATTGGCCAGTTAACCTGTGCGTAGTTATTGGTCGAATACTGCAAGCGTGTGACGGAAATGTAACGCCTCTTACCATATTCGGAACATCATGTTCCCAAGCAATTGTATTGACAGGTGATAAAATGTCATCGGTACTTTCCTTATCAATTCGTGCCCGAATCTGATCCGGAAAATGAAGATGATGAAACCGAAACATCAACTTTGATCTTCGATCTTTGACATTGATCTCTCCCAGGTTCATGAAGCAATCATCTCTGAAATGCACTGCACACACTTGAATATTCGGATTTTATTGTTCTGAAACAGTATTGCAAATAAAATCTTACCATTCGTCTTTAGTCGTCTCATCTTTCGGCAGGGCTAACAAAGAGTCTTTCTTTTCGCAACGAAACACACCGCGTCTCTACGACATGGCTGCAGCGGTGACGATACAATGAGATTTAACAGTACGCCCACCTTACTTGCGTATAGATTTGGGCGGTCTTAGTCAAGTCATACCACAAAATGACGTAGATTCGTA
Organism: Triplophysa tibetana; assembly: GCA_008369825.1. Taxonomy (NCBI): domain Eukaryota; kingdom Metazoa; phylum Chordata; class Actinopteri; order Cypriniformes; family Nemacheilidae; genus Triplophysa; species Triplophysa tibetana. The sequence continues at coordinate 11,689,572 of CM017907.1, read as the reverse complement.
GGGGGGTGTGGTTGCACGAGGTGTTTCAGGCAGGTTCGCTTTTAGATTGAATAAATGTTTGGTTCCAACACTTTAATTTTTTCAATTTTACGTGTCTAATACATGCATGGGCAACTTATAGCACACCAAAAATAAAGAAAAACATGTGTTGGTGCCATTTGACCCCTTTAAAAATAATGGTCATAAGCTGGATATAACAGCATCGGTCTTGTTAGCAGGTGACAATAGCAGCAGTGATGATCTGCAGGAGGAGCTGCAAGAACTGAGAGAAGCTCTGGAGGAGAAGAGCCGCGAAGCTGATGAAAGCATGGACAGATACTGTAGCCTCATGGTCAAAGTTCACAAGCTAGAAGAGACCAATGAAAGCCTCAAGAACCAGGTTAAACAGCTGACCGCCCAGCCAAAGACCTCCAAGAGCAGAAGGTCCCTCAGGTCTGAGAAGAGTGGCCTGGAGAACAGTAACCCTGTGGAACGTGCAGACAGTATGACAGCGGTGAAAAGACAAAGAGCGGATGACACCCCTAACAAAGCACAAGAGGCTCTGCACAACATCACTAAAAGACTCAAAGCTGCAGCAGCAACACCCAAAGCCATCCAAGATGATGAGGACTTTAGACCAGAGGGTTTGCCTGAACTGGTGCAGAAAGGTGAGAAACATTATCACAGTTCATATTAATCACCTGTTGGTTTCAACTAGTCTTTTGATTGTTATACGTAGTGTGTGTTGCATTTTTCAAAGTTGGATTGAATTTTACACCAATGGTTGCTGTTTTTACAGGCTTCTGCAAATAACTGCAATGTTTTGTTTCTGCTCAGGTTTTGGAGACATTCCTCTAGGAGAGATGAGCCCATTCATCATACGGAGAACCACAGTGCAGCGATGCAGCCCTCGCCTGGCTGCCCGGACCTCTGCAACTCGGCAGAGTCCAACTTCCACTGAACCATCCACCACAAAATCCAAACGGACAGCAGAGGGCAACACATCAAAGACGGTGAGAAAAGAACCTGTGTCCGTGCCCTTGAATGTGTGTTTTAGTGCCACGTAAAAAAAGGTTCGAGAATAAGTCGAAATGTTACGACAATACAGTCGAAATGCCACGTTAAAAAAAATTAAAAAGAATTCGAGAAATGTTAGGAGTATAACGTCGAAATGTTAGGAGTATAACGTCGAAATGTTACGAGTATAACGTCGAAATGTTACGAGTATAACGTCGAAATGTTACGAGTATAACGTCGAAATGTTACGAGTATAACGTCGAAATGTTACGAGTATAACGTCGAAATGTTACGAGTATAACGTCGAAATGTTACGAGTATAACGTCGAAATGTTACGAGTATAACGTCGAAATGTTACGAGTATAACGTCGAAATGTTACGAGTATAACGTCGAAATGTTACGAGTATAACGTCGAAATGTTACGAGTATAACGTCGAAATGTTACGAGTATAACGTCGAAATGTTACGAGTATAACGTCGAAATGTTACGAGTATAACGTCGAAATGTTACGAGAATAACGTAGAAATGTTACGAGAATAAAGTTGTATATTTATACGAGAATAAAGTCGAAATGTTACTAGAATAAACTTGTAGTAATACGAGAATAAACTCGCAATATTTTGAGAAAAATAACAGAATTGCTAGAAACAATGGCTGTGGAGGATTTGGTTAAAGTAACAGTGGGGGTCCCAACGCGTTGTGGCATATGGATTCATATGATAAACCGAAGCAAACATTGAAATAGAATACTAACATTGAAATATTAAAACAATGCTTTATTACCTAATGTACCAAAATCTGGTTGCATCAAGCTTATAAAAGCCACAATCCTTAAGGATTTATAAAAATTTACAAATGTGAACTAAAGAGGTTTTAAAAATGACTGCTGGTGTTTGCAAGGCCTTCCGAACTTACTCACTGGTTCAGATGACGTGCTTAAACATAACTTAAACTCTTAAAATACAACATTCACGTAAACAAAATACGTTTTACGACGACTTTATTCTCGAAACATTTCGACTTTATTTTCATAACATTTCAACTTTATTATTCTTGTAACATTCCCTGATAGCACGCATACATCTGGCTTACGTCTATTTGACGTCTGCATTTACATCTTACAGACATCTACAATACATGGTTTGCTCATCTGCAATACGTCTCGGAGATCTCTGCTGTCAGACGGGTTTATAGACATCTTGAAGACGTCTGTAAGATGTTTATGATTTAGAATAGATGTTAATCTGCTCTTTTAAGATGTTTAAGTAGATGTTTTTACGCAGCAAATCTCAAGATCTTTAGCAGACGTATTACAGACATTCAAACGTCTCCGAGACGTATTGCAGATGATCAAACTACGTATTGTAGTTGTCTGTAGGATGTAAATGCAGACGTCAAATAGACGTAAACCAGATGGATTGTGCCATCTGGGTTTCAACTTTAATCTCGTAACACTTCGACTTTATTCTCGAAATCTTTTTTTTTTTTTACGTGGCACTAAACGCCGTCGTAGTTTTCTAACGTAGAATTTGCTTTACTGTACAAGTTGTAAAAATATAACATTAAACTGGTTTTCACAGGTGGGGTTTCAAATCCATACAATTAATTGATTATAAACCCAACCTTACATTTAGTTGATACCTCAAGGGAAATATTAACCTTATTATATCGATGTTCCAACAATAATGTGAAATAATCTCCTTTTCAGTTAAAATTATATATATTTCTGATATAACTTAACAAAATTAATGACATTGTGTTTGCAATGGTTTTAAATTAAGAATAAAGGCTTAATTCAGTCAGCTTTTTCTTAGGCGTATGGAATACTCTACCTACAGAGATAAGAACGATTGCACCTTTTACTTCTTTTTCTACATCTGTTAACAGTGGCTATTAGATAATCAAATATGTCTTTGTCTGTTGAAGAAGTGCTTTTTTCTCGTTATGACTATACTTAATGGAAAATTATGATTATTTTTATTGGAAATTAGATATTTGTATGTGTCTATGGACATTTACCATCAACCTGCCTGGCCCTATAGAGGAAAATTTGCCTGTATGGCGAAATCTGGCATATTTTCATGTATTAAAGTGTTCATGTTAGTAAATGTGCATTGTCCCCTTTAAAAATTTTTTTAAACAATACACATACTATATGCAATATTACAAACTCTCAGTGTTATGAAACGGCTGAAAACATACAGTCTTTAACCACAGCAGGGCGCCATAGACCTTCACCGTCTTTGCATTAGGTGACCAGACGCACACTGAATTATTCTTAAACTTAGAATATCCACAATATCTTTTTATCTGTTTTTTTCTAATCAATTGCCAAGATAGAAAAGCTACAAATCTGGTTGCCATGGCAAAAACTATGTCTTATCTCTTTTCCATCGGGCCTCATTTTTGAGATAATGACCGGTTAACTGTATGAAATCAGTGCATGAAATTTCAGATTCAATGGAAAGACTTAGTGATGTGAGTCATTTAAGCTTACCTGTCATCTCACTTCCTTCTCTGCTCTCCTCGTGTCACCTTACCCTGAGTCAGAATTTCTTGGACATTTATCCTTCAAGAATTCAAAAAGAGGCTAGGACCACAGGCTGCAAAGTAACACTATAATGTCCCGAAAACCCTTTCTAGAGACGAAGCTTAACATTTTATCAAAGCCAAAGCTGTAAAGTGCATTCCTGCCTCACATGGTCCCTGTGAATACATTTTAAACAGTTTGGCTCTAACATTACAGAGGAATTGAAAAGTTTAGAATAGAATAGAAATTTGGAATAGAAAGTTTCTCACTTAAAAAGTATACTTGGAGTGAAGCAGATTGGCAGGGTACAGGAGGGGATGAGGGCATGGGCGTAAATCCCAGGGGGGATGGAGGGGACATGTCCCCTTCTATCCGAGGGTTGTCCCCCCCTCGATCAATTAAATTCGCTATTGTCATAAATATATTTATGTTAATCTAATCTAATTGTGTAATAAGTAGAAAATACAAAAGCAAAAAGGCCTTTTAAATTTAGAAACCTGGTGATTTCCCTCTCACAATGGTTTGGCCCAATGCCTGCTCTCACCGTTCATCTCACCTGCGCATTGCGCAACACATTCAAGTCAGGTATGCGGCTCAGTTCATCAGTGGTTGTAGAACTCCAGTAAGATGGCTATTTTATTAGTTGACGCTGATTCATTAATTAATTAGTTGTTTCAAAAAATGCTGAACACCGATAAAAACGTTACTTGGCTAGTTAACGTTAGCTTGTTGCATAGGGCTTAACACATTGCAACTAACACGCCGAAGCCGTTTCGCACTCATTGTTATATTTTAAGTGACCTGGCATGATGTGAACATTAACCGCAACAATTAGCCACCGATCCTGCCATTCAGGTCCCGTGTCACACACAGCCCCGACTATACCGGTTACAGTTTTGTGACGTCGGCACTATATCTAGCATCCAAAAAAGGTGCACAGCTTTCATTCAGTTGGAGAAGGTCGATTTCTCAGCATCTATTTTGTGCAGTATGTGCGCGGCGGGTAAGCTAAACATTCAGTTAACTGAAACTCGGGCGATTTATCAACAAGTAAAACACAGAATTTAAGTTTGTTTGGGTACAAGAACACGAACAAAGTTTGTTGGCGGAGCCAGGGCACTACAGGGGAAAATAACAACCACTCAATAATGTCGAAATACGATTACTTTGTCAAACAATGTTGCAGAATAAATCAGGATAACATTTTAAAAGTATTTAAGTGTTTAAAAAGTGATTCAATGTCAACGTGTAGTATCATGGGTAGTTCCTGTCTTCACAACAAAGACAAAAAATATATATAAATGGAAAAAAGCTTTCAGTTCAGTTTTAATATGACTGCAAGTCTGCATGATGAACCTTTAAACCTAATGCATATTGTCGCTTAGTGTCGTAATAAGTACAATTTTGATTGTATTATTTGTGTCCCCTTCAAAAATTGCTCTTGAGAAATTTTATATGTATCGTCCCCCCTACTGATAAATGAAATTTACGCCCATGGATGAGGGCAACATTAGTCAGCTCACAGCAAAGCCAATTTCCAAGCAGAATTCACTATTGGTTCTTGTCCTGAAAATTTAGGGATGCAACAATACAGCTCACCCATGGTTCAAAGCGGACCTTGGTTTATGGCCCACGGTTTTCGGTTCGGTTCGGTTCTGGTGGCTTTGGCACATTTAAGTGTTTTTTTTATTGTTTTATGTGACAGGAACAGTAAAAACTTAAGATTTTTTTTTACTGAAATTCCCTTTATTTTACTTTGACTTATTTTAATATCTTTAAGCAAAAAACTACTTGTACAAATTAATGGTGTATTTAATAAATGTGAAGATTTACACTTGCAGCTCACAGCAGTTTTTAGGTTACTGTTCATCAACACGCCAGTAAAATAAGCTTTTTGAAGAGGTTTTGTGCATCAGATTAAAATGAAGTAATGCAAAACTTGCGATTGCTGTAAACGTGCGCTCAATGGGAAAGGCCAAAGATAATATATTAACAAGGTGCATCACTGCCATTGCAACAAATTACATGAAATGCTATGCTAAATGGCTGCTCAGAGGTCCGAAAGGCCGCCAAGTGGCATGACTTTCATTAAACGGACTTTGTCATGGTGCTAGAAGAGACGCGCTTGCTGCATGTTCTGAGAGCAACGCGAACTTGCTGCTTTCGTATGCAGTGTAAAAATATATTCTTGATGTGCCAAATTTGGACATTATCAATTTAGTGCAACAGGCATACAAGCCTGGAAATCCGGAAAATCCCAATTCACTTGGACATATTGAACCGTAGAGGTCGTACCGGACGGTTCAATACTATATTGAGTATTGTGGCATCCCTACTGGTTATAAATCCTTTTTTGCCTCTTGAGGATGTCTTGTTGTATGCTTTATCTGGAAACACCACTGTAAGAAAGAAAATGTATAGTAAATATTTAGTCCAAAATAATCAACAAATATATTTTAACAGGGTTTTTACTAAATAAATAGTTCTCTTTTTTTCGCATTCATTATCCCATTCGGGCAGAAAATACGTCACAATACAGAATCCAATTGCAGCTTCTGCATTACCCAGATGTAATGCCATTGTCTAGCTCATACAAAGTTTAATTTGGACAATATATGTTTATGTAATGTCTACTGTGTTTTGTTTTATTCCTGAAAAAGATAAATGCCTGAAACAAAGCTGTCTTAAAGGGATGTATAATCATATAAGTGTGGAGGGAGCCGATGACTGCTTGGTTGATAGCAAGCATCCTGTGCATATACATTTTTGCTTGACCACTGCTTTGCACTTCCTATAGAGATGTATGTGTTGTGCATTCATTTGAAGATTTGCAGTCTGCTTACATCATGTTCTTCTTTCTGTGCTAGGTGCCCGAGGCAGTCCAGAACAGTGCTGCTGTTTTGATTTCAGTCTCTAACAGTCCTCAAGCAAAGACCTGTGAAAATTCTGTGACTGGTGCAGAGAAGATGTTGTCCAGACGTTCTCGCAGCATCAGGAAGACCCCTGAGAAAAGAGTCAGCGTCTCGGGACAACAAAATGACAACTGTCAAGTCCAGTGATTGGCCGTGATGCCTATAATCTGCTAAATGTTTTTGAAATTTGATTCATGCACTGGCTTTTTAGCTTTTGTATATAATATTCTAGGGCAGCTGTATTATATTCATTCTCGTTTTCTGTTTCATTTTCTTCTATTTGTTTTTTCTATCTTTTCTATTTTAAACGCAAAACAACTGTGTTTGTTGTTTTTAACCCATTGTTTTGTCTTTGTGTATGTATTATAATGGTCTGATTTTATTTTCCGGCATTGTGTTTTATGTTAAAAAACATATACTCCATGTTTTCCTCATATACTGCCATTGTACTTCCTTCAGTACTGTACTAAATTACTACATTTTCTGTATTCGTATTTTCTAAAAATGTGTCGCAGCATTTTGGTAATCAATAATGCAGTGTAGTCGATCATGCAAACAGTAAAGTGTTTGTAGATCTAGAATTTTTCTAGGAATGTGATTAATTTTGTTCAGTTCAGGTTCCAACTCTGCACAATGTCTCCTAGGATGGATGGATGGATAGATAGATGAGGTGTACAAATTCTTTTTGAGTTGATTCGATTTGATTTAAACTTTTTGTTTCATTCAGATTTAACAAAACCGCATATAAAAAGCTTACCTCAGCTATTCTTCGATGATGCATTGTTTCTATCTAGCATGCATTATTCAGTAATAACTACTTTTGATGCATTTCTCATCTAAAAAGATTGTCTATTCCCAAATTTATAGTAAAAAATTACTCTTTTCGAAAGAACTCTGCTGTGGTTCCATATCACCAGTGCTGGAAATTAAACTTAATGATGCTCTAATGCACCTGGTGAAAATTTCATTACATGACTGACTGTGCTGGGAATGATTTCTTGATCAAAGTCAGAGATTGTCAGGATCACCGGTAGAATTAATCACTGCATGCATTTGTGGTAGTATTTCCACTGGAGGGAAAATTTGTAGGCTGAGCGCAGTGGCGGCTGGTGAATTTATTTTTTGAGATGGGGCTGTGGCTAGTGTGACAACCACCCAACAAACTAAATGTGGGACAGCTAATCCGTTTGTGTGGGACACCATTGAAAAACGCGAAACTGAATGGTACGGAAAGAAAAATTTGTATATCATTTTTTACTTATTAAAGTAAGTGGTTATTTAGTCTATTCCAACTACAGTATAACGTTATTAAGACATAGATGAAATGTTATATAACTTAAAACAATTTTAATGGCGAATTCAATTTGAGCACAGATCATACGCGGAGATATCATGTTGAAGACTGAAGATCTTCTCAAAAAGAGAAAACGAAAGGAATGAAGAACAATCAAATAATGAAAAAGAGTTTCTCTTTATTGTTAAATAATACATTTCATGATTTGCTAAAAAAATGTATTGTAAAACGCTAACCAAAATCTAAAGGCCAAACAGGAAGAAAAACGTTTCAAAGCGACACAGTTTACGATTTCTTAGTGACTTTTTAATGGCCAAGGATCGGCACCCGATCTAACGTCACTGACAACATCTTGATGGCTTAAATCACCGTCGTCTTCTCATATTTTGAATTAAAGGCTTTACAAATTCGCGTTTGTTTGAGCTCGTTGTTCACTGGTGTGCACCGGGTTGCTGCTTTTAACACAGCGATGTTAAATATCTAAATAATGTAAACAAAGGCTCATGTGCGTTTCGCGTTAACGTTTTTCCTAATGTCACAACTACCTAGACTGCTGAAACTGCGGGGCATTTTCTCAATATGTGACGTGCGGGACAAGGGGTGAAAATGCTGTGCAGTATAACGCAAAGGTGGAAGGGTGGTAACCCTAGCGGTGGCAGAGCAAAAACAATTCAGCAAGCAACAAAGTTAAAGAACATCTAGTTACCTATTTATTCCTTAAATCATCTCTGATCAGGTAATTTACAATTAGATACCATTAGAGAAGCTTCGCGTGTACTTCTTCCCTTTTTCAGCTGTCTGATTAAACGCCGCGCTTTTAAAAAAGTCATCAGTTGCGTTTTCTTTCGTTCAGCGCTGCTGCTATGCGTTTTCCCCACGATCGGCGCTGAAAATGAGTCGTGCAGAGAGGCCATATTGTGATGATGAAAACATATATTTTCCACAGATTATCTATAATATTATATTACGCAAATATACATTAAATAAATTGGCCAGCTGCCATTGGCTGAGCGCCTCTACTTTCATGTGAAGAAGGTCAACTGGCAGCAAGCAAAGCCCCTGATCACATCACTGCTGAGTTTGTCTTTTGCTCTATTGGAGTTGCCAATATCTAAATTAACTATAGGTAAAAAATCAATACTTGCTGTTTTTATTTAGATGAATTTGCACAGGCTTATCTGATTATGTTTTGACATTGCCAACACAAAACTGTGAAAACAGATATCCTGTGAAACCTATTGTATATAAAGCATACACTCGTTGTAGAAACAGGAATCTTGATCAGCCGCTGATATACAGTTCACAAAAAAGTCATAATTTATTCACCTTCGTATCATTTAAAACCTGTATATTACAGTTTTTTCTGTGGAACACAAAAGAAGATATTTTGAAAAATGTGTCAGTGGATTTGTATCCATACAATAGAAATCAACTAAGATCAATGTTGTTGTGGTTACCATTGTTCTTCTAAATATCTTCTATATCTTCTTCAATATATTATTTTGTGTTTATCAGAAACAGTTTTGAAATGACATGAATGTACTGCATGGGCAGCTCCAACTTTTAAAAAGGAAAGGTGCCATATGTTTTTTAACATTTTGGTTTTATTGTACCTTGTAGTTGGTCTTTCTGTGTGAGTGTCGATTTGTTTAATTTTAGATAACTCTGTCTGTGCACGCTGGAATAGACATAATTCAATATCCAGAAGAACAGATTCCTAAACGATAGATAAATTGAATTTACTCAGTCTTGATAAGATTTTCCCTCTGTAAAAACGCAAACAACTTATATTTAAAAACACTCAAAGATAGACTGCAACGTAACATTTGGCAGTTTTATTCACATTTTAAAACTTTGAGATTCCTTTTGATATTGATGTTTAAGAAATAACCCTATATATTTCTTGTCTCTGAGGCTCAGAGTTTAAGTCCACAGTGGCTTTCATTCCTTTACATTCAATTCACAGAAAGAGAGAATGTGCTTTTACTCATCCCTGCCGCTGCCTCCGTTTCAGGTTCTCATTGATATTTTATTTCTACCTCTCATTAAAATGCTCCTCCATACCTCCCACTCGCTCAGCAACATCTTGAGAGATAACCAATCGATGCTTAGCCAACACACCCATCCATACTAAAAATAGAAAGCTCACCCTATTAAAGGGTCAGTGAAATGCTCAATTAATTCAAACACTTTCAACCTCCCTTGCTTCTACCTGGGATTCCTGCCAGACACTTGCCTTAAATAGGGATAAAAGCAACAAGTAAATAAATACACACAAAAATTGTGTGTGAATTTCAGCAAGAAAATGAAGAAACATGTTGCCAGCCATATAGCCGATGTGAACTTCTCAAAAATGTTTAATTTAGGTACTAAGTTAGTAGCTAGTCTTCATGAGAACTAAACATAAGGACCAAAGACAGTTACTGACACACCAAAAGATTATATTGTTTGAAAAATTATGTTCACAGCGTAAAGTAGACTAGATTTAACCTTGGAAAAATACAAGTATATTGACAATCATGAACACGATGTGAGACAATGTCAAAGAAACACTTCACCCAAAAGCAAAAAAATCCATCATGATTTACTGAGCCTTGAGTTGATTCAAATCTTTGTAAATTTCTTTGTTCTGAAGAACACAGATTTCATTCATTCTTTCCTTTGTGGTGTCTCGTGTGAGTCTCTTGTCTTGTGAGGTTTAGAAGTACGTTTGTCATGCTGTTTCATGGGATTATCCTTGACTGTTGTTGGCATGTAGTCAAACAGCTTTTTCCAATTCCACATCTCTTTGAACACCAGATGTGACAGCAAATCTCCATCCTAGTCCATATTTCATACTTAGAATTTACTTATGTAGCTGTAGATATGCAGAGAGTGACAGTAGCTGGGGGTTACTGATACTGTAAGTCTCATATCCTAAAGCTCAGGCAGAAGTGACAAATCTAAATGTTTCAGAATGACAACATTTCTCCCAGAATCCATCTGTTCTTTACCACCAAACAAACAAAACAAAGCACTTTTTGGAAGTTAGAGTGTTTTTACAGTTCATATTCAAAGCTATCATGTTCTGTGGGGAGGTTTCCTAGGGGGCTGGATTGTTCTTTTAAAGTCTCTAAACTGCTTTGCAAAGCGATGCTTCTATACAGTGATCACACTTGTAATACAGCATTTATTTAATTGAAAATACATTTTTGTTTAAAAACACGACATGGTTGTGGTATAACGAAAACATGGTTTAGCTGTCAAAACACAAAAGAAATTTAACTTTGTGCAACTTAAAACAACTCATATAGTGGCACAATAGAAATGAGATTATTCTACAGTATATCGATCTATATTATCTATAAGTACATAACAAAGGTACCAAATATTTCATGTCTGTCACCAGTTTCAATGTAATGTGTTTTGATGTTGTCACAGACTATCATGGTTCAACTCAACGTTTCATGAGAACTTTCCCACTCCCCGAACTGTACGGTCACCCTGTCCGTGTTTTTCTTTGGCATAGCATAAGCTCATTCACGTGCACGGCGAACACAAGCTAAATATTTTCACACTGGGTCAAGGGGCTGGGGCACATAATGTTATGTAACATGGATTACAACAACGTTATCTAGCTAAACTAAAAACAACTGTCCTCTATTTATATACTGCCACCTCCAAAAAAGAATTCGCACTGTTTAATTTTCAAAGGCTGAGGGATGTTCACTCTGTCAGTCACAGAGATGCTGACTTATTCAGCAGTTTAACATTTGACCCATGAGCATTTGAGGGAACTGAATTTTGAAAATGGACGACACTTAACCATTATGTGCTGTGAACTCAACTTTATATTAATTTTGAGAGTGGAAGGATGTCAAAATCTATTATGGTGACATGCCAGTTGGCAGCTATGGTCATTTACATTTAGTCATTTAGCAGACGCTTTTATCCAAAGCGACTTATAAAGTAGGGGAAAACAATAGAAGCAATATCTGCAACAAAAGAACAACAATCCATAAGTGCAGTAAAAACTGGTCTCTGTTAGCTTGCCACAGTATACAAAGCTGAGAATAATGTTTTTTGAGCGATTGAGTGTTTTAGGCATTACTCATGTTTTAGACCATGCTAAGCATATTTGCTTACTTTAATGAACCATGGCTTATAAATAATACATAAAAACCCAGTGTTACCCATGCAAAGCCACATCATAAGTTATGCAGCAATGCCATTATCAGAGCACTGAGAGGAAGGATGTGTGCTATAAATAAAAAGTATGTCCCTGAGTTCCTGTGCCCTTTGACCTGAACCAAAGCTTGTTATGAATGTTCAAATTCTAGCTCACCTTTTTTTTTTTAAATATCTTCAACACAGGAGCAGCATCTTGTGAATATGACACAACCAGGGGTGCTGAATATCTGTAACAATACTGTTATTCAGGCATACAATAAATAAATATACTGTACATTGCAGAATGTTTCACGCCACAAATACACACAGACAAGATCTAACTGTTCTTTCATTTTAACTACTGTTGTAGTGGTAGCACAAGACCATTGCTTGAATGGGTTCACTGCTTAGTGCTGGTTGTTTGGCCTATACAGTCTCATATTCCAGCCGAACATAATCACATAGTTAAAATCATTTTCCGGTCACTGCATCTGGATTGATGTAGGCTACAGTAGAATAAGACTTTAAGTCAATTTCTTTGTCAAAAAATGATGTCTAATTAGGAGCAGGAACATTGTAAATATGCTTCTCTACAGGGACATTTTTTAATGAGGGCTTTTGTATGCGCAGGTCATTAAAGTAAATTGACTGAAGTCAATGGTCACTTCCTACACACCATTACTGCATTACTGGTCCTTAAAGACGATCATATGCACTGATAAATGTTGATATTAGATGATCTTTAAATCAAAAACAATATACATTAGCATCCATTAGATGACAAATGAAAGATTATTCATAATGCATTTTTGTGGTTTGTGTGAGATAAAAAGGATTCATAATTAAGCTATATTGATAAACCCTGTGATTGAGTGACGTTTATGTTCTTTGTTACGATTTGTTACATTACCAGAATTACTCATTTTCTGATTCTTAAATTATGGGACAAAACAGCTGACAAAACAGAAAGAAGTATGTAAAAGAGACATTTTGGATTAACTTGTTTAACCTACTTCAAATTGTGAGCAAACTTTACTCCTACTCTTAACCAAACCATAAAAATATTACCAGACATCTACTTACAACCCATTTATCGGATTGTTTGAAATAAACTCCACGTCTGTGTTATAGTTTGATAAAGTGAGAGTGATGAACTGAGAGTGATGGAGGAAGTAGGTGAACCCTGCATAAATGAAATGAGCAAGTGTTTGGAGTGCACATGTTCCTTTGATGCAGGTCTGTCATAGCCCAGAGGAACAATAATTTTAGCTACTTTACTGAGAGAAAGTGCTACCACCAAGGTAAAAAGACAATGGTGAAGGAAAAAGGAAACAGAAGACAGGGTATATAGGAAATAAAACCTGGTGTGATAACACAGCTGGATTTTTAAATAGTATCTCAACTCCCTAATACTTTATATTTGTGCGTCAATTACATGCATACAAATTACAAACTGGTGGCATTTATCATCATAGGTAATTGATGAAATTCTAAATGTTTATGTTATATGTAAGGCACATATTTTCAATGAAAGTTAATAATAGGAATGTATTTTTGGAATGTAATGTTTTAAACAGCTGGAACATTCCACAAATCGAAAGGCCATTATGGACATTTTGCTTTACTGATTAATGACTTAACATAAAATTTCACATAAGAAGAAAATGTTTTAGTCAATGCAAGTTGAAAGATTTGAAAAACAAACTCATTGTACTGGAAACGTTCACGTTGTATACAAATGTTGATGGGAAACAGAGAGATACCTCCCATCTGTTGTTTCGAAACTGCACTAAAAGATGTTCAGCACTAACGGCTTGTGTATACACTCAGCATTCCAAATAAAAAAGTTGCTGCTTCAGCTGTCAAAATGATCTATTGACGCATTCATCATACGATTTTATCCAAAACATTTACATATCTTATGGGCATGTGTGTTCTCCGCAACTCGGACCCACGACCTTTGTGATGTTAAAGCAATGTCTACCACTTGAGATAATTGCTTTTCATTTGTATGCACATCTCACCATTTAACTTTCTTATACTAGAAAAATCACGACTCCAAAATACATCATGAAAGAGCCTCATACCTGAACAAAAAACAAAAAGTGGAGCTGTTATTTATTTACTCGCGATGAGACCTGCTGCAAAGACAGCGACCGTGAGCGCGCGCTTGATTAGAACAGACCGTCCAATTATGCGTGTGCCCCCGTCGAACACACCCTTCTCACTTCAATGATCACTCAACCACGAAATCCAGCGCCCAACTCCAAAATACTGGCCGGGTGGAGATTTAAAACCGGACTGAGCCATGCTCGTCCAGAAGAGGCGACGGAGAGATGCGAATGCGCTTGGTGTCGTGAATAACAGCCTGATCGCGCTCCTGCGTTTATGAGCAACGACAAGACAGAAATTCACGCGAAGCATCACTCAAGAAAGCTGATGAGAGGCAGCAAGAAGAAGAGATTTGACAAAGAAGTAAGTGCGCAATGTATTTTTGCTCAAGTAAGCGTTTTGCGTATTGCGTTTGACAGTGTGCTTAGAAGTTCCTTATATTCTTTGAGTTGGATAAAGGTGGAGTTGCAAGGCTTAAGTGTTTCTTGGATCCAAAAACTGATAGATCGTGATTTATAATGATGCGCTTAGGGAACATTTTCGGTGTCACGTTTGTGCTGAAACTTATGCTACCCTGCGCAAGATCACAGCTCCACGCGCTCGCATACTAGAAGCTGGTGAGAATTTGCGCAACTATATCACTAGTTTGCTAGAGAGGGTTTGCACTCTTGGCTGGAACACTGAAAAGTCAGGTTTGATAGTGAGAAAGAACAAAATTATTATCGTAACAGATGGGCCAGTTTGCAAAATATCTAGTCCACATCTTCTATAGCTACGTTTCAAATAAAACAAATACTTTCCTCAGTTATAGCCTACAGGTTATTGTAAATTACAATGACGAAAACATTTCCCTTTTTGATAGAGATCAATGCTATACTGAGTCAGATAACAATGTATTCAAATAAACCAAACCTTGCAGCTGTATGCTTTTCACAGCAGCTATAAGTATAGCATGTATTAATAGAGCCCTTTGGAAAAATTATAAATGTGTTTGCTCAAATGCATGGACACATGAAAAAAAAAACATAAAATGTCCACGATGTATACAAGGGTTGTACAAATGGATACAAAAACAGCTTTAGAATTACTATTGCCTCATCATCACTGGCTTCTTAAAACGCTGACATTTTAAACTCTTCTCTCACTCGCCCCCATCTTTCCTCTCTCTCTCCCTTTGTTCTCCCCAGTGGCCGCACCTGATCTTTTAGATCCCAAATCAGCCACACACAACACAAAACCACGGCTGTCGTTTTCCTCCAAACCCATCGTCTTTAACTCGGGGGATGACTGTGACACCATCACCACCGTAATGAAGTGGAAAACGGTACTGTTAATCTTCCTGCTGGTAGTTCTGTACCTGATCATTGGAGCCACCGTTTTCAAAGCCCTGGAACAGCCCCAGGAGAGCTTGCAGAAGTTCCTCATCGTGAAGGAGAAAATTAACTTCCTCTCCATGCACGCCTGTGTCAACACCTCCGAGCTGGAGGATCTGGTGAAGGTATGAACTCTATTCATTAAACATGAGAATTAAAAGTATTTATTTGTGTGGGTAGAAATGACTCTTCTGGATATCGATTCAAAACGTGCTCATTCTGTCTGTGGGATGTTGAGTAGATAAACTAATCTTTGTCAAGATCAATTGGCAATCAATAAAATCATTTCATTTAACCAGAAACAGTTTGCTACCTTATTTTTGTACAAAATAGTCTAAAAATACTAATAAAATAAATACAAATAATCCAAAGCCTAGGATTTACATTTGTGAAATGAGATGCAATTAATTTCAAATTAGAGGGATAGAAAAGAGTTCCAGCATCACATATCAGAGCCTTAAATTTCAGATTCACTCTCACTGCATTGGTGTAGTAATTAAATGACACATAATTCACACATATCTGTTCTCCCAAAGGAGGGTTCTTGCCAATTAGATTTTATTTTTAATTTAGCTGTAGTGATTTCATTTAAGACTATTTCATCCATTGGGTAATTAAATCTGCTCCTGATACAGTATTACATCCCTAATTGGTCTATATGACAAATTCTTCAATTACAATTGCTGGTGCTAAGTGTGCTTCGTGTTGTCACATTTGAGACAATGCACAACATGTGCTGCATGTGATTTCATGCATCACGATTCGTCAAAGCAACATCCCATCGAGAAATATCATTGTAGCACTTTGACAGCCTATAATTTGAACCCCGGGACACCGCTCAAATCCGTCATTCTGCCCTTTACGCTAAATTACAAACTAACACACTACTTCTGATCTTTATAATTAAAGTTAGTCTAATAGTGATTGTAGCAATACTTAGTACAGTAAGTGTTCTGTAAAAGGTGTTGAGTCAAAAGAAAATTCACAGTTAAAATATTGCTCACTCTTTGACACTCTGTTTTGGCTGGGTTGTCCTGTGGCCAGCTGGAAGCAGTAGGCATTGAGGGAGCAGATGTGACACACTGCAGGCTCTTTCAGCATTTCTGCAGTACGCAGGTCAGGAGGATCTGCACGCTCATGTGCAGATGTTTATTTGTTTTACTGATTGAGTTGCAGAAATGTGCTTTGACCACCTTTCAAACAGAACTTTGCGGAAGTTTGGGAAGAGCATCCTGGTGTGTAGATAATGTGTGGAAAGAGTTAAGGACCATGGACAGCACTGATCCTCGCTTTTTGCTTATTTTGTTTTGTGAAATATGTAACCCATGACCAGAATGCTTTTAAAAATGAAAGCAAAATAACTTTAGCAGATGTTCGTCCAGTAAAGCTGTTTTCTTTTACTGCCTTGTAAAGTTAATTTTAAAGTAAATGTTAGTTGCCATTTGCAAAACTTTTTTGACACGGGTCATATGACACGGCTAAAACAAATATTATATATTTTTTTATTGTAATGTAATGTGTATACACGATTTAAGGTTAAAAACACTGTATTTTCCACACCGGTGCTTGTCTGTATCTCCTCATTGCCCCGCCTCTCTGAAACGCACAGATTTTTAACAAAGCTCTTCGTTCTGAAAAGCGAGGTGTGCTTTGATTGGCCAGTTTACCAGTGCACAGTGATTGGTTGAATACTGCAAATGTGTGACGGAATTGTAATGCCTCTTACCATATTTGGAACATTAGGTTCCAAAGCAATTGTACTGACAGGTACGCCCACCTCACTTGCGTATACATCTGGGCGGGCTTAGTCAAATCATACCACGAACTGACGTAGATTTGCAGGGGTGTGTTTACATGAGGCGTTTCAGGTCTGTGTGAGCATTCATTTAATTTTTGCAATTGTACGTGTCTAATACATGCATGGGCAACTTGTCACACACCAAAGACACAGAAAAACACATGTTCGTGCCCTTATGACCCCTTGAAATATTACTGAAACAGGATACATCACGATTTCACTTCGCATATAATAACTACAGATAGGGGACGGATATGATATGTATAAATTGGCGTGCTGTCCCGGGTAAACGGCTCCAAGCTCGGTGGTTCCTCCTAACTTGGAGCGACCGCCCCTTGTCAGGGGAGAGGGCCCCAGGTCCGTTGTATGCCCAGACTCTGGTGGCTCCCCACTGTTCTACTGCGGTATAAAAAGGCTGATGGTGAGGAGTTGGGGTGGAGAAGGGATGCTGCGAAAATGTAAAGAGAATGAGGGTAAGGCGTGTTGTCTAATTTTTAGGTTTTTTTCTCCCGGGCTAAAAGATGATTGGCGGGATTAGTTGTAGGAAGCCAGCCGGGTTGTTTATGTGATTTTGAGATTGGTCATCCCTAGCCAGCCGGGGTTAGTTATCTGCACATGTCCCTCCCGAACTTTGTTAATAAAACATAATTATATTCATTTACCCATTTATCCATCAAAATGTCATTGGATGGAGGGTGTTACATTCTAAATGGAGTCAAACTCTTAATGCAAGTTTATCTATATGTTTTGTTATATTATCCAGTAGCCGACACATGCTTAGTGATGTCGTCGAAAAGGATCAGAAATTTGCACTTAGACTGTGAATAAGGTTATGACTTTTGTAAAAAAGACATGTAGAGGTCATAGTTAGATACACGGAAGAACAAGTAATTGCATAGACGCACACACAGAAGCCCAGACATTTGACAAAGCCTCAGTTTACTATAAGAAATGAAATTACGGATGAACTTTCTCTAAACTCGCAGACGATGCAGTAACAGTAGGTGGGAGGTAAAATATAGAGATGTGTGGAACACGGATAAAGAACAGATCTGTGCCTTTGTTTTCAATGTAGAATGCAACTGGAGCCAGCCATCCTGCTCATTCAGAGACATGCTGTCTGCTTTCAATTCAAATGTGTTTCGGTTGTCCTCATAATAGCAAGTGAAGCTTAATTACAATACAGGAATAGCAATGCAGTGCTGAATGTGATTCAGCGAGGGGAAGCAGGAAATATGGCTCTCAGTTTCTAAATAAACTAAATTTTACCATCATTTAAACATGGGTAATTTTGACTTTATGTTGTTTTCTGTATTCTGTGAAACCGTAAAAGACATTTTAGGCCAAAAGTAAAAGCTACACTTATCCATGTGAAAAGAAATGTTGTTTAACGCTGCAAAAATACATAAAAGGGCCATCAATGTAGTTTACAATTTGTGCACTATATTCCAAGTATATACTGTATGTTTCAATACTACTGTACATAATTACTTGAGGGCAAATAAATTATTACAAAATTTGACAGTCCAATTCTGTCATCCACAGCAAGTGGTGGCTGCCATTCGTGCGGGGGTCAATCCATCAGGTCACCCCTCCAATGAGACGAGCATGTGGGACTTCAGTAGCTCCTTCTTCTTTGCAGGGACTGTCATTACCACCATAGGTAACAGCTTTACTTTGATCTTTATCAGCATGATACTTTCACAATGAGTTGTTTTTGATCAGTCAATTATTAAGATGTAAAACTTAAAGTGATAGTTCACCCAAAAATGAAAATTCTGTCATCATTTACTCATCCTCTTGTCATTCCAAACCTGTATGACTTAGTTTCTTCTGCAGAACACAAAAGAAGATATTTTGAAGAATATAGGTAACCGAACAGTGGCAGCACCCATCCCCTTGCATTGGTTTTGTGTCCATCCAATAGAAGTGAATGTGCCGGCACTGTTTCATTTTTGGGTGAACTATCCCTTTAACACTAAATACACTCTATGGAATGATAGGAGTTTTGAACCCAGCAGTGGGTCAAAATGTACAAACCCTGTCATTGGGTTTAATTAACCCAGAAAATGTTGACAAAACAATTGGTTAAAACAACCCTGCATTTTGGGATAAAAACCCAGTACACATTCATTTAAAACCCAACGATTGGGTTCATCCATTTTTGACCCAATACTTGGTTGAACTAAACCCAGCAAATTTTAGAGCGTAGGAATTTCCTAATGACCAACTTCCAGTATAACTATATAGTACGCAGTCATATTTTTTCTCCAATTTATTGAAGTGTTATTAAAGTCTAAAGACAAATTTAATTAGCTAAGTATGAAAATGAGACGTAATATACATATAGTTTGCTCTGAAAGATTCTCTGAAAATGATCAGTAGCTTTTGATTTAAAATAAATCAAACACACGGATATGCAGGAAATTGTGTTAGCGTTAATTAATAAGCGTAGTAATAACAATAACCAATCCTTTTGACATAGCTTTGACCGTTCAGGAATACATGTATGCAACACCTTTGAAACCTGCAGGAGCAGAGCCAAGTAGTGGATTAAAGCGGATACCTCCCCACACTCAGCCCCCCTCCCATCTATCCTTTGTAGGATGTGAAGTGTAAAATGTAATTAATGAATCGAGCACTCCTGATAGTTTAACCTTTTTTTAGCTGAACGACATCAAGGTCATAGATTGTTCCACTTCATATGATTTCTTCAGGTTTTAGATGCAGCTGATCATGGTGATATGATATGATATGATATCAAATATAGAAGAGGGGTGAAGTAACTGGTTTCAGAATATTTGTATGACTATAACTAATTAATAAGATTATTGGTGTTGCACATAAAACACAACTGATCCAAATTAATGTCTGTTAGACCTCTAAATTACATACAATTTTGAAAATGACAGCTTAGAACCTAAATCGTTTGACATCCATCTTTGCTGTTCTGTTTAAGGATGTTCTTTTGAATTATTATATTAGTGTTATTGTGTTATTTTACACACTAACGTTAGCGCAAATGCTTATATTGACAATAAAGGTAGTTTTTTAGGGTGACCAACAAAGATGTTCTTGTATATTTCGCTTTGGGAGGAATTGTAGAGTTGCATTTGGCTGTATAAAAAATCATCATCAGCAGCCTATTTCCTGAAAGGGCTTCGTGGATAAATGCAGATTGTAGATTTCACTGTTTCAGACAAACATTCTCCAACATTCAGCAAAAAATGCATGTTTTTATTTTATAACAAAACATGTTGTACATTAAAAAAAAATGCTAAATGTTCTATAAAATAGTGAGTAATGCTAGTATAGGCAGTGGACATGCTGTTGACTTTGACATGCTGAGATTTAAATCATTATTATATTCATGTAGATTTAACCCAACTTCAGTCAATGTGTAGATTTAACTCATATTTAGTGGAAAAATAGGAATTGCTTAATTTGGTTTAATAGCTTTTTTGCACATGAATTGCTTTTACTGCGTGAATCCACGCCTTCCCACACTCTCTCCTTTGTTTCCACCACAGGAGTCGGCCTTCATAATTGCTAATTTGCTCCTTAATAGACTAATTCTTCATTTTAGTCAACTAGACCAATTAATTATTCTAGTAATTCTTTAGTTTAGTCAACTAGATAAACAAAACCATGCCCTGTGTTGTCATTTGAATGAAACTGTCAGCACCCCCTGTGACCCCCTGTCACCTCCATCACCAAAAACAAACACAAGCACAGACACTTTGGAGAGTGCTTATCTGCCCATCTGTTTGTGAGAAAGCTATATTCACTAATACACAGAAATCGGTTGGGCGCAGAACAAGAATATTTTCCCTCGCTCGGGCTCTCAGAAGAATCACTTGTGTGATCATTAGACTCAATCAGACAGCAATGTTACATGAGGTTTACATCCGTCGTTCAGAAAATAGCTGTTTCTTTAATGAGGGAGGCATGACTGTGTTGCTTTATGTGTAAGACTGACTTGTGTTGTGCTGAGAGAAAACATGTGACATCTAAATAACAATTTAAACTGTTTTTTTTTGCAGAGAACTGTTATTATTCTGCTTAATCATAATTGAAAACTTTAAACTGCTGAAACAAGTTACAGATTTTCACTGCCTAGGAAGTAAAATGGTATTAGATTGCAGTTAATCTTTCGTAATAAGAACACTGCGTCTGTTCAACCATAAACAGATGTGTATTACTTTTCCTAGTACAAGAGTGTGTATAGACACTGTGACTTGTCTTGACTTTGTCCAATTATGGGTGTTTCACAGGAAGTTGTTATGGCATATTCAAGGTTTTAGATTTTATAAAGCGTTAAAGACAGATAGCACAATGAGCAATTGACCATTGTTAATGAGCTCCAAGAAACTGGGACATAATTGGATGGACACTCTTGTGCCCCCCACTGTAATACTTCACTAGGGTGGGCCTGTCCACGGGTTTATAATTGTTTACATTTCTTCTTGGTATGTTCCTGATACCCACAACTATTGCTATTGTGTAGCAATAGAATTCACTTTATTTAGAAAGTATAACTATGAGTCATCTGCTGCATGATCATGTCTCCAAAACATTTATCAGCCAGCAACAGCAGTCTGTCCGGTCGCACCATAATAATTCAACATATTTACATATTATAGAAATGCATCTTAAAATGTAATTCTTATAATTAAACTGCTCATTAAAATGAGACTTCCTAAGATTTATTCTTGAATTTTAAATTGAAAACTTGGTTTAAGGAATAGTTCTCTTGGCTGATTCTGATGTATAATTCCTCACATCTGACCGTGACACTGTCTGGGTAATGTGCATTTGCAGCTATTTTTCATAGGAGTCAACAAGGGAACACAAACTTCCTTTGTGTTTAGCAGAACAAAGAAATGTATACAAGTTTGGAACAATCTGAGGTTGAGTAAATGATGACAGAATGCCTAAAATAAATCTTATTACAATGTAAATGTTTTCTGACTGGTTATGTTATTCCTCTTCTGGCTAAATTTAGAAACTATTTTCTTTGAATTCAAGAACACACTCCCTGACCTGCATAATGGAGTCCTAATCTTTCCTGTCTCAACCTGTATTCTCATAGAACTATCTGCAGACTGAATCAAATTATGGTCTTCTGAAACCCTAACCCTCATTAGCTTTTCACCAATATGCGAGATACATGATGGTCTACTATTTTAAGCCATATTCTTCTGCCAGATTGTCACTTCTTGCATGTAGTATGATTATAGTCTTAAAGAATTTAAGTTCAATTTTTTTTGCAGGGTTTGGAAACATCTCTCCACACACGGAGGGAGGCAGGATCTTCTGTATTATCTACGCTCTGCTGGGGATTCCTCTCTTTGGCTTTCTCTTGGCTGGAGTGGGCGATCAGCTGGGAACCATATTTGGCAAAGGAATTGCAAAAGTGGAAAAGATGTTTGTGGTGAGTGTTTTGTTAAAACAGCCTCAACGTTACTCTTGCTTCCTAACTGCATTTTTTACCATTTCTTTTTAATTAGAACAGGAGAAAATAAATGAAAAATACAGATCAGTCTAATTATGTGAAATGCTTATAAAAACACCTTAACAATACAAAAACATGGGCTGACAAAAGAATGCAGTACATACGTTATATCGGTTTAAAAACTGACTAAGCCTTTGAATCTAAAACGTATTGTTTATTCTCAACACCGCCTGTGCCCTTAAAATAATTGCCAAGCAGAAATGGACACAGACTGATTCTGTGCAGCAGAACACTGTCAGGTTTTGATGATTCTATGAAATCACTTGAGTGCCTCTGGTGATCTTGTTTACACTGTCTGCACATATACATGCGTATCTTTTCTGCTGAGTTGTGTTGTTCTTACTGCAGAATCAACTTAAATGTAGATGTTTTATATTAAAAACACAATGCAATATTTCTTTGTCAGGAGTCAATGCAGTATAGTGAATTATTTATTGAGGGTGCGTTTATTCTATTCTGCAGCACTAAAGGGGGCAAGCAACAGTGCTTCATGCATTCTGACTTCTTTACAATGTTAAACCTGATGTTTTCTCATGCTTGACATGGTCAACTTGTCAAAACAAGTTAGACCTATTACGTAGTATTTTTTTGTTATTTCCTCGATACACTCCCCTGAAGGGACTGGCGCCATGGCTTCACCTTACTTCAAATATAAATAATTTCGTGTTTTGACAAACATTAATAAATTATTATTCAGCCTTCTCTTATTTTAAATTGATGATTTAAGCATGATTAACACTGACCTTTCTGACTATGATAGAAACTAAAGAAAGTAGAAAATAATTCATGGTTTAAGTCTCTAATAAATGCTTAGGCTCTAGTCAGAGTTACTGTGAAAAGGGACTTCTTCTCATCATGTACGAATAACATCTTCTGTTAACACGACCCTTTAGGAGTTTGCGTATGTGCGATTGTATTGTTTCAGTAAATTGTGGAAAATCACGAGACAGCTGAACATCAGGTTTTGATTCCAACTTCAATACGACGGCTGAGGTGAGACTCTTGAGCAAGGCATCGATCCCCTAAACTGCTTCCCGGGTGCTGCAGCAATGGCTGCTCAATGCTCTGGGTGTGTGTTCACGGTGTGTGTGTTACTCAGTGCTGTGTGTGTGTACTTGGATGGGTTAAATGCAGAGAACAAATTTCGAATTTGGAACACCATACTGCACTTTTCCTCACATCACATCATTTTTCACATCAATCTATAGGACTATATGTCCTGTGGCATGACTCCAGAAGTGTTTGAAAGGTTTGTGTTCTTGTTTATCTATTGATAACCAATCATGTGAGCTTGATTTACCTGAGTAAGAATGTAGTTAGTTGACTTTGTTAGCTTAAATACTACTGCATTTTGGATGTAAGGCAGGTCGGCAGTATTGAAGTCGGTCTTGAACATGGAACCGTCACTTTTGTACCTGCAAAAATCACCATTATTGTGATATTTTTTAGCTTTAGTTGAGCTCTTGGCTCCTCTATTTTAATGTTAGATTAGGTTTTCTTCAGCCATAACTTTGTGTTAAAATACATTAGTTGTGGCAAAGAGATGATTACTTCTGAATGGTAATGTATATTTTTAAATTATTTGGATCACTGTTAATAATTGGATTTGTTTTATTAATGTGTCAGTTCTGTAGTTTGATCTACTGTGATTTCGTTAGGAATTCACATACTCACAATCTGCTAAACCACTTTAACGCACAATGACGTCAAGAATCTGCATATGAAACTCAACAATGGTGACAATCAACAAAAGAAAGTTTCACGGTGCAATGCATGCTGGGTTTCAACTATGACAAAACTCATTCATGACTCCCACCATGCACCACCCTTTTGACGATTGTCACCATTGCCTAGGGTTGTATTATGAGTGTTGATGTCAGTGTGTTTTAGTGAAATTTTTTTGTTTACTTTCTCTAAATACTGATGCATCGACTAGCCAGAGCACTTGACTAGTCATCAATTGATCATCAATAATGTTTAAAACTAATACATTTTATTACAGCCTGACAATTTCCATGAGAACAACCCCAATTTTTGTAAATGTAATGGTGATTATTGTGGGCAAACACTGATATATTTTTAAAGCAACTATCATTATTTTAATGGTTGCTTTGCTATCTTACTGCGTTCAAATCATTAAACTAAGAGTCTCATTTAATTTATTTTTATGTGAAAACTTAAAGTAGTATGATAAACTCCAGATTTGAACCAGTATTTTCATTGTGCAAAGGTCCCCTGTACGTCAATATCAGACGTTCAGAAAAACGTCATAAAGGGCCAATAATGGAAAGTGCAGAAAAGACGTCTTTTGGACATATCTTTGGTCAGGGGGGAGTCATAATTGTAATAAAATCACCTCGGACTCGACCCTCTCTGGACTCGGTTTTGACTCAAACTAATCTGGACTCGGCAAAACTACAAAATATTTTTCTTCAGTAAATTTTCTTCTTGTCTCCATTCATCATAACTGGTCTACGGGTATTTTACTGTTAATTCCCTATACCCCCTAAGTTCGTTTTTGTTTCGGAAAGTTTTTTCCAAACATGAAAATCCATTTTGTAAAAACTTTAATTCCTTATTGGGCAATTCTCCAGGAAAAGCATGCCAACGGCAAGGCAAAATAAATATTCTGCCCAAGTGTCCACCGACGACCGATAGGAAGCCCTTTTTACTAAAGATTGACTGCACTGCGTCAAGATTAGCTGCCCCGTGGGCCTGCAGCTGCAGCTCGTTACTCTTGCAATAGTGAGAGAAGTTGAGGTGTGGGTTTTTTTTTTCATGGCATTTCAAAGCTTCTGCAGGCGGTAAGTCAGCCTGGGTCAAATGTCTGTGTTTTGGCAATCTGCGCGTATGTGCATTTTGTTAACGACACAAACTTGCAGAAATTATGTTTTGTGTGCTTGTGATTCAGTTCCGATTTTTAATGGAATGCATGTTTTAAGGCCTGTTCACACCAAAGACTATAACTAATCCACATCATCCACATCAACAGACATAATGTTATGGATTATTCTAAGTAGAGTCATTTAAATGGGAATCGATTTTGATTGGCTATCAATGTTTTTCTTTGTTTATCAGCTAGAAAACATTGCCTTAAACAAAATGACAATATCAGTTCTATGTAACATGATCATAGGTATAGTAGGGAATCTAATACTTCTTATATGCCATTCTCTTAGACTGTACTGCTTTAAAATAGTCATTTTTTCATATTTGACTTTTTTATCGTTATTAGTTTTAGCAAATAAGTCTGCCAACCTGGCTGATTCAAATCAAAGATTTTTTCTCATATATAGCAAATAAAAAAGCTGCATCTGATTAAAGGATTAAATCTGGCTTTTATTGACATGGTAGAAAATGAGATGTCAAATGTTTAATAAAAATCATTCATAAACTTATTCATAAAGATATATATATCTTTGTGGGAGTCTCACATTGGTAAGCTGTTGCAGACGAGTGAATATTTACAGGTAGTGGGTATTGTGTAACTGTGTTCTCTCAGCAGTGATTATAATGTCACCCCTCTGTTCTCAGCTCCATTCTGTTTGTCTTTCCCTCTCAGAAATGGAATGTGAGCCAAACCAAAATCCGTGTGACATCCACAGTACTGTTCATCCTGTTTGGGTGCCTGTTGTTTGTGGCCATTCCCGCGCTCATCTTCCAGCATATCGAGGGCTGGAGTACTCTGGAATCCATTTACTTTGTTGTCATTACATTAACCACTATTGGATTTGGAGACTTTGTGGCAGGTAGTGATTGAAGTCGCTGTTTGGCAGCCTCGCTCTGCATCTTAATCAATAATGTTTTCCTTTTTTAGAGCACATCAACAGCATAAACTAAACTAAAGTAACATAACATGTTAGCAGAAAACATACTTAATCCACTTACTATCATAAAATGACATCCAATACTGGTTAGTCTAGTTTCATGGATATGAAAACTATTTTAAGTTACTATTCAGTTTATTGATGTGAACGACTCATTGTCTGTTTTCTTTCTAACGAAGGAGGATCTGAGGTTGAATATCTGGACTATTATAAGCCTTTAGTGTGGTTCTGGATCCTGGTGGGTCTAGCCTACTTCGCAGCGGTTCTCAGCATGATTGGAGACTGGCTTCGGGTCATTTCCAAGAAGACCAAAGAAGAGGTATGTAATGGGGTCTTTAAAACCTATCCTTAATTCAACTGCAGAAGACCTTGTTCTGGTCTAATTAACATTTGCCATGAAGTTACAGCACATTTTTCCTCACATTTGTGCCATATGAAATGGTTAATGTGTACTGAGCTATATTTCTAATTTGCAATAGCCTATAAAGGCATGTTCTGTGTTTGTATAAGCACCGTATATATTTTATAAAGCTCCCTGCATTAACGTTTTCAGGTCATGTAGAGTTTATCACATGGTTTTGTTGAATTGTTTGGTGGGTAATTCACAATAAAGGTCCAATGTGATGAATGACAATGGCTATTTAGCCCTGTTCACATTTACTGTGCAGTGTATGAATTGGTGTCGCATTGGAGAATTATGTTCTTGAATTAGCCTGAACAGAAGGCCTGCTGTGTTTGAAGCACAAAATAAGGGTTTTCTTCTCAACCCATTGTGTTTTTTTTGTGAGGTCATGAAAGCACAATTTTCTGATATTATCCTCTATATTAAATTTAGGAGTTCCCTTTCAAGACTGCGCGAGGCTCTCACAGAAAAGGGAAATATAGTTATCTAGGCCTTTATATCCGCAGAAGCTCAATGAACTGACTGTATTTAATAGCAGAGAACTGTAAAGACGAAGATGAAAATGAATTACACTGAAGTCCATTAACACATTTAGTGAAAAATAGGGAAAAGGAAAATAGGTGAAAAGTAAAGTACAGGTTTGGAGTAACAGGTCTGAATGACCCAGTTCAACCTGATTCTCATCTATAATACATCAGTGTTCAGGCCCTGGAAATGTTTCCATGGTGCTGTGTGGAACATTCATTTCTTTGCTTTCTGCATTTTGCATCATGAACAAACTTATTCAGGTGTCAGAAGGCACCAGCTCCCAATCTGTAGACTTAAATAGAGAGAATTAACTTAATTTATTTAGTAAACACTCTAAGGAATAAAAGTGCTTTAAAGGTTTGTCACAGCGATGCCGTAGAAAGAACCACTTTTGGTTCCACAAAGAAACATTCAGTCAAAGATTGTTTAAAGAACCATCTCTTTCATGCTTTCTATAATCTGAAGAACCTTTCTGAAACAGAACCTTATAAACTAGTATAGAGTTTATGTCTATACTACAAGATTGATTGTTTTTCCAGTTCACCCTTGCAAGCTGTCTTGGCAACATTGACTCATGTTGAAATATGTGCCTTTTTTTTAAATAGACTAAAATGTATGTTAAGAAAATTAGTTATTTCTTTGTTACAACATTTCTTAGGCTTCCACTTATTAATTTCTTTTTTTTCAGAATGACAAATTGTTGTCACAGAAAATTTGTATTTTTAAGTAGATAATCCATGTAAAAAACTGTTTTGACAAATTGCTGAATATGTTTATATACATCATATTACTAAACATATCCATCACACTTGATTTCTTTGTTGTTGAGCCACTGAATTTTCCATTCTTGTTAGGTTGGAGAGTTCCGTGCGCACGCTGCAGAATGGACAGCTAATGTGTCGGCGGAGTTTAAAGAAACGCGGCGCCGATTGAGCGTGGAAATTTATGACAAGTTTCAGAGGGCAACATACATCAAGCGCAAGCTGTCCTCTGAGCTCGGACAAAACACGAGTCAGGACTTGATGTCATGCAAGAGGACCCTGTCTGTTAACTTCACAGATGAACTCGAAAAAGAACCGCCTGCCTTAACCAAAAATGGCAGTCTGTACCTTAATGGACTTACTCCGGATTTCACTGACTGCGGGGAGATTTCCATTATTGAGCGTCTTAAATAAGGCTCAGTGAAAAACTGAAGATTTATATCAATAAGTTTACTTGTATCAAGAAGTTGTATCAAATCTTTTTTGGATGTATATGAATGTGCTTTCACTTTTATCAATGTATTGGAATCATTGGGAGGGAACATTTATGTGAAATTAATCTGTCTGCATTTTGTAGGGATTAAGATGATATTGATAAAGTCTGTATTCTTTAGCAAAACAGGTAAGGAGCTTTTAACATACGGTGAATCATATTTGTGCCTTAAATATCATGAGGAATGGGAACTTGCTAGCAGCTGTTACATGTTGAGTGATACAAAGAAATGAAATTGTGGTTAGTTTTTTAGAGAATGAACCACCTGAATTTGTTCATCGTGTCCAAACACTGAGGAATTTAATTGCTTTTGGATGTGTATCTCGAACACAGCATATGCGAGCGTCTGTTCCGCATCTTTTACAGGGTATCAAGCAGGAAAGGGTGACTGTTTATGATATTGACACAGCTGTTCTCCTGTGACTCACCAGCTTAGTTTTTATAATGCATTAGCACGTTATTTTTTAATCTACATTGTAAATGAACGTGACTAAGTATATCACCCATTGAAGTTTCATAATATTTTTAGAGTAGCACAATGCTTTTTTACTACTTGATTAGATTTTTTATTCCTGATATACATTTGAGTTCAGTTATTCAGTTATTTTGTCATGAGATGGCATTTCGTTTACTTATGTCTACTTTATCGAGAAAGTTGTTTAAAAACAGTAGCCTACCTCTGGTTGCATAAAGCTTGATACCTTGTATTGTATTGTGTCTCACCTCTGTTTGCCTTTAGCCTGAACATGATTTTAATTCAGTGCATCATAGTTAAAGACAAATGTAACTTGATAAACTGTGGACACAGATACAAAGAAGAATGGCCAAATAGAAAAGTTTTATCTCTGCTGTAGATATGATCTATATGGCTTTTGGGACTGTTCAGCTCCTATTTATATTATTTTAAGCAACTATAATTTGATCAATAACACAATGCTATAATGAAGTAATTTCTGGACTTATTGGAGGAAAGACTATGAATGTTCTGTAAAATGCATGTATTGTGTTAATCCTGAGTGAATTACAGATTAGAAAAAGAGAATTCAGACATGTTGAATAACCTTTATAAAACACAGATACATCAAGTGCACGAAAAAAGATTTCGTGTTTTATTTTCTATTTTTGACACAAGAATTAAACATTAAAAATGATACTTTATTAATTTAAAATAGTGCTCAGTGTGTCTGAGCAAGACATTTCAGTGGTAAAAAGAGAAACTGGATAATAATCTTTTCTACACAATCTTGGAATTTAGATTCAATAAAATATGACATTTGAGGGGTCAACTGATCTCAGAAGAGTTGTGGGGAAATTCTGTCTTTGTCTTAAACCCATACTGTTTAATGCATATCTTGAAACTATGCTAAGATTCTGGGTTATTATGCTGATTTTCCTTTTGATATGCCAATATCTGTAATTTCTTTCAACAGCATTTATATGAGCATTACATTTTTTTTACAATATTTTGTAGAGATGCACCGATACTAAATTTCTCCACAGATAGCCGATGTGTTATCTGCCAGTACCGATTCTGAAGATTTTTTCTTAACTTCATGAATGTTATTAATTCATATAATGACTTTCAATATTAAGCATCAAACTGGTGATATTTCTCAACATTTCCTAAATACAGAGCACAAATTCATACCATTTAGAGCTTCAACGGGGGGAACAGTATCTGACTACTAAGAAAGTTATTTAAACCCCAAAACAAGTTATTTCTGACATCTTGAACCTTTTACCGCAACATTTGTGCAAGATGGATAGTCAAAAATGGTTCCCTATTTTTTAAAAGAGAAAAAGGTCAGAAAACCAGGGCCAGAACCTAAGACCTTCGTGACATGAACACACAGAAGCTAATCACTCAAACACTGATGACCAAAAAAATGGATTTAGACCTTGCTATGTCTCAATTCAACAGAATTCAAAGGAACAAGAGGGGAAAACTGTATCTGACAGTAACTTTGTCAGCTGTCAGATATCGTTCCCCCTCTGATTAATTTGATTCATACATGTTTCAAACTTACAACACTGATTTTTTCAGTAACTGTCAGAAAAGGTTCCCTATGTTTTAGATGAAAAGAAAGGTCAGAAAACCAGGCCCAGAGCCTAGGACCTCCGGTTTGCAAACACACAGAGCTAACAACTCTGAAACAAATTTATAATATAATGCAATGTAAGTCGCAAATGCATAAATGTAAATGTACAACAGTAGATCATACAAGGCTGTCCTTGGATTTAGAGCTTGCTATATCTTATTTCAACGGTATCTGACAGCTGAGAATGTTACTGTCCGATACAGTTTCCCCTCTGGTACATTAGAGTCTACATGTATCAAACATACACTGCTGAATTTTTACCCCAAAATAAGTGAGTTCTGAAATTTCCCAGCTTTTATTGCAACCTTTGTGCATGACGGATAGGGGGAAAGTATTCTTACAACTAAAAATATTATTGTTAGGTAATGCTCGCCTACTGTATAGGCGCATTTCTAATTATTTGTAATATTTCTAAATGGTTTTACATCTTACTGTTTGCACGTAAATAAAAAGAATAAACAACTAAATCTAAATTGTAGATTTAAGGTGTTTTAGGAATTTGCTTTGGTCATGCTTTTATAATTTCTGTAGTAAAATCAATCCCACTCAGCTTTTAAGGTTGCTGAAAATTGAGAGCTTGTGGGAAACATAAATGCCACCCTAAACAAGTGCTGATTCTACCGCAATTACAGTAGACACATTCTAAGACATCTGCCATACCTGTTAAACCGAGGAGCCTGATACAGTCCATTGACAATAAATCTTACCGTCATGATGAGCTAATCAGTACTGTGCACTTCAAACATGAGCAGATCTTATCCAAGCATGTCTGAAGGTCCAAAGAAAACAAGAGCCCAGTGTGAAAGAACATTCCCACTTAATACATCCTCTTACTATGCCACTACAGTGTCATTAGGGTTAAATTGTAAACAACATACCTAGCAGAACGAAAACACCAGTACACATTATATCTGTGAACAGAACTATGATCCATCCGTCCATTATCCAATCATCAGGCAGGAATATATAAATATGAAGGCTGAATGTTGAAAGAAAGGGGATGCCAAATATCAAGCTCAATATGTCTCCTCTCATGTGTAATTCAATTGGCCTGGGTTGAGTCTATAAGACTCAGGAATTCTCAAGTCAAATATATTGGCATGAATGAACTTGTGTGGTTTAAATACATATAGATAGGTCTATATCAGGCTTCTGTGTGGGAAACACTTGTACAGAAATGTTTACTGTGTAAATGTGTACAAGAAATGTATTCTGTAAAGTATTGTAATTCTTGTAAAATAATTACTCTGTAATTATTGTAAAAAAGTTAGTCGGAACTGCACCCAAGTTTTTCACCTACTGTTGCACTTGTGTTTATGGTTGAGTGACAATAAAGGGATTTGATTTTGATTAGGGTTTTACTGTAGACTGATTGCAAAATTTGGGTCTTGAGTTTAATTCCCGAGGAATGTGCATACCTTAGTCTAAAGGTATACCTTTAATTCAAAATGTAATTTCTTGTTTTTGGTATAATACTTAATACACTTTACATTTATTGCTTCATTGAATGCATTATAAATCACTCCTAGCTTTATGTTTATCTTTAACTTTTACTGTAACACTTATAATAAGGATGTATTTGTTAACAACTAGTTAAAGCAATACAAAACAATACTTCTAAAGCACTTATTAATATTAGTTCATTTTAATTTCAGCATTTACAAATATATTATTTAAATCAAACATTATCACTGTTAAGATTAGCTAATGCACAATGAACTAACATGAATAACTGTATTGGCATTAACAAGGATTAATGCATGCTGAATAACTATATGTTGTTAGTGTCAGGGTTCCGTCCTTCCTGTTTCGGGCTTTCATGCCTTGTGGACGGGACCTTAACAGTACTATGTCTTGTATGTATGTTTTGTTATTTGTGGAGACACGTGGCTGTATGTTTTGATAATTCGCCGCGTGTCCTCCTGTCCGTGTAGCTCCGCCCCTTGTTTCTCTGTTAGTCTCCCATTATTGTTTTATCTCCGCCACCTGTCTCTCTTTAATGTTTAGCCTTGTTACGACTCCTGTCTGATTATCCCTCGTTAGTATCCCTTCATAAACCCTGTGTTTCCCGAGTCCGGGGTCGGTTTGTTGTATGCTTTATGCTGTTCGTTCGTAAGTTTTATGCTTGTATGTTTTAGTTTTGTTCTGGTTCATGCTGTGGTTTACCAGTGCGCACTGGATTATTTTTCCCCGCCTTTCCTTACGGGAATGTTCGTGTAGTCTTCGTGTGGCACTGTTACCTGCATGTTCTGGATTATTTTCCCCAGCCTTTTCGTGTGGGATTGTTCGTGTATTCGTCGTGTGATATTGTTTGTTTGCTCCTGCTATTTTTACCCCCTCGTGGGTTTTGTTTTCACTATTTTATTAATTAAACTTTTTTACTCGCTGTACTGCATCTGGGTCCTGTTTCCCTATCACACCTTATTTCGTGACAGAACGAACCGACCACCATTGGACCCAGCAGACAGCGGGATCGTTGCGAGTGAGGTAACGCTGACTGGCTCCCTTCCAGGGTAGAGGACGCCGGGCTCCCTTTCAGGATCGGGGCCGATCGGACTCCCTTTCAGGGTCGAGGCTGCCGTGTTCCCGTCCGGGGTTGAGGCCGCCGGGTTCCCCTCCAGGGTCGAGGCCTCCGTTGTCCTGTTCCCGCTACAGATCCTTGCCGGCATCTCAGCTGGTACCTAGGCCTGTAGTCGACTCCTGGTCTTGTTTGCTGCCCAGCTGCCAGAGTGCGCTGCCCAGCCGTCGGAGTAGGCTACCTAGCAACCGACTTCCTCTTCCCGTCGACATCCAGTCCTGCCCAGCTGGTGGTGCAGCCGGTCATTCCACTCCGGTGCAGCCGGCCATTCCACTCCGGTGCAGCCGGCCATTCCACTCCGGTGCAGCCGGCCATTCCACTCCGGTGCAGCCGGCCATTCCACTCCGGTGCAGCCGGCAATTCCCTTGGACTGTTGTATTCCCTCCCTTTGGACACTTGTTCCCTCCCTTATGTTTATGGGATTTGGGTTTATCTTGTTGGGTTTTGCTCATGTCTTTGTGTCGCTTATTTTTTTTCTCTTTTTAGGCCGCTCAGTGATCGGCTCTTGGAGCCGGGGTACTGTCAGGGTTCCGTCCTTCCTGTTTCGGGCTTTCATGCCTTGTGGACGGGACCTTGACAGTACTTTGTCTTGTATGTATGTTTTGTTAGTTGTGGAGACACGCGGCTGTATGTTTTGATAATTCGCCGCGTGTCCTCCTGTCCGTGTAGCTCCGCCCCTTGTTTCTCTGTTAGTCTCCCATTATTGTTTTATCTCCGTCACCTGTCTCTCTTTAATGTTTAGCCTTGTTACGCCTCCTGTCTGATTATCCCTCGTTAGTATTCCCTTCATAAACCCTGTGTTTCCCGAGTCCGGGGTCGGTTTGTTGTATGCTTTATGCTGTTCGTTCGTAAGTTTTATGCTTGTATGTTTTAGTTTTGTTCTGGTTCATGCTGTGGTTTACCTGTGCGCACTGGATTATTTTTCCCCGCCTTTTCATGTGGGAATGTTCGTGTAGTCTTCGTGTGGCACTGTTACCTTTATGTTCTGGATTATTTTCCCCAGCCTTTTCGTGTGGGATTGTTCGTGTATTCGTCGTGTGATATTGTTTGTTTGCTCCTGCTATTTTTACCCCCTCGTGGGTTTTGTTTTCACTATTTTATTAATTAAACTTTTTTACTCGCTGTACTGCATCTGGGTCCTGTTTCCCTATCACACCTTATTTCGTGAAAGTTAGTTCATGTTAGTTAACAAATACAACTTTATTGTAAAGTTACAATATATCTTTATAAATATATATACACAATATGTATATATTAAATTATAAACATACACAAACAAAATATCTTAAAATGTTAAAACTCTACAGTGCCTGCATCTACGTCTATACCACTGCCACACAAAAGTGATTATAACATTTAAGACCATTCTCGGTAAACAGAGTTTATTCTCTAAGATGTGATTTTAGTTTTGATTGGTGAAAACAAAAATGTGTGCTGTCCTATGTTGTGCATCACAGCAGAAAAACACTGTAAAAAGACAGTGTTACCCAGAAACGTTTTGTAATGCTCCATTTGAAATCCTTAGTCACCTATTAACCATTTCCACCGGCTGCGGGTGACGCAGTGGGAGTGGAGAGTAATTTTCCAGGGGCATTAACAAAACCGTAGAAAAAAACAAAGAAAACAAAGACTGGAGCCTGTGCAAAAACAAAAGAACAGAAGGATAAAATAGTCCAACTAAATTGTAGAGTCTTATTATTATCCAATAAAAATATTAATCCAAAAGGAGTTGTTATCCACAAAAAGTCCTTCACACGACACGACAAGACAAGATAAAATAATCCGTTACAGGGGGAAAAAAACTAGAATAGGCAAGGCGAAGGCTAAAGCCAGGTACGGTCCAAACGGAAACAACGATCACTCAAAGATGGTGGGAAGTGTCTTTGACTTAATAGGGAAGAACGAATGTGCACCAGGTGAAAATAGTTAGACTAACGAGGGAATGATAGGTGGCAGCTGGGAGGGCACATTAACACGCAGATAGTGGATCTGTCAAACCATACCCACGTGCTCGGGAGATTCACACTCAATAGATGGACCAAACATACATGTGTTAATCCCTGGACCCAACATAACCCCCCCCAGGAGTGCCCCCAGGTGATCTGGGATGGGGCTCACTTCGTCTCCGATGTTGGTCCATGATCAACGAGCGGTCCAAGATGTCTCGGGAAGGCACCCAACTCCTCTCCTCTGCACCATAGATACTGAAACCCGTCGACGCACGTCAATGAGTCTCCGGATCAAAAAACACAGGTTTAACACTGTAGACGTGAAAAACAGGACAACCTGTCCCAGGGTGGGGGATTAACCACAGTGGTGGTGCGGAAGGGCCCAATGAACCTGGCAGCCAACTTGCAAGATGTCGCCCGGAGAGGCAGGTCCTTTATGGAGAGCCAAACCCGTTGACCACACACATAGGTAGAAGGAGAGGACCAGTCGGCTGCTGCCTTGGTACGTCTGAGGGTTCGGACAAGAACCTCTATGGCTCTCCACAACGTGCCTCGGCAGCACTGTATGAAAGCCAGAGCAGAAGTTACCGCAGCGTCGGGTTCCTGTGAGGGGAAGAGCAGCGGGTTATAACCAAGAGCACACTCTAAAGGTTGACAAACCTGAGGCAGCCAACGGAAGGGAAGTATGGGAGAGTTCCACTCAAGAGAGTTGTTGGATCCAGGAACAGACAGCGGAGGCTTCTACCGAGAGCCTGGTTTGCCCGCTCACACTCCCCGTTGGTCTGCGGGCGAAAGCCAAAAGACAGACTCTCTGAGGCCTCGATCTGTTTGCAAAACTTAGAGAGGCGATCCACCACCATGAGAACCACCATGTTGCTGCCAGAGGGGGGAAACCCAGTAACAAAATCAAGGGCAACATGAGACCAGGGGCGGGAGGGGATGAGGAGGGTTTGAAGCAGCCCAGAGGCAGGGCTATTACTGGGTTTGGACTGGGAGCACGTCGGGCCGGCCAATACGAACTGTCTGAGATAGGTGCTCTATGATGGCCAACAGAAACGCTGACAAACCGAGGCCAACGTTCCCTGAACCACTGGATGGCAAACTAGCTTGGTCGAGTGCCCCCGCTGGAGGACCTCATGACGCAGAACAGCCGGAACGAATAATCTACACACTGGGCACCTGGTTGACACTTGCACTCCTCGGCCTGCCTCCTTTACCCACCGTTCAAATCCCCAGGAGATGGCCCCGGAGAGGCAGGTCCTTTATGGAGAGCCAAACCCGTTGACCACACACATAGGTAGAAGGAGAGGACCAGTCGGCTGCTGCCTTGGTACGTCTAGCGGTTCGGACCAGAACCTCTGTGGCTCTCCACAACGTGCCTCGGCAGCACTATATGAAAGCCAGAGCAGAAGTTACCGCAGCGTCGGGTTCCTGTGAGGGGAAGAGCAGCGGGTTATAACCAAGAGCACACTCTAAAGGTTGACAAACCTGAGGCAGCCAACGGAAGGGAAGTATGGGAGAGTTCCACTCAAGAGAGTTGTTGGATCCAGGAACAGACAGCGGAGGCTTCTACCGAGAGCCTGGTTTGCCCGCTCACACTCCCCGTTGGTCTGCGGGCGAAAGCCAAAAGACAGACTCTCTGAGGCCTCGATTTGTTTGCAAAACTTAGAGAGGCGATCCACCACCATGAGAACCACCATGTTGCTGCCAGAGGGGGGAAACCCAGTAACAAAATCAAGGGCAACATGAGACCAGGGGCGGGAGGGGATGAGGAGGGTTTGAAGCAGCCCAGAGGCAGGGCTATTACTGGGTTTGGAGTGGGAGCACGTCGGGCCGGCCAATACGAACTGTCTGAGATAGGTGCTCTATGACGGCCAACAGAAACGCTGACAAACCGAGGCCAACGTTCCCTGAACCACTGGATGGCAAACTAGCTTGGTCGAGTGCCCCCGCTGGAGGACCTCATGACGCAGAGCAGCCGGAACGAATAATCTACACACTGGGCACCTGGTTGACACTTGCACTCCTCGGCCTGCCTTCTTTACCCACCGTTCAAATCCCCAGGAGATGGCCCTGACCACCATCTGGGGAGGATGGCGTCGGCCGATAGCCTCTTGACTGGGGACTCGAAAAGGCGGGAAAGGCCATCTGGTTTGGTGTTGTTAGACCCGGGCCGGAAGGAGAGGGTGAAGATAAAGCGGCCAAAGAAGAGTGCACAGCAGGCCTGACGAGAACTCAACCTCCTGACTGAACGATTGTACTCCAATTTTTGTGGTCCGTCCAGACATGGAAGGGCTGTGCTGCTTAGTCCAACCAGAGACCCCACTCTCCAAGTGCTAACTTGACAGCCAACAACTCTCTACTCCTTACAAGAGTCGGGTATAGGGCACTCGTCGACGGCCATTATCTTGGCTGGATCAGCTTGAATACCTGTGGTGGATATAATGTGGCCAACGAATGGCACAAAGTGTCGAATGAGCCCAGACTGAAGAAAATCGCGAATGTACTGGTCCATGGCCTCTCTCTCAGGACCGGACAGGGAAAATAACTGACCCCTGGGGGAGAAGTGCTGGGAAGGCGGTCGATGGCACAGTCATAGGGGCGATGGGGAGGCAAAAAGGTGGCCCGAGACTTGCAGAAATCCGCGCCGAGGTCGTGGTATTCCGCTGGGACGGAGGTTAGGTCTATGGGTTCCACCTGGGAAGAACAAGAGACAGAGAGAGGAGACAGGGCAGGACCAAGACAAGATTCATGACAAGAAGAGAGAGGTGAGAGAGGAACTGACGGGAGCCGCCACCGCCGGGCCGTATCCAAATCGATAAAGTTGTCCTTGGCTCCGGAGTGGGTATCCAGACAAGCCTTTACACGCAGGGCCAGAGAGATCAGCTTGCCCCGCATTAGCTGGGATTCGAACTCATGCTGCCTGTGGTGCTACTATGCTTAGATGTTGATGCATATGTTTCTGACCAGGATTTATCTTAGTTCAGGATACTAAGGGCTGATTAGTCACTTACACGTCTCATTTATGTATCAGCTTTGTCTTCCGGTGCCAGCTGCATTAGTTGAACAGTTAGTAAAGAACAAATAGTAGTTGCTCTGGAAAAAAACCAATTAATTTAAAATGCATTTATTAAGTGTAGTTTAAATGTATTAACATATTTACATCCTTTATATTTATTCTCTTGCAGACGCTTTTATCCAAAGCGACTTACATCACATTATCTTATACATTTGTTTCTAAGTATGTGCAAACCCCGACCTTGCGTTGTTAACGCAATGCTCTAACCACTGAGCAACAGGAAAGCTGACATGACTTACTGATATAAATTATAATTAAACTTTATTTGGAGTACTACTTATACACAATGCACATTTCTTCATATTAAGCCTGTGTTTAAATAAAAATGTGTAAAGTAAAATAAGTTGTCACTTTTGACAAAGATTTTATGATTTTTTTAAATAAAATCAATCTTACTTTAAAGGCTAGTCTAAGAAGTTCCTGCAACCAGCCCCAGACATCTTAAATTTAATTTCAGGAGAAATGTGTTCCTTTTTTATTCTTACTTAATATTGTTAATAAAGAAACTATCATTTAAATAGCATTATACATTGAGCACAATGATAGATGTTTTTGAGATCTCTTCTAAATTTCAGAATGACATTTTTGTCTCAAGAGAAGCGTGTGAGAAGCAGGAGACTTAACCTTAGGAGAAGGAGATCTTTTGTTTGATTTTGCATTCCTCTGGGCACCAATATACTGTAAGTGCTAAACTGTTCATCAAAAGGTGAGTTCTCAAGGGAGCAGAGCTGTGCACTGAGGCAGACAGCCTGAACAGTAACTTCCTCTGATGCAGCAGATCTCTGTTGTCAGTTGACTTATCCAGACAGAGCTGAGTGACTTCACACAGTTCACTTTCCCAAAGGTAGAGTTTGTGGGAGAAAACAAAACTTTCGCACAGCTTCATACGAACAGGGAGGCAATTCAGAGACCCGTTATTCCACACATGAAACCGTGTAATGTGAAAATCCTGTGAAATGAACTTCTGTTTTTTGTTTTATTTATCAACTTTAACATTTTCAACACCTAGATCTGGAGTTCAATTGCCAGGAAACACAAACAGAACATGTGCCTTGAAAGCATTGTAATCGCTTTGGATAAACCTCTTCACCGAATGCATAAATGTAGGTAATTTCAAAGACAATCCTGACCGAAACCCAACTGACCACAAATAATACTGTGTCATTAATCTGGAATGAGAGAAAAAATGCCTGTCCCTGGTCCAGCCCCACTTTCTGAATGGATTTTGTTTTTGTTTGCTGCTCAGA
Source organism: Triplophysa tibetana (assembly GCA_008369825.1). Lineage (NCBI taxonomy): Eukaryota > Metazoa > Chordata > Actinopteri > Cypriniformes > Nemacheilidae > Triplophysa > Triplophysa tibetana. Next base: position 11,649,926 of record CM017907.1, on the reverse strand, counting down.
CAGCAGGATCTAAGTAAGAAAAGAACAGTTCATGCATAATGTGCAGGAAGGTTGTGCGCACCAATCATAACTGTGAGAATACGGTGTGGTTAAGCACATCGTCTTTTTCATGCTCTACTTATCAATTGTGCTGATTTTATTTTTGCTGATAGAAACAGGAAGTATTTAAGTTCTATTCTCTGAATAACCTATAAAAATTGCTTATTAGAGATGACGATATAGAGTCAAAATATACTAATTGCCATTTTCAAAGAGTAGTTTTAAGTATTTTATAAAAGTATAAATATACATATTGTGTCTGGTTTTAATAGACAAAGCAGTGATTAAGTAAATCCGATAAGAAATCAATCTGCTTGACATCAAATTAAAACTCAAACCTGAACATTTGATTAATTGTTAATATTAATTTGCACAAAATAATTTTTGGACTTTGATGAAATTAACAACATTAAAAGTGTTTAATAAAAGAAAATCCATACTTGGGAAATAGTTTCCGGTTTAAATTGACAACTGTATATAACAGTAATATAATGAATGAACTGTCTTTGAAGAAAATGTGATATGTTCTCCCTACATGTGAACTGAATTCCAGTGTATGTTCAACTGCATTTGCAGTGACATGTGTAAATACCTGATGTTTTTAGTAGAAAGTTCAGGAAAACATGAAAACTGTCTAATTGGCATAGAAACAAGGATGGTAACAGACATACATGAAAATGAAAAAGAATTTTAAGAATCCTAATACTCTACATACCTCATACATTCACTAACAAGCATCTGAAAGTAAGATAAGGCTAAAATAACAAAATAACTGATAAATTTATTACCATTTGAGTCAAACTCTTTCACGTGTAAAGTGTCTGTCAAATTATGAGCTTTACTGCAAACCATTGTAGGCCTACTTGTAGCTGACAATAAATAGTACATAGTTTAGTTTTAGTTTAAATCATAGTGTGCAGTGGAATTTGTTATTCCTATAGTGACCTCAACTCAACTTTATTTATATAGCGCTTTTTACAATTTTCATTGTTACAAAGCAGCTGTACATGAGACACATTGAATATACAGTGAGGAAAATAAGTATTTGAACACCCTGCTATTTTGCAGGTTCTCCCACTTTGAAATCATGGAGGGGTCTGAAATTGACATCGTAGGTACATGTCCACTGTGAGAGACATAATCTAAAAAAAAATCCAGAAATCACAATGTATGATTTTTTAACTATTTATTTGTATGATACAGTTGCAAATAAGTATTTGAACACCTGTCTATCAGCTACAATTCTGACCCTCAAAGACATGTTAGTCTGCCTTTAAAATGTCCACCTCCACTCCATTTATTATCCTAAATTAGATGCATCTGTTTGAGGTCGTTAGCTGCATAAAGACACCTGTCCACCCCATACAATCAGTAAGAATCCAACTACTAACATGGCCGAGACCAAAGAGCTGTCCAAAGAGCACTAGAGACAAAATTGTACACCTCCACAAGGCTGGAAAGGACTACGGGGAAATTGCCAAGCAGCTTGGTGAAAAAAGGTCCACTGTTGGAGCAATCATTCGAAAATGGAAGAAGCTAAACATGACTGTCAATCTCCCTCGGACTGGGGCTCCATGCAAGATCTCACCTCGTGGGGTCTCAATGATATAAAAACTAGTTGTATACTCACAATACATTTAAAATGTTTATTATTATTTTCATTATTGTGATTATTTAAAATCTGCTACGTTTATTTTAAATAACTGTTTCAAATTTCCATACACAAGAAGTATAATAAATGCTTATAGATGTGCGCCCCCTCGTGGCTTAATTTCGACAGTACGGAAATCCCAAGTAGATCTCGATGCAACCTTTGGTGGACGTCCAACCCTCATCCAAGTGTGACGTCAGAGGCCGCGTGCAATAAGCCCATCGCCACTGTTCCTCATCTGAAACCTGGGCCGTTTCTCAATTCCACAAGGACTTGTGTCCTTGCTAGATCGGACTTGGCAAGTTCAGACTCTGGAGTTTGAACTCGGGAGGACGGGAGGAAGCAGTCCGGTTATATTAGAAATGGAACAATAGAGTTATTTTTATTATTATTATTAGTGCCATATAGTGAATTCAAAGAAAAAAAATTCACATTGTATCAAACAATTATACATGTCAAATCACTAAAATCACTGTCTGATTACATATAACAAAAAAGAGAGAGAGAAAAATGATAAAATAAATAAGTAAATAAAATAATAGGGTTAATCAACAATAGTACTTGCTTTTGATTTTATTAGTTCTGATTTATTTTCTAGCTGTGCAATTTTGTAAAATATTTAAGTTTATAGCCTACCAAGCGTTGTGCTTTAGCTGAACCTGATCAAACCAGGGGCAGTTTAGATAAGGAGGTTCAATCAACACAGAGTTAAATGTGAACTGAGTTATTTAACACTGTGATGCAAAACCTTTAGTTTTTAGTTTCAGAACAGTTGATTTGAGTTGGTTCACTCAACTCTAGGTATACTTATCTTGAGTTAAACGCTTGCAGCACAACTATGACAAGCCATGATCAGTGGAGCGATTCACCATGGCAACGGCACCAAAAAAAGCTACATGGCGTTAGAAGCGCGTGAAAGCCAGGAACACTTTTCGATCTGCATATAGTGGATTTACTAATGTGCTTTAATGTGTAAATGACTTCGGATTAAATTGTTAAAAAAAGATAAATGTACCAATAAACAAACAAATTAATAGGAAAATGAACGAAAAACTGAAATAAATCAGAAATAAAAAAAATCGTATGTTCTCACTTGTCATCAGTACTCTAGTGAGTTGAGACTTCATGGGTTGAATCCAAAATGGCATTATTCTTTACTATGTAGCAGAGCCATTAGGAGAGAGAGTTCTGCCAATGGTAGTCCGAAACGCTGGAGCGTCAATTGATTCATGGAGCCTTCAGATAGTATCAGGAAGTTATGTTTTCTCTTTAAATGCGTTATTTCTTTCATTTTTTATTTATTAAATGGCTCTCGTCTTTAAATGGGTTAGAAGTTTGGCTCAGTTGGTCGGTTTAGTCGCAGCACCATGCATTACTGGTAACTTCCTGGAACTATTGAAACTGTGAATTATATTTTCCATTGGAGTCAACGAAGAAGGTGCGACTCTCTATCTCAATTGCTCTGCTGTATAAGTAAAAAATAGAAGGCGAATGAAAAGCATGTCCGAATCGTCAGTATTCACAAAACAGTAAGCTAGCCAAGGCGGATTCTAAATCCTCGGTCCTGATTCTGCTAGACTTATCTGCAGGGTTTGATACTGTCAATCACCAGATACTGCTAGCAACCTTGTCATCACTAGGAATCTCAGGCTCCCCTCTCCGCTGGTTCAAATCCTACCTCTCTAACAGATCCTTCAGGGTGTCAAGGAGGGGCTCGCTGTCCACTGCTCACCACTTGATCACTGGGGTCCCTCAGGGATCGGTGCTTGGACCACTGCTTTTTTCACTCTACACGACATCTTTGGGACCCATCATTAAGGCAAATGGCTTCTCGCATCACTGTTATGCTGACGACACCCAGATATACATCTTGTTTCACCCAGACGATGCCACTGTAGCAGCTCGCATTACAGCTTGCCTTGAGGATATCTCAGCTTGGATGAAAGGGCATCACCTCCAGCTGAACCCTGCCATGACAGAATGACTCGTGTTCCCGGCACACCATATGGTGCAACACGATCTCAACATCCATCTCGGCAATACCACAATCACTCCTTCCAAAACAACCAGAACCTCTGAGTCATGTTTGATGAACAGCTGTCCTTCAATGATCACAATTCAAAGACAACACGCTCATGCCGATACGCCTTATTCAACATTACCTGGTCCAAGCCCTGGTAATCTCAAGGTTGGACTACTGCAATGCTCTCCTTGCTGGTGTTCCTGCAAAGGGTATCAAACCGCTACAGCTGGTTCAGAACGCAGCAGTGCGCCTCGTCTTCCAACAGCCCACAAGGGCTCATTTGACACCCCTTTTCATCACACTCCACTGGCTACCGGTCAAAGCTCGTATCAGATTCAAGTCACTAACGCTGGCCTACAGGACCATCACAGGATCTGCACCGGCTTACTTTCACACTCTCCTGCACTCCTACAACTCATCAAGATCCCTGCGTTCAGCAAACCAGCGTCGTCTTTTATTGCCTTCTCATAAGGACAGTAAATCGCGTTCCCGCTCATTCTGCTTCACAACTTCTTCCTGGTGGAACATTCTTCCTAACTCTGTCCGGTCAACCACATTTCTAAAAACATTCAAAAAACTTCTTAAAACCCAACTTTTCTGTGAATACCTTACAGACAAATGAGAAAAAAAACTCACTAACCCTTTCTCTCAACAGGTAGTGGTCTAGCTTTTGCTAAAGCCAGTAACTGTCTATTGGCACCTTATGTATTATGGCTCCTGCATGACGTATTGCTTGTTGCTCCCTAACTCTTTGTAAGTCGCTTTGGATAAAAGCGTCTGCTAAATGACTAAATGTAAATGTAAATGTAGGCGAGAAATACCCGTGTGGTGGAATATTCCTTGCGAGATTTGGATGTGCATATACTTATGTTGCGTCCTAATACGCCTACCTACTATGTAGAAGAAGAAAACAGAACTTGATCAGAGGCCCTGTTTACACTGCCAGTTAAATGTGACCCAATTTTTTCCTCCAATGTGACACAGATCGGATATGACCCATCATAGGGTTAACAAGAAAAAAAGAATTTTTGCGATCTTTTTAAATCTGATCTGAGCCACTTTCACATGTGGTCCTAAATCAGGTATTCGATGATATTCAGATGTTTTGCAATGCGGCCTCAGTCTGAAAGGTGATAATGGAATTCATGCGACTTTTAGGTCATTCTACATCGACCCACGTCATAGTTCTGGGCCGTTGCGACCCAGAGCTATTGAGAGAATTGCCACTTTGCGACTCCAATGGAACGGTTCATGAAGGCTCTCAATAGTTCCCGGAAGTTACTGGTAACGCAGGGAGCTACGACTAAACAGACCAACGGAGGTAAACTTCTAACCCATTTGAAGATGGTCATGGTCCCTGTGAAGGTAAAGAGATCTGTTTCCTTTTTAATTATCCTTTATTATTTTAGATACTTTATAGATTATAATTATGTGCGTGGTTTTGTGTGTTAATTTATAAAAGCAACAAAAAACACAAAAACAAGTGAAAATACGCTGCGGGACACTATTTCTCCCAACAGTGTAGGGGCTCAGTGCCATGAGAACTGTGTATGTAGAAGTGATGGAGGACTTCTTCGGGATTGGAAAACCACTAATGGTTTCTGGTTTTGCAATGGGAGGCTGAGGACTAATAGGGCAGGACAATATTGCTAGAGTGCTCATCTTTGAGTCAAAACTTCATGGATGTGGCAGAATGTTAACGGTGTGAAGACTTATCCTCTAACCCAACGTGCAAGTTCTTAATATTCTTGAGTAACATTCTTGTTTCTTAAGGTGACCGAAGACTCTCTTGTTTATACCTTCACCCTGGTCTATAGTCCCCAAGAGGATTCTGATGGGGTTCCTATTTTCAGGAGTAGTAGTGCTGCTGTCAGTATTGAGTGTCACTATCCAAGGTAAGGTCCTGAGTTCAAGATGGCTGCAAACTCGTGCGTGTAGTAAAAGATTTGGCAGTTTGTGGAGACCAACTTTTTCTACATTCTACAGAATGCATGATGTGAGCAGCAATGCCCTGGTGCCCGCTTGGGTTGCAGAAGAGCTATTGATCTTCTCCCTCAAGCTTATGACTGGTTTGTTTTATACAGCTTTAGCTTTTAATGTAGTTTCAACTTAATTTTGTAGACCTTGCCTTTAAATTTCCTTGAAACAGATGAGTGACAGTTTGAGGGACCTTCAAACCAGTACTTCCTGGGTGACATTGTGAATATTGAGGCCTCTGAGAAGATGTACAACCACGTACCTGTCCTTGTGTTTGTGGACAGTTGCGTAGCCAGTGCATCCCCTGACGTGAAATCTGCCCCCATAAACTAATTCATTGAGAATAATGGGTATGACATGCCCATTTACCCACCCTTTTCTAGAAGTATTGCAGGGTGTTTAACTTATTTCTTCACCAGGTGCCTGCTTGATGCAAAGTTCACCGGCTCGAGCTCTCGCTACCTCCCTCAACCTAAAATTAAGAAGCTGGAGGCCTTCAGGTTCCAGCAAGTGAACAGTGGGCTGGTGTGTATTTGTCTTAGTTTTTAGTAGAATATAGTGCAGTGTATGGAACTCTGAACCCTGTTCTCTTTGCAGGTCTACAACCACATGCATTTTGATGGCGGTTCCTGTATCCACCCCAACAAATCCTGCGCAGAAGGCTTGCTCGTTCTCTCCTAATGGGTATGTTGTCCCCAAATCGGTAGGGTGAAGTTTATCATTGAGCATGTGTCCTTGTTTGGCAGGTGGGTGCCTGTAGATGAATCTGATCAGGTGTGTGGCTGCTGTGACTCAACCTGTGGCAGCAGTATTCCAAGCGATCAGGTTCTTCGAGGTATGGGTTAACACATGGACTAACAAATAATTCTGATTATGGTCTTAGAAGTTTCTCTCTACTTGTATGTTCTCTGTAGGGTGAATAATAGTGTAGAAGCACTTAACTTTGGTTTTAGATTTGAGTATATCACTTTGTTTTGAGTTGGCCTTTAATTTGAAGTTGATTTTAGAAAAGCACCTGACAACCATTATAAAATTCTCATTGTACTGTTGTTTTTTGTAAAGCAGCCCTGGTTTCGCTTGTTAGTGTCAGAGCCATTGAGAAAGAGTTGCATCTTCTTCGTTGACTCCAATGGAACCGTTTTTTTAACAGTATCAATAGTTCTACCAGAAAGACTCGGAAGGCAAATGTTGAGTATTCGACATTTATTAGACAGCTGATAGACAGAATATATATGGTTATAATAAAGATGGTTATTGGGTTTCTTTGGCTCCAACTCAGGTAAACCTCTAACCTATTTAAAGACGAAAGCCATTTAATGAATAAAAAAATGAAAGAAATAAAGCGTTTTAAGAGAAAACATAACTTCCTGGTGCTATGTGAAGGCTCCATAAATCATGTGACGCTCCAGCATTTCTGACTGGTTTCACTAGATGTTAAATAAGTCTCTGGTGTCCCCAGAATGTGTTTGTGAAGTTTAAGCTAAAAAACACCACAGATCTTTTAATATACCATGCGCTACATGCCCACTTTTGCATGTGTGGAGAAACATGTGTGTTTCCAGTTTTAAGTTCCTGGGGACCCATATTTCGGAGGACCTGTCCTGGACCACCAACACCTCATGCCTGGTCAAGAAGGCTCACCAGCGTCTCTTCTTTCTGAGGACCAACTGTCTTCAACTATCCTGGTGAACTTCTATCGCTGCACGATAGAGAGCATCCTGACCAACTGTGTCACAGTCTGGTACGGGAACTGTTCTGTTGCTGAGCGCAAGGCACTGCAGCGGGTGGTGAAAACAGTCCAGCGCATCACAGGGACTACACTCCCTTCCATTGAGGACATCCAGAGGAAACTGCTGTCTGCGTCGAGCTCGCAGCATTCTCAAGGACTCCTCTCACCCCGCTCATAGACTCTTTACTCTCCAGCCTTCCGGTAGGCGCTTCAGGTGCCTCCGGATAAGAACCAGCAGACTAGGAAACAGCTTTTTTCCCAGAGCTGTTTCATTATTGAACTCTGCTCCCCACTGATTCCACTTACCCTCATAACTTTAACTTTAATGCTGCTACTACATTGTTTACATTGCATAACAGGGCTGCATCCATGACTGAACTGTACACACCAGTACTTCATGTTATCTGCTCTACCGGACTGTTTACACACACATAGCATCATTTGCACTCAATACTGCTCACTTGCACACCAGGAATATTACACTGAATGCTCATTTGCACTAATAAACTACTTTCATAACTGCATTAACTCATCTACTGCACTGAAACTCATCTATTGCATCTATTGCATAACTAACTGCATCCACTCATCTATTGCACTGTAACTTCAATAACTGCATTAACTCATCTACTGCACTGTAACCTTAATAACCGCATTAACGCATCTACTGCACTGTAACTTCAATAACTGCACTAACTCATCTAATAAACTGTAACTGTATTATCTGCATCTACTCATGTATGGCACTATAACTTCAACAACTGCATTAACTCATGTACTGCACTGTACCTTTAATAACCGCATTAACTCATCTACTGCACTGTAACTTTAATAGCTAATGTCTGTAATTAATGCACACTCAAGTCACTTGCACTATTGTATTGTCTATATTGTTATCTGTTCATAACCACCTGTACATTAATGTTCACAGTATATAGCCTTCTGTATATATTGTTCATAGTACATACCGACTGTCATATTTTCATACAACATTTGTATAGTATTTCCCTAAAATTGTATTCTGTATTTATTCACACTGTATATCTGCACTTGCTAATTGCACTTCTGGTTAGACCTAAACTACATTTCGTTACACTGTACTTGTATATGTGTAATGACAATAAAGTTGAATCTAATCTAATCTAAAAAAACGCGCTGTTTTGGTGTGTGTCTCTTCAAATGCAAGAGAGCTGCTAGTCTCCGACCCCTTTGCAGCAGAAAACGTGCTGTGTGAGCCGCTGCTTCCAGCGGCAAAACAATGAAGTATGGTCACATAAAGCGAACGAGAAACAAGTTATCGTCTTTGGACACCAAACACATTGTTTTCAATAAGCAAACCAGTTTCCCCCGGGGCCATTCTCAAAGCCCCTCCGGTCCCTTTTGGGAGAGAGAACCTCGTCGCGTGTTTACAAACCAATCACACAGTTTTCTGAAGTGAAGATACTCAAGACAAACGCATCGCTATTTCTCTAAATCAAATTATCGTTACACAGAACAATCCTGTCGGATGTTTACAAGCCACACACATTGCTTTCTAATAGTGAACGGACATTGATTGGCTTATCGACAGTGTGCCAACTATGGTCCGACTCTGTTAAGCCGCTGAATCTATGCCGCGCAAAATCCGCCGGTGGATGGTCCCAAAATGCACTCCCATGTACCCTTGTGGACTCGTGGTAGTCCCCTATAGGTCTGCACTTCCTAAAGTCACCAAGTGTGGACTCAGAGAAGGTCCAGCAGACCAAGTGTGCCATTTTTTCCTCTTCCTTAACACTCACTCCTCTAAGGCCCTGTCTCAAATGAAACACTCCGGTCTTATGGATCTCCTCTGAGTCCACACTTGGTGACGTTAGGAAGTGCAGACCTATAGGGGACTAGGCACATGTTTGCACATTTTTCGACCAACTTGAGGTTGTTACGCTGGAAAGAGCAGGCAGTGCTTTCTTATAACTCCCGCGGTACTTTGATGTCATACAGTATGCTGATGCACTGATGGTCTGAGCACACTCTTGTCCCATTGTTGTTATTTATGACATTATTTATAGTTCTGTATTTTATATGGTGATTATGCCACCCAAGCATTTTTTAAGTATACACTTAAGTTTGTAGTTCAACTGTTAATGCATATTCATTTATTTGTACTGTTTATACAATACCTAATGAGCATAATGTGTTATTTAACATTTATATATAATATAGAGGCAGTGTTTTTCAGCTTTACAGAGCCAAGAGACAACTAGCCTAAATATAAATCCACAACAAAAGACGGCACATAATTAAGATTATTAAGCAATGTCATACAAAATTAGGTTTAATAACAATATAGCCTACTGTTTAAGGATCTCATTTGTGGGTTAAATAACGGTACAATAAATAACATTAGAATTAAATAATCCCAATGAAACATTAACATTAAACATTATGGCAGATATAATATTACTCAATTATAAATGAGCTAACTGATAATAAAATTGGCCTCAACTGCTTACTTTAACTATATACATTAATATAGGCTACTATAGTAAACACTTGAGTGCATTATAGTATTTTTTATGTGTGCTAGTGAACGTTTTAAAGAATGTGTCTGCAGTTTTAAAGCCATAATTCCTCTACCTCTTGTATTTTGAAATGCCATCTTCCTTGTCTATCTCACTATGATCTGTATTTAAACAGTGCTTACCTATACGGGAAAACGAGTGACCTGGGACCACGTGCAATGTCACGTATGAATGACACGTGGTTGCGTTTATTATGACATCACGACTTTATGTTACATTTTCCCGTTTTGGGACTCATAATCGGCTAAAACAAAGACGTCTGTACACGAAATTACGTCTTAATAAATATTTGCCAAATCGGCCTTCCACATAATCGCCACATTCTGCGTCTTTCCTTTTCAATGTTAATGAAGTGGTGACGTTTCGTATATGGGCGTGGCTTGACGTCACACTTGTCTGTGGGACGGCCGGTGACCTGAAATTTCATCCTTCCCGTCAGATTGTCCTACCAGACATGCGCATATCAATATAACGACGTTTTTTGCGCTATAAAATCACCCTACCTGTTTATTTAATACTACTACGGGAATCTGAAAGTGTATTTTCGTAGTTAAATAATTTTCAAAATTCGTGCAATTTGATGGGGTAGCCTATTGCGCTGTAAATTAATCCTACATGTTTCTTTTAGGCCGGTAGGAAAGTCTGACAGGGTATTTACGCTGTAGATTTGTTTTATGCGTTTATTTCAAAATGGTAGGACTTTCTGGCAGGGTATTTTGCATTGTAAAATCATCCTACCTGTTTTATTTTGTCGATGTGGTTTATATTATATTAAGTTTTGCCCTGCGGTAGGAATATCTGACATGGTGGAAACACAGCCAGGCCCGCAGCGAGACGTTTGCACAAGGTTGTCTTTACATTAATAAATTGGTTAGTGGAGGCGGAATACTGAATGAAGTAAACAAGCGTTATATGGCAAAAATGAGTATTAAGACCATGGAACACTTGCACAATTTCCTCCAAACGTGAGATAGACGCGTTGTGATATACACAGATGGTTTTTGTTTCAGTTCTCTTGATCCCAGACACTTACCATAACAATATCTTTATATAAACAGAGCACTGCGAACATGCGTGAGGATTTTCCCAGTATTGAATGAAATAAAGTATATAGGCGGTCCGTGTTGAAAACGCAATGTCAGCGCATCTACGTGGCGATGATGATAGCTGATGTGCGGCGTTAACGTTATAGGAGGAGCACATTTTTACAGGGCGAGACGACAACGGATTCCACGTGTACCCTGTCACAGATGAAAACAGGGATTGGTTCAACAGAACGCAGTTTCATCATGGAGAGACCATTGACTGCGACCATACGTGGTACATTACCTGCGCTTACCTATATTTCGATTACTAACATCACGTCCATATTTACAACTTTGCCTCGATAATCTTTAGTTATATGCATAATTTTTTGTGTAATGATACGGAGAACAACAGACTGAATAGCCGCAGTGTTGAATACTAGCTCAGCTGTCAGCTGACTTCATCGTGTATGTCCGCAGATACGACTGGATTTTATTTGATTCAGACACTGTTTATCGTTATTCTTGAGTAGTTCTATACAATGCATCTTCGTCTTAGTAAGGCCGTGTTTACAATTGATTGTTTGATGGTTTCTACTGGTTATTGTTACCGTGACAGGTGTGAGATCCCATGTAGCATGCAGCATTATCATAGCAAGGTTTCTATTCCTGCTCATCCTGCCTTCATTGAGTATCAGTGCTCCACAAGTCCAACCCATCTCCAGGTATGGTCACGTTAACTTTACGTTACTTTATACTAACATAACGAGACTACAGAGTCTTATGGATGTTACATTATGTCGTTTAACTCTATATGTACTGTATAGGTCTTGAATATTCAGGTGCTCATGGGTGGAATGTTACCTTTGCATAGTAAAGACTAAAGGGTTGTTTAGTGGTTAATATTATCAGTATGCAGTGTGTATGAAACAGGTTGAATTTGTGTGTGTGAAATTTCATTGTAATGTTATAATAATATTGCACGATGCTTAGTCACTCAGTCAGGGAAGTTTGCTCTGAATTTCAAAGACCACGCTGGAAATATGTTTTCTGTGTCATCCACAAATGAGTTTTTCAAAAAAGATCGCATGAGAAGTTATAGACAACTCATGAAACTTGAAAACCTGCATTATTTACCATGTAAATTAGATGTCATTCTCATAGCTGATAACATTGACATAGATGGCTGAGTTCTTGTCTGACGCATTTCAGGTCAAACTAATGAATATAAATGTGGGAATGTAGATCGGATTCCCTAAAGTGGATATGGAATGATGAGGACAAATATAACTAAACATGTGAAATCAGCTTGGCCAATTTATATTTCTTTTCCTTTGTTTTCTTTATTAGTGATGGCGTCCTCACACCAGAACTTGTTAATCCCTTTGGACCTGGTGAAGACAACCGCAGGTTTTTGTTTAAAAATAACATTATACATATTTTCTGAGTCTTGTTGAATTGTCTTTGAATGTATGTTATCAAGTTACGTAATATAGTTGCACCAATGTTCAAAGTCCATTGTCACGTCAGTGATAACACTGTGAGAAGTTTACAGCTGACACAATTACATGCTTAAGCAAGTAATATTGGATATAATAAAAGCATTTCTTGCCTTATTTTTAATGAAAAAAATTGTTCCTTACATCCTGCTTGAAAAATATAGGTCTGAACAAAAGTAGCCATTGTTTTTATTGATCTGCAATTCTGTGTTATAGGCTCCTGCAAAGCTACATCAAGAGCAGGTTAAAGGAGGGTCAGACCAGTCCAGAGCTCAACACAAGGGAACAAGGTTAATATATTATTCATTAATAACATTGTCTTTCTGTTAACCTTACAGATATACAACAAGTCACTGTTATTGTGTTCATGAAACATGCTTCAGTACAGATTTTGCACTCTGTAGTAAAAGTTATATACTAATACAGTGTGTTTACTGTCCCTTTAAAAGTTTTGTTCTAAATGAGAACCTAACTTATCATGGCTAATAACCAGATAAGGATTTATATTTTTGAGGCAAATTATATAAGAGTGACCAATCTTGTGATGTGGTCTTCTTTGTTACAGAGTTCTTCCTATTCTCACTGTATGACTATGATAGAAGTGGGCAGATGGATGGCCTTGAATTGATGCAGCTTCTGACTGATTTTCTCTCTTATCATGCAATAATGCCAAAGTCAACAGACTCTGTAAGTGCAGTTTAGATTTGAAGGGGTCATTTTGTTACATCATTAAAACTAAAGAGATTTTAATTGTCACAACTTAAATGCTCACATTTTAGGTTGTATCATTGGTGGATCACATCCTGCAAACTCAGGATCTGAACCAGGATGGGTTATTGGCTCCATCTGAGCTGTTATCATACACGCTTGACCATGAGCAAGAAGAAAACAACATTTTGCCCCCTGAAAGCCAAGCTGAGATAGTAAAAGAGACAAACAGAGAACAAACAGACACAAAAACAGAGGGAGGAGATCCTAAACTTCACGTGCAAGAGGCAGGGGTCCAAGAGCCTGAACAGGACCAGCTTGTAGAACACGAGAATGAGACACAACCAGCTCAACAACACCGACAGGTTGAGGAGCCTAGAGATCTAAACCAGATACCAGAAACTGCTGAACATCCAGATGGACCACAGCTTTAATAAAAAAAAAGTTGCAAGATGATCATCAAGGAACAGAACATGCAAGTCCATGAAATGCACCAAATTTACCACTCATTTAGAAACCGGCCATACTTTGGAAACCATGAAGTCCGTTCTGCTTTTTTTTTTAGGTTTCACCAAATGGATATATTGTACAACTGGAGCCGAAATTATATCAATATACAGAGTTGTTTTTGAAAGCATGTGTTAAGTTTAACTTTCTCATACAGTCAACTCCAAACAGCACAATATTTTCTAAAAAGTTACAAAAGTGTGCTTGGGAACTCACAACCATCTGAATTCATTGTTCAAACTATGCAAACTCAGAAAGTTATGCTAGTCAATGCCAAGATCCAGTTACCATTAACACAGTTTTGTACCCAACTCGCTCAAGTGTTTCATGCCTTTATATGTATTAAAACCAAACCAAAATTGCCGGTGTTCTGAGATTTCATCCTAACGTCACTGTGAGATTATCCTACCAGGCATGCGCAAAGCAATGTTTAATATTTTTATGCTATAAAAGTCACCCTACCTGTTATTTTATGCTGCTATGGGAATCAGAGTGCATTTGAATCCTTCTACATATTTATACAGCAAGTTTAATTTGATAAGGTATTGCACTGTAAATTTATTTTATGAGTATTTTTCAATGGTATGACTAGCTGAAAGGGTGTTTTGCATTGTAAAATCATCCTACCGGTTTATTTAGTCGATGTGGTTTAGATATTTCACCCTTAATTAAAATTGTCATAATTTACTCATCCATTTGTCAGTTAAAGCTTGCATCCCTTCTGCAGAACACCAAATATATTTTGAAGAACCAATGCGTGAAGTGAATGGGTGATAAAACATTTTTAATGGTATTCTGCAGAAGTCTCGCAGGTTTGTCAAGAGGGTGAGTGGATGACAATTCTCATTAGAGTGAACTGTGCCTTTAACTGAAGTAAAAAAAAGGAACTTGTCCAAGAGGGTTTATGGCATTTCATGTTTATTACATTGACAAATTTAATTAAAACAATACAAATCAAATAAAAACCCATTTAACCCAAATATGTCATTTAAAAAAAAAAGGCAAGACCACTGCAGGTGGTTAAAGAGCATTGCCATTGTAGACCGGTCCAAAGCAGGACACATTCAGTTGTGCATGGAGGCTTCTCACAAACAGCTAAAAAGGTACCTGATCATAGAGGGCACCACAATCTTAAAAGTTCATTTCTCTTATAAAACGTAATTGTTGAACTGAACCCATGGCCGTACATAACGGCAGTCAGCTATTGTTGAAATAAGACAGAATGTCTTTTGAACCGAAAGCTCATTTCATCTCGCCTTTTATGAAGAATTACTTGGGGATTCCAGCCACAATTTCTGACTCGATGCCACAGTGGTCCTCACCTCTGAGAATCTTAAAGTAACCTATAAACAAAAAATAATTACACCTTTATTCCATTGAAAGAACACAGGCAAAGGATGAGCACTCTGTCCTTTTAAGATGGGGAAAAAAAACCTCACCATTTTCACCCCAGTCAGTGTTCCAGGAGTTGGCAGCAAGCCAGTAGGGGACGCCATTTTCCTCTCCCCAGCCTAGTATTTTAATAGCATGACCACCCACTGCAGATCCACTCACATGTTGATAGACACCTAGAAAAATGTTTCAGAAAAACAAGTTAAACACTTTCACATACTCCTTTACATGGAAAGAAGATTGAAACCTACCACTCTTATACAGCAAGAAGTCTTCATATACAGTGAAGGCTCCCTCTACTGGGCCATTCTTGTAAAGTTCCTTCATGATATCTTTCTCATTAGACGGAACACTATATGAAGTCTTGCCTGCAAATGACAGACCAAATAGAGCAGTTCAGGGGAAAGAAATCTGTTGTGCAAAACAAAAACCTGCTGTCAAAAAGGCAATTAAAGGGATGGCTCACAAAAAAACCCTGTATGACCTTCTTCTGCAGAACAATTTTGAAAAATGTATGTTATCAAACAACAGCAGTATCAATTCAATTGTATGGACACCGAGCCAATGTAAGTGAAGTTATTGGGTACTGCCATTGTTTGAAAATATATTTTTTAATTGGCATCATTTGTGTTCTGCAAAAGTACGTCATACGAGGTGAAAAGGTAGGTTTTGTGAACCATCGCTTTAAGCAACATCATGTAAACCAATGCCCTAAACTAAACGCAACAATATGGCAAATAAAAAAATGTGCCCACCGAGCAGGTTTGTTCAAATGTCCTTACCAAAGTGTTTGTCCTGCTTGTAGGCTGGGCTGTAACCAGACTCACAGGACATGTCACAGTTAGGAGTGTCTCCCCCTTCTCCGCTGCAGGGTGGGCGACTGCCATTCACATGATGCTCACAGGGCTCAATGGTATATGGCCGACAACCTTAAAACATACAGTCACGGTTAAGCATTCTGAAGAAACCCTTAACTTTAGTCAAAAGCAGTGCAGACACCAACCAATGTGAGAGTTATAGAGTCCACCAGTCACCAAGCCCTCTTGGGTCCAGAAGTCCCAAGCGGCAGATGGGTAACCACCATTACACCTGAGGAGATTAAAACTGAATTATAGACTGGACATCTCTTTGGCCAACAGGTAAATAACTAACTTGGTCTCCAGAAGTAGACTTACCCCATGCCACAGCGGTCACAACAGGTAAGCAGGTCCTGAGAGGAGATCTCCAAACTCACTTTGCCATTGCTGTGTATACAAACTCTGTCGGAGATAGCTTCAGCAGCCCCAAAAGCCTACAGACAACAAAAACCTGCGTTTAGAAAGACGCAATAAAACCAAAACACATATTTCATATAGTACAGTTTTTTTTTTTAAGAGTTCTCACCCAGCATGAACCACATGAGCCCTGGTCTCTGATCTCTTTTAAAGTGGGGCAGTTGGGCCACTGTTCTCTGGGATCGAAGCTAGCGGGGAGCTTGATGTAATCAGCATACTGCACCCTGTGCCAGTGGAGATACACACAATGGATTGCTTAAGCTCCAGAAGGGAGAACTGAAA
This sequence comes from Triplophysa tibetana, assembly GCA_008369825.1. Lineage (NCBI taxonomy): Eukaryota > Metazoa > Chordata > Actinopteri > Cypriniformes > Nemacheilidae > Triplophysa > Triplophysa tibetana. The sequence continues at coordinate 11,633,262 of CM017907.1, read as the reverse complement.
GCGGTATGTTTGAAGTAAACATGCCACATAAGTAACGGTCACATGTGAACCAAAACTACAAAAGTAACAAGTTGCACTTCCTCTGTCTTTACATCTCACCACACAACATTTAAAGGACTCACATGACAGGCAGTTTGGGTCCTTTCAGAAAAGTCCCACACAGCCTCTTCACATAGCTGTAGTCCACATTATGGAAGTTATGGCCAGCCTTCAAGATAAAAAAAAATTTGTTTCACAAAACAAGTTAAGCATCAGTTAGAGAAACAGTAGAACCAGATTATCTTACCATCCAAGTAGTGTTGGCTTTGTTGATGAAATTGACCATCTCATGGGAGAGAGGAGCAAGACGTGGTCGCGCCCAGCTAACAGAAAGGGCTGAGAGCACGCACAGGAAACCCACTTGCCACATGCTAAAGGGTAAACAAGTTATATATTTACCTGCATCACCTTAAAAAAAATATTTCAGTAGAATCTGTAGCAAATCTCACCCAATAATTTATTAACCACAATATGAAATAAAAGCGAAAAAAATATATCAAAACATCAGTTGAAAATACAAACACAACTGGACACTGAATGGCACTTCAAGGACACTTCAAAACAGACCACTGACTGCCCACTATAGTGTGCACTTATGACTACAGTCAGGCAGAAATGAAAACTTTAGACATTGACAAACATACAGTCAACCACTCAATGGGTAAGCAATGCAGTAGTGAGGGCTAGTGACTCTGTACTGTTGGTACATTTCCTATTGTGACCCAATATTAAAGATTAAGCAATCTTTAGTTAAAACCAAATTAGATAAAAACTGTACAAGTCAGGAGAGCACCGATCTGATAGTACCCATTTATTTTTGCTATGCATACTTACACAAGTCGGGTTGACATTACACTTCCTCAAAACAGTACATTGACATCACCAATCATGGGTTTTGATACAAGTGTGCATGAGTCAGCGGAATTACTGTAATGACCTGCCAATTTACGGGCAAAGCCAGGCTTACTGACCCAATGCTACTATAAGTCTAACTAGAGTTAATAAGAAAATAATTCACAGCTCAAATATATATTCGTTGAGTTACATGGTTGAGGAAGCAGAGGTGACAAGTAAACAGATCTTGTTTGTTGCTAATTTAAGGGGTTTCGATTTACACAACGAGCTCACAAAAACCAGCTTGAACGCGAATATTGCACTCATGAAGAAACAAGATGCACACTTCAACCAGTAAAGCATTCAGGCGTGCGTTTTAGATAAGATGAGGTTTCTTTATCACACTTTCGCTTTAACAACAGGCCCCGTTTACGTTCCTCAAGTAACGTTAACGGAAAAACATGAACCGGAAGTGTTATGATGTGAAACAATAAATAATAAACAGTATCTCTTATAAACAGTATTATACAATAAGCCCATTCGAGTAACTTATCAAATTATTCAAAATAACCCAAATAAAAACTCCATTACGATTTAGGGAACACATGGGTCATACCTGCTTTATTTTTTGTCCGCAGAGGCGCAGACTCGGTTTCTTGTGCGGGTCGAAGAGTCTCAATCCCAAATCTGAGCGGAAGATTAAAGTCAAAGCACATTGATGGCGTTTATAAAGCGACGAGAGATCACGTGATGAGTCATGTGCACGTAAATCTTATGACCCTCACGTGATCACAGAACTCGTTTCTTGAGTAATCACTCTTGTTTGATTTCTAAATGTAATTATCACCGAATTTGAGCTAGTTTTCATATCTACATCTCACGACTATGTAACTAATTTTGCTTGCATAAGACCTATCAACGGGGACTGGGCAGCAATTATTCAAAGCATATACCAAACTAAAAACAATCAAGCTTTATTTAAAGTTTTTTTTCTCGTAGCATTGAGTTTTTTTATAAAACTTTTAAAATAAAAATAATTAAATAAAAAATAATAACATTGAATTGTATCAAACTTTACACCAAAGTATTCACACCACGCGCAAAAAATTCAAAGCAATAAATAAGATAATCACATGGTTAAAATATTAATGTTCTTAGAAGAAAATCTGTTTATGCATCTTCAGAGGCATTTATATAATATTTGTTTAATAATTAGAGTCGTTTTTATAACCATTTTGGTCAATAGTATCAGACATGCGGTCTTTGGTGACGTCACGAGAGCGGCAGTCTCCAAAAACTGAAGACATAGCGGATAGTGCCCAGAAAACCATCCACCAAAACCACAACCACTGAAAAAGGAAGGTGTCCTGCAACGATGCAAAATCAGAAGGGAAGAGAGATCATGTGGAGTCACGTCTGCTTGTACTCTTTCTCAGGAGTCGTTATTATATCAGAGAAAGTGGCACGTAAGTAATTTTCTATGAAAGTACTTTCAGTTGAATCATTCCTTTTCAAACCGCTTATTTGTGACTTTAAAACATATTTGGCAACCGCATCAACATACTGTGGTAAGGTTTTGTCGCGCATGTTGTTCACGTGTTCCTGGACCTGTTGTGCCAGAAAATAATGTGTTTTTGTGTTACTCGTAAATTACTGTTGTCATGGTTTCACTGTATTTGAGCGCCTTTTTCATGAATGGAGAGTGGAGGGGGCGTGTTCTGTTTTAACATTAGGAAAGACAGATCTGAAACAAAATAGAACTCATAGCTATGTAAATAACTTATACATAAATCACATGATTACGTTATAATATAAATCTAACAAATCATTAGCACGACATATTTGTTTTAGGCCTATACATGTATATTTGCTAAACATTTGTTAAACATTAGAAAATGTTTACAAATGTCATGTTAACGTACATGTGATAATAAAAAAGGTTAAAAAACACAAGATTAGAAAATAAACTGTACCATAAACTGTACCAAACTGTACCAATTTGTTAAAATAGTACAATCTTCTGTAAAAGAATTGATTAACGTTATATGTTGGACAATATGTTAGTTAATAAAAATGTTCCTCCCGTGCAACATATTTTAGATTGAAATCCGAAACTATGTTGTTTATTTATTATTTGTCACTTCAGTTGTCTTATGCTTCCTGCACTACCTCTGGATGGAGAAGGACATACTGGCTTGGCTGACTCTGGGTCTATGTTTGCCTGCCATTGCTGTGCAGCTACTTAGTCTAAAGTGGTGCACTACAGATACAGAAAAACACAAGCCTTCAATCATCTTTGTGCACTGCCTGCATCTGGGGATCTATCACAGGTCAAAAACTTGATGTATATTATGACTGCTTTTATCAATCCCAATATTCTCAATTAAAACTGTATATATTGTAATAAAACTGTATTCATAATTTATAACCGTATAATATATTTTTTATTTAAATTGGCATAAAGGTAATACAACACACTACCGACAAAAACTTTTCAAAAGGGCTGTTCAATTCCAATTACCATTTTCGATTCCCTTTTGATTCCCAGTTTAAGTACAGATTTTAATGTGTTATTAATAAATTGACAAATTTTTCATCCAATACAAATATCTTAATATTTATAAAGAATACTGTGAGTAAGTTGTAAATGTAAATGACAGACAAATCTCAAGAGAGCTAACACTTTTTTTCTTTACTTTTTAATATATTTACATGTTTTATCGTTGCTACTTTTTCTCGTCTTACCATTTAATGTTAAATGCAAATATGCTTTAGTGCTGACAGGTGTTAAAATTGTGCTGTCTATCTTTAACACCTTTAGACAGACGTCCAAGTTTAGAAATATGTTATTAGACTGTGCTTTATACATGCAGCTTTCTTCGCGCGCACACCGATCTCATCTATAGAGAGTAAGAGAGGACGGTCGGTTTTACAGTCCGTCTGAACAAATTTTATATGATTTGTGATATGTGTGGATTTACCTATTATATGTGCATAGTGTGGCAAACAAACCTTTTGCCTTTATCCATTAATGCAGAATATTTAATGTCAACATCGTGATTCCACAGGTCAAGACTTCATCTTTCAGTTTTTTCTAGTCAGAACCTTTTTTTGACAAGTAACTGATGTGACTGAGTTGACAAATGAAAACCAGCTAAGCGGCGGGGCTTGTGCTTATGAAGGCCATTAAAAAATGACTGACTGTTAATGGAATCAATTCCAACCTTTAGAATCGACTCTCGATTCCCTACGCCTAGGAATTGAGGAATCGATTCCCAGCCCTATTTTCAACTGCAATACTATAATTAAAATATTTTTCAAATCGTCATAGGAAAAAACAAAACAATGTAATTGTCATGAAATAGTTTTTCTTTTCCTAATCATTTTATTTATTTATTTTGATGTGACCAAAGCACGTTGTAAAAGATTTCATGAGATTCCCCAAATCATGCTATCTCTCATAATAAATCATATGACGCTGTGTGATATGTTTGCAGGTTATGGCAATGCATGAAGTCTCAGAAGGGGCAGGTTGATTCTGGGGCATGGTTAATACAGCAGGCCGATGTGTCTGCTCTGTGTTTGATCGAATCTCTGTCACTCAGCTTACCTCAAAGTCTACTGCAGACATACAGTGTATTCACTCTTCACACTGGCTTTCTGACACCAGGTAAAGTATACAACTTCTTGTAGGCACAAACAAACCTGGCACGGTATCCACATTTTTCAGTGAAAATATTAAAATGATCAGGTGTATGATGGAATGAGTCATTGACTATTAGGAAAGAATATTAAATACTTATTAACTAGGTACCTTGTATGCAACTGTAAAACTGCCTGAATGTGGTAACATGTTTTAAGAGATATGATTAAATTTAAACTTATAATTCAATTTTGTATTCACAAGTTCAACTTTCTCTTATCTGAATATGACTGTTAACTGTTTTGAATTAATGTGCTTTTAACAGTGACCTTGTGTGTTGGGCTGAGCCTGCTAAACGTGTCCTGGTTCCTGGCCCTGTACAGCCGATCATGCTTATTGCTCCGGCCTGGACACCTGCATATGACCCCTGCTGCTATGTTGTGCCAGCTCATATGGCGAGGCGGCATGCTGGGCGCCAGGGTTGCCAGCCTTATGTTTTTCTGCAGTATATTTCATTGGTGGGCCTGTGGGGTCATGGGTGAGTTCAATCTTTAAAAAAATACACTCTCAAGTTACAAATTGCGTTGAAAATCTTTTGTCCCTTTTAACACAAAGCCTTTAACAGTTAGATTGCGTGATGGCCTTGAGTACCTTTGTGTAATGTGTCATGTCCCAACTCTCACCAGGAAATTGATGATTTGATAATAAATGTCTCTTTAAATCCCTGCTCAGGTTTCCACTGGCTCATAATGACATTCTGGCTAGTGACTCAGCAGACAGAAATATGTGTTAACCTAAGTTCCTGGCGTTTCTTCAACTTAGTTTTGGGCGCTATACACATTTTTCTGTTCTTCAACGTCAAAGATGGCCCCTCGCGGTATCGCATGGTTGGGTTCTATTTGGTAGGTTCTTCTCAAATGTGTGAATGCAGATTTCAGTTTCACAGATATCAACAGAATATTATCTGAAATAAGTGAGACTTAAAATCTTAATTTTTGTTTCTTGCACATTGATTTAAAAGATCACTGACCTGTGCCGTTTATCTGTGTCATAGTTAATGTTGTTGGAGAACACTTTCCTTCTTCTTCTGGCCTCAGATTCACTCAGTGAACCTTCATGGAATAGTATGAGCTTTCCTGTGGCTGTCCTGGGCAGCTTCTTTATTGGTAAGGATGTTATATTTACATTTATGCATTTTGCAGACGCTTTCATCAAAAGCGACTTAAAGTGCATTTAAGAAAAACATTTTTAATCAACAAACCCAAAACATTACCAATTGAGCTACAGATATTTTAAAACTTGAGACAATTTGCTGATATAATGCAGTTTAACCTGCTGTTTATATTTTTCTCTGTTAGGTGTCATTTTTGTTGTTCTTCACTACCGATTTCTTCACCCAAAATCTACTGAGATCCTTCAGAGCTTAAGACTTCAAATGAGCATGACCGCCATTGAGAGAACAGCCTCTGATCTACAGGGCAGGGAGATAAGACTTGAATCCTGTACAGATAGACATGGCACATTCTCTGTCACTGGTTTTGCTCCCGACAAACATGAAGAAGCCTGTTCCACTCAACCTCTAGAGGACTGCGGGCACCATCATCATATGTTACTTTACCTTGCTCTCAAAACTGGAACCCCAGGAAAGATCGACCACCTTTGTCAAGCACTTTCAGTCTTACCAGGTAATGATAATGTGACAGACGCACATTCTGGATTAAAATATCATAATCAGCTGCCATTGGATGTAAATGAACGTTTTGAAAGTTTCCCTGACCATGCCGTTGAAAACAGAGGGGATGCTGAACATGTTGAGAGACTCGCTGATGCTGAGCTCAGAGAGTCTCCAGACGGCGAATCTAAGATGCTGAAGGATGCGGTTTACAACACATGTCCTGTAGATGGCAGCAGTACTGTTTACTTTAGTGCAGAACCTCACTCTTCTTATAGTGTTGATGATGGTACTTTAGATAAAGAGAACAAGACCATAATAAGTCCTATCATAACTGGAGGTGCAAGGCACCTAACTGCACAAGAATTATTAAACAGGAACCCATGCTTTACCTCAACTCCAATACCAGACCTCAAAACCATGCACAATACAAGTCCTCGATTAGGGGGAGTTAGGAGACAGGTTCGTTTTTAATGTTAGATCATTAAAATGCGTGGAAAAGGTTGGTTTCATTTGGAATACAGTGTATTAAGTTTTTTCTGCCTTCACAATCATATTATACTAACCTTTATAGCAACAACTAAAAATGCTATTGTCTGGATTTTTACTCATAGTTATAGTATCGTTACTCATTGGTACGACTACTTATAATCTCAATGATATCATATTAGTTTACATTATTATTTTTATATTTCAACTTGCTGCTCTCGTTTTGTCTGAATACCATACCATTGATGTGGGGGTTTAATGTATTTTGACTATGATTTGTGTATTTTTAAATATCTTGTGTCAATATGTTTCATTGGTCATTTTATGTCTTATTTTATAATTTTTAATGTGTCAGAAAGTATATTTATGTAAAGGGAAAACCATATATTTTACATTTTTAATATTCATTGTTAGCCTTCTCTGTGTGACAAAAGGGTTAACAACATTTATATTTGTTAAAATGTAAAAATTGCTGTTTACGCCACAAATAATGAATTAATTGCAAATGTAAGCATGTTAAAGCCTTTTAGTCATTCTTGTCAAAATCTTTAAATCTTTTTGTGTTTCACTTGTTACTTTTATATTGTATAATATAATTTGCATTTAAATATATATATATATACTTTTTATGGTCACAGATATTAAAGGTTATTTAGTTTTGTATTTTGTAAAACATTTTCAATCTTTTTTTATTTTAATTTTTGCCGCATCTGAGCTGTCTATTGCAAATTGGGACTACAATACTTCAAATGTGTGTTTATTTAAAGCATAAGTACCATATATATTGTAATGAAAATCTTATTTGTTCATTAAACATTTTGGTCCATTAAACATGAAATTAACAGTGAAGAGGGTATTTGTCCAGGGGTTTTCCTGATTATGGCTGATCAATCTCTTCAATACTAAATGTGTGCTGTGAATAAACAAAAATAAAGATCCTCAATTTGAATCTTTGTTTACATTAAGAAAAACTCTTTATAAGGAAATTGGATTTTATGGATTTCACACTTTCATCCAAGCAATTTACAATGCATGCTTATTTGTTGGTATAAGTGTTCCCTGGACATTGAAACCACCGCCTTTGCATTCCTAGGTAAATTTTCCACCAAATGGCATACAGTAATTAATGCGCATATCTCACTACAGGTGCCAATCATACACTTGCAATAGGGAGCCTTTAAGCATGTTCATACCTGACACAAATTTGTGGAAATAACTTCGTTGAATTGTCAATAATTTTTAATCTCTTTATACTTCTTCCATAAGTACATAAAAAATCAAGTACTCTTTTAATATAAAAAAAAATAAAAAAACATGAGTAATTAACCTTTTAATTAAGTATTTTATGTTTCCTGTGCTATTATTCAAGTACTTAATTTGTGTACTTCCATCACTGCTTTAAGGATCTGCTTGTTAATATTGTGGTGTCAGATAATACAGGACATGTTTAGAGGTCTTGTAAAATCCACCCCTCGACACCTTCTAGGTGTTCTGGCAGAACAAGGGGGACCTACTGATACGATACTAGTTGGTTTTCAGTGGCTGATGGGATCATTGTCACTTAAGACACATTTAAACTATTCTCCTTTTCGGTGGATAGGTAACAGATGTCAATATTACAAAAAAATGAACATGTTTACAGTTATCTGGCAAAGCTAGAAATGTAGAAAAATGTGGAATGACCATGCACAACCTAAGGTAAAAACCTGGGAGATTCATTATGCTTTGTGCAAAACTATGACTCCATACAACAGCGACATTGAGAATGTAGTATGACTATTAACAAAAGTTTGTTGAAGCTTTGGTTTTATTTCTTTATGTTATGATAATATGTTATGACAATAGAAGCCAGATGCAAGTTTAGATTTAGTATTTATATCCAGATAATTGCTTTTATAACTTTTTATATACATCAATTAGAAGGTGGATACATGTTGACACTGAAAAGTGGCATGTAGCCGATGTTTAATGCAAAAAATAATGACATGGACGCAACAGATTATTAAAAGTATTTGGATAGCATTGCCTATCCTACCAATGTTGGTCAATTGTGCTTTTCCTGGATTCTCCAGCAGAAGATTAGCACCACATAAAAAAATCAATTATAACTATGCTTATATCAAATAAATAATAGAGGTGATGGTCTTCTTCCTTCAAAGAATGCTTGTTTAAAGAAGGTTTTGAATTGTTCCACAAAAAGGGACAAACCATCATTTTGGCTAGTTAGTTTTCAAACTATGAAACTAAATGTACACTGTGCTCCAAAGCAAAGCTTTTGTATAATAGAGGTTGCAATATATCAAATTAAGCTTAAATAACAACAAAAAGATAATACGAAAAAATAAGACATTAAAGTTAGGTGCCTTGTCAAATCCACCTAAATGCACACAGTATCCAAAATTGTCTGTCATAATTTTCAATTAAAAATACAGTATTTCAAGTCAAGTCTAACGAAAGCTTAAGCATATACTGTAAATATATATTTTTATATCCAAATATATATTTTATGATGAATCTTCATCGGAAAAAACTTCACTAATGTAACTAGAAGATGTTCCCAATGTGTTGTTTGTCTTATTTCACACAAAGAAATAGCTATTAATTGTTCACATGGGAGTATATTTCCTCGGGAGATATTTCTTAACGCATCAGAGGCTTCAATAGTAGCGGTTCAGACTGCGCGTGCCGGGCATATCCGGTTGTCCGTTCATCCAGATCTCTCGTATGATTCTCTCTCGTTCCTCCAATCGTTGCGCTCGCTCCAGCTCTTCGGCTGACGTAAACACATTACCTAGCGTCCGTTCGAAACGCCGGTGCCGCCGTGCTGACAGATCGGAGCTATTGTCCCAGTCCGAGTCGCTGTCGCTTGTATCGCTGGTGCTATCCTCAGGTTTTCCAGTTTTCTTGGACGCTCGTTGTGTTCTGCAGTCAGTTCTACAGGAAATCTGCACCACTAACGCGATAAGAGTGAGAACCAGTCCCAAACACACCCCGCACACAAAGTACAGTGCCGCCCGTTCTGGCTGATCTGCAGAAAAACAAAAAGTTTAATTCTTTAATTAAGTTAAGGGAATATTTCTAACAAAATACCACTGTCATGTGATGTGATGATGTTACCAAAGATAGGTTATTTAAATTTAGATGTGCTGTCTGTTTGCCGAACGTCTCATGCACCGGAATCTGTTCTCATCGCATCTGCTTCAGCTCTGTTGTATGCGAGCGGTACATGTAGGGTAGAGCTGTTTTCACTCAAAATGCTTTTAGGAAAACATACTTAAATTAACCCAGTCGATGTCAATAATATATAAAGATTGCATTTTCAAAAACAGATAACTCCGTTTTTAAACATGTTCAGGAATCATTCTTTTATCGTGTAGGCCTATTCATCATCAAACTGCAGTTAGGTTATGTTGTTTTGACTAAGTAATAATTACTAAAACTCACATACTAGAACACACAAAAAACACAAAAATAATATGATAACATAATAAAAAGCATGATTTGTTTTTTTTCAAAAAAACTCTTGCAAATAATCTATATGCATATTGATATAATGTTTATTCTTCTCACTAACATTTTAATACAACTAGCTAGGTTAGCTCACAAATCAATAGATATCGGTGCTATATCATAGTGATGTTTACGCTTTCTCCCGATAAGCAGACGTCACAGTTTTTCTGTTTGATGATGTGATGTTGACCAGTACCCTTTCTGGCACTGATATGTGTTTTGCTGCGGTGTAAGTTTCCTGTGGACTTTATGACTTTGGTGTTTTCACATCAGTTAATAACACTTTTCTATTTTTAAGACTTTGATTTTTCTACTCAAGGAGCCTTCACACACATATAGAATAAAATGGTATCATTTTCATTTTTGGGTTCACTATTCCTTTCAAGAGAGAATTTATTTTTATTGAGGTAAATAAACGACACACGGTTTATACATTTCTTTAAAAAGTAGTAAGCTAGCAGGCTAGTGGGGTATTACAATTTTAGGACATCCGTAGAAGGGGGGTAGGGTATGATTTGGGTAGTGGGGTTGTAGAATAGGTAATATGATTTAAGAGGGAATAGAAGAGTATTTTGAAAATATGTACAAGAGTGGTAGCCAGAATGTTGAGTATAGTAGTAGTAAGGTATCAAACATGTTATTACCTGCTATAAAGGAGTAAGCAGCGAGTGCATTGCTCACTAAAGCCATCTCCTCAGTTGTGGGTTGCCTTTCGAAGAAAGGTGTACCCATGTCATCCATATGCGCTCTATAGATCACTTATTGTGTAGTGCTAAAAGAAAGTGAAAGAGACAGTAAGATACTAGTCAAAACCGGCCTGAGGTTTGAGGTCATTTTAATCACCATAGAAGTGTAGAACCATTGCTTATAAAGACCGATGTTGTTAAAGTGTAATTATATTGGGATTTCTCCATACATGTACTGTTTAGCATCAGCAGCGCTGAGAAAAGTATTTTTACAGACACATTCAAACAGTCTGAAAATTTCAGAAGAAGCGAAATGATTCTACCTTACAACCACAGCACGGTAACAATCTAAAGTTTAATTTCTCCTTATTAAACTGTCACACAAGATCAACAAAGAACTGAAATTTAGCTCCACTGTATACATTATTATTCACTAACAAGATTGATGACAGAAGTTGAGACAATCATAACAGAAATTATAACCTTACAGAATTATGTAGAGATTAATATGCTCTCCCTGACAATCTCTCATTGCCCTCATAAACCACATTTTGTCATATGGGAATTTTACCCATAAATTTACTGCTACATTGCCATGATTTATTGGTATGTGTTTGATTTTTATCCCAAGAGGAGGAAATAGAAAAATAACAAAATAAAGGGGTTAAACACAAAGTCATGGTTCTTTGTGGTTGATCAGAAGTAGTAGTTTAGGCTGAAGGTAGAAACGGGACCCAGATCCAGTGGTTCACGTGGGTGTAAAGGAATGCAGAGTCTCTGGTCCTGTCTCAAAAAGACAGTCTGCTCTTTGAGTCTAAGTAGCTCTAAAAACTTTTACATAGCACTCCAAAGCTCATTCATCTGTCATGTCTGTTTTTTAGCTTAAAGCTTTTCATTCCGTTTCAATACTACCTTTTAATTATGATTCTCCCCTGGGCTCTATGCCATAATTTCAATGTTTAAACAGTATATTCAGGTAAATAGTACTCCACAGCAATCTCATAAACAATCTAGTAAGTGGTAATGTCTGCACATGAATTACTGTAAATGAGAACTCTAGTGCTTAGGTCTGACACAAATGATTTGTTGGTAACCAAACAAAACTTTACAATAATACTACAACATTATAGTTTTGTGGATTTCTGCTTGTGGTTCAGAGGTTCATTTGACCCATAAAACACGAGAAAGCACTATTTAAGGTAAAAGTTTTTTTCTTACTTGAATGTTGTATCCATTGCAGTCCATTTTAGAAAACAGATCTTGAGAAAAACAAAAAATGAGAATTAATAGAAAACACATTACAATCTTCGAAGAAAAATCCAAAAAACTATTATAGAGTATGAATCATAATGATGTATATAATAGAGCTGCCCCCTCAGTGCTATGATAAGACCATCAGTATAAAATGTCCTTTCCCCATCTGTATTCACGTCAGAGATAATACATCACACAGTATCACTATGAGTGCTTTTCAGGTAAACGCACTCCTCCAGCCAACCACAGCGATTTGTCAGGACCAAAACCTCCCTTTCCAGACACAAAAAATAAAACAATCACGTGTGTTGAAACTGGTTGTATGTCTGGGATAGACAGATCACTAAAAAACACAATGACTAAAGGGAAACTTCTAAGGTTTCTGACATACAGTACAACATAAAACTTTGTTGTCTTATCTGCGCTTTACTATTTTTAAGTTGGTAAATATTGTTGTGGTTTATATCTTGAAGCTGTAGATGTTTTTGGAAACTGGGCTATTCCCAGACCGTTCCCTCCTTTCCCACGGAAATCTCATGCATCGTGTCCGGTCAAAGATTTTGAAAAGATCTAAACTGTCTTTACAAGATTAAAAACAGATTGTAAATTAATCTTAAACCCCAGAAAGGATGATTACGTCAATCAACTCTAATCATGGTGAATTAACCATCAAAGGTTTTTCACTTTACACTGACAACGCCTTTTAAAGAAACTGTGATTGAACACTGGAAGATCAAATGCTAAAACAATGTGAATCCAAGCCACATTGTTACTTATTGTTATGAGTAAAGGCGTTAATCAGAAAACCATTTGTTTTGTGAGGTTAGAGAAGGTCCCACTGCTAAATTATAAATAGTGTCTTGACTTGTTTTCATACTTTAAATAACTGTAGTTCTTCTTAAAGCACACTCATCTCTTCACCTCCGTCCATTACGTTTTTGATTTTACAGTGCCACGCTCCAAACAGATCTACCATTCTGTACCGCAATCAAGAGAGGAAAGCAGCGGTTCATTTTGGCAGGGCTTTATTGAAGCAAGCAGCCTGTAGTATTTCAGGGACCTGACCAACGGAGCCTGGCTTTAATCAGACAACCAAGCCAAACTAAGCCCGAAGCTTCAAACCTGGCATAACACGTTACTCTTTCATTTGTCTTCATAAATAGAAGTCAAGCAAACAAGTAACTCTGAAATTATTTCTTTCCCTGTTGGAGAAGCTAAGCAGAATCATTTCCCACCCATTTTGTATTGCACTGGGCCACAAATCAAAAACGAATTATATGTTTGTTTTAAAAGAATCGCTCTAGTTTTGGCAGGAATTTAGCACCTGTTTCTCAACTATAGCGTGATATTTGTTTTTAGACAATAACGGGTGGACAACTGTTGCCGTTAATATTCGCAGCAAGGGTTAAATCAGTCAATGTCAACAGGACCTCCCACAAGGATGCCAGCAGCAGGAACGCATTGTTGACCAAGCGGGTCGCTTTTAGCTGGCAAGGCATTTTCCTGTGCTATGGGCGTCAGTATCTCAAGAACAAACAGACAGGAAGATGGATAAACAGGTGCCTTGTGCAAATGGTTAAGAACTTAATTTCCTTAAGGTGTGAGGGAAAACATGATGTTATAAAAAGTAATAGGGTGTCTTTTTTTTAAAACACCATTTAAAAGAAAAAAGTTTTTGTTTAGTACAAGTCTATTCACATGCCAATGTATCTTAACGGGTAGAAGAAATTCCATGAATGAGCTCTGTTGCCTACCAACATTTCTTCATGGAATCAAATGGAGCCCCTATTGTGACTTGGTGTGGAAAAAAATATGAGAGGTAAGAGAAAAGTATTTTTTAAAGCTTTTGCGCTATCTCGCAAAACTTTAGCGTTTCCCTCACAAAACCTTTGCATTCAATTAATGTAATGTACGGAGCCCAACAACAGGTCATGTTTGTCTGAAATCACAGAATGTCTCGCGAGATAACGCAAATAAGTTTAGACAGAACCCAAACGTTTTGCGGGATAACGGAAAAGCTTAAAAAAATATTTTTCAATTCCATCTCATATTTGTTCCACCACCATGTCCCCAAAGGGGCTCTGTGGGAATAATAATAAACAGAAACGGACTGTTAAAACTTGTGCCCATCTTGTGATAAACATTACGTAAACTTCTTATTTTGTCAAAGGTTTGGAAAACAAACTAAGTACAAGCCCAATATCGCTTGAATCCCTAAATATCAGAGAGGGCTTTAAACTGTTCTTGCCTTATGAGGTTGCCTTATAAAAATATCTTCTCAGAAGAGTCTCAGTTACTGTGAACTCAATAGATCAAACTGAGAAATAAAAGCACAACAGGGGTAGTCAGACTTTATTATTGTTTTTATAGATAGAGATCAGAGGTCCCCATAAAGAGAATTCATCTATTTTTAGAGGAAATGTTTCAAAATAGAGGACTATACAGAGTTTTCCAACAGCTGTTTCTGATCGGAGGGAATTAAAAAAACGTTGGTTGAATAATATTCAGAGAAGCAAAGATAAAGTAAGACTAAATAAAATACAGATATTACAAAGAGTGTAGAAAAACTTACTTTTAACCCTATGTATAGATATCTCTATATGATAGTGTACTTAATGATCAACACAGTCTCACAGGAATTTGTGACATTGTCATGCAATGTAATCTGCCACAAATTTCCCCTTTCTTTCGTTTCACTTAGCACTACTTTCAATCTAATGTAATTTAATCGGTGGTATCTGATTTATACCTTTATTACAAGTAGGCACATTTTTTATAAATTCCTGTGATTTCATTTGTACGTTTTATTATGATTTGACTTTGCCCTGTGCTGTAGGTTTAGGGGCGGGCTTAGGGTTGCCCTTTATCGTTGGTTTGCCACCTTATAAAACTTTTGCGTTTTAGCTAAATTTGCCTTTGCAGCAGTGATTTAAGGGTTTGGGGTGGGGTAATCTTTGGTTAGCCACCTCCTAAAATATGTGCGACTTCCTTCTATATCAGGTTATAAATATAAATGTATAAACTCATGTGGTCTGTGTATTGAAAGTAGTGCTGAGTGAAATTTCGTTCCTATGCCATGAACTGCTGTGAGACAGGGTTGAAATGATACAATTTTAGTAAATATTTCAAATGGTCCTTCTTGAAATCCGATAAAAAATATTGATGCCTCATCTTGCACTTCATAATTTTTGGCTAATCAGATGCTCTCAGGAATGAGAATGACCCTCGCCCTAACCACCTGCAAGACACTAGCAAATCATGGTTCATGACTGTGATGTTATTATATTTGTTCATTATAAAGGTATCAGCTCTTCAATGTGTCTCACTCAAACTTCCAGTTTTAAAATTAAAAATTAAAAATGGTCTTGTCAAACCATTCCATAAGATCTCTTGTAAACGACATCACAAGTCAAACACAGGCTTGATGTAAATTAATTTTAACCTCTTTATCTTCACTATACTGTTTAGTCAAGCTCCTAAATATATAAATGTACAGAGCAAATGAGCGAGTGAGTGATGATTTAATCAGACAAAAAAACAGAACTCTCACTAATGACTGTTTTTGGTTTTGTGCAATTTTCGTCTCATCCAGGGTTGGTTTAAACCACATAACCAACATAACCATCTCCTCCCATCTCATAAAGAAAAATTAGGAAAGCTAGTATGTGATTTCTCAAGATGTTTGATGTCTGATAACATAATGCTATACACACATTTTACAAATAATCTACAGATTTAACTGTCAATTGCAAAAGCACTATCATTAAAGAATTCAAAAAACTTTTGTTCAGTGTTCCCAGACTGAAAACGTTAGTTATGTCGGCTTACAGTAGCATTTCATTTGAGTTGAAGTTACCAGTAGTGAATTAAAAGCAACAATAATAGATATTTTGATAACACTTTCCTTGATGCATGTATGTATAATGCATTTTAAAGAGTTTTTAAAGGGTAAAATGCATTATTATTCTTCATAATGTGTGTTGTAATGCATTACATGTAGTTGTAAAGAATTATAACCAATTTAAAATGTGTAGTGTAACAACGAATTGCTAAGTGTTATTATGTATTAACTGATATAACAATTATTTATAAGACATTACAATGCATTAAAAGGTGCATTACAATGCTTTAGAACTTTTATAATGCATTACACATACACGCTTTACGGAAAGTGTTACCGACATTTCAAAAAGTAATTTAAACATGCTTACTTACCCCTGACACAGAACTAAAAAAATCGTACCACCAAAATATTTCATATTAGGACCTCATATCCTTTGTGGTCATGATTTGTTTGACTCTCATTTGCCTGTGCCACACCGCCTCACCCTCATTATAATCACAAAACATGACTTTGGCCAGATTCATTTGCCAACCTTAATGCTACACTTCCTCTCAGCCTTTTTTCTCCATTTTCTTTCTCTCTCTCTTTTTTCTCTTCTAATATTAGGTTTCAGAATGCAGGGCCAGCCTCGGCTCTCTCCAACTCAGTCTCGGTTAGTTCAGCGAAGCAGAACAGTGGAACTGGATGATCTGAATGTACTTTAGTAACTCTTTGTAACCCCACACAGATGGTTAGTCATTTCTATGTTGCATTGACAAGAAGACAAGGACGCAATGTAACTGTTACTTTAAAATAACTATGAACTTTTTCCTTTTTAGAGCTGTTTTTGCAAATCCACATCAAACCATTTATTTTCATGGTGAGAGGTATATTCTATGAAAAACAAAGCAATATTGAAGGATGTTGCCATTTTTCACTGATTTGGCAATGTTTCCCCTGACCCGCTTTAAACCACAACCACAATGTAAGAAAATAAATTTGTGTGCTTAGGATGGTGCTGAAAAGCAAGACAAAAATAATATGTATTAATTTAAAGCAGGCGTCATGAAAACAGAACTTTTAGTCGTTTATTAGAGGTTTGCAATTTCTGTGTACTTAAATCGAATGCTTTGTTTTAGGTATGTCCCCATGGGATGTGAAAGTGTGTGTTCTACAGTATGTTTGCATGGGTCTGTGTACCTTGGCTGCAATTGACTGGCAAGAGTTCCCAGCAGAATCTTCTGCTGTGAACGTTTCTCTAAAATTGGAGCTGTGGGTAGTTTTTCATGGAATGAGCGGCCCACATATGTACATAAAGTAACTCAGGCAGAAACCTTTAACCAGGGGCTATTGTATATGAAGACAACCTATGATCTTCATTTTGACAGAATCATCTCAGCTTGAATTTCCCTTCAATTGGAAGTAATTTACTAGACGATATCAACCGAAAGAACATTAAATATGTTTATGTAGTTTCTCACGAGCCTGTAACAGCCTCAACAACAAAAGGACAGTTAAACTTAAACTTAAAAGTTATAGAAATAGCTCAACTCAATTAAATAGATGAGGGGTCCTTGCACACTGAAATGCCATTGCTACAATGTCTGGGTGTTGATGTGGATGCCATGCCTAGTATTTTTAAACTTTTGCAGTAAAACCGTGAAACAGAAACCTTGATGCTTGTGTCTACCAAATACAATAAATTCCCATTGAAATATTAATGCAATAGCAAGATAATTCCACTATCCTTCAAGAAGCCTTTGTTTCTGAGAACACAGAGTAGCTTTACCACGTAAGCAAGCCAGAGGCCAGAATGTGCCCTTACTGGCAGATCACACAAATACACATTGATTTACATGCACACAGACACACTGAGAGTGAGACCCTACGGGATAAACATACTAACATTCTGACAGGCATCTAGCCATCGTAGCACACATGGTACACAGTTTCCTCTTTGTCATCTGATTTGACTTAGAGGCATGTTTATTAAGTGTTTAACAAAACTCAGTTTTATTTCATTTTACTTGCGTAAGTCACAAATTGATTTTTAACATTGGAACTTGTAACATTGGAACTTGGGTTGATAATGCTTAAAAACTTAACATTGATTTACCTAGAAAACATTTTGCCAAAGGGCCGACACTTAAAGTAATTTATGTGGCCTGGTACATGCAACCCATCAATGTAACGATAGGTTAAGTGGGTGATTCTTGTCACAGAATCCCAGAAAACATTACTGGTTCCACCTTTCAATTGTATGTGTAGTAGTCTGTAAATACATTAATCACAGATTAGAAGAAAAAGAAGCTACTGTCCAAGAGCGTTTTTCCACCAGCGCTAAATTGACCTTAAAAATAAACACAACTCTCCGTCCACGTAATGAAAATGAAACATTCTACTTTCTAAACAGAACTGATAAAACTATTTTGGGTCCTGTTGTGTTGAATTAGCTATTTTTTGCCACACGATCCCACAAAACAAACACATGTACTGACTTTAAAAAACAAGCAAATACAAATATCTCAAAAGAGGGACATATTTATACAATTACTTACATAGGATAAGGATCTACATTTAAAAATGGCTAACGTTGCAGTTTTGTGGCTGGATTTTTTTAAATGACGTAAACCCCAAAACAGAGAACACAACGCTCCATTGTTTGAATTTGTTAGTTGTAATTTGGTTTCTAACCATAGCCACTTGTTCTCTTATTTTTAATTGCTTAGCGCTACACCCCTTGGCAGTGCTGGTATATTCTGAAAGCTTGCCAGACTGGTCGTAGTGCCACACAAAACACATTTCATACAATATGTAGGTAAATCCTTGTAATCTAGAGCAAAAATAGTTTAATATGTACTGGAAAAGGCCTCATAAATTACCACATGCCTCCTGCCAAGATCCTAAGCACCTCTGATGTTAATTCATACTGACTGAGGCATTTTTCTACTTTGTGGTACTACATTGCGCAGTGACTGTAGCTTACAACCCAACAGGAAAAAGATGAAAATTGAGTTTGGCAAACTGCAATAGAGGAAATATAAAACTGAGCATAATAAACAACTTTAGAAATGTAGAAGCTTCTTAAAAGATGTAGTTGACTATATGTGCTAGACATTATGTATTACTAACTGTGACACCAACTCCTTACCATTAGCATTTGATATAAATGACATCAAACCTGGCACAACGCATCTTCACATCCCAAGCAAAAAAAGAAATAATTCACCCAAAAAAGGAAATTTTTGCCACAATTTACTCTAATTTATATCTGACCTTCATGCCATCCTATGTGTACCAGTCTTCCTTTCTTTAGCTGAACACAATTAAAGTAATAATAAATAATATCCTAGCTGTTCCTCGCTTTGTAAGGCCATTGAATAGTGACAGCATTTTTTTCCATCATAAATGTAATCCATATGAGGTTGTCAATAAATGTCTTATGAAGTGAAATAATGTGTTTGTGATTGAAAAGATTGTTGTTTTGAGCGTATTTAGCCAAGATAGGTTGTGTTGGACAAATCTCATTGGTTTTCTTGTGTCTCAGAACCAATGGCATCGACACAGAGATTATTTGACTCACGTGCCGTGTCTGCCATTGCAAATTACTCCAATTGTGTTCGGCTAAAGAAAAATGATGGCATACATTTTATTTTTGACTAAACTGTATTATTTATAAATAGGGAGCTAATTTTTACGGCAGAGGTTGGGATGATGCAATTATGAAAGGATTTTAATTTCTGGGTCAATAGACTCTATGCACGATCGCGTTTTGTCTCAGTTGAGGGAACAATGACATTTTCACTCAAGATGCACACAATGACGCAATGACGTTCAATGACGTGAGTCAAGGATATTCCAAACACTACATCATATGTCAAAAACCAAAAAGGGAAAGGCTTCAGGCTCTCCGTTTCAAGCTACATCCACAAATATGATTAAAATCTAAGTAAACTTTTGCACTTACTTGAGGCTTGATCACAGAGCCACTCAACAATGCTGAGCTGTAGTGCTGTCAGTACGCTGTTAGTAAACATGTCCTCATCACTTGGTGACAAATGACCTCATCCCTATGAGAGCGGAAATGCAGCTGAGCCGGCTGAGATTTAAGCGGACGCATAAAGACTATTATTCCCTAAACCCATAAGGGTGGTCTCTCGGACAGGGTTTAAGACGAATGCTAGACTAACTTAAATGTTAGAGGTGTCTTGATTAAAAACAACTTGCACATACACATTTTAAATTATATCAATGCGATTGTTTTGTCTCAAGATGCACACAGTAATGTTTTTTTGTAAAGTGTGTTTTTCTAGTTTAACCAATACCTAGTCCTGGTTTAAGATAATCCCTGTGCCCATAGTTTCCCTGGGAAACAGAAATCTTTCTTTTAAATGTCCATTCAGTATGGATGGTGGCCACCAAACTTACATTGTCAACTCCCTCAGACCTGAGTGAATCTTGTGTGTCCCATGCAAGTCCTGAGGCTGTCGCTAAACAATGCACCTCAGTGCATGTTCAGGGCCACTGGGCCACCATTACTGACTTCCAAACTCTAAGAGCAGGCCCCGGGACAGGAGCTGACACAAAGCAGCTGTCTGAAAGCACTAGAGTGGCAGGAAGTCAACATCTGGTCCTTCTATTAGGGACCCTCGAGAACCAAAGCAAGCGACAGCAGGACAGAAAAAAGAGAATCTAGTGTTCCTAGTCATGAGGTCAGTGGCCACACTGACTCCACACTTTCACAATTGACTAGTTAGTTGTGTGGTTCAATGATGGTCCTGACATTGAGATCTTTGTGTATTTGGGGGTAGTGGTTGTATGTTGAAAAACAGAAAAAGGCAGGCACAGAGAAGCTCCTGTTATAATAGGAAGCAGCTGATGCATTTAGATAAGAGAATAATGCTGAACAATCTGAGGTATCTGTGCCTCAATGTGTATATAAATGGCCGTGTGCTGGCAGACAAGAACAACCTTAAAAGCACTGTTCAATATAAAAATTCAGTCATCATGTGCTCATGCTTATGTTATTTTTACCTTGTGAGACTTACTTTCTTCTGGGAAACACAAAAGGGAATTTTCTGAAGTATATCTATGCCCAATTGTTATGTAGACTACATAGAGGGGAGAAGAACTTGTGTTTTTGGGACGGTAAAACTAAATTGCAAAATATTGTGGGGAAATCACTTTTTAAATGACTGTCTACAAATAACTGAACAGCACTGGAGTTTTGATGCATCCCTCAGTGGGTGCCTGGTTATGCTTGAGGGATGATGTTGACCCTGGACAGCCCTCCCGAGCAGGGAAAGACATCAATCTAATCTAAAGTGTTAAAGGAAATCCCGCTAGCATGCTGTTGTTCAAATAGAGCTCAGTACCCATGAGAGTCATTCAACAGCTTTCATTAAACACAGAGAGCAAAGGTGTTCCCTTTCAACTTTAACAATGCTCTATGATGAAGTCAATTTAGGATGTTGACCTGAGTATTTCAGACTGATTTATACCGGTGAATATGAGGTAGGAATAAGAGAAACTGGTCCCACATTAACAGTGCCGCATATCAGGATATTACATTTCAGAACAACTGCATGGGATGTATAATATTTTAAAATTATATTAAATTCAAAATCATATGTCTATTAGGGATGTCACAATATATGTTTTATCATTTTACCACACCATTATTCATGCTTAAAGAATTCATGATATTACATACTGTATATTATCACAATATCTACTGAGGTGTTTTTTAAACAAACAAATAAGCATCAGTAAAATTCATTCTTAATTCTCTTGTATTTTTTTTCTTTATCTGATCGCTCAAATAAATTTCATTTAAACTTATTCTTGGGGTTTCTTGTCATTTAAAAAATGTAAAGGGACAGGTCTTGTTGGTTTTGTGTCTATACCATAAAAGTGAATATTTTCCCCCCATTATTACCAACATTCTTCAAAATATCATGTTTTTAGTTTTTTGGTTAAAAGAAAGCCATACCGTTTGAAATGACAAGAGGGTGAGTGAATGATGACAGACTTTTCATTTTTGTGTGACACATACCTTTAAGACAAAACTTTAAACTGGTGCTGGATTGTTCAAATATAAGGTAATGTACGGTAATAATGCAATATTGATAATCATAGTTTTGAATACCACAGTTATTAACAATACCAGTATATTGTAATATTCCTTAATGTATGTATGATTATAAAGTTCAGTAATGGTAACAACAAAAGGGCTAAAATTTTCCAAATCAATATTCTGCAGTTAGAAACGTAGTGTGCTATTCAATGACGTCTAACGTAAATGATGCTCGAAAACCCTCAACAACAACCAGTCGTATCTGCTGATATTATAATGCATGGCATAGCATACTATAGAGTATATACTATATTGATGGATGCAAACACTTGACATTGGAAGTGCTTTTAAATACATACATTAACATAGTAAAGGATAGTAAAATAGCTTATATGGCAGCCCGTAGTTCTCCTACTCTCCATATATTATGATCATCCAGCACTGATAATCCACATTCACATCAATTCAAGCATCACATAGACACACAGACAACTTCACATAGAATTTTACATGTATGAGTAAAATACCTGTTTTCTGAATAAAATAATCCTTAACCGTGAAGACAATTATTGGAAACTCACCCAATGTATTCTTTCCTTTCTCGTGCTCATCTGGGTAGAAACTATAAAACCAGTAAGTTTGATCCCATTTAAATCCAAAGAACTCAATAGAAGCACAGGAAAAATGCAAAGGTAGCTGTTCCCCTATAGAGGTTGCATGCCTCTGCATGAGAAAAGTACTCGAAAAAGTGGTTGAAGGTAAAAGGTAATCATAAAGCCGTGTGCTCGAGCGCACTGGAACTCTGCTTCTTTTTAGCACTTATGTCAGATGGACATTGTGCCCTGGAAGCTGGAATGTTACACACAGAAAGCAGGAGGCAGAAGGCAGAAGTGTTCGCATTCTGACAGACACAGCCGAGTCAGAATGGAGCTCCGGAGAGCAGCGAGTATCAAAAAAAGAGGTTGGTAGTGAAAGAGAGAGGGAGAGTAAGAAAGAAAAAAAGGAGGGGGATGGTTAGCCGACTAGAGAACACGACATGACATGGGAATTTCATTCAGCCTGGACTTGGAATTTGCCTGTAAGCTTTCGCTGAGATTTCTGACCTGAGGCTCGATGAAATATAGTATTTTTGTACGCTTATATGTGTGAGTTTGTGAACAGGAGTGAGGACCAACCTCATAAACATTTTGTAAAAGTCCAAGACAACAGCCAAAAATGTCTCCAGAAGGCAAAGTTAGTCGTGAGAAATGGTTTCGCTTATGGATGCTAACCAAGTCTAACAAAATTAAATGTATTTCGCAAAGTCAAAATACTGTGGAGGGATCACTACATATATATACCCCAAATGAAGTGATTTAGCGTATAAAGCTTTCAGACCCAGGTCTGACTAAATAAACAATGGGCGTTCTCATGACCTCTGTGCACACTCATTAAGTTCAGTATCTGTTGCTTTTATAGACCATAAAGGCCTTAGATAGTGTTTGACCTGTCTCTAAATGCATCTCTGTTCTTCTAATCTGATAGGAAGACAGTCAGACAGGACATTTTGCATGGCACCACTATAGCTGCCTGTCTACAACCATGATTGAGACCTGAGCTTTTGATCTCTCAGCCTGATCTTCTATCAGATCCTTCGTCAGTTTTCACAATGTTTTCAAAGTCAGTTGCATGGTTATAAATTTAATGCAGAAAAGTAAAAATGTTAGTATGGATCCTTAGGTTTTAGGTTTATCGTTTTCGTATATATATTGGATCAATGTATGAAATTTAGCAGCATCTTATAATTGAAAATAATTTTTTACATTTATATTCTGGACTCTCAAAGCGCTTTGCATGGAAGGGGGAATCTGCTCAACCACCACAAATGTTTAGCATCTACTTGGATGATGCAACGGCAGACATATTACGCCAAAATGCCCGCCACACACCAGCTTATTGACCGAGAGGAGTAAGATTTACGAAGTTAAAGCCATGATGTATAGAGGAGAATGGGCGAATTTGGCCAGGATGCTGGGTAACACCCCTACTCGTATTTAAAGGACATCCTTGGATTTTTCGTGATCACAGAGAGTCAGGACCTCGGTTTATCGTCTCATCCAAAGGACTTAATCTATCGGTGAGGCTGCAACCCAGGGCTCACTTCACGCGCCCCCCCCCGAAAGATGTCATCTTGTTTTCACTACTTTGCCGAAGGGAATAACTTATTTTTGAAACACGCTCCGTAGAGCAGCAACAGTGCATGGATAAAAAGGGAGAAGCCAGGCTCAGCCGGGAGGGCCAGATCTCCTCTGACGTATCATAGATGCACTCATATAAGAATGTTGGCTTTTCTTTCATAAAATGATGGTGTTATAGAAATATGTTCTTTCTACGTTCATTTGGAGATTAAATGTGAAATTATTAGAATATAAATGTATATTCAAAAACGTTAATGTTATGTGTGATTAATAAGATTCTTTTTTAAATCAGCACTTAAACGCTTCATTATGTATTGTCGTTGTACAGCTCTGAACACATAGTTATGTATATTATATTGCATTTCTGTCAATAGATTCTCCAAAAAATTACACACAGAACCCGTAAAATGAAATTTATGAACAATGTCTTCATTCCTGTAATGTGATCAGGGTCAATGTTATAATGCCGTAATGGGTTTAAATGTGTCAGGATGCAGGATGCCTACCTTTTAGTTTGTATGCTTTAAAAACAACCAACAAAGTGCTGAAGAAATTTGAGAGCTTTGCTGCACAAAACCATATTACACACCTACACATCCTTGTGAAATGTCCACTAGATTGTTGTTAGAGTGGAGGCAGTCGGATCTCATGGGAATTCTTCACCGTTTACGGGGTAGCTTATTTTTATGTATTAACAAAATACTTGTGTTATGAATAATGTGTTGAAAAAATGCAAACGTACAAATAAGATTGTACGAATTAATACGACGAATTCCTGTGAGATTGTGTTGGCTGGCTACAAAGAAACTATCGTCATAGACGGTTTCAAAGCACCAACATAAAAAATGTTACTACCAATGTGCGGTTTTTGCTGAAAAACACAGCCACTGGAACCAGTTCAGATTAATGGGCCCGGGTTAATGGGGAAAACCCTCTTTTCCCAGGGAAGGTAATTAAGCATTTAATGAGCGTGTTAATAGCTCACCAACAGCACATGACCACACGAGTGAATAAAAACAGAAAGCAAAAGCAGCAAGCGGGCATATGAGAAGCACTGACTGGAAGAGTTTGTGAAGCCATGTTATGTAGCAGATTTTTACCGAGGTCCAAATTCACTCATGGAGATGATTCGATTTGCATGATTTTGCAAAAGCTTTACATAACCGAAGAGCATCTCAGGAAAAAGGAAGACTGTTTTCATCCGGACCAGAGATGACATCTAACACACTCATTGCCAAATGGTTCAAAAAGCACAAAGTGACAATTTATGAAAAAATTCAACTCTCAAATAATTTATCTCAAATATAATCAAACCATTTAGAAATGAGTTTATGTCTTTGATCTCTAATTTTAGTCAGCTGGAACCAGTTCATTCCATTATGTTGCTTTTCTTTCTCTGTGACTGTAATTTTAGCATAAACCACATCTTTAAAAAAACAACCCATCCCCCTCGGTCCTCCTTGAACAACTGGCATAAGGATGTGCTGAAGCAGCTCAATTCTGATGACCCGTTCCCGTGTGCCGGACTTTACTGCCCTTCTGGCCAGAGTCAACAAACTTGTGCTGATGGGATGCGTCTGCATTTGACTCCGAACCCCTGATGGGTCAGGACTCAAAAAAATACTACATATAAGCACTGACTAGCCCTAACATTTAAAGGACCAGTTCACATAAAAATAAGTTCTGTCATCATCTACACACCCTCTAGTTGTTCCAGATCTTTACAAATTTCTTTATTCTGATGAACATGAAACAGTACAAAATGTTCAGTAGGATGCAACAGTTCTGGGGCATTTTGACCACCATTGTAATTTGTCCTACTGTGGTAGTCAACGGTGACCAAGAACTGTTTGGCTACAAGCATTCTTCCAAATATCTTTCTCTGTGTTCATCAGAACAATACAGATTTGGAATAACTCGGAGGTGAATAAATGAAGACAGAATTTAAAATTTTGGGGGAACTTTCTCTTTGAGGCATACTGTTTCATACCTACACCAATAATTCTGTCTTGTCAGGGATATAAAAGTCATTCGTCAGTATTTGTTGTTCCAAATAGCCTCATATAAATAAAGGTCTTGGAAATTACAGGTAATTCTTCTGAAAGTTTTGTCTGTGTTAAATGAAGCCTATTGCAAAAAACAAAAGACATTTTCACAAGCTTGTTGGATTAAGAGGATCAAATTTGCTGAGTGTCATGAAAAAATATTTCATGACATTCTCTTATTTGAACCAGCTGACCTACAATGTGAATGTGGTTTACAACTGCACAATTTATTAGGATGTGGTAAGTGATGAAAGCAACCACAAACAATTATTTTTAACTGTGCTAAAGGGACAGTTCACAAAAAATTGAAACCCTGTCATTACCTGTTGTAAATCTTTATACATTTCTTTGTTCTAAAGAACACAGAGAAAGATATTTTGGACAAATGCTTGTAACCAAACAGTTATTTACCACCAGTGACTACCACAATACGAACAATGAAAATGGTTGTCAAAACATTGAGATCATTTTATGGTGTAAACTGTCCCATTAATACATAAAATCTACACAATTTACTGTGCTGGGTTACAGGGGCAATAGGCTTATAAGACGACTCATAAAATGCTGAAATCTGTTATTACTTAAAATGTTTAATAAGGCATTGTATAAAAATGAAATGTAAAAGAGAAATGTGTACCGTGTAAAAAAATGCAAATACTGCCAGCTGAACACTTGGAGATGGATGCTATTCTTGTCTCTTGACAGGCTGTCTGAACAATGACCACCCAAGTACTTATATGCCCTAATTCCCTCTTTACCTGCAGGCTAAGTCTGTTCTCACATGAAATAGCTTGATTGTGTTTTTCTATAGTAGGTTATACCTGAAAATACTTGCAGAAAAATGCATTTATGCATTTGAACCCACTGTTGGGGTGCTGTTGTTAGTGTTCCACCTGTTAAGCTACAGGACAGACCACAAGATATCTTACTAATACTAAGTTATTATTTACATGCATTTAAACATGCACCAAAGAAAAATGCATTAAACAAATAATTATTTAAAAGTTCAAAGGTTAGTTCACACAAAAAATATTTTCATAATTTACTCATCCTCATGTTATTTCAAACCTGTATGACTTTCATTCAAAAGATGTTACTTAGTAATGTCGGTAACCAATCAACAATTCCCTCCATTGACTTCAATTGTACGGGCACAAAACAAATCCTTCTGTGTTTTGCAGATCAGTCATAATCAATTTTCTAATGACATGAAGGTGGATAAATGATCACAGAGTTGGGAGATATTTGGGTAATATTTATTTATACCTAATATGCAAAAAGGAGTTACATGAGCATAATTGAAATACATTTGATAAAATAAGAAAATTCTTAATAAAATAAGAGAACAAATGAATTACTATTCAGGACACGGGCGCTCTGCGTCGCCTAGACACGATTATGTCACGGATTATTTTAACCGTGCTTGACATTTGGTGCGCTGCTTTGCTTGCCTCCAGACAGTGTATGTTAGTGTTGCTCTGACAGTACAGTCAGAGTGCATTAGCCCTGAGTGCCCATAACTCTCTCATGTTCAACAGCTTTGCCAAAAGACACCCAATTACTGACGTCCTTGTGTGGGTGACCAAAATATGAACTCCTTGAACATATAGCATATAAATATTTCCTATGTGTTTATGTCTGTATATTAAATCTTGATTCATTTTGACCAGATTTGTCCTGTTGTTCAATTTGTTTTGACAAACTTCTACTCCTGAGTCATCTTAAGAAAGGAAGCAAAAGGTTCTAACTATGACAGAAATAAGGGTGATGATATAATTTTACTACGTGACTCATCAGATGGAGAAATGGCTCATTTTCGAGGCAAAGAAGCGTATTCCGCAATTCGCTTAACTGTTAACTGTCTGAGCCCTTTTTGAGCCTACACATGGAAACGCATGTTGGAACTAAAATGGCTGTAACTCATGAATTCTTTGGAATACAGACTTACGGTTGGTCTTGTTTTTAAAAAGAAAAGTATTGAATTATTACAACAACAAAAAATAATATACACACAAAAAAATTAAAGGTATGTTGTTAGGTTTATTGTAAAAAATATGTGTTTTTCTTTGACTAAAAAAACATATAAAATATACGGGTCGCAAAAGGATAACAAAAAATCTAAACACATTCTTTATAAAAAAGAATCAATTACTCTCCATACATAAATTATTTTAAAAAACAACAAAAATCTGTATTCTTAAGTCTTAGACCTTTCCAATGATATATAGTTTGTCATGATTCGATTAGAAATTACATGCACAATATTGACGCAAACTTAAGTGTCCCGTATATGGAACCAGTGACAGTTTACAGGCTACAAGGGATAGTTCATCCAAAAATGACATTTCTGTCATCATTTACTTACCCTCTTGTCATTTCAAACATAAATAACTTTCTTCTGAGGAACACAAACGAAGATATTTCGAAAGATCTTGGTGACCTCGCAATGGCGGTATACATTCACTTCTATTATATGGACACAAAACCACCATTGTTTGGTACCAACATTCTTCAGAACATTTGCTTTTATGCTCTGCAGAAGAAATATAGACAGGATTGGCATTTTTGCCCGAACTTTCCCTTCAAAAAGCCCAGTCTTTGTTTTCATAAAGTTTAACTCTGGGTCTGTTTAAGTCATTAGTAAGGATTATCACCCCCTCTTGACCATGACGGAAAATTTGAATCCCCATCAAATTCTACCCTTGGGATAACCTCTGTAGGTATTTTGTGTAGACAAACGAGTAAGATGAACGATATATGAATCAAATGAGGCACAACTACAGGAAAATGTTCAATGTCTTTGGCGGAGGATAGGACAAAAGTTCTGCAGTGTTCTGAGACCCAAACATGTTAGAAATGTATCTGGGTTATAAAATGAACGACTAATTCAATTGGGATTGTATGTCAAATCATAGCCTCGTTTTTATTCGGTTTTTAGATATGATGGTTGAGTGTAAATTTACCATCCATAGTTGGCAAGTAAAATTCCACTGCAAATCCCGGAACAGAGCTTTTGAACTGCCCACCTTGACTCGGCCCCTACATTAGTAAATAAATATGTTGAGGTAATGAAAGATCAAGAGCAGGCCTTTAAAAGAAAGTCTATTTTCCAGAAACTTCAAAGACACCTTAAACCAAAATAAAAGTTTTGAGGCTTTAAGTCCATGTGTAGGCCATATATGTTTGAGGCCGAAAAGGGAAAAAAACAGATCTATATTTGATTTGTCATATTCGAATCAAATACTCTTATAATGATAATGTCCCGCATCCGCAACCAACTAGCCAGTACCAAATTGTTCTTGACTGTCTTACCTTCCTATTACAATACAATAAGAATAATTAAATTTAGCCCTTGTACCCGATACATGTGTGCCTCAAGCTTACATAAACAGCTGATGTTATTTATCATTTAGCACCACCACATACAACACAAACACACAATGTATCTGAAATTCCACATTCCACGTTAACAAATCTACAAAACCAGGCAAGATTTAGTTATCTGGAAATTTGATTAAAACTGGAGAATCCCCTTGTAAAATAATGTTAAAAACAAGATATATGAAATGCTTCAAGGAGCCTTCAGAGACAACCAGGGACCTCATAAAACTGTTTGTTCAGCTCTTCTCCATGGGTCATATCTTTGTAAGGGTCACAGCGAATATAGAGACAAAAGAGCTAAAAATGCTGTCTTTTTTTACTTTCCACTCAGTATATTTCCAGCACCAACTCATCCGGTTTCAAACTGCTTTTATTTGCTATATGAACATTGCTATTTATGGACATGACCATTGTTTGAAAATAAAATTATAGAAAATACACGCAAAATTGACATACCAGTATTTTAATGATACTAGAAAATATGAATAAAATACAGTTGTTGGTTGTTATGACGATAGTAAATAAGTAATATTTTAATAATAACCGTGAAATAGTAATAGGCGAGTAAATCGTGAATACACCAGGTGATCCAAGAGCTTGCTTCTTTGGATAGAAGCATTCACACTGCAAAAAATGACTTTCTTACTTAGTCTTTTTTTCTTATTTTCCAGTAAAAATGTCTTAACATTCTTAAATCAAGATGCATTTTCTTGATGAGTAAATTGACCTAAGAAAATAAGTCTTGTTTTTAGGAAAAAAATTGAAATTTCAGGGAATATGGGGTAAGAAAAATAATCTTGAATTGAGTGACTAAGAAAAAGATAAACCTTAATTCAAGATTATTTTTCTTACCCCATTGGCAGATATTTTTGCTTATTTTCTTAGGTCAATTTACTCATCAAGAAAATGCATCTTGATTTAAGAATGTTAAGACATTTTTACTGGAAAATAAGAAAAAAAGACTAAGTAAGAAAGTCATTTTTTGCAGTGCATTAATGAGAAATTTAAACAAATTGTGTTTGTTACTTATGATTTAATTAATAAAATCTTATCTTAATGTCATATACAGCTTGAAAGGACAGAAACGATAATAATACTGCTTTGGTTAAATGTAAATAACTCCCACTTTAAAGTCTCGGCTTAGCAAAATTGACGTAACTTGAACAGATAAATTGTTTACCACAAAACTAGCAATGTGAGGTAACAAAGTACAAATGATAACTTTTGCTTACATTGGGAATTTGATAGCTGCCATCTGGCACCGAGATTTTCTTCTTAAGAATTTAAGTTTCTTTTGGCTATTCTGCTTCCTTTTTGCACTCCACAAAAATTCTTCACAATTCTTCACCCGTTTTACAATCACAAGATACAGCAGTCAGCATATTCAGGAGAGGCCACTTGGCTTTCTTCTCCATGTTTATATTTTAACAGCTCTTTGCTGCTACAAAGCTTTTTTATCCCATTATTAAATTTACAAAGTGCCACTTCAGGGGTCAAACAAAATTAAACATTGCACAGCAAGAATAATGGAGAGAAGCACTTCCTCAAAATACATACGTCTATTGAAAATATAGCAAAGGTTAATGGTTGACACGGAAACTGTTAGTAATGGAATCAGTCATGAACTCTCTCACCATAATAGAATAAAAGTGAAATCTCACAGTGCTGTGACAGACTAGTCTAGAGATGTGAGATCTTCCACTCTCACAGCGAAATGTTAGTCCAAACAGACTTTCGGATCAGAAAATCTGCCATTTACTGGTTTTGCATTATGCAACCTTGACCTAATAGTGCAACTTGCACTATTGTATAGTCTAAATTGTTATCTGTTCACAACCACCTGCACATTAATGTTCACAGTATATATCCTTCTGTATATATTGTCCATAGTACATACCGACATACATTAGTATTTCCCTAATATTGTATTCTGTATTTATTCACACTGTATATCCTACACTTGCTATTTGCACTTCTGGTTAGACCTAAACTACATTTCATGACACTGTACTTGTATATGTGTAATGACAATAAAGTTGAATCTAATCTAAACTTCCACATGAAGATTTTCATGAGAGCAAAACAGTTCAGTAGGCTATGTGGCAGACGAGCTGTATCTTCCATTGTGCTACACTCATTTAATAGAAAGGCATCCTACATATGTAAGTATTCTCTAAGGACCCATTCAATAAAATACAAGAGTTTGGTTTACAGGTCATGATGACATTAGTCATCCTTATAAACAGGAACCACAGGGACATATGGGTAGGGGGACCCATGGAACAAAAACTTAACCAATAAATAAAGTAAGCCGATGTACTTTTATTTCAGATAGAGCAAAATGCAACAATGAGCTTTAGGGGAAAAAACATTACACTACTGCAATCTAAAGTAATCTTAGATGAAAGTGCAGCATATAGATGTTCTTACAAGACAAGAAATGTTCAAAAACCAAAGAACAATATGTATACAACTGCACAAATAATATTTACATTCAGGCACTTAGCAGATGCTCTTATCCAAAGCGAAGTAAAGAGAAGATAAAGGAAACAATATAGTAAAGCGATTTTTCAAGAGGCGTAAAAAATAAAAAGGATCCTCTGCATCTTTGGCACAATTTCGTAAAAGTAAACTATAGTAGATTTTCTTTACTTATGACTGGAATACACAACAAGACTCTTAAAATCTGAACAGAATTTTTTTAACTAGAGATCATACACTGTTTGAAAGTTTCAGATGGAAACTCACCTTCTGATCAAATCTGCAGACTGGCACGGAGTTAAATTTTAGACTAAATATCGGTGCAAAATCCGAGCAACAGTCATGTAGTGTATTTTGGCCTTTAGTCGACTCGGAGTTCTGCAAAAATACGGAGCAGGTAGAAACGGCTACAATCACAAATTTTTAAACTTGACAATCACAAATTTGAGGGTGTACACGGGCTACAGAATAGTGAAATTTCTCTCATATAAAGTCTGTACTGTAATTATACTGTATGTTAACTGTTAACTGTTGATGCCCAGTAGATGATTCTAGGATGCCCAACTACCTGTGCTCCTATTGATATTATCCTGAGATTCTGATTGGTTTGTCATCAGTTTTGCTACCGAATGTTTACTGATGGATAAATTTGAGTTACATCTCGACACATCAGTTCATTATATTATGTGTTTGTGTTTGCTGAATGAGAACATGGTCAAACCTTTGCAAAATGAGGACATATTGTGTGGGGTTTGTACAAGTTGGTGTATTGTTCTGAGAATGTGTTTATAGTTGTCAGAAAATGGTGAATTGTTTCTTGAATTATGTCTTAGGAATCAAGTAAAACTCAAATACTGAAATGTAGAGGAATATGTCTTAGAAAGAAGTAAAAAAGCTGCAATTGAATTAACAAACTACAGCCACACGACCAAATATTTTATTCACTATACATGTACATATTAAAGATAAAATGTTCACGGATGCCACTGAGCTTTCAACAGATCTTCACAATGATATTTGTTTATTATAGTCGTAATACTGTCGTCTGCCTTGATGTTCTGAAGTAAACACAAGACTTCAGATAAAATTGCTCTGCAAGGTATAAAAAAAAAAATATTAGAAACTTTTAATTAACACTGTCGGTCTATAACTATAAAGTATGTATAAGGTATAGTTAAAGTATCTATTCAATATCACAAATACTGAATAATTGACTGCAAAGAGAATTTCGCATTATGTAGAAAACGACTATATTGTTTATTACCGAGTGCTGCTGGGATCACTGCTGTCCTTGCATATCATGTGAGCAACCTGTTCAAGATGTTTTCTGAAGTTCTGTAGCTGAGGTAGAGACGACCCGATGTTCACATCCATAAACCATGATGTTGGAAAACAATCTGCAATCTTTTATACAAATGAACGTTAGTCTGACAATAAATATTAGTAAATTACATTTTCACATGATATTATATTGAAGTGATCTGAATATGCACCTTTTTACATTTCTGGACGGTATGTTTTGGACTAGAATCATTAAGGACCGTTATCATCAAATAACGACCAAGGAGTTTTTCCAACATCAGCTCTTTAAGAATCTGCTCTGGAATCAATCCATCCCATAAAGCCATATTACCAAGCAACTGAAACAGAATGTGAACATTTTTACTGTAAGCCTAAACATTGATGTGCAATTTTCAAGAAGACATTGCACAGTATATGATTTATATACTGTATATTTTTTAGATTTTATATAAGAAAGTGATTCCAAAATATGTGTATAAATTAGTGGTGGGCCGTTAACGGCGTTAACGCAGTGAGACTCTTATCGCGCGATAAAAAAAATGTCGCCGTTAATCTATTCTCAAAGTCGGGTTGGGAGCTGGGTCTATACTACACAAGCTATGATGACTTTCACTTTGATATTTTAGCGCGGATGTATACATAGATTAATGTCACTGTAGGGGAAGAGAACGAGATTTTTCAACTCGCGTGATTCACGTCATTCGCGTCATTCTCGCCGCCTCATCGTGTCATAAGCAGGGCTTCATTCGCGCGATTCGCGCAGCAAGTAGGTCTATCGCCTCTTTGCATTGACTTTACATGTAAATCACTCGTGTTTGGTCTGAACACAACATAACGTTACTGTGAAATGACCAGATCAAACGTGACGTGCTAACATGGATGCAGCTATGAAGCCGCCGGGTTTGCTTCAGGGAACATTTATTTTTAAGACGCTTCCCAATGGAAACCTCGACAAGACTAAGCTTGTTTGCACCTTGTGCAATGTGGAATTGGTTTACTGTACGAAATTGGTTTACATAGAGTTAGTTTAAAAAAAAAAACTTTCTCTCAACAGGTAGTGGTCTAGCTTTAGTTGAAACCAATAACTTTGTATTGGCACCTAATGTATTATGGCTCCTGTATGACATATCACTTGTTGCTCCCTAACTCTTTGTAAGTCGCTTTGGATAAAAGCGTCTGCTAAATGACTGAATTTACATGTAAATGTACTGTAGGAGCTCTTCCAGTCTCAAGTACCACCTAAACACAAAGCATCCCTTAGCTAATGCGGAAGTAAACACAAGTACATCTTATTGAACATAATTTAATTTTCATCACAAATTATCATAGTAGAACAGCTTTCTCAAGTAGTTTGTGATGCATTTTGGAAACAGGAGATGAGCCCCTTCTCTAATGCGCCACCTGGCTTGAGAAACCCGTTCTCAAAGACTTACTTTTAGTCATTATTTTGGCTAATCTAGATTAATCTAGATTAATTCCAAGATTAATCTAGATTAAAAAAATTAATCTATGCCCACCACTAGTATAAATATGTAGTACACTGAGGACTAAGTGAAGTGAAATGTCATACCTTTACAGCCGAGTAAAACTGTTTGTTCTGAAACAGGAACTGTGGTGACCTCCTGTCATCTAAAGACCTTAAACGTACAACAGAATTACAAATACAACATTTTCTGATTAATTCAAGGCACTGTGTACCAAATAAAAGACAGTACACATAAACTAACATCAGACTCCATTAACACTTATCTTTTAAAACCCACAGCTTTGCCAAACCCTGATTTTCCAAAACAAACAAATAAAAAAACATTTACTTTTTGGGGTAAAGTGGGACAAAGACATCATTGTCTACTGCAGTCCTCAGTCTCTGAATAACTGCTTCTACAAAGGCCTTTAAGACAACACAAGAGGTTGTTAGCACTATGCGTAAAATACATCCGTAAAACTGTGAAATGGTGTAGTATAACAATACCTTGACTGGTTTGCTTTGTTCACCATCAAATACAGAATAGTCATCCTGTATTCTCTTGCACAGTGTGGTGAGGTTGCTAGACTGCTGTGAAGACAGAGGGTCCCACACCAGCTCTACAAAACCTGGCGGAATCATTATGATACGTTTTAATAAGATAACATGCAGATTATGGTCCCTAGAAAATCAATAACCGGAAAGACGAAACAAGATATTTTGACACCTTTAATGGAAAATCAGGCGAATATATTAGATTAATCTAGTAAATGTTTTGTTCTCAAACGTAAAATATATGATAAATGAATTTAAATGGCACTATAGACTTGTTAGCCTAAAGAGTACCCCGACTTGTATATAGTAAAGTTGGTTTGATTCTATGTCTGTCTCAATGCTGTATGTGTGCATGCATGCATGGTTTCTGACCTAAATTAAAATTGATAAAAATATATCATTAACATGTAGTATTATAAAACTCAAAACAACTGAAAACCGTTTCCGTACCAGTTTATATTATGAGCAAGTAATGGCGGCTTCTGTAGGTTAAAACGTGTATATTCATTTTTTTTTTAAATAAAAAATATTTATGGCTTTCTAGCAAAAGGATTTTAATAGAAGATTATTACATTTTATTATGAGTATTGTTATTACTACGCATTAAGGTACTAAGTACTCGGAAAAGAATCACCTTGAACTTTGGATAAGATTGTCTTCTCGGATATGGTGGGCAGTGTTTTCATATCCATGTTCTCCGATTCTTCATAACCCTGACCATGGCAGAACCTCTCAACAGCGGAATACCACGGTAACGCCTCAAAGTCCTCCCCCTCTGCCTGAAATACAAATTCATTCATCTCTAGGCAAAACATCACAAGAATCAAATTAAGTACAAGTCACTGATGAACAAATGGAAATCTAGATTAGATTTATAGTAAGTATACTATACTATAAGTGTTACTTATTCAGTTAAATTTCTATAGTGATATATAGATGCAGTACAATCTCAAAAATATGAATAATGATGTCATCTGTAGGCATGATGTAATATTGCACCTCAAGTGGATTCCAGCCAATAAGCTGGTGTCGGATCAGAGGGGCCAGAAGTTTGGGAAGGCACAGTCCAATGTAGGCATTATTGTAGGATTCTGGAAACGAGACACGCCACTCTTCAAATCTGGATAGGATTTTCTTCACGTCCCAAAAGTCCGTCTGAACATCTGCAAATATTTCCTGAGACCTTTTCAGTAGGTCAGCTGTTAAATGAAATTGAATGAGTGTTTTGGATGCAGTAATAGATAAAATCTGAACATTAAACATAACCAAAGGTCTTCATTCTTCAGCTTCCCCCACCTCTTTTACTTTGTAGCTCCGCCTCCTGAGCGGTCGACGGTTCCCAATCCGACGGTAAGCACTCATCTTCAGAAAAGTCAAGCAAGCTAAGACATGAAAACATATGAAGACTATAATTTAAGGATTAGATTAAATTATCTTTATTCAGATTTCCAAGAAACGCCATTGCATAGCAGTGAAAGTGTCTCACCTATGCAGAGCTGGGCTGGAACCTCCAGTAGCGTCACCATTGTTTTGTGAATCAGTATTATCTACGACACACAATATTATAAAGACAAGAGCAGACACGGCACTGTAAGCAGACTGCAGAAAATAAAGACTTTTGCATAGGAGAACGGTTAATTCTAGAAAATACGACTAAGTGATATGGATGGCAGGCTTGAATGAAACTTAAGAAACTTCCTTTCAAATAACTACTTTAAAGTGTCAATTCATTCAACAAGTAAATATTTGTTTATGTTGGTCTGCAAAAATAGTTAATATATAATGAAACACATATATTTAGAATACAATTCTTGTAGATACAATTTCAAAAGGTATCAGGAAACCTTCAACCTTGTTTGTCTTGAGAAATTAGTTTTCATTTAATTATAATAAATGTTATGTAATAATTTCTTTAAAAAAACTGCCAACACAGTTATATATCTTACAGGTTAGCTTTTGAATTCGAGTGGATTCCTCTTGCACTTCTTCTCTTCTCTGACTCAACAGCGCCTCCGCCTGGTCAATGTAAAGACTGTGCATATCCAACTCAACCCAGTTTATTAAAGCCATCTGAAAAATAAGGCATGCAATGTGTGAGATATAATTTATACTGCATATAATCATATTAAATGAAACACGTTCTTAGAGATAAACCACTGCTTACCTTCTCAGACAGGCATTCCAGCAAGTTCTGTGAGAATATGTTCATGGTGCGGTAGAAGCGGAGCTGCTCGTCCGCAGGATGATTTTCGAGGCTCTCCAAGGAGCCCTTGGCCATTTCCACATCCAGCTGAATCCTCCTTAGTTCTGCCTCCCGTGCCCTGTGCACCTCCCTCAGCGAATCTAATCTAAAGATTATCATGAGTTATAGGAGTAGTTCACTTTCAAAATAAATTTTCATGATAATTTACTCACCCCCAAGTCATCCAAGATGTTTATGTATTTGTTTCTATAGTCGAAAAGAAATTAAGGTTTTTGATGGAAACATTCCAGGATATTTCTCCATATAGTGGACTTCAATGGACTCCACATGGTTGAATGTCAAAATTACAGTTTCAGTGCATCTTCAAAGGCCTTTAAACGATACTAGACGATGAATAAGGGTCTTATCTAGTGAAATGATCCGGCATAAAAAAATGTATATGTTTTATAAACAGAAATGCTTGTCTTGCTCTGTTCTGCGATGCGTGTTCAGGTCAATGTTCAAAGATGAATGTGCAAGTTTTAAATGTAATTACGTATTTTGTGAAGTCACGAACGCTCATCGCAGAACAGAACAAGGCAAGCATTTCTGTTTATAAAACATATTCATTTGAATTTTTTTTTAGAAAATGACAGAACATTTTTGCTAGATAAGACCTTAATTCATCGTCTGGTATCATTTAAAGCAATTTAAAGCTGCACTGAAACTGTAATTTTGACCTTCAACCATTTGGAGTCCATTGAAGTCCACTAAATGGGGAAAAATCCTGGGATGTTTTCAGTAGAAACTTTAATTTCTTTTCAACTAAAGAGAAATAAAAACATTAAGAACTTGGATGACATGGGGGCGAGTAAATGAACATTTATTTAGAAAGTTAACTACTCCTTTAAAGGAATTTAAAACGCTCTGTGTATTGAAGAAGTTATTCATAGACGATAATGATGAAGTAAAAGGCATTTCTTACTTTCCAACAATTCTTTTCTTTATGACATTGATGCTGACTGCTGGAGATGTTTCAGGGATGTCCAATTTCTTTTTTCTGGTTGGTCTCACAGGAGCCTGATATCGCTTCTAAGAACAAAAGAAAACTTGAAGGTACTGTTGAATTATGTGATGTCTCTAAAATATAATATATTAATCTCAAAAGTCTTAAATTACTACGAAGTACTTGGTGGATGAGCTGCATGTCAACATCATCAAAGTCTCACGCATTCCAAATCAGTCACTTAAGGTTCAGTAATGGTTAGATTGTGTACTGTCAACGTAGACTGTGCAAACATTTCTGGGACAGAGCTTTAATATAACATTGAAGGGTCTCACTTGGTGTTTACTGACTCCTTTTCCGATCTGTTGCTCCTCCCAAATGTGCTGGTCTTCCTCCTCCTGACTATCTGAAAAACTCTCTTCACTACCACTCTCTACAAAATGCAAAAACACAGATCAACACCTGATGTATTGAACCCTGGAAAAGAATGCTACACATTTAAATGCTCCTCACCCATCTTCTCGGCCATACGCTCTCTAAGAGTCTTGGGTTTCGGTGCAAACTCGATTCTGCGTTCATGATCATCTGGCTCATCATCGCTGTTTTGCTCAGCCTCACTCCGATCTTCTTCCATTAAACTTCCAGGAGTGCTGGGTGAATCCAGTGGGATGTAATCTTTCCGGGCTCGGGCTTGTCTTCTCTGTTCTTTGGCAGCATGAATCTTTCTAGCATCTGGGATGGTGACTGGAACAAAGAACAAATAAAAGCATTATCACATTTGTATGAAGAGGAACCACATGCTAGCGTTAAATACATGGTTATATGTCACTTTGTCACATTTGTTTTCTTTGGTCATTGTTACACAAATCAATTTAATAAGCACTTAAACTGATAAACACTGTAGTACCTGTCTGTGGTTTTGACGAACTCGATGAACTTGATAAACTTGAGATGGTAGAAGAGCTTTCATCATCACTGGCAGGCAGTACATCCTCAGCATCCCTGTCAGGCAGTACATCCTCAGCATCCCTGTCAGGCAGTACATCCTCAGCATCACTGTCAGACTGCACACTGAGATCTACCTTTTTCTTAACTAAAAACAAATGAAGGGATGTTAGGTGTCGTAGACATTGATGAATAACACGACATCAAAGTTACTTTAAAACAAAATACGCACCTTGAGAGTTTGATAACGGTACAGGGGGGTCCTCCTTTTTCCGTGCTTGGAAAAGCACTTCTTTGTTAACTGCTCGTTTCACTTTAAAAGAACTTCCCTCAGTGGCTGCAAAGGTTGAATAGTTTCTTTGTTAAAAAAAGAGGTATGCGCGTACGAGAGATTACAGTAAAATACTTACAATCCTTGTCGTCGATAAAGCTGAGTGTGTTTGTTTTTGATGAGTGAATATTGTCTTTAGACTGCAGTGAAGTGACAGC
This sequence comes from Triplophysa tibetana, assembly GCA_008369825.1. NCBI lineage: Eukaryota > Metazoa > Chordata > Actinopteri > Cypriniformes > Nemacheilidae > Triplophysa > Triplophysa tibetana. The sequence goes on along the minus strand of CM017907.1, from coordinate 11,593,208 downwards.
TGGCTCCTCCGCATCACTCGAGTCAGACCTGCGTGATTTTGAACCACTTGAAAACCCTCTTCGCGCTAAATCTGCAGTTGTAAAGTGGATCGGTTTCTCGATTTGCTTCTTAGCGTCACTGTTGGAGACTTTTTTATTCTCATCTTCCTCACTGGATTCATCTTTCCTTTGCCTGAAATTTCTGCGAGGCTTCTTATTAAACATTTTAAAAATCTAACCCAGCGTGAACGTGGAAACGACGATGCGATGAGGTATTTTCACTTCCTGGTCGTTGTATAAAGACATTTCAAAATAAAAGCCCATCTGAACGACTCTCAGAATCTCGACATACAAAGCAGTAAAATCAAATTAAGATAAAATGAACACCTCAAATTGTTTTTCGGAATGTCTGCTATTCAGAAGTTCTTAGTAGAAGGGGTCTAGAACTACATGATTATATCAGTCAATTCAAAGTTAAATTGAAACATTGACCCAATGTCATTGGGAAATATTTATATTTTAAATAAATGAACATTTACAAATGCACATTCTTATTAAAAATACTTGTTTGGAATATTAATAATCTAAAAAGGTACACTTCTTTTATTTATTTGATGTAACTCGGTTAACAATATAAGTGAACTCTTCTCTACATGGAGGAGTTCACTTGAACATTTGGCCCTATTGACTTCCTATAGAATAAAAAAAAGATTACAATGAAAAGTCAAAGAGGTGAATTTTGAAGCGAACTACTTTAATTCATATGATTTGCATTTTCTAAAACGAGCAACAGTCAATTTTTTTAAGTATAATGCCATATTTTACGTCTTTTGTCAAACAAAAATTATTTTATTACTAGCATAAACGACGGAGGGGACTGTACATTATATTTGGTAAAAAGATAGCAATTCGTACTACTGACATTTATTTTGAAGTCATAACGTACTATGTGGGTTTATATATTGCCTAAATATATATAACCTTTGATTACCAGATAACTATAACTTTCTGAAACTTGACACTAATAGGGAAAATAAATACCATCACAACACCAATCTGGTTTATAAAATGTCATTTTTAAGCATGTTACATAACATACACAGGGCATAAAACATTTTCACAAGGCTTTTGTGAGACTAAAATTTATGGGAAATAAGAAAAATCACATACACAATAAAGAGGACAAAAAGGAGAAAACAAAACACATATTATAGTGGTCCAATCTATAATGACACTTTCAGGACAAACACACCTGTGCACATTCCACTGATGAAGTACTAAAGAGAACTTTAATATTGGCAATAGGGTATTGATTTCCATTCGTGTGCTGTATTTAAGACAGGAAACGTTATTTTCCACCAACACCGATATTAACCAATAGCAATCAGAAAGCAAAGACATACTTTCCTGTTCTTTCATATTATTCATAACATGCTTCGTGTGCAGTAATTTCCAGAGTGGATCATTTGGTGAAATCAACTATAAGAGAACCGTACTACCAAACTGTGCCACAGATCGTATCAGTATTGATCTGCATGCTAGTGGGGGTATTGAACACTTGAAACATAGCATTGATCAAACCTAATAATGATAATATGCCCCGAGAAATCATGGTTTTATCTATGGATGATTTTGATTAAATTAAAGCAAAGGGAACAATGAACAGGCCAAAATCAACTGCATTAAAAAGAAAACAAATATATTAAACCGTTTATAAACCGATGACTGTCTAGAAACTATATACCACTGCTTCAAAGCTAACCTAAAATGCAATTTGAAAAACTCCATTTCAACAATTCAGAATTTCTTTTTTTTCTTCTTCAATCTTCATATTGAACTACTTAAAATGTGATTGTCCACTAATTTTAGTGGAAACGCACAACCCTGGGTATTGCTGAGGTGACATAGGTGTTAAAATACCAGATACAGTAGGCGTATAAGAGAACGGTAATCTAAATGCTTTTAATATCCCTGCAATCCTTTTTTTGTCTCAGACTTATTTGTAACGAAATGCGTGTCCTTATTTTACGTTATTCATTTATGTATTTCCCACTAACTACTTTACGATTATGTTTGAATGTAATGACTCTAGTCATAACCTTCTACAGCAGAAACTGCACATTATGGTATGCCAAGACAAACAAAGGAACAAGGTCCCCCCCAAAAAAATCTCTTTTCTTGCCCAAAAGCTGCACTGTGAAAAGGACTAAATGTTATATTTTCATAAACAGCTCTTAATTAATTACGGGTTTGTTCTTTACTGGACGAATTCCGACATGGAGTGATTGGGAATGGAGATGTGTATAAAGGTTGTTTTCTTTGCTGAAGTAGCTTGTTCTAGTTCTCTCCTCCCTCACCGGCTTCACCCTCATCTGGTGCGTTGTCAGATGTCCATAACTAGAAGAAAAAAGAAACATGAAGGAGCCATTGTTTTCTGATCCACAGAATCCTTCATTTCAAATACACCACTGTTTGTAAGAATGTTTTTCCTTAATTGATAAAAAAAGTTTCGTTACTTACTGTGAGGTTATCTCTCAGTAGCTGCATGATAAGAGTACTGTCTTTGTAGGACTCTTCGTTCAGGGTATCAAGCTCTGCTATGGCCTCATCGAAAGCCTGAATTTTAAAACATATTTTTAAAAACAATTTCCCAACACCTATAGTGTTTGTATGGCCATAATGGAGACTTGAAACATACTTGTTTAGCAAGGGCACAGGCCTTTTCTGGGGAGTTAAGAATCTCGTAGAAGAAGACCGAGAAGTTAAGGGCCAGACCCAAGCGTATGGGGTGTGTGGGTTGCATTTCTGTCTTGCTTATATCGAATGCTGTCTGGTAAGCACCCTGAGAGTCTTCTATGGTTTCTGCAGAAAGAAAAAAGGCTTGTTTAGACATGCAATTGATATTAGACACCTAAATACTCAATGAAAGCCACTCCTTTAAACCCTCAAACTGAGCAATAAAAACATTAAACAGCAAGTCCAGTTCTTCATTGCGTACTTAAATAAGAAATTCTTAAAAGGTTTGTCTGTATATAGACTTATCAACAAACTTCCCCTTTTCAAAGTTTTCCGTTAGTTCATACACCAGTCAAAAACTGACAGCTATGCATACTTACTTTTCTTGTCATCTCCTGAGGCGACTTCAGCAAGGTATCTGTAATAGTCGCCCTTCATCTTCAGGTAGAAGACTTTGCTCTCAGGGTTTGTGGAGTTCTCGATTAAATATTTGTTCAGCAGCTCCTATTGGAAAAAAGTACTGGTCAGGCACATACAGTCAGAGAATAGATTTTAACATACACTTTCTTTGTGCTGATCGATTTGATCTCAATTATCATTGCAAACTACGATTGCACAAGGTGAGCGACCTGAACATCTTTAATACTGGCTAAATTATCAATTTATCACCCTATTTCTTCCAATGCCACTCAAATCAGTTTCAAGGGATTTCCTTGTAACCTTGATTTTAGTCCAGGATTAAGCTCAATCTGTGTCTATGAGACTGGTCTTTAGCGCTGCAATTATATGACTACCAGCCTGCTTCACCAGTAATCTTTGCCAGTGAAAGCTGCAGAATTAAGGCACTGGTAAATACCAGATTAACCACCACAGCAAAGATGGGACAGACTAACATGGAAATACCCAATACTGCCAAACATTCCTTACCCAAGGCCTTCAAGGCCAATTTAGACAATCTACAAATCAAGATTTAAAATTCTTCTTTATCCTCCTACACAGCCTGTCAGTGAAGTATGCACCACACCTACTGTTAAAACAGACAGGCAGAAAACATCACCTCCAACCAATCCTAATTTCGGCAACAAAAGAAAAAAAAAACAGAAATTGACTGTCATTTTATCAGTATTTATCGACTGGACCCGAAAACGTATAAGGTGACGTAGACAAAGATGAAACGAGTGTAAAGCAACATTCTCAGGAATTAGGGCCAGTTTCTTCTTGTCCGCCTGAGCAGAGTTCCAGGAAGCCTGCCAGAGCATTTTTTTTATTCTTTACACTTGTCAAAGATTCTCAGCATAGAGCTGCCAGACATGAATGACCATTCTAGTGAATCAAGGACAATGCTACCCTGCCTGTTGCTCTTAGTCTAGAATATAACACTAAAGAAAAGAGAACCACATATCTATACCAGCACTATGGTACAGTCCAACCCCACGGCAGGAAGTGGCCACTTTCGTACTTTTTACCAACCTTCAGTGGTAAGAAGTGGCAGTTTAACAGTTAATGTGCATGCATTAGTCTAATGGAGATGGTGGTCTAGTGGGTTAAACCACTGAACTGGTAAATCAAAAGGTTGCTGGTTCGATCCCAGCAGCCACCACCAGTGTGTCCTTGAGCAAGACACTTTACTCCATGTTGCTCCAGGGGGATTGTCCCTGTAATAAGTGCACTGTAAGTCGCTTTGGATAAAAGCGTCTGCCAAATGACTAAATGTAAATGTAGTCTATGCATCTACCCTTGTTTCTAGACACTTTCATTCAAAGCAATTTACAATGCATCTGCCATCTGAGATACTCATTTTTATAACCCATGACTCGTCTCCAACCCATGACCCAGTGTTGCCAGGGCCACACTTCTGAGTGAAGCTGCAGGACCGATGAGTATGAGAGCTGGCAGCATATGGCAGCCTGTCAGGTGGGGGTGTGGACCAACCTTGATCCCAGAGTAGACTCAGCAGTGAGTCACAGACACACCCTCAGTCCTCACAGACAAGCTGAGAAATGAAGCTGGAGATCTAACTAAAGCCGTACACACCAACCGGCCATGAGTCATAATTCACTGCACAAACCGTTTGCTCTCAACTGGATCTAGACTGGAAAACAACAAAATAACTGACAACAGTTTCAATGACTTACCAAAAGGAAACTAGGAACAAGGAAGTCTAGAGTGGCAGTAACAACTTTCTCTTTCCATGTGAAGCACTTTCTGGAATTTTAGGAGCCTTCAAGGCAAGTTCAATGCTTTGGTGGTGAGGTTTCATTTTTGTAGACTGCTTTGGATGCTTGCAGGAACAAATCAAATCCATTACTATGCAAATCATGTGTTTCACAATATGTTTACAACAGTTTAGGGAGCTACCATGACCTCTAGTATTTACATCTACCACTGAAAAACACACTCTGGTCAACCACTACAGAAGACCTCAAAGAATCTAACAACATTATTCATAATTTATAAACCAAAATCATAAAAATAGGGTGTTAATTGTGGTCTTAATACACAACATTCTCTGGTTATCTAGTCTTATGCAACTATTACAGCTCAGTTTGTGAAAAATAACCATAGCTTCCATTTTTGACATACTACTTCAGGCAACAAAAACAATTTTTTTAAGGAAACAAAGTCTCTCAGTAGCTGACGTTGAATTTTTCCACCAGTAGCAAAAGCCTCAAGAAAGAGGAACTGCATAGCCCCTTTAGCAATTCAGACAGCACTACTCAAGTCCACCTGAATGCACACACACCTACTGCTGAACTTTGATCATCTCATCTCTCCCTCTGCGAGGTAAAGAGACAGACAGGCACATGATTTGATTATATAAACAAATATTTCCTTTTGTGGAGTACTGTCCTACAGGAAAGGCTTCTCTGTGATGTCATAGTAATTCTATCAACACTGACGTTTTACTGAGGTTAGGCAAACGATAAAAATAAAATGCAAAGTTGCTAAATATTTTTGATCTTTACATATACCAGTACCAGCTATAAAAAGTAATAACTCCACAGCTGTCCTTGTGCAAGACTGTACATGCTGCTCCTCTTAATTTACATTCTCTTATCTCCAGCGAGAGCAAAAACTTGGCTGCTGTTATATCAGAAAAGAGGACATAGTTTCAGCCATGTTCTTTGTAATTCACGTGGCCAATGGAGGAACCGTAAATACTTGGATGCACACATTACATCATTGCATTTAGCGTCCTAGGCAGTAATGTATTAATTTCAACACCTGTGCTGTACAGTCATTAAACCTTTTTAATTATATGATATAATTTTACACTAGTGTATTTATTACAATGTTTAAAAACTGTACCACTAAATTACAACGTTTAAACGACCCCATTCAAAACCTAAATAACACCAATGACGTCATTGTATTATTTGCATGTTGCACTGAATTACGTTTTCATTCTGAATAGCAAATTATCTTTTTTTTACCATTTATCCATAGCAAATTAACACCAACCTCCTGGTTTCTAGAGAAATAGTTCTCTCTAAATTATTTTTCTTTTACACCGTATGCCTATTTTAAAAACACACTCACCAACACATCGTTGCAGATGTCCCGCAGTTCAACCTCCACTTTCTCCCGGTATTCCTTTACCATCTGCAGTTTCTTGTCGTTGCCTTCGGTCTTCTGCTCGATGCTAGAGATGACCCTCCAGGCAGACCTCCGGGCACCCACCACATTTTTATAAGCGACGGACAGCAGGTTCCTCTCCTCGTTGGACAGCTCGGACCCGGCTTCAGTCACCATCTTCATACAGGACGCCATATCATCGTAGCGCTCGGCCTGCTCAGCCAGCTTCGCCTTCTGGATAAGCTCTGTTCTGTCCATCCTGTCGCTTTGTAAGTCTGTGAGTGTTTCTAGGTCTATGGGACACTCGACCGGTCAAAGGAGGGAAATGAAACGCCGTTTAATCCTTGGAGACGCTGAGAAATTAGAACAGTGAATGCGTCAAGCATTGTTCAAATAGGCTCTTTTGTGCTAGTGTAACACGTTCAGATCAGCTGAGAAATTTGCTTGGCATGTCTTAAAACCCGGAAAGCTGCTTACATACTAAACATCATTGCATCAATGGCGCGTTTCGATGGCCATAAATGGTGCCTAGGTAGGCAGCTCGCTAGGTCTGAAGACACAGCTAACGTTAGGGTGTGTGCGTTAGCACATCTGTGTCAGTGCAATCGTTACAGCGTTAGCCCTGCCCTCTTTAATAATATGCACAAATCTTTAAAACGAACCTTTTGTTTTAACTACCCATTAAATACACAAAATAGGACACTACAGTTCAGTACATCGATCTTCATCATACCGAATCAATAGGACTCAATAAAAAAAACAAGCCTGATTTCCGTAGCAATGAGGCTGCTGGCAATGAGGCTACGATGCAAGGCGTTGTTGGACTAACGTTTTATCAACCAACAGAAATACGCATTAACTTATATAAGCGTAACGTTGTTTTTACTAAAATTCTATTTACGTCAACCGATGGCAAATCAAACCTCACAAAATAGACTTTAAACAAATATAGCTGATGACCCGCCTTAATGTCACAGCCACGGGGCTCGTCTTCTACGCTAACTTAACACACAATATCGTGTTTTTTACAACTAATGTGCGTCTGACGAAACAAATCGTCCTTAAAATGAGTAACGTTACATAAATATTAGCTTTATTATTTAATGCAAATAAACCTTTTTCTTGGTAGACTCGGACTCATTTTGGCAACCCCTCCTGCCCCCCAACCGACCAGCGCGTTTAAATCGATTATGCAGTCAGTTGCAATAATATAAAACATTTAACTATAACATATAATCTCGTACTACAAACATACACGAGCCCTCAAAGCTGAAAAATTATAAATTACATCTCACCTCTAGATCAATGGTTCACTACGCCGGATTGATAGCCTTTGAGCTCGGATGGTTAGGAAAAAAATGTACTAGAGAAAGACAATCGAAAGTGTTAGGTAGGACGTCGCTAATTCCGCCCGTTGGCCAATCAGATCGCCCAAATTCCGTCCGTCACTCTATATTTTATGCAATATCGTCCAATAGTCGCTTAGCGCGGGGAATGGGGGCGGGCTTATGGGAATAAGTTAGGTTGGCCTGTTAACTCTGACTTGTAGCCACGGGGTTTCCTCCAATTAGAGCAAGGGAGGTGACGTCACTATTGCTATGGCGATCCCCCTCCTCCCACCCATACCCAGCATCACCATCAGCATCATGATTGGAAGCTGGATGCAGCAACAGCAGTTCTAGTTTATCTACTGAGACCCAAATCCCATATAAATAATAAATAATTGATGTAGGTCTAGTCATTTGTTACTAGTCGAGTTTATAAGTGAGATAGATTTAGAAAAATAGTGTTAAAGTGTTAAAGTAGATGTTCTGAGCACTACTGTCTATTTGTGATATGCTTTTAAAATGTGTACAAAAACATATATTAAGAAACAGAGAAAATGAGCAATTAGGAAACTTGAAATAATAATATTTCAAGAAGATATTCATTGAAGCATTCTTTTACATCCAAGAATGTAACATCTATAGACCCACACATTATTTAATTTTTTTAATTACAATAATAGGCATTTTTACGTTGTTTAAGCATGTTTTAAGCTTCCAAGTTTTCTGTAGCTCAGTGGTAAGAGCACTGTGTTAACAACAAGGTTGTGGGTTCGATCCCATGGGACCGCACATACTTATAATCAAATGTATAGGACAATGCAATGTAAGTCCCTTGGGATAAAAGCGTCTGCGAAGTGCGTAAATGTAACTAAATTACACAGTGTGTGTTTGGTGGGGCAGGACAATGACAAATTTTGACATCCCAGTTTTGTCTGAACGGGGAAACGTACTTGTCCGTTTCAGTGAATATAGAAGAAGGGAGGAAATGTATAAAAAAAGTAAAAGCCAATTCAAAGATCAATATTAGGTATTTAAATGATTAAAAACGGTTTTGGATCAATTGTTTGGGCAAAAAAGTTTTCTTCACCAAAAGAAGCAGAGTTTTAACCGACCTGCATGGCCTAAGACCAGACTCAACTCAATGAGATAAAAACATGTTTAATCCCCCTTGAAAGATTCTGTGTTAACTTCAGCAGGGTGTGTCATGTCTAGGACCTTACATAGCTACAAATAAATTATAATTTGCTGTGGTCCTTTCTGCATATCATTATTTGTTTACATTTTAATGTTATGTTTAGTGGCACTTGTTTACTATTTATCGCATAAAAATCTGTATTTATTTACAAGAAACTGAAATTTATACATGTTTTAATTCTAAATACTGTGTTAGATAAGCCGCTGTCAGTGATGGTGTTAACACTGATGCTCACAGGTCGAGCTTCACGGTCACACTGCCTGAGGGGGATCAATATGTTGGCGTCAGTGTTCTGACAGAGAGGAACAAACACATTTGCCAACATATAACAAAGTCCTAAAAATGTCTGTTTTGTGTGTTGAGTTATGTAGTTGTGATTATCCATTGTTGCAATAAACAGGAACAGAAAGCTAAAATAGCAGACTAGACAACAACATTTTTGTATGCACAGATGATGACTGTGCTCTCTGAGGCTGCATTGGGAGATCTATTAATTTAAAGGAACAGTTTACACAATATGAAATTATGTGATCATTTTCAAACCTGTATACTTTATTTGATCATTGTTTAAATTTAAATATGCCAGCATCTCGTTTTTGTATTTTGAATTAACTTAATTTTCAGTATGTTCCAGTCCTCATGCAAAGCTATTGTATTGTAACTACAGCAGACTGCAGAGGAAACTTTGTTGTGATTTTTATTGCATGCAGTAACAGCCCCATTTTGAATGCATGTTCATTATACGAAACCAAGTGTATAGACCATAAAACATATATTTTGTGATTTAAAAAAGAAAGAAAGCCATACAACTTCAACCTGATCTCACTGGAATTTGTAACTATTTTACAATTGCTGGTTCGAATGAATCTGTACGTTGTGAATCCTACAAAAATGTACGAATAATGGAAAAAATCAATACTGAAGCCCCATCCTAATACCCTAACGTCACTGTTGCGAAAGCAAATCATGCTAAAATGTATGAAATACGCCAAAATAAGCCACATCGTGAGATAGTTACATTTTTACTGTGAGATTGTGTTGGGTTTGGAATTAAATAAGGTTATAAGCATTAGCATTAGCGCTATTTACCATCTACACAGAGGTGTAAAGCGAACAAACCACCCTCCCAATAAGCAAAGAACACCAGACAAAACTGAGATTTGGTGAGTTTTGTACTGTATGCTGTCGTTATTAGTATGGTACACAAGTATTATTCCTAGTGCAAAGACTAGTTAATAAAGGGAAGCTTTATTGTGTATTACCAACAAACTTGCGTTCAATAGAGATCAGCCTTCAAGACAACAAATGCGAGCGAGCTTTTAACAACGACTTGGCAAAAGTATTTCTATCAAGTGACAAATAGCTTAACAGTAATAACATAAACAGTTCAGCTAAATGAGAAAAATAGGTTCAACGTGTCGATCTATCTTCTATTAGCCCACATTCTGTTCTGGTTACCTCATGAAAAATACAATAACACGTCTCAGCGGATACATCAAAGCCCTATACTGAAAGTGTTTGCATCTACAGAACTGACTATCTTATTGCTTTTCCTCTGAAAGTGAGGAGATCGGGGGGATGTAGCAGATTCGTAGGTGGGTGTGCTCAGGGAGTTTGTGTAGGCAATCTGATTGAATGAGACGAGGTTGTATTTTGTACTTTGCTTGCCTATGTGTGTGTGCGTGTATGTAGGAGTCAGGGGGTGTAATTGGCCCTCGGTACTCTAATTTTCTGTCCTTTCACCATTGTGATCACTGTGGGTGAAAACGTTGCGTTGGATCCTTATGAACTACTCTGCCTTCTTAACAAGGCAACAAAGACATAAAAGACTCAACCATTTGTTTCCGTTTCCTTGCATCATTTGCTCAATGTTTAACTCAGCATGGAATCAAAATGGCCCTACTTTACCTTTATGGTCTTATTTTTTAAAGACTGGTGTTGGCTTACCTGAAAGATATCATTGGACCTTAACTGGACCCCCTGCAGTTTGCTTACCGGGCAAACAGGTCTGTGCATGATGCAGTCAACATGGGACTACTCTACATTATACCCTACAACATCTTAGGAGACCAGGGAATTATGCAAGGATCCTGTTTGTGGACTTCAGTTCAGCATTTAACACCATCGTCCCAACACTCCTCCAGACCAAACTAAACAAGCTCTCTGTTCCTAGCTCTGTCTGTCAATGTATCACCAGTTTCTGACAGACAGGCAACAGCTAGAATTGGTAAATTCACATCCAACAGCCGTACCATCAGCACTGGTGACCCCCAGGGATGTGTGCCCTCCCCACTGCTCTTCTCCCTGTACACCAACGACTGCACCTCTACTGCCCCCTCTATCAAGCTCCTGAAGTTCGCAGACGACACTACAGTTATTGGCCTCGTACAGGATGGTGACTAATCTGCTTGCACAAATGTGGTTGAGCAGCTGGCTGTCTGGTGCAGTCATAACAACCTGGAGCCAAACACTTTAAAAACAGTGGAGATGATAGTGGACTTTTGGAGAAAGCTCCAAGCACTCCCCCCACTCACCATCATGAACAACAATGTGGCCGCAGTTGAGTCATTCAGGTTCCTGGGCACCACCATCTCACAGGGACATTCACATTAACTCTAATGTCAAAAAGGCCCAGCAGAGGCTCTACTTCCTTCGCCAGCTGAGGAAGTTCAACCTGCCACAGGAGCTGCTCTTACAGTTCTACTCAGCTGTCATCGAATCCGTCCTCTGCACTTCCATAACTGTCTGGTTCGGCTCAGCTGCAAAACGGACCTCCCAAGACTACAACGGATAGTTTGGACCGCTGAGCGAATCACTGGCACAACCCTCCCCACTCTCCAAGAACTGTACTCATCCAGAGTGAGTTAAAGAACTTGCAAAACCACTCTGGACCCCTCACACCCAGCACACTTTCTCTTTGAACTGCTGCCGTCTGGTCAGCGCTACAGAGTACTAAGCACCAAAACAGCCAGACATAGGAAATTTTCTATCCTCAGACCATCTACCTTATGAACAGTTAAATGTTCTACTGTTCAATAAAAAACATGTGCAATTCACAACTATATATATTATTATATAAAAAAATGTATTATATATTTATTATACACATGTTATTGATATAGTAATCAGCTAGCCACATTCCCCCGCATAACTTGTATATAGCACAGTATAATTTGTATATAACACACCTGTACATACAATATACTGCCTATTGTCCTTTTGTCTAATAAAACGCCTTATTGATATCTACTTTATTTGAAACCTATATAGTTACATTTGTGTTATATATACTTTTGGTGTTACATACACAATACAGGGTTAATTTCTTAAATTCTTATAGTATTATAAAGGTTGTGTGTTACTATGTAGGGAATGGCACATAATGCTTGATTTCTCTAAAAATAAAGGCTGCTGTTTCAATAATGTACCCGCCAAGTGCACACTGCTAGTTGGTAACTGACATTCTTTCAAATATCTTCCTTGTTTTCAGAAAAAAGAAATATATATAGGTTTGGAACAACCTGAGGGTGAGTAAAAGGTGACAGAATTTTCATTTTGGGTAAACTATCCCTTTAAGAAATGAAAGACATTATGAGAGAAACTCAACCACTAGTGTCTTACTAAATCTAAACCCTTGATCTGTAGGATCTAATATCTTCAGCATATAGTCATAGTTGGATCTAACATATTAGTCCGGTTGTATATGTGCACAATATCACTGCTTTTCTCAATCTACTGTAATTATATTAAGGCTTATACCTGTGGTGCACCTTGCACAGAAGTTAAGCGTTTCTCACTGTGACTCAGTCTGTCAGACAGACTGAAAACAGACACAATTAACCTGTGAAGAATACAAAATCCGGGCATGTCTGACAAATGAACAGCCTCATCAATTCAATTCTAAAATCATCGACATCGTAAGCGCACAGATAGCTGTTTTAAAGTCCCGTGCAGAGCTGTTAGAATGACATACTTTGTAGATAACTTGTGCGAGAGGCAATAATCTCTGCTCTCTGTACGGTGTGGAGGTGGATAGTTGTTATGTAAGAAGTGGGGGTGTCTTCCTACTAGCTGCTGTAGAATTGACTGCACAACTCCGGTGTGTGGGACGAAGCGCTTTTGTCCCTTTTTACTCTCTTGCTCTCTTTCTCTCTTCCTCCTTAGCCTCCCAAGCTTCTCTTCAATACTTTTTTCCAAACTCTCATGCCATAGGGCACAACCAAATTACAAAAACACGCAGAAACTAGACAAACTCTTGGAAACTAGTGCTGTGTCAGCAACAATGGTGGACATGATGCAGATTGCACAGACATCAGAAGGAAAAGGAGCAGCACATATTGTGTAACCAAAAAGTGTTACAGGTTACAATTATGTAGCTTTGTAGCAGCTGAGACAGAATACTAAATAAAGAACAGTTTATATCATTTCTTATACACATTTTGTCATGGAAATGGGTAAAGAACATTGACAAACAGTATAATTGTAATAAAAATGGCTTTAATTATTTGTTAAAATGGAATATTATTTATTGTAATTATGTATATTGTAAGTAGTTGCAACTTCTAAAAATAAGTATAGTAAAAAACAACATATTATACAACATATTTACCTATTATCTTTTCTTGGCAAGTTAAATGTATAAATTAAACAGCTTTTAACATTTTTGGAAATATGTTTAAATCCTTACTGAACAACTATGGTTTTATAACTTTAGCTGACCTACTTCATATGACGAAACAGAAGCTGTGGAGGAGTGGCACTTTTAGGGTGTGTCTGGCCGGAAGCCAATGGTTGAGATGCCGTTGACTCAGGAGAGCACTGAGCACTAGAGAAGGCACACCCGCCTATTAAATTCACATTGAAAGAATTTAATCATTGCAAATGAAATGTTGATTCCAGTGAGAGTGAAAACCAGTGAATTAACAGGTGTGGCTATGAAAATCTGGTAACTTTCCACTCTATTATGGATTTAATTCACCCCCTCATGCCATTCTTTCCAGAAGACTGTGATAATTGGTCTGTGCACCTCGCTGCCTTTTAATTTAATAGACATGCATTTATGTCACCATAGAAACATTGGTTTTGTTGTTCTATATACAGTAGCTGTTGATTTTATAATCCTAAAGCTGGAACAGACATAGCATTTTTAGGCAGGATGTGCACTAGGAATTTCATTTACAGTTTTGGAAAAGGGGGTATGGATTTATCAGTAAGATAAGATCTGGTCTTCTGATTTGTTCTCAAGCATAAATTCCACTTGTGCACCAAATGTGAAATTTAAGTTTCAGAAGCCGTTCCAGGTTGTGCTGCAAAAGATATCAGGGATGAATAGCTTTATTGCAACTGCAATGTAATTTGGTGATCTGTTGTCCTAGAATTTCTGATATAAACATTTGTAACAGTAGGATTGTACTGAATATAACAGATGCCTGTAATCCATTTCCTTTGTCCTTGTGACAGACAGTATTTACAAACTTAAAAGGAACATTATATTTGATCTCTAGTACCTTATCCACAACTTCTACTTCAAGGAATCAGAAATCAGAAGCATGCTTATCTTCCTGTGCCTGATTTGCTTAATATGGGAAGCTGAGAGGGTTTTGCAATCTGGATGAGGTAATAGAAAGTAGCCAAATCAGAACAATCGGTCCGTTAATGGTTTTGCTACACCTTATTTCTTATTTAAATCTCTGCGCTAAACTCCTGAAATTCACGGTTTGCATTTAACTACATTGATGATAATTGCATTTTCATCCAATAAGTGAAGTCATGCTGAGAGTAGTGCCCTCTCTCTCTCACTCTCTCTCTCTCTCTCTCTATCTCTCTCTCGCTCTGCTGTGAGTGTATGGCTAAGGGATAAATAACACAGTCTGCAAGAAAACTGTAATTATAGTTCCGCTGAGTCACTTAGTTTTGCCCCAAGATGAGTATCAGAATGATCACAGAGGTCACACAGGGAAAGTTGTATTATACCAGTTTGTGAATCTTGCAGTAGGCCTATATTTTAAAACGTGGTATAGTATTCTTAACAATCTTCTAAATAAAAAACATCATCTTTCTTTCGTGTTGAAACACTATCGTAGATGTCCAGTGCAGATGTCTGTTACTATCATTCAGTAAGCTTTTAACTTGTCCAAAAATGTCAGCATTACGCTTTCTCCAGTTTCTTGTAAATGTTTTGTATTGTTCTGTTATCTTATAGTTGTTGACCGTGTTTCAAAAATAAACTGTCAAAAAAAAGCTGGGGCGCCAGAAATAAGCCGTAAAATAGCGTATTTGTCCCTTTAAAATTACATTTCCCCTTCTACATTTCCCCTTCTTGTAAATTAGCGGTATTTTCAAGAAAATACATAAAAATATGTATAAAAAAAGGTAAAACACACAGGACTAAGATGTCGTCATGTTTTCGTTGCTTCTTTGCAGAAGGAGATAACATTTTTACGAAACATGCTCTGAAATGCAGTTTGTCCGTTTAGGACTGTAAACAAGGGGACTCATGGTGTATGTTAATAGAAACAGCTCATTCTAAGAAAATAAAAACATAACGCTTCATTATGTAAGGATACACTGCTAAAGACATAGTTATATTATATTGCATTTCTGTCAATAGATCCATCAAAATATTACACATTGGACATTAAAAGAACTGTCTAGTGTCCTTCCTCATTGTTAAAATACCACATACATTACATAAAATAACATGTTCAATGATCATACCCTATAAATTACAGCAATGTTGTGTGTATCCATACGGCCATCTGGCCTGAACAACTGTGAGGGTTTATAACCACAGGCTCCTCCAACCCACACATTCAGTATACAGCACATTGAATCATTCTGTAGAGATGCTGCTCATTCATTTCATAATCACTTTGCTCTGTCATTTTTCCTTAATGGGGCATACCAAACATATTTATCCAGAGCTGAGTCTGTGACCTGGTCAGGTCTTAAAATACACAAGAGAGAAGACAGCTTTCGTCCATATGTCCACACCGACTCCTTTTTGCTGAAGGGCCTGTGCGTCAAATCCTCTTCATTTCTCCCCCAACCGATCCACCTTTCTTTGTATGCGCAAAACACCACGCTCCTCATCGGTTACTATAGCAATACTCCGGGACAACCTACACTTCCTTTTGTTATGACATGTAGAGATTTAGTGCACACAACAAAACCAACGGGCCATTTCTGTTTATTGCCTTGTTATGGATTTCAACAAGGATAACTGAGAGTAGACATTCCTCTAGGGTTTGCGTCGCAGAATAAAATTTAAGAATATCAACAACCTTCTAGAGACAGTTAGTGCTGTTGAATCACGGCTTGGGAGAAATTTCCGTCAGCCTAAATGAAAGAGTGTGGCAGATTTCTGTAAAGGTACTGATATTTGTCATTTTTAGCGTCGGCACAACAGATGAGGGGTGAAATGGCCTGCAGAGAAAACAACAACTATTTGCATATTCATCCTATCTAGATGCTTATTGGTATAAAGCTCTTTTATAAAGGACTCATTTAGATGTTGTTGTCGCCATGGAGATATGGTTTAATAAACAGAATGGTTTAAAAAGACATTACTTTGTCGCTCCACTGTGAATCACTTCTTAGGTCACTTGTTCCACACACACACACACACACACACACACACACACACACACACAAGCAGAGGTTACAGTACGCCCATTAGAAATACTTATAAAAATGTATTCAACCAATATTTAAAATGCTGAATGGACACATTCCTATTCTTTTCTTAGACCTATTTGTTGTGCATAGAGTTAAATGAAATGCCACGATGAAAAACAGCATGTTAGAATATGTTAAGACCTTGCTAAATCTAATTTGATGATTTAATTAATTGTGATGGGTTTCATTGAAATCATGTGACATTATAATCAGTGTAATCAAGTTACACACTGTGATGACAAGACATGGAAAGTATATGAATCAATTAGAGAAATATGCATTTTAAACAGAGAAATATGAGCGATGAACGCTATTCCTTTGTCGCCATGGTTACTGATATGCTAAGGCTGAATGTGGGCTGAAACGAATGACAAGTCCACTGAGAATATCATTAAGGGAAATTGAAATTGAAAAAGGTTTCTTACGGCATGTGTGTTGAAAGTACAAAACACCAAGGTGAATGGAACATGGGGTTACATAACAAACAAAACCTTGAGAGAATATGACTGAATATGCATTTTCAAAACATCAGATAATTATTTTTGTATATGACACAATATTTATGTTTGTTATGCTCTCTGACTGCAACACTCTCTGCCTTGTTACTGACCTCAGCACACAAACAGTGGTTAACAGTTGTATGTTATCAGTTATAACAATTTCTCAGATTTTTCTCCCAGAATTTCTTAGCCAAATTAAATTTAGAGGCAATAATATATATACATACGAGCCAAATCTGATATTTGAGAAACTGTTGAAATCTCAAACTAAAAGCTGATACATGTGTAATTGTCTGTTTTTTAGGAAAAAATTTCTGATAAGCATGATATCTTAGCAACGGTCTTCATTCGCTCTTCATATAATATCTTTGCTGTGTAGAAGAAACACCTGAAATATTAAAGAGATCTTATGGTTAGATTTCCTCTAATATGGCCAAACAAAACATAGAGAGCACTTACCATTTGCTTTGATGATAAGAGATTTACATAAATTATAGCTTACTTTAGAATACATATACATATACAAAAGATATATTTTGGATGAAGAACCGTAGATTGCTTTCATGAATGGGTGTTTGACACACACATAAATAAGCAAACGCATATGAAAGATAAAAGGCTATACAAAGCACAGACCTACAGAGAGCAGCAGAGACCGAATTAGTGACTTACTATCATATTCACAAGCACTTTGCAGTCTCACAGAGCATTGTTGTTTTAGACTTTACAACATACAACAACATGTCAAAAGAAAAAAAATGTAAAAAATCATTCTATATTTTAAAGAGAGATGATTGTGAGAGTTTATCAGACTATATATTCAACATCATTTACATTGTCATTTAGCAGACGCTTTTATCCAAAACGACTTACAAGTTGGGTAAACGATGGAAGCAATTGGGTCAACATTAGGACAACAAAAGTCATAAGAGCAAAAAAAAACATGTCTCACAAAGCCTACAACAAGTGTACAAAGCTAAGTTAAGTTTATCTAAGATAAAATAAGCATGCTTTTTAATATTTTTTAATATATTGTAGAAAAGATATAGAAATATATAGAAAGATATAGTAATGATCGGTCAGGTACTGAGTGAATAGATGTGTTTTCAGCCGATTCTTAAAGATGGCCACAGAATCTGCTGATCTTGTAGCAGCAGGCAGATCATTCCACAAATGTGGAACCGATCCAGAGAAGGTTCGTGAGAGCGATTTTTTACCTTTTTGGGATGGCACCACAAGACATTGTTTGTTTGCAGAGCGTAAGGATCTGGCGGGTACATACGTTTGCATAAGTGAATGAAGATAAGAGGTTGCTAAACCAGTGGTGGTCTTGTAGGCCAGGAGCAGAGTCTTGAATTTGATGCGTCAGGAGGACATCATGAGTCCCTGATTTCCATATCCACTTTAAGAGAGAATCATTTGAATAAGACAGTGGTGGGAAAAGAGGAACAACTGTCATGACCCAGGGGGTGTTACGTTAGAATGTTGATTTTTCATAGTCAAAATATTGCACGTGTCATTTACCTTTTCTTTGTAATAATCCATAACTAGTTTTTCAGTTACAAATCATCTTCACATCACACTGATTAGCATATGAGAAAATGACTTTATTTTGTTATCTTTTATGCAATCTAAAATTTGAAACATTAATCAAATCTTAATTTGAATAGTGAATAAAATTGGTGTAGATTTTTTATTGCAAGCATTCATTGAAATGAAAATAAATTGACCACTGGGCATTGCTGCCCTCTTGTGGCGGGTACATTTACATTTATGCATTTGGCAGACGCTTTTATCCAAAGCGACTTAGATAGCATTATCCTACACATTTGTTTCTGACTATGTGCAATCCCCTGCGATCGAACCCACGTCCTTGGCATTTTTAGTGCCTTGCTCTAAGCACTGAGAGAAATTAAGAAAAAAATTGTGAAAAATTGAGAGACCATTTCAAAGAGCATTTTGAGCTTTTCTGAATTTACCATTTATTGTCATGTGTCTAGGTAAAATTATAACTTTTGTTTCATTCTGTGAAAAACAAACAATATTTCTACCAAATTTCAAATAAACATAGTTTTTATTTGTATTTATTTGCAGAAAATGAAAACTGGAGAAACAGGTCAAAATAACAAAAAAGATGCTCTGTATTTTTTAGACCACAAACACTGCTAATGAGACAAGTTCATAGTCACTTTTAACCAACACAAACAGTAATATTCGTACATGTATTTAGAAAAAGTAAAAAGTTATAACCTCGATGTTTATCAGTTTTCATGTGTCTTGTCATGCTGTCAGTCTGATATTGGACTGGAATGGCCACAATACATCTAGAGTTTCTGTATATTTAACTTTAAACAAACCAGAGAAATATTGTTAAAAAATAAAAATGTTATTTTAACATCAAAGGCATCAAAACTTGTTAAGACTTAACAAACAAAAACTGGACCTCGAAAAACATGTAAATACAATAATTTAACTCTTTTTTGTTGTGCACATTCAAAATAAATGGAATCCCTGTAGTTAGTTTGTGATAGAAAACTGTTGAAGTGGCTGAATTTCTCAAAAATTTTCATTGAATTATTATGAATTTATTTATTCAATTATATAATGTGTACAGTAACCCAGCTATGGTGATTACAGGGCAAACAAATAAATGTTTTGGAAGCATGTCTGAGAAGTAATTTTTAAACTTTTCATGGAAATGTATTTACCAATATCTTAACTAATGCTGTCTCCGAAGAATGAAGAATACAAGAGCATAATTTCAAAATTAAGATATCAGACATTTCACTTTCCAAAGTTTGATGTTTGGCTATTTGGATTAAACTCATTCATTACTCATTAATTATTTACTCTCGTCATGTCTAAATCTGTATGCTCTCCTGTTTTATGCAGAACACAAAAGAAGATATTTTGAATAATGAAGAATTTGAAGAACTGGACCCCAGTTCTTCTGAGACATTTCCCAAAATATCTACTTTTGTGTTCCACAGAAGACAGAGTCTTATACAGATTCAGAACCAGATGAGAGTGTCACAATTTGTCTTATTTAAAATTTAAGCAGAACCTTGTCGTGATGCCTCCTGCCGTTTAAGCAAGAAAAGTGTCTTTTAGAATGTAGTTACCACGTGGGTGTTCCAAAAATGTGACAGTTAAAGAAACAATTCATTATAGTTTTGAAGTGCATTGATTTAAATCTTCAGGAGAATGGGATGGGCAGTAAGACAAGTTAGTGGTTAAGACATGACAGGTCAGACTGGTTTTCAAGCAACAAAATATTCACGGAGGTGCTGAGATTACTCACTGCTGTTGCTGCAAGAAGGCCCATCCCAGTGCCAACAAAACATTTCTTATACTTTTTTTTAGTTGCACATTGATTAATTTAAAATGGGATTTTACAATAGGTATTAATATTCTCTAGTCATATTTGTTAAAGATTATTCCCACAGAACTTTATATATTGTATGATCACATGGTTTGAATGTCTTTTGGTACTACAAAACAAATGGAAATTACTTTTTCAGAGATTATAAGAGTAAACACATATATAAACTGCAAGGTTAATTGTAACACTGGGGTGAAAGTTTTTTGAGTTTTTTGGTGAAAGAGTCAAAATTTTATAAATAATAAATTTGATATACTGGTAAAAAATATATTTGGTTTGTAAAATCACCAATAAAATCTTACTCTAAAATTACTCCACCACCTGCAGGGTGTCACTGTCATTGCAAACATGTTGTTAAAAAGCTAATGTTAAAAATGAATTGCAGTTGAAAAAGTAAATTGTAGTTTCATGCAGCTAAAGTATTTTCTATCAATACACAATAATTAATCAAGCTAAAAACTCCCAGATGTCTTTATTTTTTATTCCGAATGTTGTGCATAAACCCAGCAAATTCAAATGGCTCCTTTGCTTTTTAGATAACTGCATGATTTGCTTTTCAAATCAATTTGGATCTGCAGCTATTCGTTTTAAAGATCTTATCTGTCAGTGGTGTTGTGATCACTGGATTACTTTGGCCAGCTTTAAACCTTTTCCAGTAATGCCATGAACGCTGTCTTTTCCTCTTTGTTTAAAAGAACTGGCTCAGGTTCAACAGAAACTCGCGTGTTTTTCACTGGGAGTCGCCCCAAGTTTGTCTGACAATAGGAAATCATCTTCAGATCTGAAGGCACAGTCAAGATTTCTGTTTGGGACAATTAAAGGTAGTTTACTGCATAATTCCGCCAGGATTGCCAGTATGTTTGGTTTGGAGATTGCTGTATGTTTTGATTGTGTGCACATGCAAGGTGTATCAGTTGTGTTAAATCATGCCCTGGACATTTACCAAAGTGTGCCATTTCTGACAAGCAAGATGAGGTGTCGATAATTTTAAGGTGACTCACTGTCAACTCACTGTAACTGTCAACAAATCAGAAAATAAGATTGATCTTTGCAGGGAACAATGTATCAACGGATCAATGTTTATAGACACAGGAATACTGTGGATAAGTAAAGTGGTATGTTCTGGGTGATTTATTTGGTCAACTGAATGTGTTGTCAAAACATTCAAGCTCCAATCCAAGTGGTTTTCGTAGTTCATCTGAAAATACTCCACTGGGATGAATGGAAGTTTGTTGTATTTGGGCACAGTTAACTCAAAAATAAAAATTCTGTTATCATTCATTTACCTGCATGTCGTTCACAATCTGTTAAGGGGGGGCCAAGTGTGGTTTGGTTTCCAAAGTTCTTGAAAAATCTTTAATAGAGCATAGTCAAGATCATTTTAGGAGGTTCTGTGGTACTACCCAGGACATGTTAAATCACTCGTGTCTCTGAACTGAATCACATTACAAGGTGTCTACCAAAGTGCCCACACTCTTAAAAATAAAGGTACTTCAAACGAACCTGAAAAATCTTTAATGCATCTTTATTTTTAAGAGTACATGCAATAAAAAAAGAGCTATGAACAAAGACTAATAATTGTATGCATGTCACAACGACATCATGACTGTGACCTCTTGAAGCAAGGCTTTTAAAACTAGATTTATTGTCCAAAATCTGAAAAACATTCAGAAGCTGCTGTGCTGAGACAACACCCAAATTTAACTTTGATAGAGACAGTATTCTAAATTATTTTAAACAATAAAAAAAATCTCTGAAGTGTTCTATGTATTTCATCATTAATCGTCCTCTTGTCATTGTTAACCTGTATGACTTTAATTCTTCTGCAGAACACAAAATAAAATATTTCGAAAGAATGATAGTAAACAAACATTATTGCACACTATTCACGTGCATTATATGGACACAAACCAATTTGACATTTCTCAAAAAATCTTCTTTTGCGTTCTGCAAAAGAAAGAGTAAAATACAGGATTTGAATGCCAAGATGCTGGTGAATTCTCTGTAAACATAAATCATATATTTGTATTTGTTAATTTAATCCTAAATCTTAAAAATAAGGCACATTCTAGCTGTGACCGTTTTTAACTTAAGAGCCTGTTTTATTTTATGACTGACATTATGCAACCAGTACTTGCCCCTTTATCAAGGTAATGAATGATTGGTTAGCACTTCTCTAAAAGAGCTTTGTATAAAAAAAGTGTTTTCTATCTGATCTTTGACATCTTTGCGACACTAACATGGGCGGCAAAGGATTGTAACGGGAGACCGATGTGTGTGCAGTGCTGTTTGTGGTTAACGTCCCACACTGAGGTGACTGTAATCAGTTCAAAATAATGGTTTTGGCTTGGAATCAAGTGAAACCTGCCTGTTCCTACCTGCCCCGGGTTCATGACAGAAGCAGAAAGGGAATATTAGTTCCATGACACCGGTTACGGTCTGTCTTTCTGCATGTCTTTCTGTCTGTATGTCTGTAAACCAAACTGCCAGTCTTTCCTTGCTGCTTGTGTATTTCTCTCTATTGTGGTGTAAAGAGGTTTTTTGTCGCTGGGGTTAAATGTATTATTGCTTGCACTGCACCCAAAGAACTGAATTATCCTACATATCCTACGTAACCTACTCAACTCTGCTAAAGTGAAAATGCGACCTTACATAATGTGTCTGAATCTCAGTCATTTGAAATCTGTGTGAGAACTTGACTGATCTGTTAAAGAAGAATAACCGGGTATATCGGAGATGCATGTTTAACTTCTGTAGCGTGAGGTTGTTTTACAGGTCCTAATCTCAGTTGCTCACAATGTAAACCGCCCTTTATAACGGCCTTACTCACTAGTGTTCAAATGGACTGTCTCAGAAGGAAAGCGCAACTTGTTCATCGGTTCTCTTCATATCAAGCTCCTTCGATCTTTGAACATAGACAGTCATCTGAAGTTTCTAGAGCGTCTGTTTTGCAATATAGTAACGGAGGGGGAACTTTCTATTGACCTCTTGGCATGCTCAGTGAAGGTTTCAAACTTGCTCTTCTCATTTTGCATTTGTGTTCTTGCTTGGAATGGATAGATGGAATACAGTGGCCTGAGCATGCTAGCGTGCTGTGACTATGCATTGGGTGTGTGTGTGTCCTCAAAGGTGCCACACCTGTCTGTCTTATGACATGAAAACATTAGCAAGAAGTTGTCAGTCTTCTGTGGAACTCTGAATGTTTACATTACAGTCCTGAAGTCTGCATGGAGTGATTTTTTGCTCAATGCCATTAAGAGTATTGAAGATCACTTTGTAAAATGCTGAAAAGATGATACTTTAAAAATACCTTTGCAAGCATATGTCCCGCTATATATAGATTTAAGCAGATTTATTCATGTTAAAAAGATAACAAGAAAGCATTGACTCAAATCTAAATTAAAATAAAATTGTACTTTAGTTTATTTCTCAGAGGCATTGTAAAAATTGGTGATATTACAACCAGTAAGCAAAAATCAAACCAAAGAGATTCTTTATGAATTTAAACAGAGTTATCTCACTTTGGAACCAAACTCTTAATTTTTAAAGGCGTTAGTTTTGTGTTCTTGAACTAATTGGAATGCAGAAAGTTTAGTTCATCAGCATTCCAGTTCAGATCTTGCATTACAGTCACCAGCTTGTAAACAGAACACCTGAAAATATCCCAACAAATCTATAGTGATTCTTCAGTCAAAGCAGCAGCAGGACCTTCACCTGTTTATATGTCATATTTATTTGTTCTTGTAGCTCAGTTGGTAGCGACATGTGTAATATCAACACAAAGGTAAATTCCTGAAGAACACTTGTACAGATTTAATAAATGCATACAGTAGATTAGATGCTCTGTGAAGTGTTTTGGATTAAAATGTCTGCCAAAATGCGCTGTAAATTTAAATGTAATTTAATTCAAATTTGCCTTCTTTGTTTTGATCATTGTACCATTAAAGTGTGTTGTAATATTCGCCAAAATTGCATTTTGAATCCAACCCAGTTGATTTTGTCACTGATACTTATTTTTTAACAAGCCACACCAAAAGCAATCATTACGGTTTCAAAAGATTATAATTATGGAATACTCATTGGGAATTCAGAAAGAGAATTAAAATGGTTTTCAGTTATAAAATCAATTGCTCTCCGTAACAATCTCAATTGTTGGAAAAAATGGAGATCAAAGGCTTTTTGCTTGTCCCCCGTTTCTCTAAATCTCTATGAGACCTAAACAATTCCACATGCACTTATGATTCCATAGAATAACCTTATTTTGTCTAAATGGTTGTATAAAGAACTTTTGAATGAACAGAGCCAAAAATGGTTCTTCATTGTATCCGTTTTTTTTTAAAGAGTGTGGAGTTAAGGAAGGCATCTCAACAATCCCACAAACCATGAGATTTCAATATATACAAAAATAATTATCATCAGATTCATGCAGAATTATCTTAATTATTTGTAATATGACTGTAAACTCCTACTGCGTGTTAATGATTGTATAAGCATGTGTCTTTAGGAGAAACACCCAAAACAAAGTTGATTTAGTGAATAACTGAGAGCTCCATTGTGTCTCCTATGAATTTAAAGAAGAACAACAACATTTTCCATGGGTTTAAACATGCTGTAATGTGATAAGGGGTCACAACAAGCACTCTAGGGCTGATACACAACATGCAAATGCTATGTAAATATTAAACAATGTTTAAAACATCTGACTGCATGTTTGCTTTTGTAATTGGCTTTGCCACACAGCACTTGCATTAAACCAAATCATGTGTCAACTTTTCTTTCGAGACAGTTTTGTGAGGCTGTAAGGATCTGCTTGTCAAATAAACCTGATGTCGTATTTTTGTCTCATGACGTTCTGAAGCACTGCTCTGCGGCTCTAGCATGTTTCAACATGCGTATTTTAACAGCAATCACAAATGTAAGCCGTAGGAGAGAAAATGATAAGTGACTATCACTGCTGTGGGAAGATTTTTACACCTGACAACATCTTTAGCAACCGAACACATCCCACCATCTATTGTTGCACTCATTCATTAGCCAGACCAACCCACTGGGCCAAATCAAAATGGATATCGCCTGTTATGACATGAAACTGCCTATAGAAATGATCTGGATTTCATTTACAAGCAGGTCAAAGAAAGTGAACTTTGAAGAAAGCTACTTTTTTTGCCAGACTTCCTTCCTATTTCAGAACAACAAAAATCGACTGTCAATCCACTGGTGTCCCATAATATCCAACCGTTATGCTGACCTCAACAGAAAATTAGACATGAAAGGACGGGGAAAGAGGTGGGTTGTTCATACTGGCCCTCGGTACCCTCACTCTCTCTCTCTGTGTTTGTAATGTAAGCACACAAGCCTGTTTGATAACATCTTCCAGAGAGTTTCTCCAAAACACTTGCGCTTATCCCAACAACCTTTACTGTTTATCGGGAACACGTACAAAGCGCTTTTTATGTCATTCAAGCATGTCATTTCAGAACATCATGGAGATTCAGTAGTACTCCCATATTTACTTAACATTCTGCTTTTGTCTGGAGGCAGTAACTGGTCAAATGGCAATCAGGCGGAAAGGAGATGCCGTTACTGTGAGCAAATAGGATGTGGCTTGAATGTAATGAACATCGATATGACTTTGTTGGTACCTGGCTTAATAGTAAGAAATACTATACCCTCTGGGATACATTCAGCAGGATAAGATAAGTGAGGATAAATCCTTGCAAGCCGTAGATTTGGTCAGTATTTGCATCTTATTTACCTGTCATCCTGGTGTCTTGAAGTGAGAGGAGCTTAAAAATAGATGTAACTGTCAAGACCAAAGAATGAATGAGGAAAGAATGTAATGTAAATAGATACAATGTAAGATGTTAATAGGAATCCTACATTACATCCTGGGGGAAATATAAATAGATCCAAGCGATATAAACTGTATAGTTGCGAAAATGTGAATTTTATCCATTTAGATCAGACCATTAAACTTTATTAATTCTATTTGGTCACATAATGAATGCTCTTTATAAAGAAAGATCAATTTTAAAGTCTTAATTTCCTTCTGCTTTAACTTTCCTCTTGACTTGCTTGGCCCCCATTTCACAATTTAAACCCTTAAAATTTAAGCACACTGCAAAACATTAAGTAAAGCCAAACTGGTTGTACTATTTAAGGTGGCAAAAATCGGATGCGTGGATACACCATCTCTTTGACATATATGTAAATTAACATCCTTGTCTACACTTTTCTTATCCAGTTTCTGATTAATTTTTTATTTGAACAATTACAAAACTATTCTAACTTTTGTCACTTCCTTGTTGAGATTTTCTCATAAATATAGTTTTCCAACTTTATGACAAACAACGATTATGTTGTATAGTGCTTATTAATCAATATGTCATTGTTGTTATAGTCCATTTCATATACTAAGCTCATCTAAAGTTTTTAAATGATGTTGGATTTGAACTGATTGACTATTAATTTGCCTCAGGCTTTTGTAAGGATTTTCTATGAATGCATAGCTTTCTAGGGTGTTATTTATTGGGTGTTGGTTCTGTTGTGTTGCCATGAGCGACAGAATTAACCTTTATAAATTGTAAAATGCACAATGGTTTATTACATTAATGTTTAAGTTTAAACACAAGAATTCAGGACTCTACAATTTTGTTGAAAGGAAAGGAACCGTCTTCAACGTTTCAGCAAATGTCAGTTTGTTTTTTCACAAAAAGAATAGTAGGCTACACATAATCTCTGCTTTCGAATACCGAATTACTTTAGCAAATGAAAAAAATCCTACTTTAAAAATGAAACATTACTGACTTACCAAGTATCATAACTAAATTACTCGCTAGAACCATTTTAATTCTCCAACTATTCAATCAGATTTCAACCCCAAAACTTTTTCCAATCTTTTGATAAACAGAAATGTCCTTCGGATGTTAAAAGCTCTTTATAGAACCAAACATATTTTTTCTATGGATTTGTGAAGCACCTTTTGTTACAATGTATGCTGTAATAATTTCCAAATAGAACAAATTACCAATAACCACTCCACTTGCATGTTTCAGTGTCTGTAATGTGTTCAGGCAGTCAGCACACATGACATGAGCGAATATAAACACTGCAAGTATCTGCATTAGGGTAAATAAACATTGAAGCAGGACTCTGAAAAGTGTGTTGAGCGGGTGGGTGTTGGGGGAGGGGTGTTTCCCCCAGTTTACAAGTAACTGAAAACTTGATGATAGTATCTCTAAAGCCTTCTCTGGGTAAGGATAAGTGATGTTTGTTTTCCCAGACATGTATCTTTTAAGCCTTTATCTCTTATTTACTGTTTTATTACACTGCCTCTTGTTAATGAAGTTAGGATTTACATAATATAGAAATGTCTTAGACATTTGATGAATGTCTTGGCAAAAAAAAAGCAAGATATAGTTAGATATAGCACAGTCTGGGGCTAGGTGTCATGTGAGGTTTTGACAGTTCATAAGACAAAAATAATTATTTTATATTTTTATAGTTACCGTGTTGTAACTTTTTTTGCTGAAAGCTTATATGCTGTTTAATGAACAAGTTCCAATGTGACAGAAACGGACTTTTAATTGACCTGGCTTCCCCTACATCTCCCTATATAGGCTATAAAATACAATAAATACATTACAATAAGGAAAATAAAATAATAAAATTGCTTTTTAAACTTAAAAATCAGACTACATTTCAATCACAAATCAGTGATACGCAAATATGCATGACAACAGATTATTTAGTTTAGTATTCTAGTTTTATGAATGGATTTTTGTCTCACATAATGAGGTCGAACTATACATTTTGTTAAACCCATCCACACCAGGAGGTTTGTTTTTAGGTTTTGTCGAGGAATGGGTGTATACATTTGTATGAATTGGGCCTGTACCCCGTGAGATAGTTAATGTTGTGTATCGGCAATACCTAATTTTGTTCTGCATATAAATCTCTTGTGAATAGAAATGCAATGGAGCTGTTGCGTGGAAACTAATTTTACAGCATGAGATGATACGTTTTCCTGCTTGCGTTGCTCTCACGTGAGGGCTATAGTATACATTTAGAGCTAAATTGTAATAACATAATTTCTAAAAAAAAAAATTAGATAGAATAAATAGTAATGGCCGCGTTTTTTGCCACTTTTAAAATGCTAAAGCTTACTAAAGATAAGTAAGTAGCCTAACACAGAGCAGCAAAAATCTTAATCGTTCGTTTTTCATACAAACATTTTGTAAAATAGTAGTAAAATAGCAGTACAGTAGATTTTCCACAACTTTAAGTCCACAAATGACATACTTTTCAACAAAAAATAAAATCAAGTTTAAATTATGTAACCTTAAACATTTATATTCATAAGGTTACTATTCTGAATTTCATCCTAACATTTTATGTAAATGCAGACCCAAGAAAACGGAATTAAAATGTAAAGGCTTCTGTCAAATTATGTTTTGTCCTTATTCTCAAAACTCATTCTAAGTTTACTTGAAGTAGGACTATTTCTAAAAGTAGAAAAAACTGATAGTTGAGTTGAGTTGATACTGCACCGTTAATTCTCTCCAATTCTCTGTCAAGCTTTTTTAAAGGTTAAACTGCATGTACCTGTTAAGCTCCTCCTCTTAGGTGTAATCCAATCCAGTGCCCTGTCACAGGTAAAACCGGCCCCAATTTCTCAGTATATCCAAAAAAGCGAGAAAAGCCAACAAAACCCGTTCTCATACAGGCAATTCTAACTCAGCCCTCATCCCATCCTGCAGACTTTTCTCACTAGAAGAAGACGGATCGGATTTACAGTACCAACTAGAAAGTCCAGTTCGACCATAAGAGATGTCACAGGAGCATGACAAGTAAGTTCATTACAGTAGGTCCATAGTCTAGTACGGTGGAATGATCAACTCTGTTGTCGTCGAGATAAGGATTTAAGACAGAAATAACCATTATTTCAAATACAACTTTTTACTGCTTAGTCCGTTGAAAGTGAGTGATCAGATCTTAGGCTGGAGGTCTGAGAAACTCTGGGAAAATGTATGACAGACAGGCTAAAGCTGATTCCGCTACACGGATACGCTGTTTTGGATCTAGCTGTCATGTTGAGACCCGCTCCGGTCACAGGTGTACCTGCACCTGCAGCGCGAGCGAAGCGCGCCGCGCTCCAGAATTGACACCTGTGTTTTATTTAATTTAATTTTTCTGCGCTCGGTTTTACAATTTAAACCAGAATACAATTTAAAACTAACTGGGTGTAAACGTGAAACGAAAGGTCTTATATTTTATTTATAATTTAAAAGGAGCTAATGTAGGTACAGCTGGAAACATCATATGTGCGCTTTTGACAGGTAACATTTGACGATAGATAGTGCGTGCAATTGTGTTCATTTTTTAGAGATACAGCATGCCAAAATACGGTATAACTGTTAACATTTTAAATGATTATTTTAGTACTATAAGATTTTGTTATGATTTGTAAATATTGTGTTCAACATGTTTTGCGAGAGGAAACTGAAACAGTTCACCTGTTTAGGCGTTGTCAATTGCCATAAAAGTGTTTAAACATTTTGTACACTAAATCAAGCAAATCGAATTGAATCTAAACACAATCGAATGCGATCTAAAGAGTTTTTCCCTTTATCTGTGTCATTATTTACCCAAAACAATTCCTTTGTTGGTAAACTCACATCAAGAGCTTTTCCAAGAACATCCAAACCGAACTCTGTTGACGATTGTCACCATAGTTCAAGCAACATGAGACCTTGGTCATTCCGGGAGAAAACAATAAACCTCTTCTCAGTTAGAATTTGGAGTTTGGCTGATGTGCGCACAAACGCATCATAGTAATTACGCGCTTGGTCGCGTCTCTTGTTTTAGATGCGGGATTGCGTGTCCACCAGATTTTATTGTGCCGGGATAACGGATCTATCGGGTTGCAAAGCTAAAATCAAACAAGGAGAAGGTTAAAGAATGGCACAATTCGTTATCGAATTACTCGTAATCCGTTGCGTTAAACGATGTGGACTCAAAGTTTTGTCATAGCAACACTTCATAAATTAACTCTATGATTAAAGACTATTAGAGTGTTCTGTGACGGTAAATGAGTAAAAACACAATCTATAGTCGTAATGTATCCAAGTGCATAAAATGTACCAGATTTCAACGAAAAAGCACTTTTTAAGTTTACACATTTCACTTGATTTGACATACTTGACATAATTATCAGATGTCATATCATATATTGGTGGAATCCTCCTTTTGATGAAATTTTAAACACATACATTTAGGCCTACCCACCTGACTTCTCTATTTCCTCCCTTTAAAGGTAGTAAAGACACTTTAAATTGTCTTTTCTGTAGTCTCATCACCTAAATATGAATGTAAAACGCTTGTTCAGAGAGCACATTAGTCTCTGTGAGCCAGCTATGTCTAGGTGATAGGACAATAAGGTAATTATGAGGAAAAGAGACCAAAACCGGTTTTCGTAATGAACTTTGTTACAGAGTTGTGAAAGGAGGCTCCTTCCGTCAAGACATGGCAAAACAGAGACAACTTACTGGTTGTCTTACTGGAAGATCCAGTGAAACACGTTGTCGGACGGGAAGTCTGTGCAGAGATTTGTTGCTTGGGCTGGACTTGTCACAGATCCTGATGATAAAACAAACCCTTTCACAATTGTCCGCTCTTCTCTGACACCGCCAATAATGACAAAACATTTTTAGACTGTTGATGCTCAATGTGACTCTTTGTTTTTACACCTCACCCTGTTGGTCCACCTTAGCCTTAAGATTTATTCAGTTGTTGTTCTGGCACTTATGACTCTATGTGAAACGTTTCTTGCAGTAAGCGGGCGGTGCTCGTGCTACAGAATGATCCGGCTTACAGCCAGCGGAGGCCTTTCACGAGTGAAGATGAGGCCTGGAAGTCCTTTCTGGAGAACCCACTCACGGCGGCCACCAAAGCCATGATGAGCATCAACGGAGATGAGGACAGCGCAGCTGCTCTGGGTTTGCTATACGACTACTATAAGGTATGAAACCTGGAGATAATCACATATGGAAATAATTTACAACACTAAGGAATAGTTCATGGAAAAATGTACATTCTGTCATCATTTATTCACCATCGTGTCGATCAAAATCTGTAAATGACTCTTTGTTCTGTAAAATACAAAAAAAAGATATTCTGAGCAGATATTCAGTACTCCACAGATAAATTGTGTCTCTTAAACTACTTGTTTGTGGATGGATGATGCAACCATCATCCATCCATAACATTGCATGCTATGTATTGTTAATAAAGGTAACTTAGTTTTAACAACAACAACAATAATAATAATTATTTAATAATAAATAAATATAATATACATTTTAACAATAATTATTTTATTTTTATAGTATTGTTCTAGGTTGCTGTCTATCTATGTAGATATTTGGGGGAGTTTATGTTTGTCTTTTTGTTTTGGCCTTTCAATCCTAGGCTTTGTAAATTAGTAAAATCATACATACAAGAGAGTCCTCCACAACTCACTAATAAAGAAATGTGATAATATCTGAAATGCTTTCACTTCTCAAATCGCCGACCAATATACTACCAGCAAAATGCCATCTAGTATAACAAATATGTTCACAGACAGATATAATGGGCCATTGGAGGTAGAGCTGATGCTATTGGATGTGGTCAGACTGACACAGGTTTTGTTTACTTTCCCCAGGTGCCACGGGAAAAGAGAACAATGTCCCAGCAAAAGACTGACGTCCTGGGCTCTGATGTGGATCCCAACAAAAGGTGAAGCTCTCATCAAAGATGCTATAGTGAAAGCGATTTTACCATACGGACATGATGAGACCCTAGTTGGCCGTGATTTTTTTTTATATATGGATTAAGTGTAGGTCATTGAGAACAAAGGTCAATGAAGTCATCTTATTATGCTTGCGTCTTTTGTTATATCGTCATACTTTTGTGTTATCTTACAATAGGAATCTAATGGCTGCTCTCCAAGAACCAGCAATGGCATCGTCCGAGAACAGAATCCAGGTTTTGAAAGGGCTTCCCCTAAACATTGTGCTTCCCGGGGGCCAGCTCGTCCAGGACAAGAGAGGCCTTTTCCCCTCACCCGACACTACTGTAACGGTGTCCATCGCGGCTGTGCCGAACTACCCAGTGAAAACCGAGAATCAGTCGCACGGCTTCTCCGTCACGGTCCCCAACCCTCACTGCTCGGAACCTGACAGCCATGCGGTGGTGTTCGACCGGCAGCTTGCTCACAACCAGTTCAGCCCCAACACACAGCCGCGCACCCCAGACTCGACCTTCCCCGAAACCTTCAAAGATGGCCCCTCAGAAGTGAGTCACGCACCCGTTCTCACACTCTCCATCTCTGTCTCCCACCCTCAGACAATACCTCATTTAAAGCAAGGTTGCATTCAAGCCCCCTCCCTATTTTTATTTGAACACGGAAAAAAGTAGCTAACATGTCATTATGCCATTGTCTCTCTTACACAATAAAGTGCTGTATTTTCCCTCTAACACAATGGCCAGGGCCTTTTTTCCTCTCTCTTTTGCTCTCATTCCCTCTCTCTCAACCTCCTCTCTATTTTTTTAACCTGAAGGGAGGATTTCCTTAGAAATGATAGCTCGCACACACTGGGAGATGGGAGAGCCATTTCTTTTTTCTTTGGCTTAGCAATAGGCTTTCTCTCGACGACTGAAAGCGCGGCGGTGCGGCGGTTGTTTGCGCTAAAGCCAGGCCCTCTCGCCCCTCTTTTGTCCTCTACAGGTGTTCTCGTTCCCAGGAGATCTCCAGTTACGCATGGCTTCCATCACGCCGGAGGACTATGGAGCTTTTGACACAGTGTCTGGGTAAGCAGGCCCTTGCTGCCATAAACTAGAGAAAAAGGCTTTTTCTTTGAAGGATCAATTAGGAGTTTGCAATTACATCAGCTGAGTGTGACGATGTAAAAACAGTTTAAATACTCAATACTCAGCTGCTCATGGCCTTTGGGTAAATGAAAGTCAATCTACAACAAATACGACAAGCTGCCACTTCCTTGTTACTGCAAACAGGGAAATTCTAATGCGTGTTTATTTGATCTTAAATACTGTTGGGATAAAACAGTATGTATTGAGTATGTACATCTTTTTTTAGGAACAATTTTGAGTACACGCTAGAAGCCTCCAAGTCCCTCAGACAGAAGTCTGGCGATGGCACAATGACGTACCTCAACAAGGGCCAGTTCTATCCCATTACCCTCAGGGAAACTGACAATGGAAAACTGCTGCATGGCCCCATCTGTAAAGTCAGGGTAAGATGAGTATATTTGTTTTTGGGTGTTGTTTTTGCATATTACACGTCCTCTGGAGCACTTGATTCTCATCCAGCCAGTAACATAGTAGGGGAAATTGCTTTATAAATGTCTTTGTTCTGTTGAACACAAAAGAAGATCTTGAAGAAATACTTTTAAGGAAAGGAAACCGTTCTGGGGCACTTTGGACTACCATTGTAATTATTCCAGCTGTGGTGGTATCAATGGTGGAAAAGAACTGTTTGGTTACAAAGAACCTTCCAAATAACTTTCTCTGTGTTCATCAGAACAAAGACATTTAAATAGATTTGTAAAAATTCTAGGGGTAAGTAAATGATGACAGAATTTTCATTTTTAAGGGAACTGTACCTGTAAGTCAAGTCAAGTCAATTGTATTTATAGCGCTTTTTACAATTTGCATTGCTTCAAAGCATGTTTACAAGAAAAACCAAAACCAAAATGAGAACAAAATGTTGAGCACACACAAAATAGCCTTATAAGTAAAATGAAACAGAGAAGTATGCATACACTCATACACGTACATATCAACATACATTCTTATCACACATATACAGGTAATGTATCCTATGTAAATATTACAGAGTACAACTCCTATGGTATTATTTCAAAGCTTACAAAAGATGAGCTAGAGATAGATATATTATTAACAAGAGAATCTTTTATAATTTCATGGCTTTCACAATAACATTCCTGGGATAAATAGTAAGATGTCTTTACACGTTTAGTCAGAATATGTGACACTTTTTATTACATTATTACTACTTTGATAGTATCTGTGTGTTAATGAAAAAACAATGTTTCTTATAGAGTGTTGTGATGGTAGTGTTTGGAGAAGAGAAAAGCAGAGAGGACCAGCTCAAGCACTGGAAATATTGGCACTCCAGGCAACACACCGCCAAACAGAGATGTATTGATATTGGTGAGTAACACCAAGCATCCTGAATCAGCTGGGCTTTGATCATAGTCATTGTTACGCTTTTCTGGGTCCAGTGTAGTAAGGGGTGGAGTAAAGAATACATATAGCAGACATACTTTATATAAAGACATTTGAAGTGGACGCAATGGGGGATGCAGGTGGGGACGGGACAATAGAATAGACCTGACTGAAAGATGGGAGAGCCAAATGTCAATTGTGAGGTCCACATTCAACACATCAAATGATGAGTGCTGTAAAGCATAAAAGGGTACACAGCATTATTTTACTTTCAAAAAGGTGGATCTCTAAAAGGAAGAAGATCTGTTTTTTATTTATTCTTCATTTTTTGTATAGCACCTGTACAATGTGGCAAAGAAGTATATTCCTTGACCACATGACCACATGTAAGCTGCTGCTTCTTCACTACCTGATTCAAATTCAACTTAGAAAACATTTACCATGTTAAGTTTGTATGCAAAGTTTATGATATGATAATCTACATCAAAATAACTTTAAAATCTTGACTTTTGCTGCCCATGTAAAACATTTAGCTTTAATTTGCTTTTATTTAAAAAGCCCATCAGTCGTGGTCTTTACAGTCAGTATTACTTGACTACAGGACTTGTATATCATGGGATTATTTAACTGCCAAAGGCAATATTCCCATCCCATGCTTATTATTACCTATCCTATTACAAAATTAACACAGCGTCATGCTTTTTTGTCTTTCACAGCGGACTATAAAGAAAGTTTCAACACCATCAGCAATATTGAGGAGATTTCATATAACGCCATTTCATTCACATGGGACATCAACGAGGAGGCAAAGGTAATTTTGGGAGCTAAGATAAATGGTGGCTTTTTCAAATGATTTAATTCCAATGGCCTCTTAACATCTATTTTAAGTAATTCTTACGGGTTAAAGTAAAGTGGATTTCTGGTTAAAAAAAGCTATTGGATGACAGCAAAATATACAATTGGTGACAAATAACTTGACAAAAAGGTCACGTGGACATGTAATTTTATAGTATAAAGAATCCTAAAATAGAAATTACCCTTAGTATGATTTAAGTCTAGATTTATTCTCAAAATAGACCCAACATTAAACTCTTTAATTAAACAAAGGCTTTATTTGGGCAAAACAATCCTTTGAAGAATATAAGGTGTCATTCAAATTGCAAAGGAAGTCTAAAGAATTCTAAGAAAGTGTAGAGAAGGGTGTTTCCAGGACTATTTTCCAACATCTATAAGTATGCAGCTTTAAAGGGATATCCCCCAAAATAAAAATTCTCAACATTTATCCGCTCACTCTTTCTTCTGTCGAGCACAAAAAATACATTTTGAGAAATCCTTACAGAGGGTCAATGCTGTTGGTTATCGACATTCTTCAAAATCTCTTATTTTATGTTGTGCAGGAGAAACAAAGTCAGGTTTGAAATGACAAGAGGGGGAGTAAATGATGCCAGAATTGTCATTTTATGGTGAACTTTAATTTCTGAGCATGGAGTCGTTGAGCTGAAGATGCTGGATCGATGTGTACATGTGAATGTAGCGATGAGGATTTGTTCTTGGATTATTAGAGCCTGTCAGCCCTATTGTTTACTAAATTGATGCTTTTATGGGGAGACGTTCGGTTGACGCGCCCAACATTGGCTGGAAGAATGAGGAAACGTTGCTGGGGGAGCACTAAGGTCTTACTGATGGAATCCTGTTTGACAGGTGTGTCAGGAATGGTCAGGTTGAACCCATCACTAAGTGACAAAACAGATTTTGACAAACAGATTTTTAAGAAAGCTCTTGCCTCTGACAACTTTTTGCTGAGCCTTTTGTTTTATTAATATAACTGTTTAAACAATATTTTGAATAAAATATTTCCAACATATCATTATACTATATAATTAAAAGGTCTTGGCCAAAAAAAATGTGAATACCATGCGCTTAATTTTGTTTAAACCAACAGTGGTTATTTAAGAATCATGATGAAGATGATTCGGAACCTTTTGCTAATATCATGTTTTATGTATTGAGTAGACAAAATTGACCCACATAAATTGATGCACTCTTATCTCTCTGACTAGAATTATTAAGTTACTTCCTTTAAAGTAAACTATTCACGTTAAATTAAAAAAGCACGAGTGTTGTGCTAAAACCAGGATGCAGATCATAAGATAGCCCTGGCGCTGGATACTCATCCGTATGCACAGCGTATACTGTGTGCTGTCTGTTTGCAGTGTTAACTTGTAGGTGTGGTTACGATTGTTTAAGCATGTGAAAGAATGATAGAAAGACGATAACAGAGAAAAGAAAGGGCAAGACCGTTTAATGTTTGCAAGGGAACGGTAATTATTATGGTGAATGTTGTGGGTCCCCCTAGCGGACATTTTGAGACATTACAAATAATGAGCTTATTCTTGAGCAAATATTTGTTGAACGCAGGTTTGTTTGTAATTCTCATTTTGTCTTAGGCCCTTTGTTAACTATTTAATATATTATGTAGGTTGCTGTACTGTCATTATAAGTTGAGTAAATACATGTAAATTAGTTATGTCCGTTTTGTTATGCCAATAAAGTGGAATCATAAAACACATGATGACAAAGAGTTGCACATAACACAAATAGTATTGCTTTTCTCTCAAACAATACCTGTATTCATCATATAAAAGGAGTGTGCACCATGCAGAATTTAATTAAGAGTGAATTTTAACTCCATTCCTAGATTTCCAATGAGGTAGCAAATGTGATGCAGAAGTTAGGCCTAAACATAATTTAAAAGGAATTAAATATGTTAACTTATATTAAATATGATGGGTAGTATTTTCCTGTTGGAATTCAAATTCATTTAATCATCCTGTGACCAACTAAAAAAAATCTAATTTATTAATTTATTAAAATCGAATTCTCAAATGTTTCCCAATCATGCTATGGTGTTTCTCAACCACTAGGGGGCCTCAACAAACTTCCAAAGAGGCCTCATGATGACTAACTATTTGAAATAAAATGAACCAAGAATAAAAATAAGCTAAAACCACTTAAAAGTGGAAGTGTACTAGTAGTAGTAGTGTTTGGTTACTTCCTACAACAAATATAGCCTACATATTTCTCTGGAATATCTCTATGGAAAATGTGAGTGGGTGAAATATAAAGTACAATTGTTCTTGGGGTCTTGTAATTTTTAAGATGCACTGCCATATACAGTAGGCAACAGTTCTTGAACGATGTAATTCTATCATGTAAACAAAAGAGGGAGACAGATAGCAAAATACATCACTATCTAAATGTTGCATTTCTCCTCTCCCAATGCTTATTTCTCCTGCATTTACACAGTTTATAAAAGTTATTCCTAAAGTGCACGTAACTCAAACAGATTCAAGCGACACCTAAGTTAAGTTAATTTATTTCCCAACAGATCTTTATCTCCGTGAACTGCCTCAGTACAGACTTCTCATCTCAGAAGGGAGTGAAAGGCCTGCCGCTCAACATCCAGATCGACACCTATAGCTACAACAACCGCAGTAACAAGCCCATCCACCGCGCGTTCTGCCAGATCAAGGTCTTCTGCGATAAGGGTGCTGAACGCAAGATCCGCGACGAGGAGAGGAAACAATCCCGCAGGAAGGGCAAGTGTCCAGAAGTCAACCCATCTTTAGGAAACTGTAAGCACTGCTTCAGATATTAACTGATGCCGTGGTGCTTCTCAGTGCAAGAATAGAGTTCCAGGTAAGCTTGAATAGGTTTTCAATGTATTTGTTTTATTTCTCCAC
Source organism: Triplophysa tibetana (assembly GCA_008369825.1). Classification (NCBI taxonomy): domain Eukaryota; kingdom Metazoa; phylum Chordata; class Actinopteri; order Cypriniformes; family Nemacheilidae; genus Triplophysa; species Triplophysa tibetana. Next base: position 11,554,842 of record CM017907.1, on the reverse strand, counting down.
AGTTGGAGCAGATGTGAAGGTGCCACTCCTCCACAAGCGCAGTGACATCACCATCTTTAAAACATTGGCTGACTTTGAGACACAGCCTGTGCTCTTTATCCCCGACATCCACTTCTCCACCTTCCAACGTCATGTGAGTAGCAGCTTTTACTGTATGGCAAACAGCATAGCACGTGCAGCATCAATAACAACGTTATTTGTTTCACATTTTAAAGATAAAAGTAAAGAATTAAATAATATTAGCTATGATTTATTCTATTGGACTGTTTATCTTTGATCTGGAGATATACAGCTCCTATCCTTTAGTGAACATGTAACTTCTGCTCATGCATATTGTACAACAGGTGAAAGATAATATAGGCCTACATGTGCATGTGGTTTTGTGTGGTGAGAGAGGTGTAACAATACAACGGCTGTGGCCAAAGTTTTCCTGTATAAGTATTTAGAGGACTCTTAATGCAAAGTATCTCATTTTCCAGTATTTGCATGGCTTCACTCTGTGCTTTGCAATGATGAAAAAAATGTGACCTAAGCAGCCTCATGGCACCTGCCTTACTACTTCCTGGGAATGATCTGGCAACATTTGCATAAGGGGCCTGAAATCTTATCAGTCTACCTAAGACCTTGTAGAACTCGCTAGGGAAATCTTAACAAAACAGCCATGTAATTATATAGTACAGGGATGGTAGGAATGTATGATGTGGTGATTTCCAGACTTAACCTAGAAATGCAGATTTGAGAAATATCGTAGAAATCAACAACTGATTGTAAGAGAAAGTTGTTGTCAGATAGATCGGTGAATTGACCCATCCATCCATCAGTCAATCAATCAAGATGTCAATCGAGTAGAAGATCTAGTATATACCGAGTTATATTTTATAAACTGCTTTGTATTTGGATGTTTTGTCCTTGCTTTTTTGACAAGTCTATTATGTTTTAAGATTTGTAAGGTCAAATCTCATAAAAAGACATTTTTGTAGTTTAAACCGGTTCAATTCCCTCAAGATGCATGAGGTGAGAAAATATGTATTTATAGTCTTTGGAAATTAGTGTGTACATACGTAAAAGTTATTAGCTTCATGTTCAATCTAGATTCAATATAATCTTCCATAATACTCCTATCTGCATATGAGATCTTGGCATAACAGCATATTGACAGTTATTTTAGTGCTCTTAATCACAAGCATGCACAGACTAGTGAAACATTTCACAGAACAGCAGATTGTTGTTGGGTCAAGGTGACCAGAACGACTTGGCAGTTGAGAGGAAGAAAGCGACTTCTTACTGTTGGGAAATCTGTCATTTATGGCAAGGGTTTGGCTGTAATCAGATGATACACACAGGGATCTGGGCAGGGCAATGTTTTTTTAAAGCCCACACATGGTGGATGGATGAATCAAAACATGCCTTTTGTGCTAAACATGCCTACTCAAGCTAATAATACATAGTGTTATACAGTATAGTGATATACAGTATTTCCAGTGCATTTGGTATGCTTTATCCAAAGTGATACACATTTCCTCTAAAAAATCGAACATGCATTGCCACCTTCTGAGCTACAGGACAGCCACCTGTCACTGGCGGGTTTTCAAAAGATTCCAAGACCTTGGTGTTATTTTAAATCAGTACAATTTCTAGGTAGAACCATTCTGTTAACTAAACCTTCCACCTTTGGTTCAAAAACCTGTTCACCCGTACGTCTAAAATCACATGACTCTATTCTGCAGGTGAGCAGATGTTAAACACGTGCTTTAACATAACCTTTGATCATCATTAGTCATGTGGCATTGAACCCCAAAGTGTCCACTGCCAAAAATAAACCACCTGGCTGTTTACTCTTCGCTAAAATCACAAAAAAAGAACACAAAACATGAACTTTGACATACTGCTCTAGTGTCAGAAAAAATGTAACAGTTCAGTGCCCTACAAAGATGCTTGATACTTGTTGAATCGGTTCGGTTTGTTTTTCGTCTGAATAAACGGTCTGTTTATGCTCTGGGAGTCTTTTGTATTGAATGTACATACAGGCAAGAAATGGTCTGAAATTATAAGAATCCTCTTTTTTGTAATTTGGGCTTACTAGGAATTTGTCTTGGTGGTTTGCTCTAACAAGCAGACAACAGAAATGTTTGGTATTACACAGGATGTATTGTACATACACAAACACACAATACGAAATATAATAAAATAATTACAATACATTCTACAAAGCAATTACTGTGCAAAGTCAATGCACATGCATGATGTATTGAAGTAGATGGAAAATATTGTAGAAAGCAAAAAAAAGACTGATAAATAAAGTTGCACTGTATAAATAAAGTAATGTTTTGTCACCTCTTCTCATTACAGTCTTTCCCTACCGAAGACTCAGAGGAGGGGTAAGAACACTTTCTTGTCTTTTGTCCATTCTGTTATCCTTAGCGTTGTTTAAAACTATAAGGGAAGGGTTAAGATACTCATTATTTAAGCAAAGCTGTGCCCTGGAGCTTTACGCATTGTGTAACGTTTCCAGGAAATGTCCAGGACAGGTGATGTTTGTTTCATGGATAATGATGTCTTGTTAACGCCTTCATTTACTATGGAGATAAAGGTTGTCTTAGAACTACCATCATCATACGAATCTCTACTTCCTGAGCTATTCTCACTGTCTTTTCCCTCATGTTTCTCAGCTCGGGGATGAAGAGATTACCTTACACCGAGGAAGAGTTCGGGACGCCTCCCAATAAGCTTGCGAGGATGGATGAGCCAAAAAGAGGTGTGTTTTAACAGGAACTGTTTATCATATGTCCATGCCCTCGTTGAGACATGATTCTAGCGTGTGTAGGTGTGGGTCTGTTTACTTCAGTTTTGTTGGCAATATAGTACCGGCCCCGTCATGGTGAAATGGTACTTGGTTGTTTTTGAATAACCACACACAAAAACACGCTAATTCAAAACACATTGGGTCTTATTTATAATACACAAGCAGAACAAATTTCTGTTTACATCTGTGTGATTGTGTTTAATCCTTTCGTACGTGACTTATCTTACGGAGATCATTTACTGACCTTATGGAAGCTTGGATTTTTAAACAAACATATCGCAAACAGACCCATTATGACTTGAATTGAAAAAAACTCTAGTATTTGTCTGACATTAGCCCGCATAAAGCTGGGCTTCCTGTTTTTCGTTTTTAACTATTTCCCGCCATGGACGAAATTATCCATCATTTATGACACAACATTCACGCAATTTACAAGCTGTTCTGTCATTTATGACAAGACCTAATGCGTTTTTCAGATTTACACGTTTTCACTGTTATACAGTAGGGGGTGCTGTTAAACATATTCTAAAACGGTACATCATTTACAGATCCAAAAACAAGCAAACGCTCTATTTTTACTAAATTTTTTTTGTTTAGCATGTTTTTTTTAGCTTTTCTGTTGTTCTCACATTTGATATATTTGATGTATACTCATTTAAGAAAATATTCTGGGGGCCATGAAAGTTTTGTGAAAACGATCATAATGCGTGTGCTGTCAACATTATTACAAAAGCTGGCTTTGATAATACGGTAATATATGGTGGCTACTTCATATGAATTGAAGGGGTGGGGCATTACTATTGCATTTATCTTATAACTGTAGAGTTTGGTGTGATTTACATCATACAAATTAATATGAATTACTCTGGCTGTCCTTAGAATACTTTCCCAAAGGATAGAAAACCAAATATAACTATAGTAAATATAGAACATCTACTCGCAGGTCAATAAAATCTACCAGCCCTAAAGAGTTGACGTGTCATTTACATGTAATGTATAAAGCCATACCCCTTGCTATCAGGTTTGCAATAGGATGTGATTTGAGTAGCCTTTGCACGTCGGCTCTTCATATCTCAGAATCACTCTTCCTCCGTGCTATAAATTCACTGTTCCCAGTAATGGATTGGATTGGTGCCCAGACTTCCATAGGTTTTTGGGTGAAAGGGGATCAGGGGGTGTGGGGGTGTGGGGCAGCGTTGGTGTTTACGTGGGCAACGAACCCAAATGAAGGGAACAGCATGTAAGGGACAAGGTCACAAAAAGAATGCGTTACAAGGCAGATCAAATGCACGTCCACCACACTACACACCACACTTTGGCAGCAGATGAGTTCAACTTGACATTCTGGTAAATGCTGTATTTTGGTTGCGGACCTGACCTAAGTTTCTTGAAAACTGGGGGTTAAGTTTGTGGATGAGCGATCGCAGCTGACCACATGTCTATCTGTGTTTGCAGTTTTGCTGTATGTGCGTAAGGAGACGGAAGAAGTGTTTGATGCCCTCATGTTAAAGACTCCTACACTAAAAGGCCTAGTGGAGGCGGTAAGTTCAGCTCTTCCCAACAAACATCCACATCTAGTTTCACCAGTACTGGTCGTGCTTGCATAGACAAGCATTAATGAGGTATTTCATGTATGATCTGTACATAACCCCAAACCGCGCTATAGACAAAAATGACACTTTAAGTTACATGCCTTGTTGAGGAAAGGTTAGTTTTAAACATCTCTAATTGTAAAGTTTACTTTTAAAGAGCCAATTGCATTCTAGGGTACAGAATAGAATATGGAATGACTTGAGGGGGTTTCTTGACTTGGGCTGGTAACCAACCTCTTAGAGTAAACACCCAGAACACCCCAGAAACCAATTAGCCACACCCTCGGAACACCCAACAAGTGTGGATGGGAAAGCTCCACAAAACTAGTGAACAATCACTTTAACTGTAAAGCCTTCATATTTAGCATTACAGTTTCACATACATTCATTTGACCACTTTCATTTCTTTTCATTTCATTTTCACTTTCATGTGGTAGGTTATTTATGGTCACACTTACAAATAAAAAAAAAATATAATTGTATTTGATAAAGAATCGCCTTTACACTTACAAGCAGAAAACAATGTACACAAACTCTCTTTCTGTGAGAGCTTCCACCCCCAAAATATACATCCCATCCAAACCCACAGCTCTGATTCTAATGCAGCTCAGCACCTCCTAGGCAAAAACTAGAAAAGAAACAAAAACAGACACACACTAACATGTGGTCAGTGCAGAAAAGTCCCTGCCATTACAATCTAAAGCAGGGTGATTTAGTAGGGACAGTGATTTAATAGAAACCATTTAAAAGTTGGTATGAATACAGTTTTGAATCAAAACAAAGTAGGAGGCGAACACCACAACAAGTCACGCGGGCCGAATGAGCTCTTCGCTTCGACTTAAAAACAGATCAAACTTACAATCACAGAAGCTGGCCCGTGCTATACGGAATCCAGCTGAAGGTTTGGGAAAGTTTGCGTGTTTTGGCGTAGCGTGTGTGATCTACTACACTTGCATTGCGACACCTCAGTTAGCTATGAGGGGAGGGAATATTAGGATTATGTCAGGGGGTTGGAAACACATCACGCTGAACCTTGCGTACACCAAAATAAGACGAACTTTGATATTAGTTGGCTTCAAATCCTACTTAGGTCCACAAACGTTCCGTTCCATTGCTAGGCCTACATTGCATGACTCACCCAAATGTCCTGAAATTTTACTCTGAGGAGAGGACCAATGTGAGCTCCTCAAGATTGATTTGTTTTGGGTTCTATTATGACCTGTTTGAATTAGGCAACATTTAGGCCATTCTGTTCTGGTACGGTCACACAGAACAGTGTACTTATAAGTGCACTTAGAGTAATTACGTAATGTAATGTACAAATCTTGGAGGATCTAAATGCAGCTTTTAGGATAGGATAAATAGGATAAGCACAAGTAATCCAAGAAGTTTTCAAAACACCAAATTGACACAGAAAGATGCTCAAATTACAACTATGGATGAGGTCTTATACAAAACAAGAGGGCATGTGGGTATATGTGTACAAGACTAAATGAGTTTACAAGACAAATAAACACTTGGGAATAAACAAGAAACAAGAAAAGAAATACAAGTGTGCATGACAATACTTTCAAATACTGCAAGCCATTGCGATTCGAAACGCACAAAGATGATACACCAACAATTTTCTGATCATAAACATCATGTTCAAATTGTTATCTAATTACGAATAAGAATCAATAATAAAAATACTTTGCTCGCTACCAGATTGCAGAGAAATATGAAGTTCCTCTTGACAAGATGGGAAAGGTCTACAAGAAATGCAAAAAGGGGTAAGACTAACAGATACAATTACACCCATCCCATGTGTCATTTGATCAGAAATTAAATCACAAAGTCAACCACAGGCTAAACTAGACAGTAATGTCCAACCAACTCTGGTTCTTCTCAGGATCTTGGTAAACATGGACGACAACATCATCAAGCACTACTCCAACGAGGACACCTTCCAGATCCAGATGGAAGAAATGGGAGGAATGATAAAGCTGACGCTGACTGAGATTTAAATGACTGGTTTACATGAGACCTTCCCATCTACTCTATTAGGACAGCATAGAGTACATCTCTTCATGATCTTTTAGTCGAAAGAACCTTTTTGTCTATGAGCCTAAAGTACTTTGTACATGAATTGAGGGAGAATTAATGTCTTTCTGATGCCTACCTTGAAGGGTTTGAGCCATTTTAGTTTTTTTTAATAAGTATAAACAGTTGGCTTTTTAACAGTGGGTCTGTAACTCTGACAGTAGTCACAAATGTAATTGACTATAGTTTACTATAGTTAGATTTTTCTTTAAAGTTATAGCACTGGAGATCCTAACAACAAAAAAGGGACGATTGGGGAATTATTATACGGCATTACTGCTATAGTAACACGGGTTTGGTGACTCATTGATTCACTGTATTTACCCAGAGCAGTATTTAATGAGTACAGTATATACCTTGCATAAGGTGATAGTTAACACAAAATTAAACTTCTGTCATCATTTACTAACCCCCTTGTCATTTCAAACCTGTATGACTTTCTCTTTTCAGTAGAACACAAAAGACGATATTTCGAAGAATGTTGGTAACCGAACAAGGCAGAACCCATTCACTTCTTTTGTATGGACACAAAACCAATGCAATTCAATGGGTACCGTTGTAGCTCGGTTACCAACATTCTTCCGAATATCGTCTTTTGTGTTCATACGGGTTTGAAATGACTAAAGGGTAAGTAGATGATTTTTCTTGGTAAACTATCACTTTAACAACTCCACATGGTGCATTTTGACAAACGTGTTGTTTGTGTGTATGTATACGTTTATGTGCACATTGATACTTGTATATCAAAACAGTTTTTATAACAGCAAAGCAGGTGGCTTTTTTTATACGGTTTATAAGAATAAAGTATATCTTTATTCTGTTTTTGTGTGAAAGAACTGTGATGCTCTACAAACAAGGCTAAATGAACTCATAAATATTTAAATCCCCTTTATATCTTTGTATTCAAGCTTCATTCAAAACATTTAAGCAAAGAATGCAATTATCCTTGAAAGTGGCCCTGAAATCAAAAGTATTATTTATTTTAGTTTGTTACACAGTAATCATCATATTATGCCCCTTAAACTGATGTAACTTTGAGGAGTGCAGACCTCGGTGTACACTTAAACTTCAATTCCTGTTTAGGTTAGGAGTATAAACGTCCTTTTCTGTTGTTGTTAATGAAATGTACAGCTTTTGATTCTGAGTTTTTCTAAATGCAACCGATTAATCTTTTGTACCAAACAACTTGTGTATATATTTATTGTCATACTGGGATGGGACTTTTTATAGAGAAAAACGTTTTCTAAAACATGATATATCAATTAAAGTTTTTAAATAAAATCGTTCTAAATGATCTATTTATTCACAGGGAATCTTTTTAGTTGTCTGATTTGTTTTTCTAATGCATACGGCACGTCCTCATATGTTATTTACCTTAAACTGTTAGTCAGACATATTTCTTATGTGTTAAACACACATTTTCTGTGAGCTCAAATAAAAGCAACTTTGTGTAAAGTATGTGTATGTGTCTTGTAGTTTTCAGCTAGCTGAAGCCATAGCGGTTGTCATGGAGACAGGCAGTCCTCCAATAGCCCATCTGTCTGGAGGACAGGAAGTGGGCGTCTAAACAGAGAGAGTCTCAAATCTGCTGTGGCCTCAAATACCCCCTTAGCCTCAGTTTTCCTCTTTGAGGTATGTCTCAGAGAGGAGAAGGCAAAATTGCAAAGTTCCATACAAATCAAAATCTCTCTCTCTCTGTGTTTCTATACATATTGATATGTTTATTAGAATAAAAAATTAAAACTGTATTTACACTATATGTAAGCAAAAACAATTAACACTGTAAGTGTTGACTTTAAGGAACAGTTCACTCTTCTGTCTCCGTTTACTCACCCTCAAGTTGTTCCAAATCTGTATTTTCTTTGCTCAATTTTTTGTTCTGATGAAAACATAAGATATTTTGGAAAGCAAACAGTTCTGAGGCACTTTTTACTTTCATTATAATTTCTCCTACTATGCTAGGCAATGGTGCTCAAGAACTGTTTGGATACAAGCATTCTTCCAAACATCTTTCTCTGTGTTAATCAGAACAAAGAAATGTATACAGATTTGGAACAACTCGAGGGTGAGTAAATGTTGACGGCATTTTTTTTTGGGGGGGGTGAACTGTCCCTTTAAGTATTCAGCACCAACACTTCCACACTTTCACAGAACTCTGTAACTTTCACAATGTAACTGAACGATTTGCATAGATATTTTGGTCTCTGATGTGAAGTTTGAAAAAAACATTAATAAGTTTATCATTTCAAGCTTTGTGAGTATTTGTGAATATATCAGACCATTATAGATTTTGTTAGATTTTAACCGGCCAGCCAGTCTCGGCGTCATCACCTTGGAGTCGACCATCTGCTTTCTGTTATCTCCCTCACTTATTCTTTTTCTGTCTCACTCTACACTACACGTTCTGTTCTTCTGAAACCTTTTAATATTTTCTTAACTTTATCCTCTAGTTAAAAGCTCTCAAAAAGCCTGAGAACGGTGCCCCATGTAATTTAGTAAGTGCTTTTATCTAAATAATATAAAAACTATTTATAAGACCATGTTTTATATAAAGATTGAGTTTTACATATTTTTTGGCATCGAAATAGTTGACATTGTATGTGACTGCAGCTTTAATTAATGTAATGACTTTGTTTTCTACCTGTGAGAAGTTAAAAACTCTTGAGATGTTAAAATTTAGGTCAACACGAGAATTAGCCGGCACTTCCTGTGTATTTCTGCACGCACACAAAACCCCCCATTCTGTTGTTTGCTAACATTCCTGTCCTAGTCCATTCCCATTCAAGGGAGATGTTTGTGTATAGGTGGATAAAATGCTATACAAGTGTAAATAACACATGGTGACAGAAGATCACTAGAGACATTCTGCTTCTTTATCTTAATCACTGGGTTTTTCCGCAACGCTTTCCTGTCAAAGATCACATTTGCCTTTTTTGATAAACAAAATGAAACCATGCATTTTGTGTCTAAACACAACCGTGGTCTTGTGTTAAAAAAAGACTCCAAAGCGAATGGCCTCTGAAAATAGCCACATTCAGAGAAACAATATAGATCCATACAATCCTTGGGAAGGAGTGAGTATTTTGGTCTCATGAACTTTGCAGTGCAACACGTCTCTCTGAGTCAGCTGTGTCTTATTGGATTACCGCATTACTTTTACACACAGCACAGACACACCCATCTCTTGCCCACTTGCTTTTACTGTCAACGGATTGGTAGGGTTACAGACTTTTAGGTCTGGCACTCTAGACAAGCCTGCCTAAACAAATGCCTTTGAGAGATCTCTTTAAAAGGATTATATGTGTAAACATACACAGGAATCAAGGTGCCGAGGTTCTCTACTTGACATATATATTCTTGATAACTCATAAGAAAGCCCTTAAAAGTCACGATATTTATAGCTCATTCCAGAGTTTGGGATATATCTGTCACATGTAAAGGCCTTGCTGATGAGATGGTCCTTTCCAGACCTGTTTGGCCTTTGGTCTACTCTACATTCACAGGCATCCCATTCTTGGATCTGACTATATATGGCCGAGAAACAGACAACAGACATCCAGTACACAAACAGACCTACACAACAGGTTAGTGACAGAGTGTGCCTAGTGCAGTTTTGCACTCATCTAGTGTTTTGTGGCACTTGGCTTTTTATGATGATATAAATTGTAATCAATTTATGTAACTTCAAATTATTAATATAACGTTTGTTTGGTGAGTACAGAAGCCTACTTGGTGGTGCATTTATAAAACATATCTGTGATGATAATACATTACTGAAATGTGTTGATTATAACTTACACTGCATTGTAAGAAAAAATGAAAGTTGGAAAACTTGAAAACCTACATCAGATTTTTGTCTGTTGATCTTTGAATAAGACTTACATAATCCACTGCAGGGTCTGTCTGGTTCATCAGGACTCCAGGCATCATCCTAATAGATCATTTGACTTTAATCACCGGCCCCCTGAAAACGCACAAATATCACCTGATTGTCATGATACTTTTCTAGCCGCGTCTGTCAGGATGGACGGCGTAACTTCAGTTACGTTGTTGGATTCGTATTATGATTCCAAATATTAGTTATCAACTGTCCCTCATTATTGTGTGCTAAAGTGAATTTTAAAATGTAATCTGTATTGACATTGCAACCATCTACAGACCACATGCCGGACAACACATGTCAGACCAGACTACTTAAACACACATGTCACTCAGAGTCTGTACATTACATACCAGACCAAAAACGTGTTGTAAAACAAAACTGACATTCAGTCTCCGGCATCGCCCTTTCACCCAGATACACACCCACTTATGTGAAGCAAATGGGGAGTTTCTGTTGATCAACCTGTCATTGGAAGGTCTACGTGCATCTGATTTGCCTACAAGCAGCACTGCTAGAACGTATATATCTTAAGCCCTTCATATACACACACATATACAGTATTCATCTAATATCTTTTAATGAAAGCCAATGATGGACAAAGCACATAATAAACCAATAGTAAAGCATTGTCACTGGGTCTATTCAAAGTTACTTAAACATATGATAGGACAGATTAATACAAAAACACCATAACCAGGGAAAAACCGTGGGTGACAGCCACAGTAGTACATTTACACCTCCAGGAATAACTGAACCTTCCTCGGACACGTCTCTAGACTTCAGCTGAGCAGAAGCTCTTTAGTTATGTGAGATCTGGCGTTTGGGTGCTGGGAGCTACTGGATGGAAGACATGAATAGCATAATGACCTTTCCTCTAGTTTCCTTCCTTTCCTCTGTTAGTCTGCTTCAATTCTATCACAAACATGCCTCTCGCTTGGATCATGACTCCTACGCTTCCCACACACTGCTAGAAGTACTGCTGCTGGTGCTGCATTTCATCACTGCCTTAAACAACACAGAATGTCTGTGCTTTTGTGATGCATGCATGCAGAGACTTGGAAGTTGCGCTGATACTTCACCTGCTGGTTTATTAAATGTTCACTAACATGAGCCCTCACTTCCCAGCGGCACAGAAGATGATGAGCATATTTAGGTTCATCGCGATTCGATTTGTAGAGATAATGGTAATTATATAATAGACTAAGTATATTGCGGTAGTCAATTTAATTTAGGAAAATGTCTTCACAAGTGCTCTTGGGGGCGTTTGCTAGATATCTCAAGACATACTATCAAGTTTATTAACACGGTCCGACTTCTCAACATGCTGGGAATAGTAATATTAGTTAGATCCTTCTGAAAGCTTGGATGTCCAAATTCGATGTTTTTCCGTTAATGGTAAAACACTGTGCTGTCACACAAATGTAATCATTTTTGTGGCTAGATATTTGCCAAACCCAGTAACAAACAAAAAGGGTGACTAATATAATAGTTGATGTCAATACAGGCAGAATTAAAAAGCATTAATTTAATTTCAGAATAACATTTAATACAGTGAAGCACTATGTCACTGCAAATTTTGAATCACATTTCAAATGACTCTTAACTTAAACTTTTTTATTTTATTGATGATTTTAAGGTTAAACAGTATTTGAGAATTGAAAATGTTATAACTGCTAAACGGTGAAATATACATTATGATAATGCTTTTAGTAATGAAACAAGCAAACTATTTTGATTACACATGCTCCCTATTCTTTCTGATCATTAATATTTTGGTAATTTTTAAATATTGTGCAATCCTATATGATTCATATTCTGACTTTATTATTATTATTTTATCTGAAGATAAAATGCTATTAACAAAGGTAAAGTAATCATTAATAGAGAGTTGTTTACTTACACCTCCTTATTAAAGACCTATACATGATTGTCCACCATAACCTCAAATTATCCGGCAACAATAAAAACTTTACTAAGCCAGACTAATAAATTATTTAAGATTAAGATAATATGTCTGGCAGCCTGACAGTGCATATCAGTGTGTTACAAGAAACTATAAACATTTTCCCTGAAAAGGAACGGACAAACTTTTAACAGGAATCATCTATCACCTGTGGGGAGAGCATGCATGACATGTGTCAGGTTGAACTTTTTGAACATCCACATATTTAAGTCCTGCTTTCACAGACAAGGCTTAAGGCTAGTCCCAGACTAAAATGAATGCCTGACATTTCTTAACTGAATATAGTTTGCCCAGAAATATCTTAAAACATATCAATGCCATTGTTTTGTCTCAAGATGCACACCATGTAAACTTCTAAGGCATTTTTATGAAAGCAAACATAAATCTCTTAATTCAACTAAGGCACAGTCCTAGTTTATGCTAAACTCTCTCTGTGCAACCGGGCCTAAAAGTACCAATGCTTCTAAAGGCAGACGAATGAGTTACTGTCCCCCCATCCTCTCAGAGAGGGTGTGACTAAGACATTTGATAGCGAATTCAACGCAAGACAAGAAGATTTTTCAGAACATTACCATAAACAGATGATTACATCCACCTCACAACTCCAAGAATTACTGCTTTTTTCAAAGGTCTCAATTAAATGGGTTAAATCAGGTCATGGGTTGAGGTAAGAGTATATTTTGTACTCTCACTGTAGCAAAACAGTTATAGCATGTCCATGTTTGAGATTTATGAGCATTTTATAACTGCATTCACAATTATCCTGAGCCAACAGTGTTGTAGCTTGATCTTGAAACTTATTACATGTCACGTTCACAGGAAAACCTGAACATGTTACATGACTTCATAAATGTGATTTTCTTACACAGAAAATCTAATGGAAGTAATATAATAACCTTTTTATTGTGATAAGCCTATTAACTTGTCAGTTATGCTAAGCTTAAAAGTAATTTGTCTAAACTGTCTAATCCGTTTTCACAGTTTTTTTCTTTTATAGTAATCACAAGAAAAGTTTATTCAGAAGTCAACTGTATAGATACTGTACCAATATCAGTGCATTGATAACATTCTTCACAATTGAAATGTATTACGGAGCACACAATGTTTTAAACTTTTTTAAACCGGTTGTAATTTGTAAACGGTTTATTTATTGCCACCAACTATTATTTCTTCGGGCTCTGTGTGAAACGCTTTACATGTTTATGCTGAGCAGACAACCAAACACATTTCACTTTTGCTCGGCTTGTGGAGGCTGCGACCTTTCCCCCAGATACGCGACTATCAGTTCAGCGGGTTTACAGCGACACTGATGACTCCCTCCTCACGCCCATCGGCAGCCACGCACCCCGTCTCCTCCAATCGCTCGCCTATCACGCACCGATCACGCGTCGTGCTTCACGCAATTGGTCAAGGTCTCACACACATTTGTTTTTCATTGGTGGCGCGTTGCCACCCGCCAGACTGCCGTGAATTTTGTTTTCTTTTTTCTCGGACTTGTTTTACTCAGCTGCTGGTGAAGGCGAACTGAATTCCGGTGTAAGTCGTCACTGAACAGGCGGAGCAGCTCCGTTTCTTTGTTCTGCGATACTTTGCTTTGTTCATATCAGTAATAGTACATCATACACTTTGTGTAGATGTCAACACTTCAGTTCGCTAACATGAAAGACATATTTGGGGTAAGGATATAATAATTATTTACTTTTTTTTTTAAACGAGTTACGTATGATTTTATTGACGCTTTTTGTGTTTAATTGTTTGAACTTACACTTCGTAATTATTTATCTCAGCGTCATGAAAGGTAACAATGAATCGTAACTGTTATAAAGTTTTATCCGTGCGTATCTGTCTGTAACGTTACTTACGTCATAGCCCACGGATGCATTCCTCTGATAGTAAACAAAAAGCGTATAATACGCGTTTAAAACCGTTATTTGTCGTAACCAGATTTATGTAGCTGACTGATTTTTGCTCTTTTATTTTAAGACGTTTTTATTTTCTTTTGTATTTTAAATATTGTTTTAAAAATGTAAAGCTCGAAATAATCATAAACATTTAGGATTCATTACTATTTCCACCTCCGTAATAAAATCCTAAAAAAATACATCATAGTGACAATAATGTTCAGATTTTCTTGTTTGAGCAGAAGTAGCCTACAATAAATGCGGTTTGTTAACATGGATCATCGGGTTTTGCATCCCATTTCGCGTGCCTGCAGTTGATAAAGAGTGAAAAATAGGCCACTTAGAAATTGTACAAGTCTTCAGGTAAACTTTTTAAGATATTGATAATTCTGTATTATTTGTAAAGCATTTCCTGTAAAGCAAGAACAGTTGAAATAGCCATACCCCACACTGTATTGCAGACTGTACATACGTTTATCAGGTGCACATAATAAACATGCATAATGCTCGGTAATGGTGTCATTCTTCGGAAACTCTGCATGGGAGGGGCCTTCAATCAAAGTTTTCTGCCCTTCGGCACATTGAGCTGTTCCCGTGCCTATCAGCGGTTTCGCTCATTCGTGATTCACGTGGTCGGCTTGAGAGCACGTCATTGTTTTGGCTTTATTTGGCAGTGGGAGGTGACAGTCTGATGACAGAGGGTCCCTACAGATGGGATGCATTAAAAAGGGCTCTTCTGTTAAACTCTCATAGTACTTCTGGATCCATGGATAGATAAAGACAAGGAGAAAGACTTATTCAGATCTACCAGGCAGCCGAGCTGTGTTGAAATCAACCAGAGAGCTTTTTTTATGGGACTATCAAATTAATATTGTCATTTCCCTGCCGTTCTTAGGGAGCTCGGATGGAGGTCTGCAAAGAATCCCTGGATGGGAAAAGACACACCAGCGAGCACTCTTCGTACAGTGTGCCAGAATATAATGACTTGGAAGCTGCTGAAGCTTTGGTCTGCATGAGCTTCTGGAGGCAGATGTCTCCAAAACCCAACGCCTTCAAACCTCGCCCTCTCACACCAGCATCAGACTCCTGCGATTCTGTTTTGCAACCGGAACCTCCGGAGACCCCAAAGGACTTTGTCTCGCTCTCCTCACTGGTAAGCCAGTATTCTTATTCGGAACAGCTTGGAATTAAAATATGTACATGTAAAGCTGTTATATATCAATATTCAATCTGGGAGAGCATCTCGGTTCTCTGCCGTCGCATGTCGTAGTACATAGCTCTTATCAGAATCAGATTTGTTTGCTGAAAAAACTTCGGGAGGGTTTTATGACAGCGTGGACAGCGGGCAATCTTGATAAACGCTACTTCTCCGAACTGAACTTCAGCACAAGCTTCTTCCCTGTGTTTATATGGCAAACTGGTGCTGTAATGATAGTGAGAGATTAACATATTTAATAATTCCACTGTAAATAGAATCGGTTTGTTTAGTTTATCAAAGACCTTCATTTTACTCGCCGAGTTCTCATTGTCTTTTTTTTTTGCAGTGCATGACACCACCTCACAGCCCCAGTTTTACAGAGACCTCCAACACTTCAGTTGTGCCCGGATTCCCCTCCCCACTAGCCCAACCGTGTCTCAACCTCCCCAGCGCAAGATCTGCTTGTCCCACCATGGCTTCCATAAATCAGATTGCTTCTTCAGGACAGCCCACAGAGAAGACCACACCCCCATTTTGCAGAGCCTTGGCAACCAGCGTAATACGCCACACGGCCGACAGCTCACTCTATCAAAACATTCCACAAGCGGTGTACCAATCAAAGACTGATAAAAAGCTGCCTGAGGTTCCTTCACCAAGCGCTTTACCGCGCAAACCCCCGACGGACAACACAACAGAAATCACATGCCATAAAAACAGCTCAACCCTCTTTAAAGATGATAAGCTCTCCATTATATTATCTCCTCAGTCACCACCCCCGACACCTAGTCCACCGATCATATGCCAGATGTTCCCAATGGCACAACCAGGAGTCATCTCAGCCACGTTTATTCAGGGCCCAGCTCAGAAGCACAGTCCTGGGGTGAAGTCTATCTTACCACAGCCTCTCTTGATGGGTTCTTCAGTGCCTCAGGGGACAGTGATGTTTGTGATGCCTCAATCGCCAGTGTCTTCTTCTCCACATTGTCCACACACTGTTATGACCCTGGGAAACACCAAACTACTGCCTCTGGCTCCAGCACCTGTCTACGTGCCCTCAAGTCAGAGCACTGTCATGCAGGGCGACTTTTCACGCAGACGCAACTATGTCTGCACTTTCCCAGGCTGTCGGAAGACATATTTCAAGAGTTCTCACCTAAAGGCACATTTGAGAACACACACAGGTATATAACAGTTAATGTAAAATACTTTAGATGCAAGAGTTTAGTCTACATTATAATTTATTCCATTTTTCTTCCAGGGGAGAAACCTTTCAGCTGTAACTGGGATGGTTGCGATAAGAAATTTGCTCGCTCTGATGAGCTCTCCCGGCACAGGCGAACGCACACTGGCGAAAAGAAGTTTGTCTGCCCGGTGTGTGAGCGGCGGTTTATGCGCAGCGATCACCTCACCAAGCACGCACGCCGGCACATGACCACCAAAAAGATCCCTTCCTGGCAAGCGGAGGTTCGGAATATTAACAAGATCACCACAGCTAAAGCCTTGCCCCATGGCACAGCACTGCCAGTCAGCATGTTGCTTCCGGCCTCAAACTAAATAAGACTGAACTGCTACTGACAATATGCAGGGAAAAACTATATGGGGGCATGAATTCTGATTCTCTCATGGGCAAAAACATAAATATGCACTGGACTTCTCTTTACTTCGCTGCTTATATTTCGCGCTCTACATCAGAGCATTTTGTTTACTATTGTGAAAATGATGAATGCACTCTTTTGCCAAAGCCTTTGTACTATGTTTGTCTTAAAATAAATAATTTTTCTTCTTTTTTTACATTTATATGTACATATATAGGGGAAATGTAAGATGTATGGTACACTGCATAAAGAAAAAGGAAAATTAGTTTGTAAAAATGTAAATGTGATTAATTATCTACACTGTGATTATCATATGATACTCTTTTATTTAATACTCTTTTTTTTAATAAACAATGAAGAATATGTGCTTTGTGGTTTTAATAAATGCTTAAGAGCTTATCAAAGTACTTGTTTGAGTGAAAAAAATCAGTTTAGCCACTTGTTTCAGTTCTGCTTCCTACTGTTGTTTCGTGTAACTTACTCTTCTCATACTGACACACCCCTGATGCATCACTTCCTGTCTGTTTTGTTAGGTTATACTGGGTCTTCTGTGTAATGCATCATCATTTATCCATTTCCCAGTAGTATGTTTACTTAAGTCATTTTATTTACTGACATAAGTGCTCAGGAAAGTACAGATTTTCAGCATCCAACGAATAAACATAATAGTGTATTGATGGGAAAACAGACTGCAAAAGAAATGCTGTTTGCATTTTGATTTCTGGATTGTCAGACGACATGTATTGCTAGGTATTGATTTCCAAACTACAGCATGCAATTCTGATAAATGTGAAGACCTGGAGCAGGTTGTGTGCTTCTTTGAGGTCTGTTTTTAATGTCTTAAAGTTCAAAAGGTGAAGTCATAAATGGAGAGGAAACAAGTCTCATCATAACAGCTCTTCCTGCCAAACACATTTTTAGTGCAGATGTGGAAAAAACAAACACCAGCTGTAAGTGTGGAAGACATTGTCAACTGACCAAAATATGTTGTGTTGTTTTCTCTTCCTTACCATAGCCCGGGAATAAACCTTGCGTGTTTTCCAGTAATATAATGTTCCCACAAGAGAGACAGGTCAGATTATTGTTCTGATAAATGGCAGTTTTCATTTCGAAAATATGAAGTGTTGCTTAACACTCCACCATTGCGCTCAAATTAGGACCAATCAAATCACAAGACCAACTGTATTCCCGGGAGGCGCGACCAATCAGCTTTTAGAATGGTTCCCCGCCTCCTTGCCTTACTGACCGACTTTCCCAAAGATGATTATTTATCAACAGCGCGGAAACAGTGACGCCGTGTGGCAAATATCTTGTTTTTTGATATTAGTTTCCAATGTCAATCGGCACTGTCTTCATTTCCTTTTGCATTGCATATATATGTGTAAAAAAGATGTAGTTTTTACTTACTGTTTAAGTAAAAATAATTCAAATAAAAATGTGTTGAAATTGAAAATTTGGTAAAAAAATATGTTTTCAGGCATAATAATTGTAATAGACATCTTAATACTCATATATAAACAACACAGCATTTTACATTTCTTAAATAGTAAGATATATATTTGATAAAATAAATCAGCTTTTAAATCACAGAATTTATTGCGTAGTGGCATGGTCTCAGTCATGAGTATTGCTGTTGAGCCACTAAATGTCACTCCTGAGTTTTATTTTGAAGAAATTGAAGAGACACTTGACTGGAATGGCAACAATACATGTAGAAATGCTGATTGAAGGCAAATTTGGAGGGCCTCTTAATTCCTTCCAGAGCTGTATATTGCATCGTTGAAACATTTAAGGATCCCTTGAGTGAGATGTTTCTATCAAGCTTACAAACATTTATCAAGTTTTGAGGGTACGTGCTTAAATGTCTGAAATGTCTCTGTACACATATAATTGTACAGTTTCTTTCCGTTCATTTCATTACATCACAGTATTTAATAAAAATTAAATGTGTGGCTTGACTGAATCATGAAGAAAAAGCAGTCAAGGAGCAGCATATAAGGCGGTAACACATTCAACACAAATTATAAGCATAAAAAAAAAAACTAATAAGGATTTTTTGTCAGGCTTGCCAGCTCACTTTTCACAATGCTGCATGAATAGTGTCAATGCTATTTAAATCAAATTAAATTGGTACTGTATGATCAAATGTTTAACAAAACGGTATTCAATTTATATTTTACATTACAAAAAGTTAAACTGTTGTATTCATAATAACATTAAGAAAATACATGAGTGTTAACAGATGTTAATAGTCCCTTAATAGTGATCAAGCCGGAGGCGATTTGGCAGAAAACCAAATCTGCAAAATGTGCAGTAACGAAAAAAACTTTGGAGATCCAGGCTCAACTTTGGGCCAGTTCTCCTATGGCTATATCAAATAAACAACGTGTCAGTTAAATACTTTCATCAACAGAAAATGTGTAACATTTCTAGATAATAAATCAATCTTCTTTTGTTTGCTGTTATGCTTAGAACATGTGGAAAAATAAAGAAATAATGAATGATATAAAAGAAGAACTGCAGAACATCATATCTTTTTTCAAAGAGTTTTTGTGATTAAATCATGGTTAATGCTTCGAAAGTCACCAAATTAGGCCAATTTTCAGCATTATTTAATCTGGTTGACAACAGGATATAAAGAAGTTATAGACTGACTCCATGGAACCACTTAAATACTGCTGATGTACATTCCTTTCTCAGGGTGGAGGATTCTGGAAATGTGGTCAGGAAATGAAACCACATATATATTCCCGGCAGACATTTTTTTCTTTCAGACAAATGGCTTGATGCAGAATTTAAAATAAAGAACCATAAAGCATAGATTCTACGATGGTTCAATACAGCTCAAACAGTGCATTTTACCTCTTAAATCTTAAAACATAATAATCTCAAATTTTTTCGTGCACTTTTTTTGTAAATGCATGGGCTTCTATATGGCCTTTCCGGATGCAAACACCCAGATGAATTTAAAATGCAACATCATTCCATTAATCAAATTATTAATACAAAAAATATTCACAACCTCAGTTTACTTATAGGGATCAGTTCTTATATATTCTTTATCCAAAATCCCTCTCAATTGTGTCCATTAGGTCTTCTTCTGAAGGGTCATATGTGATGGGTAAGGACAGAGAAGAAATCCCACCAGTTCCATGACATCTAAAAAAATTAAATGAACCACAATTGAAGCTGGACTTAATAAAGACAAACATCAATGTAAAAAAACACTGCATTATAGACCACTCTCAACCAAGCATGATGCTGGACACAACCTATCTTCTTTCAGAGCAAAAGTCTAACCCAGCTTGGATAAATAATTAATGAAGTACACTACTTACAAAGCTGTTGCTGTGCTCTCTGTGTTGGCACTACACAACAGGTCCTTTGAAGGACTAATCTGTCAAAAAATAAAAATCCATTATGCATTGCTTTTTAAATAAGGCCAGGGCTATTTTTTTCTGTTCACATGCGTTATCCAATTGAAAAAAGAGCAGACTTACTTGTTCCTGAATGTTTGAAGTCGGTTTGTCTATTGTGTTAACTTCATCATTCTTCACACAAGTACCTTGCTGTAATTCATGTTTACTGTCTCTGTAAATGTCGTTACTGGCATCGTGTCGTTTGGCATAGCAAAGCCCAGATGATTTCGATCCTAACGTTGGCATCTTATGAGAAGTCCTGTTGTTATCGATGTTTTCACACTCTGAGATGATTCTGTCCACCTCCGTTAGAGTGTCATCTTCGGCCGAGACCTCGGACTCTTGCCCCTCACTGTCACAATCTCTTTTTCTTATCGACCCGATCCGGACTAAACTTGTGTTTGAGGAAGCTAACAAGTGTCTATCTATGTCACTGCCTCCGCTACAAACCTTTTCTTCAGTCACCGAAACAGGTGCAACTTTTTTCATTCTGCTTCTTGCTATACCCATCTCTGTTAGCTTGGCACTGTTTACAAGATCTTTTTAAATAGTTTATCCCATGAGTAAGTTAAAACAACACTTTAACTCTCAAATATGTTACAGTCGTAATGCAACGCAATGCGACATACCAACATAGTCACACAGGACGCGTCGCGTCTTTCAGGTCTGAAGCTATGACGTCGACACAAAGTTGACCAATCAGCGTGCGAAGCAGCGCGACAAGCATCAAGCGTTGCGTCTTTGTGCAATGTGAGTTTACCATCTGTCATAACGTGAGTGCTGGACCTGCAGTGAGATGATAAATAATATAAGTATTGCGTAAGTGTTTCTCACATCATCCATCCTCCCTCTGTTTGCACTTTGTCATGAATTGCGGCGAAATAAACTTACGAAAAAAGTACGAAAACATTATGTATTTAGCAAACCGACTCAATTAAGAACTTCTTTTATTAAATGACAATAAAACATTTTAAATGACACACTGGGACCAAAAACGTTGCATTAAAAATGCTAACTTATACAAAAACACATTTATCATATTAAGATACTTTATAGGATATTATCTGACAACACCTTACAAATAAATACATAATTAAAAAAACTAAAACTCATGCAAAAAACAAAGTGAGGTTTATTGTTACTAGGGCACTATTCTACGGAGCCCTTTTAGGGACATGGTTGTGGAATAAAAATGAGAGGGAAGAGAAAAATGTTTTTTAAAGCTTTTGCGTTATCTCGCAAAACTTTTGCGTTATCTCGCAAAACATTCAAACGTATTCTGATCTGCATGGCTTAATCAAAAACTATTTTTAACTATTATTTTTAAAGGATCACTACTAGCTAGTTTATGAATGACAGTTTAGACACCACAAAGTCAATAACAGCTTATTTATTAACTACTGCACAGCAGTAATAATGATATAATGATTTATATAGTGCTCTGTTGGTCCATAAATAAAAATGTTAGTGGATGGGGTGTTCCTTGTCCTGTGAAAGGGGGCTAAATGAGCCCAATGATGAAACCGACTTCACCAAAACAACTTTGTCCTACGCTCTCTGAATTAAGCAAAAACCCTGTATACTAAATCTCTTTCCCTGCTTTTACCTCTAATTGATGAAAAAAACACAGTTAATATAATCAAGATACCTTGTTTTGCCCCATAAATTTTGTGGTTACTGTATAACGAACCAGCATTGTAAACATCCTTTTTGTTGTCATGTTAACACACTGACAAAGCCATCCAGTGTCCACGGTCACTGTATGGTACAACGCTCATAGGGCTGCTCCTCAATGGCAGGATGACTGGAGGTTGGGAGTTTTCTTTTGCCTTTAGATGGGGCAGCTGAGCCATGATCCATAATCTGCTGCAGTTGGTCTTTACTCTCACTAGGTGGCAGGTTGTAGTAGAAGTACTGTGGGGCCATCTGAATAAACCTGACACAGGAAAACAGATCCCAAAAGATATAGAGAGTATATTCAAGAACAGCTACAAAAGGAAGCATTGAATTTTGTCATACTGTTAGTTCCTAATATTTGTCCCTGTCTTTTATCTTCTATAGATACCAAATCATCAACTCATTTAAAGTCTTAACTTACTCATGCGCTGATATGTGGGAGACAGTTCTAATGCAGTTGTTTTCTGACAGTGTATGCTCATGGTACAGAACCCATTCCGGAAGATCCGTCTCAGTTCCATAGCCAGACAGTGGGTGGATCTGAGCCACATGCTTATGGGTAAGCATGAAGTAATTCCCTGACCCATCGACGTCCCTGGCCACCTGGAAAATCCCACAGAGATTAAACTATGGGGAAAAGATTAGAAATGCACTCAATGCTTTACCCTAAGAAATGTTAAATACACTTTACTAATCTGCCGTTCACAAATCTGGCTTGATCATACACTGTACAGTTAAGAACGTATGTAGCATTTTTACACAAAGTGTCATTTAAGTGCATGTGACATTTCATTATCAGTTTATTTTTAATAAAAAAATCTGTGGAGGAGCTTTCATATTTGATGAATATGCATTTAAAGTATGTATTTCATAACATTATGTTATCATTTCTATATGCAAACCTGCATGAAGAATCCAGCCAATAGAGCACGTTTGATGTTAACAATGTTGCTTTTAGAGCCAAAAGCCGGTAAGGACACTGGCAGCTCTATCCGTTTCAGAATATCTGTCAGCTCAGACCGTATCGCATCTGCTGTCTGAAGAGCATTCAGGCTCAGGAAATGCTCTTCACACCAGCGTTCCACATTAGAGTCTAAAAGTCAGAACGAATGTTTGCATTAGAGAAGGTTCTGCAGTTTATGTAAAATCTTTTAAATTCAGTGTATTCAGTGGGACTGATGGAAACATTGTCTTGTTTTAGTGCAGTGCAAGAACACTTTGTAGGCTGGTGATGCAAATAGACGTATATTACATATCGCTGTCGTCCTCCTGAAACCTCGTATATCAATATTTTATGATTTTTAATTTTGTCATAATCATATATTGTAGTCACCTTTTATGTTTGTCACAGGATTTTGCAAAAATATAACCGATTCAAAATATTAAAAAGTGCCTGTCATTAGACAACATAAAACATACAGTATTTTTTTCCATGTTTGGACATCTGAGGTTTTGAAAGGACAGCAACCATTAAATTAAAATGTGTCAATTTTGTCCATCATCGGGCATCACCTACTGTATCAAATGTTGTCTATAAAGTATATTCTATTAGTAATACATTACAGTCCTGAATAGTCCATGTCGCTGCTGTCTTTCTGAAACCTTGTATCTCGATGTTTTATACTTTTTAGCCATAGAGCATAATTATTAGTCAGCCTTGATGTTTGTCACTGGGTTTTGAAAATATCTGACCAATAAAGTAATTTAGTGCTGTCAACTTTCACAGTATTTAATCATTTAAAAAGTACAGTGTTTCTTCAATTTCCTAGAATACAGCATATTTGGACGTCCGTGGTTTCAGGAGGAGATCAACAATATGTTTTATAATAGACATATGCTTTGATGCACAAAATACACTCACATGTTCCTTCCTGAGCATATTTGTAGGCATTATAGATGTTTATAAGGGTGAAGTGGTCTCCCTCAACATGCTGGAACTTCTGATGGCACAGTAAAGCTTTCTGACTCGTCTCCACTGGAGGTATCAGGAAACTGCTTGGACCTGAGTGAGAAAGAAGGTTTGAGGTGATCTTGAAATTTCCATGAATACATCCTACTCTAAAAATGTTTTATTGATGGTAGCAATGAAAATAATTTATAAACACTGGTAATCTGAATTGTATGGAAGAATAAATGCAAAGAATGAACAGTAAACCTGTTAAGATGAATTACTGAGAAGGATTTACCTGTTAGCATGGCAGCAATGGTCAACACTTCACTGACACAGTCAAACTCACAGGACGCAAGCAAGGTCTTGGCCATCTGAGGCTCGAGAGGAAACTCTGACATTATAATTCCAATCTCAGACAGATTTCCATCATCATCCAAAGCAGCGAGGTAGTCGAGCTCCTCTAAAGCTTGCATCAGGCTTTCTGGATCTGAAGAGCAAAATAAACAATAGACGTAAAATATTAACTGCATGAATATCATTTGAAGTGCACCCAGAAATTATCAACTTCTTTAACTTTTAAAAAAATTCCAACAAAAAGATATCCATTGTTCTTGAACACAAACATTAAACCATGAACTGATTCCTTATATTTCAAATAATATGCAATAAATCATAACACAAACTGAATGGTTAAATTGACATCATTGCTTGATCTAGGGATGTCAGAAATGACTGTTGATCGATTGATCTGACAGTACAAAAAGTACAACATCAAATTTAACTAACAAGTTAATCTTTCATTTTCTTTTAGTTGTAATTAGGCACAAAAGCTCTCCACATATTTCCTCTAGCACATCATCAGATATTCATCTTGTTTTTCACACCAAGTTGCTCTTGCACAGAAACTCTCTTGTCAGAGCTTCACTAATGATGCGCTTCCTCTTTTGACTGGCGGGTGTTATGGAAGCAGGTTCTCTCTGGAACAAAGAGACCAGTCAGAGTACTGTCAGCTCAGCTAAAGCACGGCTCACCACCTCTTAAAGCCAGCAGTGAACAGGACATGCCCATCTGCACACTCACTGTAAGCCAAGAGGACCTGGCTAATCCCAGTACTGCTTGGCTGCTGTAAACAGTGAGTATTGAACAGCTTGTTTGTGTTCGGGGCTTTCAGAGACAGATGACTCAGATTCATAGCTTATGTAAGAGATTCTCTATAACAAGTTTATGAACTAGTGATTGATCAGGTATCCAGGAGTACAATCAGTGGTGTTTGTTTATATTTACATTAAAGGGGTAAATATGTACAAATTGACTTTATCCCTAATAAACACATGTATAGAGAATCAGTTAAGTGGGTATTATCTCACCTGGTCTGTCAATAAAGTCACAGTGGCTCAGGCCAGCAATTTCCATGCGTTTTAGGAAGAGAACAGTGGAAGTGATGTCAGCCTCGAGAATGTGAGGGATGCTTTCAGCGGGAAGTGATGCATCCTCTTGATATAAGCAGAAACACTTGCCTGTTGAGAAGATAACAGGTAACAGAAGTTAATACTTCAGGACATAAAATCTTCACTTTAAATAACAGTGGTGTGCTTTTGAAGTTTTTAGTTATCTAGCTTTAGGTATATATTAAAGCAATAAGCCCCGCGAAGCCGTGGGTTACAGTGCATTTTATAACAGCTAAGGGGGTTTAGGCACTCCGCTTCGCGTCGTGCCTAACAACGCCCCTTAGCTGTTATAAAATGCACTGTAACCCACGGCTTCGCGGGGCTTATTGCTTTTATAAAACAGTTACTCCATATGCTTAGCAAGGTTTCATTAAATAAAGTAAATAAAAAGATATTTAGGCTATGTGGTGAGGTCGGCCGTTATATATCGGGGTATTTTATAACGGCTTAGAACTCCGCTCAGCCAATCAGAATCAAGGACCAGAACTGACCGTTTTATAAAACAAAAAAGAACATAGCATCTTTATCAGCTTTAGTGTAATACAGTGTATGCACCAGACGCGACACAACAAAAGACATTAGAAATTCATTAGAAACTATTATAATTTTAAATATTGTCCACACTAGATGTGACGCGCAGTGTTATTGTAATTTTGTATGCTTTTTTTGGGGGGGGGGGCTTTTTGCCTTTATTGTTGATAGAAGAGTGAAGAGTTGGTAGGAAAGTAGGGATGAGAGAAGAGCTGTGGAATGGGACATGACATAGGAGCATAGACCACGGTTCTATTTTTTAGCTTGTTATGATATTATCTGAATGAATTTGTATTCCCTGTTATGAGACAATATTCAGTCCACTAATGAATCAAGACTGACCTTTTGGGCCAGCAAGTTGTTTACGGCTCTCAGCTTGGCTCCTGCTAATCGGTCGAATGACAATAGAGTTGGCTCTGATTCTAGGGTTGTACACCTGTAACAATGGAACACTGTGTCATACACACAAAACATCCACAAGGAAATAAAATCACTTAATGTAGATATATTATCACTGTACATAATAAATAATTATGACATACATATCGTTTTTGCACTCCAGCATCAATCACAAAGCGAATGGTCAGAACGGCCCAGAATAAGTCTGCACTGGGGCTGCAGGTGAGGAAGACTTTTCTAATGTTTTTCTCCTCAGAATGATCTAAGTAACAGTGTCCTAGCTCAGGGCAGACTGATACAGGCACCATTTCACCATGAGGCAATGCGAAGCTGGCACCCTCCCTCCGCAAAATGGCATGGGCACATTCAATCTCCTTGCAAAATGGAAAGAGAAAGAAACGTTGCTATTACCATGGAAATGGAAACTTTTGCAGTTCTGTGTGAGTTTCCCTCGAGCAAGTCGGGATGATGACATTTGTGTGACATAACACTAAACCTCCATTAAAATAATGTTCAGCCCATTGCCTGGGAGGCTGAGAAAAATGTATTAAAGTAAATTACCCAATAAAAATGTTATACTCTAGCAATGGTTTGAAACCATGTGGTACTCTGAGAGTGCGTAATGTTGCCCCTCTTCAATATTGTACATGGAATTACAATTACAGTTCCTCTATTAATTGCCAAATAATAATAATATACTAAATAAAATAAAACACCAACTATAACAGCCTTATTAATGTCCAGCCCTATCTCATCTCTTAGGGGCTGTGTCCACCGAGGGCGCCCAGTTGAACACCGCCGTTGATCGTTGGAAAATTCATGGCACCAGCGCTGAGCACAGAAAAAAATGATTGCTTTTTAAAAATGTTTCTGATGAAAACACTTGAAAAAACACGTCGGCCGCAGATGTAGACGCCTCAGGTGGACACAGGTGGACACAGCCCCTTAGGAATAGGTCACCCAAAAGTTAAAAATGTTAATTTTATCCAAATAAAATATCCACCTTACGCGTGTAGTTTTAAAGGTTTTTTCAAATGTTCAGTGTCTAACATGACCTATCTAGGCTAAATACACTCAAAATATTAATGTTCATACTCACAAATAGCGCTTCAGTCCAGAAGAGATTTACATTTTATTATGGCAATATGTGCTTTTTTGGATCTTCAAATTCAATACCATTACAAAGATTTACATCATTTTTTTTTCTCCAAATTACTCAAAATGTGTTTTGCACCAGAAAGAAAGTCATGGGCTGGACACCTAGGATGTCATGAGGGTAAGTAAACTCTGGAACAAAGATAATTTTGGGGTGAACTATTCCTTTAAGGCTAACAAATGGTAACATTTCAGTTTTTAAATGGGACACGTAAATATCATTTTTTCCCAATAACAGTTGAAAACGAATGTTTGAGGCATTTTCCAGGTCTAGTCTGTGAACTAGTTTTTAAAGATTAATCTCTTACTTGCTCAGTTGCCAGGAATGTCAGGATGTCTCCATCGTCTTGATTCTGATGGATTTCCAGCGCCAGTCTAATAGCAGAGCAGAGGTAATCCTTTACGCCCCCTCTACCACTACCATAAACCACCTCACACAGCTGCGGCTCATCCAGATGGATCTGAGGAATGCTTCCATAATGGCGCAACATTGTCTCAGTGGAATGAGGGGCGGTGAGGATGACCAGTCGGAGCTCTGGACGCGCAAGGAGCACGTCTTTAAGCAGTCCGAGGAGCAGGTCTGTGCTGACTGTGCGATCCTGGACCTGATTGATGACCACCACGCCATACTGCTCCAAGAGGGGATTCGACATCATCTCTCGGAGCAAGACGTCATCTGTGTAGTATCTGCGAAGCAACAGATTATATTGCATTCTTTGTTTATGTTTTATGTAATACAAAAAGCAGATTTGTAAAAAAAATCACTCCAAATGACCATCTGCATCTGACATAAAATAAAACAAGTGAAGACATGCAGAAGTGATTGGATTATGATTAACTGTGGTAATTGTCAGCATTTTCATTAGGTCACAGCTGTTTTAATCACTGTTCTGGGTCTTTGTTCGCCAGATCGACTGTCGGCTATCTTGAAAGCTGTGATGAAGCATACGGGCAGCACGGGAGCGTGGCAGCTGCCGTGGAGACCCTCAGACACAGCCCCCTCTGCCTTTTGTTGGCTTTTATATTGTTGAGAAGGACAGGCGCCAGTGAAAAGGAGCAACACGTGTGGCGGTAATGAAGGGGGGATGGTAAAACCAAGTGAAATAGTGGTTTTGTCCGGTGCAAATGACCAAATACGTACCTCACACATTTATATCACTGAACGAAGACATGAAGTACATACCTCAATACGGTGTCAGCAGAGCTGCAGGTCTGAAATGGGATGCTGTACCCAACCTCATGACCGATGTTAACATCCATCTCATCAGCCACACGAAGGGCCAGTTCCACAGTGCTCTGCTGGTGAATCTGAGTGCACACCACCATGCCATTCTGATACTGCGTAGATAAGCAGAACTCTGCACACCACTGAGGTATCTAAATGGAGATTCAGACAGATGACCACAGGTCCATTTGTGAATTAAATACCCATTAATAAGATTTGTGGTGCTGAACATGCAAATGCACCTTTAAGATGAGGCAGTGTAAACATCATTTGATTGACAAAATAGTAACTACAGTTCGGTTCAAAGACAAATAATATGATACAATCTTAAGAAAAGTAAAAAATAATGTAACACATTATTTGTTTTGAATATTTTTTTATGTTTAACAACTTGGTTTGTTTGCAAAAATTGACCTGTGAGCTGTGCCCTGTTTTGGCTGTGCCAGGAACCATAACAATCTGATTGTTGATCAGACTGTCCATAAACTCGCATTTTGCTCCCCACACCGGCAGTCCTTTTCTTTCTCTCAATAGTTTGTAATATCTCGAGGAAAAAGGAAGTCCGTCGAATTGATTCAGCTCAAGCACGTCATCCGATTCGATGTCTTTAGTTCCTTCAGAGTCAGATAGTTTCTCCGCATCTGTTGATAGCTCCATTTTCTCGCGCACCTCTTTTTCCGTTAAAGTTAATTAAGGCAATGAATGGTCCGACTCCTTCAATGACGAGACTCTATGAATAAATCGACATAACGTCAAACTTTTATTATGATCCTGAACAAGTTAGCTCCAGATCAGTCTTTTGTGTCATCGGATGTCCCGCTCAGCGAACGAACTGAATGCGCGCTCTGACGCGCAGCGGCACAGATTTGCAGCGGTCATGTGGTCATTAATCCCATCACAATAGAGCCTCATCTGATGATAGTAAGTATAGGATCATTCTGAAACTGTAAAGCAAGGGTTTATCACTATAATCATGCATTGTTTGCATGTGAAAGATGACACAGCCGTCTTTAATTTGGACATTTGTGTAAAAGAAAAAGTGAAATGGTCCACGCGTACTGCGTCATTGTAGATGCCATGGCAACGGTGAGGCATGCTGAATCAAAGGTGTGTGTGAGAGAGAGTGTAAGAACACAGCAGCGGACTCCTACTCCTAAATACAAACTATCATCCTCTGTGTGAGCCCTTTTCCCCATCGGTACAAGGGAAAACATCGACGAGGACAACGATGAAAGCAGGTAGACTGGTGATTTGTGTTTTGACGCTACACGAGTTTATTTTCAATGCGTCAAGTTTATTTTGTCTCCACAATAAAGTAAACTACATCTAAAAACATGCATAAGTACCATAATGTGTAGTGAGTAAGAAGGAAAAAAGTTGTAAAATAAGAACATTTCAAATGCAAACTTTTGCAATGAAAAGTGCCTCTAAATAAAAACTTGATCTTAAAACTGAACTCTTAATTCACAGAAAGCTGCATTTATCCAATGCTTTGGGTTATGCTTCATTGTAAAGTCTGTGCATTTTTTATAAATGTTTTAAAGCTTTCTCAAACAGAAGTGATTAAATAGTAATGGATAATCCTTGAATTTAATTACTAATCCAGGAACAGTCTTGGTTAGCTGGTGGTTAATTATTCTTGGTGCATTGTTACATGATATTCATGACCTTTATTAAGATGAACGCAATAGTTTACCGATATGTTACAGCTGAATAGCATTCAGGGTGTATGGCAGTTTTCTTTTGCTTCACATTCAATATTTACTATATAGATTGGTTTGTATTTCATCCTTTGTCAAAACATTCAGTTGGAGTGAATTTATTTGGAATATTTTTTTTATATTAGTTTATAAATGTACAACAGCATCATAGGACACAACTAGCTTATTTTATACAGAAAATAACCCCAAAACTATATTAAACTATAATACACCGTAGGAAAACCATGTCTTGATCCTACAATTTATTCACTGAAAGTTTAATTCCTGTGCAGCATCTTCTGAGTCCCCTCAGCCGCCTGTGATTGGTAAAGTCACTCATCATAGTATCGAGCTGATCTGGGTTCACGTAGACAACAAACCTCGGACCGGTTCCCCTGAACACTGGACCCGCTACTCTGTAGAGCACACGGACCCAAAAACACAGAGATACAACACAATATTTATGTAAGCCTTCTCTTACTGATAACAAACCTGTCTAGAGATACAAAAATTCAGCAACACATTTGTTACTTTTTTATTGTTTTAACAGAGGGTACAGCACCCATCATGTTGTTGAGGAACTCGAGCCCAGTACCTCCTACAGTTTCAGACTCAGGGTTACCAGACCTTCAGGAGAGAGCCACCTTAGCCCAACTGTCTCCGTCTTCACCACACGTGAGGAAACATTTGACCTCCAGTCAAAGATTTGATCTGTTATTGTGTTATACAAAGCGTGTTTAGACATATTTATACGTAGCAATTTTAGACAAACCAAATATACAATCCTGTTTAAGCTTTTTCTAGGCATGTAATGTTGCAGAAAAATCGACCACGGTTTTCAAATATATTTTCAAAATGTGGCCACAGGAGAGCCGTACAGTGGTAAAAATCTCCACCAGGCTGTTAACAGAAAAGATGAAAAGGAGCTAACCAACGTGCTGCAGTCTGGGTGAGACTTTATTGTCCATCTGTAAAACCACAAGATCATATAGCTTGTGCATGTTTAAGAACTTATACTCAACAATTATATCACAGTACTATTCAACTTCAGTTACAAATATTATTTCTGCCCAAAGGGCGTAATTCCAATGCTAAATGTACACTTATATTTATAACGCCAGTTTATCGTGCCTCTCGTGCAACTCTTTTCTAGCACAGTGGATGTTAATGTTTGTGACAAAATGGGGTACACAGCTCTGATGGTGGCTGCTCAGAAAGGTTTTATGAGGTAAACTCATTACTCGTGTATATTGTAGCGACCTATACAATGTCCTATACATTCACAATCTCCCATTTGCGAACCTATTTAATAAACTTTTATTCTGTAAAATACAAACCATAGTCAAAATATACTTTGATCATCGACTTTTGGCTTGTAGCTTAGTGGACATTTTGGTGAAGGATGGAGCTGACATTAAAATGAGAGACAGTACTGGAAAAGACAGGTAAATGTATAGTAAAGTCAATATAGAGTGAATTTTAATGTGTACTGTAGAGTTCCATTTGAATTTAGTTTCATATTGATTATGAATTAAACTTAATAATTCATGCCTTAAAATGTCTTTTTGTCAGTCTTATGATGGCATGTTACGCTGGTCACCTGGACATTGTGAAGTACCTGCGTAAGTGCGGGACACCGTGGGAGGCAAGAGACAAGAATGGCTGTAGTCCACTCCACTGGGCTGTAGATGGGGGACACCTGCCTGTCATCACATACATGATTCTGGATGGCTGTGAGGTCAATGGTTCATCCAATGTGGATTTAATATAGTAACTCTATATAATAACTATATTATATACAGTAATTATAATAACTCATTTGTAACTATGGCAAATATGGCATTCAACATCTAATATAATCCAAAAAATAAACATAACGTTAAAACTTATAAAAATACATATATGAAGAAAAACTCTCTTTTTAATGTTTTTCAAAAATCATGTTTTTTATGAAGTTACCATGCTTTTATTTTGTTTTACTGTTTTTAGTTTTTTATGGATTAGATAACTGCAGTTTGATCGATATTCATTGGAATGCACTATAAAATAAACGTGATTTTTATAAAAACAAACTCTTCATACAATAAAAATATTAAAAAAATAATGAAATATAAATTTTAAAAATAAATATATTTACTAAGAGAGTCTTAAAATGAGCATAAAACTGAAAAATAAATATATGATTAAACATTTAATAGGGTAATACTCAAATGTGAATTTTTTTACATTAAAGCAACTTCCATTGAAAAGGTGTAGGTAATGTCACATGTAAACAACCTTTGAAACATCTTAATTTGCTATGTGTGCTATGAAATTCAAGGTTTTTACATATGTTGTTTACATACTTTCTTCACTCAGTTTGTCTGTAGTATAACCACCACACAGAGAGCATCATGAGAGGCAGAACCTTTCAAATACAGAGTTGGTACCGTCGATGACAGACTGTGTTTTTATACAAACAGGTGGATTTGAGGGACAAGGTTTTTCTCTGGACTCCACTCATGCGTGTGGCGGTCATCAGCGGGAGCGCTGCAGTGGCCACTGTCCTCCTCAAAGCTGGAGCCGACGCAAATGTCCGTGACAAAGCTGGAAAGACACCACTCATGGTACAGTAGTTACCATCAAAATAGTATCACATTGCATAAGGTCAGGCCAAATTATTTAGTTTGTCATTTGGACACAAGTTTATCTGATATGAGATGAATGGCATACAGTAACTGTGGAGGTTGGTTTGTCTCTCTTAGGCAGCTGTGCTGAGTAACTACGAAGATCTAGTAAAACTTCTGCTTGTTAATGGGGCAGACCACCGAATGAAGAATAAGGTAAAGGGTCCTTGATAAATATATTTTTTATCCAAAGTGAAAAACAATAACATTTTACCACATGAAACCTGACAACACTAGTTGTTCATTGATATTTACACTCCAGCATGGAGCAGATGCAGCTGATATGGCCAAAGGATTTGGGGGAAAGGTAACTTGCAAACACAAGTGAATAAAGAAATATTATTTTGGAGCGTGGATCTGAATGATGTTTTCTCTGTTTCAGAACATCATAAAATTGTTGGATAAATTCAGCCTAGAAAATTAAGGTCAACCGACATCTACTGGACAATACTCACCTACATTAGTCTTGTGTTGTCAAACAACTGTGATGTTTGCGTTTCAGTGTTTGTAAGGCTAAACAAAATAAAATTCACAATAGTCATATCCTATTTTTTATTGTTTTTCCTACAGTCCTATTCAAGTCTTTGCATCACCAAAAGTATCCAGTTTTGAATTAACCATTCAAATTCCAAGTAAGCGATCACATTTACCTCTTTAGATCCACAACAACAGAATAAAAAATTGGCTGTAGTATAAAAAACTGTTACACAATGGAATCAACCCAATGTATAAAACGAGCAATGACAGACTTACAAAACATCCGTCAAATGTTTTTTTGAACATTAAATACATCGTCATGAGTGCATATAAAATAGTGACATGTACATAAATGCTTGTGAATAGGTCAACAAAAACAGAAACACACACAGGGTATAAACGAGATTCTATGTAACAGCAACAACACTAGAAAAGAAGTACGACTATACGTGGGAAAAAACTAAGGTGATATTTTGGTTACGTAATTTTCCCTTCAGGGTAAAGGTACCAAGCTGAAAAAAAGTCAAGGAGTTTATGAATAACTGTTCTGCTCTACAGAGAGTTATGGGAAAGAGAACAACTTAATGTCTAAAATCGCCATAGATGTGAATACACAACATTTACTACAAATTTTTCATCATCAACATTTTTCAATGAAGTTATACGACATTAAATAAAAAACTGCTATATTGCTAGTTTACTGTGACTTGAAAATGTTTACATTTTTTACCTCAAGTATCAATTTTTTCACAGAATGTCAAGTGTTTACAGCATAGCATGGCCATAATAACATGAGTGACAGGTGCTGGACATAAAGATTTGGGAGGAATGCTGGATGCTGATTGGTCCTGTTAGGACTGTAGTGTCACAATTTCACTTATCACCTGTGGGTCTTTGAACATCTTAAAAAACACAAAGAAACCACAACCCTGTGTTTAAGAGTTCATTTGCAAAAAAAGATAACGCAGTTTTTTAATTTTCAAAAATCGTGTGATTTTATTGTGTTTTATTGATAAAAGACATTTATACACTAAAAGCAGAAGTCTCTTTGGATAAAAGCGTCTGTAAAATGCATTGAATGTAAATGAACTGTGTTAGTTATTATTCATTTATCAAAACAACACAGCTGCCGTTTAATTGATATTACTTAGAATTTTTTCCTCTATAAACCGAGTTATCGGTATTTGCAAATGAACTTTTCAAATATTTATCACATTTTTACATTTTCTTAAGAAAAATCATTGTTTGTCGAAATCACTTATTGAAATGATGTGCAATAGTGATACTTGCTAAGACTATTAAGGAGCATGAAAGCGCACATGAAATGTACAACCATTTCAAGATATTGTAGCTTGTGAAAAGTTGGTTTGTGGTTGCCCAGAAGCATCACAGTACAACATCAAAGCTGACTGAACAGTGATTGAACAATGATAGCTCTCATCACTTTATCCTTTATGACATCCCTCATTCAAGTAATCGTGTAAACTTTTTATGCGCTTTGTGGCTGATTCTATCACAGAGCTCTTACGGCAATTTCATCATCCAGATTGTATGTTGCATATACTCCAGTCTGTGTCAATTCGAAGCAAGTCTTGGTTTAATCTTTAAACACTAACATCATTCTTACCACATACAAAACAAAACTATTGATATAAATGAAAACACGGCTGCTTTTTCCATTTAAAAAACAATCAAAACTTGTAATAAAAAATCACAATAATCATCGATGATCATAGTAAAAAAGTGTCAAGAACAGTACATCTGTTGTCTTCGCAATAAATATACATCTTAAATAGCTCTGCAGTACCTGAGGACAAATGAACACCTTTTTCAAGGAGGCACAGCACCAAGGTGTCGAGTCAGCCCTCTTCTCTATAAGACTCTCTGTGGAGTTCTGCAAGGGTGGTCAACATAGTCTAACAGAGTTTTCATAGTGCAAACAAGTGTGTTTAGATGCTGGTGAAATTCACTCTCAGTGTTGTGGGTGTCCATGTGTCAGTGTTCATAGAAGGGCTGTGGTAATCTTGGAAGAGGTCTACAATGCAAAAGCACAGTTTAGTTTTGAGCTCAAATAAATCATTTGTCTAAAAAATGTAAGATTTTTATGGGACTAACCTGTTTGGCAGTGGTAATGAAGGGGGTGGTCTTGGTACTGTCAGAACTGGGATGGGTAGAGGTCCATGGACTCCCATTCTGGAAGTGCTTCGGTTCACTCCGTGACCTCTGACCAATGGGTCCGCAGGAAGTGGCTTTTTTGGGGGATTGGGTTTATCGGGGTCCTGTGCATGGAAACATCCAAGATTGTACACAAATGTAAACTTTTTAAATTAAGGGAAAAAACATTAATACACCAAGTGAATCGAAAAGGAGAATAATGTGGAAAAATATGTTTACATTACATACACTGTACATTCACACGTATACATGAACACCCATGCACTAGCACATAGTAAAATTTTAACTTTGTCGTTTTCACGTCCTAGTCTGGATTCGCAGAGTAAAATTTCTTTGTCGAATAGTGTTTCCTGTACATATGACAATAAACTCATGATTCTCAATGAAAAAGCACTAACGTCCCACCACTAGAGGGCGGTGCTATCACACCCTCTACACGATTACGACACAAAAACTGCTGCAGTTCCAATCGCCAACAAGCAATTCATCATATATGTTCCGACTCAATCGGCATATGTTACCAATTTACTTTCACAATGAGGTCATGGTGTACAGCTGATTCGTTTTTCACAGCTTTCCAGTCTCGATTTGTGTACACTCAGAAAAGCTTGTCCAATCCACAAGGCACTGCAAAAATCATCCTTTTCTCGAGTGAGTTGATGCCATCAATTTCAAGCTTCCATTAATTCTTTGTTTTTGAAGGCTTTTCTCAGATACTTGCATTTCTTCACAACATTTTATTTTATTTTTTCACCTTCGCACCCTTTGTTCCGCGTCTTTTCAGTTTCTGAGCGTTATATTGAAGTGATTTGTTCCTGTTTAAAACGTCACTCAAGAGAAAGCAATGTCATTACGGCAGTACAAGACCTTTTAATCACGAGGGCAAGGCGGTGTGACGAGCCGTGAGGCCAATTTGAGAGAACACCTAAAAGGTGAAAATGTTTCGTGGCTTTCAGAGCAGATGTGAACTCAGTGGAGTAGAAAAGTACGCTCGGTGAGCGAAACGCAGCGCGCTGATTTTCTATGTAAAAGGCTTCAATAATGCGAATGCTTTCCATGAGGTCAGCATACAAAGAAAGCTTTAATGAGGTCATCATCTGTATTGTGTGGCACAGCGATTTGAGCTCTGAAAGGAAAGGCTTAATGAAACACTATTGTTGAGAAGCAAAAACTGTACAAGAAATAATTATATATTTGGGCTGAAAGGACATTTAATGTGTTTTGTGATTAAAGAAATGTATTAATGGGTGTTAAACTATTGCCAGCGACTGTGGCATAATAGCAAAATAGTTTCAGTCAAAAATTATGCACTTTTGTAGGTCCTTGATGCGGTAAGTGACTAAAATTTTAAAAAGGAATGTGAAGCGAAGCTTGTATTTTCATAAAGCACTTAGGTGTAAAGTTATTCTTTCAATAGTGGGACTAGTGTTGTGTACTTTTGGTTATGGGCCTTTCCGTGCATTATTCAATTTTTGAGCAAGATAAAAGTCTTTGCGATTGTACATCATGCGCTGGACCTAGCCATTGTTTGGCACTTTCAGAGCACCATATGTTATTTATGCTGTCTGATAGCTGCATATCCCCCCAATGTCCCACAGCGGCACTTATCATCTAAACCACATACCTTCACACATCTCATAGGACAGCTCTCATGCACCCCTCTTATCACATCTCTGTCCTCCGTATCCCTTTCCCTCAGTCGCCCATGTTTTCTGTCCTCCTGTTATATTTTCCTTCCCTTGTCTTATCTTTAACTGGTTCTGTCTCCATACGGAAAATTCATGTGATTTATACAGCGGTGGAAAGAGTAACGTGCTTGCTAATGTTATCTTATCTCAGTCCTCTGGGTTTTTGCATCTGCTGTTAGATTTAAGAGCTATGAAATGGATTTTGTGTAACCCAGCACTAGAAGAGCTAAAACCTCCATGACCCTTTAGCCAAACTCTTTCTGTCGGACAATATTGAATTAAACTGTATTTGTGGTTGCTTGTATCATGTTATAACCAGTGAAAGCAAAAACTAAAAGCAGCAAATGTTTTTCATTTTAATAAAGTTTTACCTGCTTGCGACTAGTTAGAAGCGACTTATTGTCGCTTCTAACTGACTGTGTATTCCAGTATGAATCGCAGGTACAGTAAAAGCAGATAACCTGTCGCTGATGGCACTCACCTGGTGCTTTGTGTAGGGCAGCTGGCGTGGGATTGTGTGAATGTCTGTCGTTCTGCCAGAGGAATGTGAGTTTGCGAGCAGATTCCTGTGAGGTGGGACGGCGGGCAGAGACTGGAGGCCCGTTGTCATGCCGACACCCAGTGTGATGGGCATGGGGTGGCTAATATGGACAGGCTGGCACCGGAAAGGGAATTCGTGTAGCCGACGTAAACTGTGGAAGTTGTGTGGAGGGAGGAGAGGTTCGGTGCTGGGGTGAGATGACTGTGGAGAAACAGACAGTTTACAAAGAGAAAACAATTCAACATGAGCTCATTGGGATACTCAATTCTGACTGGTTAATCTTGGTTCATTTGTTTTATAATGATCTCTGAACCATGTAATTGACCAAGTTTTTAATATCCCTGCCGAAAAAAACACACAATAAAAACACAATAATAACCATCACAGAATTCAATAAATGCGATTAGCTTTTTCACGCAAAAATAAAAATTCTGTCATCATTCACTCACCCTCTAGTCATTTACAAACGGATTAATTTTCTTCCGCAAAACACAAAAGAAGATATTTTGAACCCAAGACTTGCATTGGTTTTGTGTCCAACCAATAGAAGTGAATGGGTGCCGGGTTTCTTCAAAATATCTTCTTTTGTGTTCTGCGGAAGACCATCACAACATTTCTTTTTGTAGTGTGTAGTGGGCATTATTAAAATAGGATTAATCTGCCAGATAACACTTCACTAACAGAATCCATCAATACCATTTCCATTTTAACCATTAAATCCATTACATTTTCTATCGTGTATTGGGTACAAAAAGATAATTTTATCTTTATCTGTTAAAATAAAGCTGTTTAAAACACTACAGATACAATTTGTAACACATGCTCTCTCTCTTCCTATTACTGTCTGTCTCTGACTGATAGGACCCAAAGAACCTTGTTAGCCCATGGCAGGCAATATCGATAAGCTTGTATTCAGTGAACGTACAAAGAAGTTATCTGACTTCCAATCTCCAGCACCTTTTGAGGAATCAGTTTGTGTCTCCTGCTACATACAATCCAATACTGATCTAGATACTGTTTCACAAAGGCATTCATACATTACAGCTGTCTGGTATGGCACCCACACAAACGAAGACACACTCAAACATGTGGGGCCTAACAAAAAGCTGTGCGTTGCTCGAACAAACGGCCGGGTCAAGCAATCGGTCAACGCTTTGCCCTTTGAACACACCTCAATGGCAAGTGTCCAATCAGAGAGCGGATTAATCTCCTTCGAAGCATTCAAAAGCGTCACTTCCTACAGAACCATAACAATAGCGCTATTGTTTTCCACTCAATGCATCACACTGAATTAAAACAAAAAACGCTTTGAAACGCATGTCTGCGGTTTTGGATGTCAATACAGAATATCATTAATATTCTTCGAGGGACAAAGCGGGACTATAAATCAATTACGCACCTCTGTGTCATTCTGTCCAAACAGAAAGCCAGGGATGAATTAGCTCGGACAGGCATAATCATGCTGTGAGTCATCTCATGAGCTCCTTGCTGGTGAAGGCAACATTTGGGCTACTGATTTATGAATTTGGAGATCTAATATAATCTTGTAATTTCTTGTAAATAGGGCTGTAAAAATGTGTTCTGACAACCGTTTGATTACGTTCTTGCGCTAGATTATGCAAGACCTTATAAAAAAGTTTGGAGACCATTTGGTCTGACTTGATGTGTTTTTTTGGTACATTTTTAATGACGTTTGAAAATATCCTTGTAACAAATGTAAATGTAGGTCTGTGCCCAGGGTCTTTGGATTTATCGGAGCCCTTTTAGAGCCTACATATGAAAACACATGTTGGAACTAAAATGGCGGTAACTCATGAATTCTTTAGAATAGAGAGTTTCGGTTGGTCTCATTTGAAAAAAGAAAAGTAGTTGATTTTTGCAAAAAAATCACACACAAACACACAAAAAAAATGAAAGATATGTTGTTAGGTTTATTGAAGAAAGAAAGAAAGAAAGTAAATGTGGTTTTTTTTGTTGATTAAAAAATACATAAAAAATATATGGGTCGCAAAAGGATAACAAAAAATTTAAGCACAGTCTTTATAAAAAAGAATCAATTAAAAAATGATTTAAAACACACCGAAGAAATCTGTATTCTCGAGTCTTAGACCTTTCCAATGATATTTAGTTTGTCATAATTCGATTAGAAATTACATGCACAATACTGACGCAAACTTAGTAGTCCCGTAAACGGACCGGGTGACAGTTAACAGGCTACGATTTTTTGCAATTTAAGAACATAAAATTACATTCAGATTAACTCTACAGCAGGGCTTCTCAAAGTCTACTTTCAAAGGTCCAAATCTGAATTCACGATAATGTCAAAGGTCCGGTCAATTGGTTGTTTCAAAATTAGTTTTTTAATACACATCATTATAACTTTTTATAATGAATTAACATTACTTTTTTGAAAAAAGAGAGTATTTTGCATGTAAAATACATTTACAACAAATCCAAAAGTGACATACCAAGAGGTATAGGCCAAAAATAAATTGGTGCAAAATACAGAGCAGTCAAAAGTATGGTGCAAAATTCAGAGCTGTCGTAGTTTCGTTGTACTCACCTCTGTGTTGTGTGGATACTGGTGTTCAAAATATCTGTGTTTTGTTTCATGGTGCCGTTTGACATTTCCACTTTTTATAATTCCAACTGTCTCGTTACAAATTAAACAGAACGGCTTTGTGCTGGATTGGGGCCACATGAATCCGTACCTCTCTGTCCAGTCATCTTTAAAAGCTCTGTTTTCTTTGTTAACTTTTTTTTTAGTAACGGGCATTCTCACCTATAGAACCGCGCACTAGTGATGCGCGGATGGCGGTTAAATCCGCGGGCGCTGCGGATGATCCGCGGGTCGGATGGGTCGGGTAATAATAAAAATACATTCTGTCGCGGGTGGATGAGATCATATATAAATATTAACTAAATTTCTCTAAAAATACGTGTTTTAAATGCATTTTTCATCAGGCAGGCACTAATTTGCACTCCTTTATGCGCGTGCTGGCGGAAGAGAGGCAGAAATGGAGGCGAAACAGATCCGGGAGGGTGGGATAATTAAAAACAAAAGGAAAATTAACGTGTGTGAGCGTTTTAGCGAAGTTGTTCACTGGGTATGTAATATGCAACGATGGTGAGGCATTGTGTGTGTATATGAAAGCCACAAGACCTTGAATATGGTACATCATGTGTGTGTTAAATCGAAGGATTAGTGTGAGAATATGGATTTCGGCCGTGTCCCGTACATAACCTGAAATGACCCGTACATAACCTGAAATGATTACATGCTTTGTTTAACACCATCTGTTCTGTCTCATGATTGAGCAATGCCCACGAGACATATCTGAACCGGACTGGATGACATAAATCCGGTCACCAGGTCCCTGAATGTTCTAAAATATAAAATATATGCTGTCTTGACAAAATAATATGAATCCGAGGTCTGGTGATTTTCCATGACCATTGTGATGTCCTGTTGTTACTTCCTGTTTTATGCATATATATACTAGTCCTTTAATACAATAAACTTTGGACTCTGATTGAACTACACTTTGTGTCTGTGTCAATTCTTGTCTCCGGGATCCCGAAACTCTGAAG
The DNA here is from genome assembly GCA_008369825.1 of Triplophysa tibetana. Lineage (NCBI taxonomy): Eukaryota > Metazoa > Chordata > Actinopteri > Cypriniformes > Nemacheilidae > Triplophysa > Triplophysa tibetana. The sequence goes on along the minus strand of CM017907.1, from coordinate 11,513,242 downwards.
GTTCAATCGACTAGACTCTTCAACTTAGAATAATCAAACTTAGTTAAAAGGGGACAGTAAGTAATAATCTTACAATTAGATTTAAGCATTTGCAGACATAGACAGTGCTAGAAAATGTACTGTTATCCAGTCATTCGTGTGTGTTTGTGTGTTGCAGTGACAGAAACGGCGATATTCAAGTCTGAAGGTAGTTACGCCTGTGTTTATTTTATTAAGAAAATGTAGGCTAATCTGGCCAAAGACAAACTTTTGTTTTATAAATTAATGTTCCTTTAAAAGCATTTTACGATCAGCGTATTATTGTACCATCAGAGATTGGCAGATTAGTTCTAACGTCACTGAATATGATAACATCATGTTTAAAACAAAGAAGATAATTTTCAGAGAAAATTATACGTGCGGGCGGGTGGATAATTTATTTGAAGCAGCGGTTGCGGGTGACATTTTTGCTCATGCGCGCATCTCTTCCGCGCACGGACCTCGGTGAAGTGTCGTTTTATTATCCCGCTCGATTACGTCAAACGTCATACGCTTACTGGAATTCACGGAAGCAATTGACATCGCACTATCGCGAGAGCGATTCAAAATCATACAGAGCAGGCGGGTCTCGTCACTCTCTCTCGCGGTCATGTGATGTCATGCGTCGATTGGTCTGAGCGGAGCGGCGCCACAAGTCAAACAAGCGGGTCCGGATTTAATTCCCTGCAGGTCCGGATCCGGACCGGAGTCCGGACTTTGAGTAGCCCTGCTCTACAGTATAACAATCCTGTAACTGATGCATTGCACTTTCATTGACAGATGGTTCACTGATGCAATTGTACAACCACATTTGTAAAGCGCAAGCGTGGGATTTTGTGTGCATGTGATGATAACAGTCCCAGAGGTACTATAGATACTTTACTAGTATTAGGTACTGATGTATCATGTACAAGAGTCCACTTACATTGTCACTCCTGGAGTGTAGAGGTAATGCGACGGGCTTGTGCTGAGGTGAGAACTTGAAGACCGATTGAGTTTGTGGGGGGCTGGGTGCTCGCTTCCGCCCAACTGATCTGTAAAATGATTTAAATTAAAGGAAAGTTATATGGTGAATCATTGGAGCAGACACCATTGAGAGTGATTAATGCATATCTGGGTCAATGCATATGTGGGTCAATGTCAAAATAAGCTTCTAAAAACCATATTTCAAAAAATACTATAAAGGTGCCATTCCCCGTGATGCCAATTTTCAAACTTAAGCCAGTGTGTAATGTTGCTGTTAGAGCATGAATAATATCTGCAAAATGATAAAGCTCAAAGTTCAATGCCAAGCGAGAATTCGCTTTTCAAGGACTACAGAGAACGCCCCAAATCATACCAAAAGATCAAAAATATATACAGTATATTTATTATTAAAAATACAAAAAATGTATTGTAACTAAATATGTTTTATAGACTAGTGTGGCACATGTTATAAATTAAGCAAGTTATTTCAAAAGCAAACGAAGCTCCGGACACAAAAACATGCATGTCATGCCACTGACCCATCTATGTTTCATCAGGGTCCTTTAAAAATGGCCTAAAGTTAACTTCCTGTCTGTGTTTAGTTATAACAATTTATTTTAATTTAATATTCATTTTAATTTATATTTTATCGTATATTAATTGTACCAAATTAAATTAAAACTACTCAACAATTATTGATTCTTTGCGGAGATCTACCAGACGTTCAGTTGGGGCCACATTACGCTTGCTTATGTTGTTGTTGCTGCTGAAACCATCTGTACCAGCTGGTTGGAGACTATTGTTATATCTTTGCTTACTGACCTTGCCTGTATAGACCTTATAGATCTAAACATATTATACAAGTATTTAAAAACTGTAATCTCTGTCGTCATGGTGACATACTGTAGTTTGATCTGCACAGTCTCTAACAGATCAACTGCCATAAATGCGTTAACGAAACATGCATATTTTGTGTAATCTGACGTTTAAGCTTCAGAATTGTTGCAAAAAATATTTTTTATGTGTTTCGAAGAAATGTGGGCACACCTGCAGAAGTCTGCTGTACCTGATACACTATTTTACAGGTACAAATTTTAAAGACCCTGTAAAATCCTCAGTTGAAAACAGAGTCCTGTTTTTGTGTAAAAAATCCTCCTGGATTTTTGGAAAACGCTGCGGTGACAGTACCTGAGCTTTTGAAGCGCACTCTTTTTATTGATGCAGAACATCTGAAGCAAAGCCTTCCTCCTCAGGCACACGATCAGCCCCGTTGTCAGCAAGCATACGATTGTGACCAGCGCGCCCACGACCACGGCGCTACCGTCAGCTGTTGTCACATATGACAGCACGCACATTAATACACACACTCGCACATCTGTTGTACAGCACGGCACAAGAACAGCACAGAGAGAAGAAAGACAGGAAGTCAAAGTCAGGTTAGCAAGAAAAGTCTCAGAAGGCGTTGATCGAAGACAGTTTTACAAGCTTTTCTCAAAATTCTTGAGTGCCCGCCGAAGAACAAATGAAAACGACGGCGCCTCAGACTTCCAACAGTAAATCAATGATGTGTTCTGTCAATGCTCTCATACTTTTCCACAGAAAAATCGTTTAATGGGTTTTGTAAGTACATTGTACTTTTGGGTTGTACAGTTCTACCTGCGGGGTGCGGTTGTCACAGAGGGGGTGAAAACAGGGGTTAGGACCAAGTTCACTCTTTCTGCAGTTCATACGGAAGGTCTACATGCATCACTATGAAACAGAGCTTAAAAGTGCAGTACTAAAATGTGAATCATGCTGTGTCATTACTGTGAAAGTGCTCGGACGAATGGTTCAAAAGCACTGCTGTCAACCAATGTACCTGCTAGCCTCATTGGTCCACTGTCAACGCTGCCGCCAAACCCAGCCCTGTCACAGAATGGAGGTGCCCAATCAGCTTCACAATGGCAGTTCTGCTTGTTGTTGCATTCCTGTAAACATGTAGCAAATGTAGTCAAACACAGACATGATCAACAAATCATCCTGCTGTTCAATGCTGAAGATGTTCATTGGTGTGAAATTCCTTCATGTGGACTATTATTGTGTTTTTTTTTAATTTGGCTGCCACAGTTTCCATTTCCAAACCTTCAATCTAGTGTATTTACATTTTCAATAGGGGGATACGTCAGGGGTTGCCGCATATCTCGATTTATGTCGCTCACTGTTTAGATACGAAAATTATGTGTCTGTTTTTCTATATTAAAACATTTTTCGTTATAAAATGAGACCTCAATTTTTTTATACACAGCTGTGATGTTAATGTTGGTATGAAAAGACAAAATCAAACTCACATACTCAAAGTACACCGCATGCAGATACAGTATTTCAGATCTCAAAACTCTAATGAACGATGATCAATTTGTGTTGCAGCACAATATCAATGTGGATATAAACCTTGGCCGCATGAGTTCTCAGATGTTTTCGAATCATGTAATTGCTCAGCCTACAGACAGAAGCGAAGATTTCATAAGAAAACATTCATCACCAATGCTTTAGCTGACACCCGTTCCCAATTTAGAAAGCGTAACAAGAGGAAAGAAATAAAACATTACACGCTCATGCGCGCGCCCTGCGGGGCTGACAGAAGGTGCGGAAGGCTGTTAGCATTCGCATTCCCGCGCTTCGTTGGTAAATGCGAATGCGCAATTCAGCCAGAAGATGATGAATGACATTTTGAATGGAATGCAAATGAATTAAATATGACTGCTAGAACTTTACTGGGGCGACAGAGATTGATGGTACAGCAGCTACAAGTCACCCAGCATACGCGAAGCGATTTGACCGAGGTTGGATTAAATATGTATATAATACATCAAGCATCTAGGAAAAGTCATGACACTCATGATTGACGCAAGGTGATGTGGATATCTTATTAAGAATGATATTCTTTGCACCTTTTTAAACTACATCCTTGGAGTTTGAAAGATAGGTTGAACATTTCAGTTCTGTACAATTATAAATGCCTACACTGAAATTAAAGGAACGTTTTTGTGGGCGGGGTTTAAAGTATAGATGAATCATTTGTGCAGCTCTGTTGCCTAATGTTTCAAGTTGTACCTGAAGTTATAACAATTTTATAAATAAAAAAAACTAAAATTACAGTAAAATATGTTTGGTCTATCAGTGAAACCACCTCCGGGTTTGTATACATTTTTGATGATAAAACAGTCTTCCATTAATTATTCATAACATCTCATGCATGCTCTTCCAATCAGAATCAGTTCTTTCTAGACAGGCAATGATCTTACCCCTCTTCCATTACACTTGCTCGAGCACTTGTTCACTCCAAATACACTGACATTCTGACAGTGTCTGTTCAAACAGATCTATGATGAGAGAGAGAAACCAAAATTGGTATATTTGTCTTTTTATTCTCTATTTATTCTTTTAATCTTTATTCTCATACCATGCCGTCAGCACACTTAGTCCCAGCCAACACCAGTCCAGGATCAGGCATATCATCACCCAGATACACGTGCGTTCCGCGGCACAGAATACGCCCACCCTCCTGTAGAGGGATGTTTGTCTCTATGGAAACAGCATTGGTCCCAATCACTGGCCTGGTGGCACCCCCCTGGCACTGAATTTTCCCACATCTTGCATCCCTGTTTCAATCACACAATAAAACGAGTGAGCAGCTAAAAAAGTGTTAAATGTGATAAAATGACTGAAGCTTTGTATGATTTGGCGAAAAAGATGATCTTGTTGTCTTGTGGTAATCTCCCCATCACAACCACTCAGCGTGTGAAGAGCTCAGAGTTTAATTAATTGTGACAGGAGATTACAGGCAAAACCACGGGCTGCCACAGTGGCTGAGTGATAATGTCACCGGCTTCGCAGAAATGAATAAAATGACATTCATTACAAGATTTTTGATAGGGCATCCCGTAATAATTAGACGCTGTGTGACAAGCTCAACCAACAATCATTTCACATCATGATTCTTTATAAACATTTTTTGTTTCAGGAAAGTGTTGCGCATAGACTAGATTTTCTGAATTTTAGGCATTTGCCCCTGGTTTTAATTTCAGTTTTTAGTGTTTTATTGCAAATGATATAGATAATTATAATTTTGTATTGAAAACTACAGTATATGTACAGGACTTAAAGGGTAAAGAAACATTAACAGTAAAATCAATTCAAATGGAGTAAACAAACGGTACCAATAAACAAATTAAATCATACTTAGCAACAACAACAAAAAACACAACACCAGTAGTGTATAAAAAGACATTCAGCCAATACATCATCTGAAATGTAAGTTTACTACAATAGACGTGGACTAGCATGCACAAATGCTGACAGTACCTTGCTTCACACTTAGCGAATGATCCTTTGGAGTCTTTCCCACAATTCCCATAGGGGTCCCCTGCAGAGTTTACCTTTTCAAAACAGATCCCCGGGGCGGGTTTCGCTCCTAGAAAGAGGGAGGATAAAAATAAAGGAAGTGTATCCACCGCCAGAGAGTGAAATATGACAATTTTTCCATCTTGTTTCGGTTTGTGTATAAACTTAAAACACATGAAAAATGCTAACATGTCAAGCTGTGCCCTAAATCCATCTGTATGGGGGAACAATCAGACATATGGAATATATAACAGCAATCACTGTATGCGTTCATAGTACCATTCAAGCTGGCTGTCTGAATGCTTGTAGACTTCAACAGGAAGTTGCTACATATGGAATTCCAGTGTCAAAAATGTATGATTAACGAAGCAAATGCCTATATAATCGTACATCTATCAATACTTATGTTATTTTAGTGCATGATTTATCAGTACAAACCAAAAAAAACACACAATCTTTCATCAAAATGTAATAACTTCCTCCGCCTCGTCGTTGACATTCTGTTTTTCACGACGTCACTGATGCTACTTCAAATTCAACCAGCATGTTTTTTTTAAGAAATATATTACTGCATTCAAGTCTGGCTCAGTTTTACACTGATTAAAATCATTAAATACGTCCTCATTTACATTCCTGTCAATTATGCAAATAAACTGGACTGCGAAACACATGTTGACATTCAGCCTGTTGCGGTACCAACCTGGTCCCCAGAGAGTAATGCACTGTTGCTCATGAGTCTGACAGATGCCATTGTAACAGTAACCATCTATACTGTGGCAAGCGTGCCCGTCGTGCAAGTAGACGTTAGCGGGGCATTGAGGGTTGTTACCGGTGCAGAATTCGGGTAAGTCACAGGAGTTGCTGGCCTCTCTACAAGGAGTCCCTGCTGGCTTTAACTGCACATAGACAAATACATAAAATATCAAAAAGTTTTCACATAAGAAAAGAGAGTGAACTCAAAGTGCAAGGGGTTTTGTAATGGTGTGTTAAAATAAACTAAACAGATGATGTTTTGTTGTACATATACCTATACTACACTATTATTCCTGTACCATTGTATAACTTTCATTTAAAGATGTACAAAGTTCAAAAGCACCGTGGTAGTCGTGCATATGCCTGACCAGACAAGCCCTTTCGCTTTGAAGAGCATTGCTCTACATGTAGTCCTGTTCTGGGGTCCGTCCCCGAGGTACCGGAGCAGAGCAAAGGGCTCTGGTCTGTCTTCTGTCGCCAGTCAGTAAGTAAACTGAGCACTGATTTATGTGTCTGGAGGCCCGAGAGGAAAGTGAGTGTCTATATTTGGAGCGCAAACGCTGGTTCATGTTGCACTTACTAATGGTGCAAGGAAAATGTGATTTCCACGCCTTTCTTTTGCACACGTCGAAAAAGAGAATGAGGGAGAAGGGGGGATCTTGAAAAGTACCTGGCACTCTTCACAGCACTGTCCGTGAGCACACACAGCATCTCCTTTGAGAGTACAGGTTGTGGCGTTGCAGCAAGGGTTCATGCAGTCCTGAAGAAAGATGAAAAGACAATGGCTTTAAAAGGGATTGTATCAGAAAATCATAGTTTAGATTATTTTTAATGGATTAATCATAAATCAATCATAACCGAGGTCATTAACATTATTAAGTCTTAAAGGTACAGCAGCAGAATATGTTGTTTGATACTTAGTGGCAGAAATGAAGTGTAAATGAGTAATTTAAATGTACAGTTAAACACACAAAAAAATTCTGTTGTCATTTACGCCTCGAGTAGTTTCAGATTTGTATACATGCTATTGTTCCATTAAAAAAATATATATTCAGAAGAATGTTTGAACAGTTTTGGAGCACCATTGACTACCGTAGTAGGGAAACGAAACTACTGTGGTAGTCAATGGTGCCCCAGAACTGAACTGTAAAAGTTTGCTGTAGATTTGCAGGAGGTTTGCCAGTAATTTCCTGTAGATTAAATTACTTTCCTATTAGTACTGTTTTCAATTTGAGTTAAACTTTACTGAAACCAAAATAAAAACACTTTGACTTTTGAGATTCAAAACGAGCAAGAAGAGACTGGCATTAGCCCATCAACACTGCAAAAGTCTTTTTTTTTGTAAAATTTATAAAAATTCTTAAATTACGATACATTCATATAACAAGAAAAGTGATCTTAGATATTTAGTCTTGTTTCATGAAAGAAAATATAAGAACCAGGTAAGTTCATGTTTAAAACAAAATTGTAAAATATCTACAGTAAGTTACTGGCAAACCTGCTGCAAAACTACAGCAAAGTTTTTCAGTGTGCTTGGTTTCCCCCATACTCCAAATACTGCCTCTTCTTTAGTGTTTAACATAACACATACATTTATACAGATTATCAACTTGAGGCTGAGCAAATTATGACCGAATGTTCATTTTTGGGTGAACTACCCTTTAAGGCAACCTTATGATTGCTTTGCTGCAATGAACCTTGACTAGCATTGGTTTTTGGTTCAGGAAACCTTAACTAACATATGAGTAGACATTAGGGAAACAAATAAAACAGCACAGGATATGTCCCCTGTAATTTAAGATTAGACAACTAAGGGTAACAAAAAAAAACAATGTAAAGTAAAAAAAAGACTGAAGCTTCTTCCAGAATGATCATTATGTTGGATATTAGTTCCAGGTGTGGGGGTTAGTAGGAAAATCCCCTCTCTCCACCAGTTCTTTGCATCCATGGAAACAAAAATATGTTTGGAAATGTTACTGTATGTTCTGTACGTTGACACGTCTGGTTTAAATTAGTGCTTCATGCATTGTTCTGATTTAAAAAAGAGGTGTGTTACTTTCACAGACTCTGAACTTATGATAGCAGTGAAATAAGCATGTATTGTATGTGAACGTGTAGAAGTCAGTGACATCACCAATGACCCTAAGTGGAAATGACAGGGATGTCAGAGTCCTAACACAATAGAAGGAAAGAAGACATTTATCTCAGACAAGAAAGGAAGAGAGAGAGAGAGAGAGAGAGAGAGAGAGAGAAAAAGTCTGAAAATAATTGTCAGTTATGTAGAAGAGCTTTGTTCATCTATAAAGGTAGTAAAGAAGCTCATTATGACCTCAAACCATAACATTTTATTTTATATGTCACACGTCATGTCTTTTGGGACTTTTCTTTTCCCTTCTTCTCCCCTTCACCCCCCTTTAAAAAGGTCCTGGTATTTACTGTGGTAGGAGAGGCATTGAAGGTTTGGAAGGGTTTGGTCGGTCTACTGCCCATAACTATTCCTCAGAGTCACAGAAATCTCTTTGCAGACCTGCTGTTTTCTACAAGCTTTACGTCAGCGACTTGTCAGATGATGATGGGCGGGGCTTCTCTTATCCTTCTACAGTACCGAAGACTCAAATCCTGCTGCTTATTTTCTTTTCCTGCTCTTTACCCTGTGTTGTCTCTTCCTGTCTCGTTCCCCTGGTGAGATCATTGGAGCTCACAGACCAGGGTGCCTCTCCAAAACACAAACTTTCTTATACTTAAGTTTTTAGCCCAAGTTGTTTCCTTTGGATCTGTTCTGCTCTCATAATACCAGTTTTGGGTAATTACAGCCTTAAAGTAGCTACGCTGTTAACATATGTATGATTTAACTACAGAAGACGTGCTCTACTAGAACGTTTTTTCTCTGGTCAGGAGTAAATAAGTTATGGTTGATCTCACTGAAGCGGTTGCAGGAATGACACAATGACCTTTCAAGCCCTTGCACTTTACATCTTTTGAAGTGAAACGTTCATTGTATTTATGTAAGAATAATGAAGAAACAGGACAGCAGACTAGATTCCAACTGGGTCTTCATAAGCAAAAAGTGCCTTTATGTCACTTTTTCTGCCAAAGATTAAATGGAACTGCAAACATTTAATTAAACGGATTCAAAATGAAAACGAAATCAAATGTAATTAAATCCTGACAAGGTCGGTATTTTGCAGATCACAATGCATTATCACTTCTTGCAAAACGTTTTGAATGGCAAGGACAGCAATGGTCAAAAGATAAATGTTTTCCAAACTGGAATTTCACACATGTGTAATGTGTTATATGTTTTATGAATAGAAGAATGCCAGTCCCTGTGTCAATACTGTCTGGGCTTTTTAATATTTCTGGCATGCTTTAAAGGGACAGTTCACCCCCCCTGTAAAATGTGTTAACATTGTTAACGCACTATAATACAGTTCAAAGTTGGGAAGGAAGGAGGCGGGAACCGGCGAACATTTAACAAACTTTAATCAAAATAAACAAACAATAACACGGAAGTAAAAGGCCAAGAACACAAACTTAAACATCTCCGGGCCCGGTCCTCTCTCCTCAGCAGTCTCGTTGCTCGCACTCTTATGCTCCCGATTTCCTCCGTGAGATATACGGGACCGGTGTGCGCACAGCTGATTCCAACTATCACTCACGCCACCGGCCCCGCCTCACGGCTCTCATCCCGCCTTCCTCACCACACTCACCCTCTAGTTGTTCCAAATCTGTATACATTTATTTATTATGATGAACAAAGAGAAAGATATTTAGAAGAATGCTTGTAACCAAACAGTTCTTGGCCACCATAATAGGAAAAATTACAATGGTAGTCAATAGTGCCCCAGGACTGTTTGCTTCACCAAATTCTTCAAAAGATCTTCTTTTGTGTTCAATAGATGAAAGAAATGTATAAAAAAATGTGCCTACTTTGGTAGTCAATGGGGGAGGTGAGTAAATGAAGAATTTTTTTATTTTGTTTCTTTAAGGGCAGCTACTTAAGTCAACTCAGCAGAACCTCTCACATATACGAAGGTACTGTGGTTTCCGAACGTCTGTCAATTCAAGACAGGCTTCTTAAAGTCAGGTTTAAGGTCAGGGGAAATGTTCCAAGCCTAATATTGCGTTCTCACCAAACGCGACTTGCGCGAATAAATTGCGCAATTCGCGCGTAGTTGGACGCTTGAACATTTTGCGTTTACTTGCTTCATTCGAGCGTCAAAGTAACTTCACAACAGACGGGAATTCCTATCATGGGAGGGGCTTCTGCCAGGTGGCTCCAGTCTCGTATATATATTTATATATAGCTCAAATTGAATAAAGCCTGTTTTTTTACAATTTCCAGATTGTCCGACCTTATTACTCACTTTCTTCCGATCAAGATCATTTTTATTCCTGTTTCATTAAAAGTAAGATGTATCGTACAGCTCGAGGTATCCACATACAGCAACGATGATTCTGTCCTCCATTGTTGTTTTAGATTTCTGCCTCTGCTCGCTACGTCAGTACCAGAGCATGCTCCTGATTGGTTAACGCAGAGCAAATTTTCGGCAAAGTTCAGATATTTTAACTCGCTCAATTTGCACCGCAGGATGTCCTATCGCGTCTTTGCGTTGACTTAACATGAAAATCACTCGCGCTAAACACTTCATTCGCGTTTAGTGGAAACACATTTAGAATGCACAAATGAAGCAGCGAAAATGAAATTGCATATGAAAAATTATTTTACCAAAAACTGGAACTGGATTCAGAATGAAATGAGATGAATCCTGAAAGCTATAAACAAGCAGCGGTCTACTTTGTTGTGGCGTGCAAAGGTCTTTGATGTGTGTTGGTCTTTCATACCTCCGGCTCTCCGCAGTCACACTCCTCTCCTTCTTCTATGTATCCATTTCCACATTTCTGTCCCCCGTAGAGCATTTTCACTTCAGGCATATTATACAAACACATCCCAACTCCCTTCTCCAGACTTGCCACCAGATCCTTTTTACTACAGGTGCTGAACACCGTGGGGAACGGGTACCTGTTAAAAGAGGGAAGATTATAAAGACAATGAATTCAACACTTTGGCATGTCCATCATCAACACCCAACAACAATCTGGCCACTGAAGTCAATAACAGGCTTTTCAAGTGAATGTGCTCAAAGCAAAACTGATTTTTAGGGGGCAACTTAGTAACAGCAAGCGAAACAATGCTAGAGAGACTACAGCCAAACATAGAGCATAATGGCACGACCCCACTGACCCAACCAAGCAGAAAGTCATGAGAATTCTAATTCCAAGAGCCGACAATGGCATTGCTTCCACAAAACAAACATGGCAAGAAAACAATAGCAAATTAGCATATGACCTTCCGCTGTGGCATTAACATTCAAACGCTCTCTACGTGATAGACCGCTAAGCCGTCTAAGCATAAGCCCTTATGGTGACAGCTCACATTTCATGTTCATTCATAAACGTCCGATTATAAACACAAGTGCCAGGCATGACCTCAGATTTTGTTTTTGTCAGACTGGAGCAGCATCAAGTCATATTTAACCATGACAGTCTTAGTATGGAAGTGAGAATTTTGGAGATCCGAGAGGAGAGCTAACGCAACTCATTTGGGTCTATACACTGCTCAGTGGAGAATAGCATGGAAGATTCTTCATGGTCTGTTGCCGGTATCTTCAGTTCACTAACCCCCCCCCCAAAAAGAAAATATACAGACAACTAGAACAAAAAAGTGTGTATTTGCTATGTATTCATAAATATGCGTAACAACTGAATAACTGAGTGTCCTTGAGTTTGTTATTTTTGAGAAGCAAGACTGTGCTTGCATGCGAAGATGGGATTAAAACATTAATAAACATAAGGTTTATGGGCCTGACGCTTGCTGCATGAAGAATTATAGCATGTGGTCCCTTTTAGTAATTATACTTTAGAATTTCAGTATGACTACGCTACCACTTTGGTAGAGACCATATTTTAAACCTGGGAATTTTCTTTTGGAACCTGAAATAAACAAAGTACACGAATTTAGAATTATTAAAGAGACAAGAGTTATATAAACTAAAAAATAAATATTCATGATTTCACCCTTTTCTAGGTCACCAATCAAACGAAGGCAAATTTTCAACAAAAAATCAGATTTTCTTTCATTAAGTCATGATGCTCTTTGGAACATTTTCAAGTGTTACTGGAGAAACATGGATCATCAGGCAGATCATCATGGATCAAGTCATTAACTATATAGACCACAAACATGAAGTATCTAACTACGGATTATTCATTTAAAGGGATATTCCACCCAAAATGAAAATTCTGTCTTCATTTACACATCCACTAGTTGTTCCAAACCGGTACACATTTCTTTGTTCGGTTGAACACCAAGAAATATATTTGGAAGAATGCAAGCAATTCTTGTGCATCCAGTGACTACCATGTTAGAATAAAGAATGGTAGTCAAAGGTGCCCTAGAATGGTTTGCTTTCCTAAATTCCTTAGAATATCTTCTTTTGTGTCCAACAAAACAAAAAAGATACAATAATATTTTCTATTATGGTGGTCAATGATGTCCCAGAACTTTTTGTGGCTAAGATTCTTCCAAATCTTTCTTTGTGTTCGACCGAACAAATAAATGTATTCAGGTTTGGAGCAACCACAGGGTGAGTAATTCATAACAGAATTTGTATTCTTGGGTGGAGTATACATTTAAGTAATCCAAATGTGAAATATAATCCAAAAGCAGCAAATACAGTACATTGAAAACGCACACTACATAGAAACAATAGCCAACAAAGACAATAGCAAACACTGTGAAGTACGGTATATACACAGACTAATCAGGGTAACAAGACACACCTGGACACAATTAGAGCCAGATAACCATGGACGAGACTACAAAACACGACTTCAAAATAAAAGACATAACAAGCAAAAAGAAAAGAACATGCAGACACTAAAGAAAAGGGTAAATAAAAGAAAAGCCTAATGGGAATCAAGCATGTATTAAAATGGGAAAAAAACTAAATAGAGACATTTTTATTGGTGATCTTTGAATCTCACTGCAAGTCTACACATTGAATTCTTATTATTTTACACAAACACCATTATCACAATATGTTGACTGGAGAAGAGTAGAGGCCATTTGACTGGCCTTTAGAAACTGAATGGACCTAGAACTAAAGGTAAATAAGAATCTCATATATTTGACATTATTAAAAATTGTGCACTGTGATAAAGTGGGCCTGGCCTACCTGTAGTCAGAAGTTGAATATTGATTTCATGTGTAATATTAAAGTATCTCTCTCTGCTGAACACACATTAGATTAGGATGAATGTACTGAATGGTAGTCCAATACAAGGATGTCCAAACACCCAACAAAGTCTTAACAAGTCATGCTTGTTTCAGCAGGGTGGTACTGTATATACCAGGCAGACACGGTTAAAGTTACCCATCAAATGACAAGATTCTTCATTCACATCAAAAATGATTCTCAAAAACACTGTGCAGAAATGACCGACCACACGCACAGTCGCACACCACATCAATCTCACTTTCATCCACCTTTGACCGAACGTCTTTGAAGAGTTCGCCGATGAACTCTAAAGCTTTTAACACCTCTGTTCTATCCACCCATCCTCGGTCCACCGGGACCTATCGCTTCCCCACCGCCCCTGTTCATCAAAGACAACCTTACCACTCCTCTTCAGCGAGCACACGCGGGAGCACTGGCCTGAATCGAGCAGTCATGACTCAGAAGTGAGATGAATCTGTCACTGCCAGTAAAGCAAAATAAACTGTCTGCAGATGAAAGAGCGGAAAACGTGAAGGAAGGACGGAGGGAGGTGTGGGGAGGAGAAACGGTTTGCCAGGAACATCTGTGCTCCCGGAGGGTATGTGTCGTCTTGTTTGGGATTTTTGTGGTGGGAAGCGCAATGGAAATGGTGGGGGGTGTCTGCCCCGACTCTCGCAGGGGGGTTTCGGGTTTGTCCTCATGCTATGGTTTGTGTCCCCAATGCATCCTGACCAACAACACCACTGCTGAAAATATTACTGCTCATGTCCAAAAGCACTCAGGATCGACAGTGTTCTTTTGTTAATATAACAAAAATAACATCCCTCCATGCATATTTATGAAAAAAAAGATGTACTACTACTTGACATCAACAAAAAGTCCTTAATCCCCAAAAAGAAGTTTTCACCCCTCACAGATTCCAGAAGTAACAGTATGGCCGCAAGCTTGGCCAAAAAGAGGCTATGTGTGAGTGAAATGCCACCTTTAAAGGGATTAAATCTAAAAGAGAGCAATCAGTAGGGGCGTCAGGAAGTAAAAGTCATGACATATGCAAATAGAAGCGACACATACTGTATCTTAAATACCCTGAGAAAAAGCTAATGATCTAGAAAAAACATTTCAGCCACGCTGTAGTTTGTTCAATGAGCCGTTCTCAGCTGATGGTTTGAATAGTAATGACAGAGCAAAAGGCTTTGGTTTAAAGAGGGATTGGCACTGGAGCGTCGCAGCATGAAGGGGGTGGAGATCTTTCAATAGTAAGCTGGTAAGGCTGGCATCAGGTCAAGTGGGTTAAGAGGGCTTGGCATGGTGCGGAACGGAGCTAGCAAAAGCAAGTATTTGGACTGGGATGAATTGGGGAGTGTGTCAAGTGTCTTTGCCAGTCCACTCACAAACGGTGCTGCAGGAGAATTTGAGATAAGAGAGGATGCCAAGCATGTGGTTTCTGCTTGTTAGCATCGATGTCATCTAATGCTAGTTTACTAAAAAATGTTGACAAAATGAAATGTCGTTTTCACAGCCGTAGCTAAAGGAAAATGGACAGGGATTCAAACAACTTTGTTTCAATTGGGAAGTATGGCAAATATAAAAAAACACTGCACTCTTTGAGCCATTGTAAGAGTTAGATCGAAGCCATTGTATGAGTTAAAAACTTGTCCTTGTGAAAACATCTAAAACTAATTTCTCAACCCAAATATCTGCATGCATCTGAAACTTTAACTTCTGTCACTAAGAATCTGCCTCATAATTCTCCTTTAATATTCACTAAGCGATACCACATCTTCTCCAAGACTATTCAGCAAAACAATGAACACAAATGCTGATTACGGTGCAAATTATTCCGAAATTACACGCCACATGCTTTCGACACATTTATGAAAAAAGTGCAATGTAGTGCGCTTGCAGAAAATAAATCTCTAGCACTTGCTTGTCTTGTCTGCACCTCTCATCCTCTCGCCTTCTGGAATGTTTTAAAATACTGGAGTCTGGAGAAGAAATAAACTTTAAAGTTGGCAGACACATTTATTCAAAATAATATACAGTGCATTTAACACGTTTAATAAAATAATATGAACACCCATCCTTATAGGGTTTAATCTGATTTGTGGTGGCCAATAGAAAAAACTAACATTGTGGTTATATTTTGTTCCTGTAAACACTGTGGGTCAGGGGTTCTTAATATTTTTGACCCCATTTGAACCCATTGTTAAATATTCAAATGCCTCCCTCTCACTCACCAAAACATTTTTACCCAATAAAATATTTTAGAGCTTCACATTACCTGAAAAAAGTGTATCATAATAAAAATGCCAAATAATAAGAAATACATTGTTTTTTAGTTTTTGTAAATGCATTTGAATGCTCATTGTGTCTAAAATATGAGTCTTCTTGAGACCCCTTAAAAGTCACTTGGGACCCCCTTAAAAGTCACTTGGGACCCACCTATTGAAACCACTGGTGGATTCTTTTTTGTTTTGAACAAGTAGCATTCTGCAGTGGTTGGTAAAAGAAATGGGTAAAATAGGTGACTTGTCAAATTTCCAAAGGGGGCAAATAGTGGGAACCCATTTAGCAGAAGCATCTGTAACTTGTTTGGTGTTTCAATAGTAACACAATTATGAGAAGAGTCTGAAACAAATGGAAGATGCACACCCAGTTTTGTATGAAAAGGCGTTCTCTGAAACATTGTTGGCTTACACATGTCTATGGTATATCACAGCATTCCAAATATATCCATTAAAATGCACTTGGGGAGATATCAGATCAGCCTGGCTCTCAGTCAAACTAAGACAATATCTAATACCATACTGGACACCACACTGGACACACCCCCACACACGGCATGTTTCTACAAACATGATGAGGAAATCAATAATTTCTTTATTAAATACATTATTTAAACACATTCTTGGACACAAACAGACACAGTAATTGTCTTCATTAACGTGCCGGGCGGTAGAAAAAAGCCTGCGGTTCAAATCGATTTACATCAGGACCTTTTCAAACCTCAGTTCTGAAATTGACCTATCAGGAGTTGTTATGCTATCAGCGATAGGTGTGAAATGAGGAAATTAATGTCTGTTTAATCAGCGACTCAAGCTGATTCGGAGTCGGGGTCTATTGTGCTGCCTGTCGTTTAGAAGATAACGCCGTCGTTTGCAATTCACAGCGCCGGTGCCTCAATAAAAGGAGAAAGCGATCCCCATTAAGTGATAGCATCTGATGTGCTCTTTTCAAAAGGCCAACTGACATGCTTGATATTACAGGCAAATGTTCTCCCCTCATGGGCTCTGTACGGAAGATACAGGCACAGATTGAGCGAGGTGAGTTTAAAGAACTCAAATCAAACTGTTTAAGGAGCAGCAGATAATTCTTATGAATCCTGTTAATTATGTGATAGATCACTGGTGCCGAAGTTCTTTTTAAAGAAAATTAGTTCGCCAGGCAGTATTAGGATTAGTTTTCCACACAAAGTCGTACGAACTTTACTAATTCATGATACATTTTCAGCTCAGTGTAAGCAAAATAATGTGATTCAGTTTTTCCAAAGAGCTCTCTTAAAAACTTGAACCATGTATCTTTCGTTTCCTTACCTCCCAAAGCCAAGGAAGTACATTCTAAAGTATTTAAAGATATCTATTCTTCCTTAGAATTTCTTAGATATAGGATTAATATTGATCATAATATATGTACGTTTTGTGATTCAGAAATTGAAACAACAGCACATTTATTTTTTGATCGTCAATACAGCAGAGCTTTTTGGTCTGATTTAAATGAGTGGCTAAAGATTAAATTGATCTGTTTGCTTTTTCCAAAAGTGATATACTTTTTTGAGTTATTTTGAAAGAGTTACACTTTGGATTATTGATCAATAATATCATTATTTTGGGGAAATTCCGTATTCATAAGTGCAAGTGCCTTAAAACAAAACCATTGTTTTTGTTTTTTTCAAAAATAATTTTGGATTTACTGTAATTCTTCAAGTAAAATTAAATCGAAAATTGTAAGAAAACTATTTTAATTGGTTGAAGAATTTGAGTTATTAGAAGACCCTGATGTTATGTAGTGTGACGTGCGTCCCGAACTACAACCAGCGTTGCCCTGGAAATGGACGAGGAACAGCTGTCGACACTCACGGGTTGATCGGTCACAGCTGCAGACGATCAGCGGGCGGGCTTATAAGCAGCCTGAGCGTCAGAGGATGGAGAGGAGTCTTTTGACCCAAGAGATGCTTACTCTCTCTTTCTTGCTGACAGCAGCGTGTGACCGAACACCCCCACGAAGATCACCCGAGGGACTCAGGAGCGGACACGGACACCACACCTCGCACCACTGGGAGAAGGAAGCACCACCACACTCACGAGATCACCACCTTTATCTAATAAAATCCACCCTCCGGGAACTTGTTACCAGGTTAACCTTGTCATGTGTCTTTCCACCCCGCTACACTGGTGGAGAATGCGGGTTTAGTGGTGGAAGGATACCGGCAAACGTATCGGATACCACGATCCTAAAGGGGGTGTACCAAACATTTTTTTTTTTTTTGCTCTCACTATTTGGTCATTTAGGCGGACGCTCGTATACCCATGGATGAACTACTCCAAAGACTGACGGAGGTCAGCATCCGCCAGCAGCAAATCGTCGAACATCTCGCCAACCAGCAGGGCCAGACCGAGGTGGGACTCAAGGCCCTACGGACGGCCACAACTCGGCGCGCTCCACTGTCTGATCCCCGTGTGCAGGTAATGCAACTCCTCCCGAAAATGACGGCCCACGATGACGTTGAAGCTTCCCTGCAGATGTTCGAGACAACGGCAGCAGGGGAGAACTGGGCGGAAGACGAGTGGGCCCAGTTGTTGGCACCCCTCCTCACAGGTGAGGCACAGAAGGTATACTTTTCCCTTCCGACAGCAGTGGCCAACTCCTACACCGAGCTGAAGAAGGAGATCCTAGCCAGTTTGGGCCTCTCCCCGATCTCTGCGGCCCAACTCTTCACACCTGGGAATACCAGCCCGATCTCCCAGCCCGGACACAGGCCGCCCAGCTGGCCCGCCTCGCTCGACAATGGCTACTCGAAGGAAATCCCTCGGCCACCACGGTAGCGGAACGCGTCGTGGTCGATCAGATGCCGCGGGCCCTCCCACGGTCCCACCGACATGCCGTCGGGATGAGGAATCCCCTTACCATCGCGGAGTTAGTCGAGGCCATGGAACTGGCGGGTGCTGCTCACCAACGAGACGGGGAGCGAGCGCTGCCGTTTACCCGGAGGGTGGTCCAGGAGCAACGCGCGCCGAAGGGTACCTATCGACCAAGCAGGCCGGTGGTTCATAACCACCGGCCATGAACGGACGTGACCATGAACGGACGCGCGTTCACCGCTCTCTCAGACTCCGGCAGCGCGGTCAGCCTGATCCAGACCCCTATCGCCCCATCCCGAGGTGAGTCTCAGACTTTCCTCCCGATCACCTGCGTACATGGGGATACCAGACACGTACCCGCCCGAGTGGTGACGATATCTACAGGCATCGGTTCCTGGCCAGTCGAGGTCGGAGTAGTCGAGGACCTCCCAGTGCCAGTACTATTAGGAAGGAACTGGCCTGGGTTCAACCGGCTCCTGACCGCTGCAATGCAGTCTGCCAACCGGAAGAGGGGTCGCCGCCACAGAAGAGCCGATCATAGAATTGGACATCACCCCTCCCTGATGACAACGGACAGCGGAAGAGAAGGTGAGGGCACCCCGTTGAATCCTAACCCTTTCTACGATGTGTTTCAACAGGTAACGGGGGGGAACTCGTTTGCCAGAGAACAGCATGAAGACGACCGCCTGAAACACTGCTGGTCCCAAGTTAAGAGGGTCGATGGGAACGAAACACACCCTGGGCCTCACCCTCTCCCACACTTCGTGGTCAGAAAGGGCCTGCTGTACTGTGTTGCCCAGCGGAGGGGGGAGGTAAAACCCTTATTGGTGGTACCCCGGTCGAAGACAGAGACTGTGCTAGAGCTTGCCCATTCCCATCCGATGGCCGGTCACCTGGGCATCAACAACACCATCCAGCGCATCAGAGACCGCTTCCATTGGCCAGGGTTGGATGCTGAGGTCCGGCGCTTCTGTCAAGCCTGCCCGACCTGCCAAAAGATGTCTCCAAGGACCCCTCCCCCCAGCCAGATGATTCCGCTACCCATCATCGAGGTGCCCTTCGAGCGCATCGGGATGGATCTGGTAGGGCCACTACCAAAATCTGCTCGGGGCCACGAACACATCCTGGTAATCGTCGACTACGCCACCCGGTACCCGGAAGCCGTACCATTGCGGAAAGCGACTGCCAAGGCCATCGCTCAGGAGCTCTTCACCCTCTCCAGCCGGGTCGGGATACCCTCGGAGATTCTGACCGACCAGGGGACCCCGTTCATGTCCCGACTAATGGCAGACCTGTGCAAGCTCCTAAGGGTGAAACAGTTGAGGACCTCCGTATACCCCCCCAGACGGACGACTTGTTGAACACTTCAACAAAACACTGAAGCAGATGCTACGGCGGGTCGCGGCCGAGGACAAGCGGGACTGGGACCTCATGCTCCCCTATGTCCTCTTTGGCATACGAGAGGTCCCCCAGGCATCAACGGGTTTCACCCCTTTCAAACTCCTGTTTGGGCGACAACCTCGAGGACTGCTGGATGTGGCAATGGAAATTTGGGAACAGCAATCCACGCCCCACCGTGGAAAGACACCTAGTCGTGTGTCTTTCCACCCCGCTACAGTAGGTTAATTTTTTTTTTTAATATCTTTGCATCTTATTTTATTTATTTATCTTTCACTCTGTAATTGGATGGGTGTACTTCTTTTTTCTTTTGTTTGTGCTCTTTTTTCCATATACAGTTTATTGTTAAATTAAAAATGCCTTTTTGTAATTGTATCTGAAGCATAATAATAATAAAATATACAGTTGAAAGAAAAAGTATGTGAACCCTTTGGGCTTACTTGGATTTCTTCATAAATTGGTCATAAAATGTGTTCTGATCTTCATCTAAGTCACAACAATAGAGAAACACAGTCTGCTTAAACTAATACCGCAATACGTTTTCATGTTTTTATTGAACACAACATGTAAACATTCATAGTGCAGGGTAGAAAAAGTATGTGAACCTTTGTGTTTAATAACTGGTTGACCCTCCTTTGGCAGCAATAACCTCAACCAAACGTTTCCTAACGTCTGATCTGCAACAGATCAGCAGGTCTGATCTGTTGCAGATCAGACCTGCACAACGGTCAGGAGAAATTTTGGACCATTCCTCTTTACAAAAGTGTTTCAGTTCAGCAATATTCTTGGGATGTCTGGTGTGAATCGCTCTCTTGAGGTCATGCCACAGCATCTCAATCGGGTTGAGTTCAGGACTCTGACTGGGCCACTTCAGAAGGCGTATTTTCTTCTGTTGAAGCCATTCTGTTGTTGATTTACTTCTATGCTTTGGGTCGTTGTCCTGTTGCATCGTCCATCCTCTGTTAAGCTTCAGTTGGCGGACAGATGGTCTTAAGTTTTCCTGCAAAATGTCTTGATAAACTTTGGAATTCATTTTTCCATCGATGACAGTAATCCGTCCAGGGCCTGAGGCAGCAAAGCAGCCCCAAACCATGATGCCCCCTCCACCATTTTTCACAGTTGGGATGAGGTTTTGATGTTGGTGTGCTGTGCTGTGCCTTTTGTTCTCCACACATAGCGTTGTGTGTTCTTTCCAAACAACTCAATTTTGGTTTCATCTGTCCACAGAATGTTTTGCCAGTAGTGCTGTGGAACATCCGGGTGCTCTTTTGCAAACTTCAAACGTGCTGCAATGTTTTTTTGGACAGCAGTGGCTTCCTCCGTGGTGTCCTCCCATGTAGTTCATTCTTGTTTAATGTTTTCCTTATTGTAGATTTGTCAACAAAAATGTAAGCATGTGCCAGAGATATCTGTAAGTGTTTAGCTGACACTCTAGGATTCTTCTTCACCTCATTGAGCATTCTGCGCCGTGCTCTTGCAGTCATCTTTACAGGACGACCACGCCTAGGGAGTGTAGCAACAGTGCTGAACTTTCTCCATTTGTAGACAATCTGTCTTACCGTGGACACATGGACATCAAGGCTTTTAGATATACTTTTGTAGCCCTTTCCAGCTTTATGTAAGTCAACAATTCTTGATCTTAGGTCTTCTGAGAGCTCTTTTGTGCGAGGCATGGTTCACATCATGACATGAAAGCTTTGAAGAGATTTTGGCTGAACAGGTTTGCCTGTACAGACGTCTTTTATGATCAATGTGTCTGTTTTATATTGTATTCAGAATAAAACAATATTTATCAACATTGCTCTTTTGAACAGTTCTTATATCTTCTCATTTTATATAACATTAAGACATCGAATTGCTTAATCTATGGCAATGTACATTTAGCAGTCCCTAACCAACAATATTTAGAAAAGTGTCTGCATTATGCACAGAAATAAAAGACTGAACAAAAAGTTTGATGCAAAAATGTATTAAATCAACAAACAATAGTTTGAAATGCATTTCCCCGTCCATCACACGCAACTGCTTCACAAGAGCGATGTATTCTACATCTCCACGTTTTGTGGCATGCAGTGGGCGAACATTTCATCTCCTTTTTCGCCCTTTTTTTGATAGTAGCAACAACACAAAATCTTCTACGTTTCCTTGTCGAGCAGCTGCTCACAAGATGCCATTCTGAATGATCTGATGTAATTCCGGTAAAATTCCTACTTCTCTTCTACTTCCTGCGGATTCAGGACAATAGCGCTTGGGTGCCCCCTGTCGTTTCAAAGAATATCTCAACGGCGAACGCGTCAAGTATAAACGTCTCGTCCGTTTGGGGAGTTGCGCGGACTGTCAGCGGAGGCTCGCGAAGCGGAGCCAGGCTCGAGTATAAACAGCCCTTATGGGGGCGATCACATAGAACAGGCTTTTCGTGTTCGGAAACCCAACCAACCAAGTTGCACTATTGGTTGACTCTTTGAAAAGATTGGTAAACGTTTTTTTTATGCTGCTAGGTAACCAATGAAAAAGTTGTCCTGTCAGTAAAGGATTATAGCGCGAGCTATATAGTGCTGTTAACTGCCATATTATCAGAAACTTTAAAAAGGTACAAGCAGAGGTGCGAGGTGCAGCAGGTGGCAAAAACGCGAGTTGCCCAGCGCACATAAGCAGCGAGTAAAACGCTCCCTGCCAACTGAAAATAATTCAAGAGGCGCATCTAACAGCAAAAACGCGTTTTGTGTGATCGCCACCTGAGAGTGTATTATTGCCCAAGATGCTGGGATCCAGCCCTTGCATGACCTTTTAGTGGATAAGTGTGTTAGATGGACAAAAGGAAGGGCTCCTTAGGCACAAATAAGGTTAAAAATGAAATACTAGCTCTTACTAAATTCCATAAAGTAAGCTTTGTATATAGCATACTATTTTTTTAAATCGTGTTTTGTATGCTACATTCTTATCACATGACCTCATTATTTTACTCACATGACATCTGATCATCCAATATATATATTTTTTTATTATAATGTATTATTTTTTTTAATATTCATTTTATTTTAATTATTATTTATTCATTAGCGCCATTTTTATCTTAATTGAACTACAAATGAGACAGCATTTAACATTATGTTAAATCATAGCTTTATTAATGTAAGAATTCAATATTATTTATTAATATTCTTATTTTTCTAAATAGGAATATATTTTTCTGTTTATTTATTGTATTTCTCTGTCTTTTTTATGTGCCAGTAAACCAAGGCACATTCTTTGTGCATGTAAGCCCACTTGGCAATGAAGTTAATTCTCATTCTAATAATAAGTCAAGAAAGAGCTGCTAAAAGTCGTGACAGGTTTATCCATCACACACATTAAATATCAAGAGCACTGCATTTTGGGAAACAATATTCCATGCAGTAAGCTCTCTTGTACTCCACATTTTTGCAAATGAAGTAAATAATCTGGAAATGTATGCTTACCAATGTTGCATACCTTGCACAGTAAATATACCACTTTTTAAATTGTATTTTCTTACACAAACAGTATATATTTCAGTTTGTGCAACCATGTCAAAAAGCAAAAAAGGAAAATTCGCACTTTGAATTAAAAGGGAGGATTTCCTTACCTACAGCAGCTATGTTGAGCACTGTGATTCATTTTTCAATAAGTGGGCTGTTTTTTTCTCATACAGTCTGTGCATATGTCGGCTATTGTATGCGGCTGAAAAGCACCAAGCACCCAACAACGACTTCCTGTTTACGCTTCAGGCAGAGCTAAAATAGATCTTAGAGAAAGAGGCTTACTGTGTTTACTGTAAAAATGTAAAAGTATTACCTAGTTTCTCAGCTTGCCATATTTATCTCTATTTCTGAATCTGTGTCTGTTTCTCAGTTTGTCGTTTTCTTATCCTACATTCCATCGCTCTGTAAGTCTTTTTCTTGATCTCTTTCTGTCTCCTTCTTATTTCGACCTGAGCTCATCTCTCTGCTGAGTTTCTGGGCCTGAATATCTCAGCTTGTATGTTGTTGTTCGTCAGGCATTGCGGATAGGACACTGGGGCTGACAACTCACAGCGGCTGTCAAAGAGAGAAATAACGCTGCGTGCGAGATCATGAATTTCTCATGTTTGAACTTTAAAATAGAACCTTGCAGGCTAAGAACAGCGCAACACATCCAGCAACAGCGGGAAGGTGGTTTTGAGGAACTAAATAAATCAGATCCAGATTGTGTGCTTTGTTAGAGCCAAGTTACAGGAGGTTTATTTAGCTGGGAAAACAGCATGGACACAATGGTTCAAAAGCGGAGAACGAAATATATATATTTTTAAATAATGTGTTCACTGAAAAATGAATTATCATTCATTATTCTCTCATGCCATACGCTTACTGCTCTTTTACCATTTACAATACAAAACCCTTTTTTTTAATGCAAAACAACGACAAAGATTCAGAATACTTGGAACATAGTGTATGAGCATGAACTACTTTCTGGTGCTTTAATTTACTTTTCATATTATGCTCCCTGTGGTTTCTTTGAATGTTGAATGTATAAATCTACTCTTCAAAAAAAAAAGATATTATATGTTTAAAACAACATGTGAGTGTGTAAGTAAAAACTATTTTAAATAATTGTTCTGCTAAAAAAGAAAATTCAGAATTTTTCTATCTAATCATAACCAAACAGAGTATGTATAGTAAAGTGTGGTCGCTTGCACTTTAGCTGATTTGTGTTCCTGTGTTTTAGATTGTGTGTCCACGAGTTTCGGCCTTTAGGGTTGAATAAACTTAGGAAGTCTGTGTTTCTCCCATGGGAAGCAAAAAAATAGGCCAGAGTTTTCCTTACGACTGCTTCTCTAATACTAAAAACATATTCTCCCACCTTACGTGCGTTACCTTCTAAAACACTCCAAAACAAACTGAATTAAAAAATATCTCAAACAAACCAAGCTTATGCTAAACTGGAACTTTTAAAAACGGGATGCTATGCTGAGCAGTGTGTGAGAGTTTATTTTGGCAAATAGTGACACAAGCATATTTTTGAAAGTCCATTTAAGTATTCTCGTATTATGCTGCAGTAAGTTATACATTTAAAAAAATTAAGCAAAAATGATGTCAACTAACCTCCGGCAAATGGGACAACAAAACATCCCAGCTTAATCATTTTGCCTGCTAGCTTTAAAAAGCCCAGAGAGGTTTCGTCTCAGCATGCTGTCTTGTCGTTATATGAACACATAATAGGAGAATAGGGTTCCACTGTTGGTCGTGGCTCTGATCCAGGGACGAGCAGCAGTCTAACAAAAACATCCCCACTCTGAGATAAGCCACGGCATAGAGATTGGAAACGGGTCAAAGCTGAGAGTGAACAAGCGATTACTGGTGAGTTGTATATTACAACTATAACAATCAGTCGAAAAAAAATTGCAGCCTTATTTCAGATTAAATGCTTGTTTCTCAAGCTCTGACTCCAGCAAGAGAAGATAATGCATTCAGCATAATTGGACAACAATGGCAGCCTGGCAATGATGCAAGTTTGGTCTCTAAAGAGTAAACAAGAACAGGACGTGGCATATATCATTCATTTTAATCATTTCAATCACTTTATTGTGTTCGTTTTCTGCAGAACACAAAAGATTTTAAATAACATTGGTAACCAGACAGCACTGGACCCCATTGACTTCCATTTTACGGGCACAAAACCCTAACACATTTCTCAAAATATCTTCTTTTGTGTTCCACTGAAGAAAGAGTCATATACAGGTTTTAAAAGACACGAGGGTGAAAAAAAGAAATTTAATTTTGGGTGAACTATTCCTTTAACTCACCAACCTAAAGGTTACTCATGCCTGACTCCATTCATGCTGAAACCGGTTTCCGACAACTATGTAATCACAAGAAGCCACCCGCCAGTTTAAATCCAAATTTTAGCGCACACAGCAAACCATCTTCCTTTCTGTGTGTGAGATTAAGGCCCGGTTTCACAAACAAGGTTTAGCTTAAGCCAGGACTATGCCTTAGTTAAATTAGAATATTTAAATCACTTTTATTAAAATGCCTTCGATCAAAATATTACTGGTGTGCATCTTGAGACAAAATAATGACAATGACATATTTTTGTGACACTTTAGAACTCTTGTTCACGGCTTCCCCAATGTGGTTGATAAGCGCAATTGTCTGTTCCCAGTGTTGTAAATAATGTCGCGGTATAAGCTTACAGTGTTACAGCAGGGCAGTGTTGGCTTGCTCACCGGGAGACTGCATTTATTGAATTATTAGATATTATTTACTAGAATGATCTTGCTTGTTCTATAAACACCATGCACTGTGCTGAGTTTTACCTTTCTGTGTTTTCAGTTTTGGTACTTTGCTTCTGTAAAGCTGCTTTGGAACAATGCGCATTGTGAAAAGCGCTATAAAAATAAACTTGAATTTAATTAAATTACCCGTGGGAACCGCAATGCACTTAAATTTGTAAAAATAAGCTGATGGAACCAGCGAATGCAGAAACGTTGTTCGGAAAAAACCATAACGCATGATTCCACAAGTAGGGGATGGGGGGGGGCAGTGAGTACCGACCCGAACACAGAATTTACAAAGTGTGGTTGTAGCCTCTGGGAGATAGCAGCAACAGTAGAATTTGTACGTTTAAGAGTTGTTCTACACAGAAATCATTTTAGAGGTTATATTAAGTTCCTTTAAGATAATTAAGGGCAATTTATTTTCAGTAAAGACAGCTCAAACTCTCTTATTTTAGTCTGGGTCTAGGCTTAAGCCTTGTCTGTGAAACTGTGCATAAGTGTTTAAATCCAAGAACATCCTAGACGTGCGGCACGAATTCATCACAGAAAGTCAAATAGTTTACTTCAGGTAAATAAGATGCAGGTAAGCGGCTGATTGTTCTGTTGTGAACATGAATGATGAGTGTCTGATTTAGTCATCCTCCAGATAATGGGGCTCATTTAAAACAAATTGAGATTTGGAGTGATGCATCTAAAGTGCTTATATACATCAGAATACATCATTCACTTCACTCTGTATAATACTGTATACATGAACAGGAGGAGGTTGTGGAAGATCATACTCACCCTGTAGATGGAGTCATAATGCAGCCACCACGATCGACAGTCATCCTGCAGCCACACCCCCGTTCTGGAGTGTCGTGGTTCATACCGAAGTTGTGGCCTAACTCATGGGCCAAAGTGACAGCAGCTCCCAAAGGATTGTCAGAGTGATCCTGCGAAACCACAAGATGTCACAACAGGTCACATCCTAACCAACTTTCTGCAATGCTTTATTGTAGTTTCCAATCGAATACACAGTTCTTATAGCAAACCGAATACATTATTTTGATAAAAGGGGTCATATGGCGCGAATACGTGTTTTTCTATGTCTTTAGTGTATTATAAGTTGCCAATGCTCGTATTAGACACCTAAAATTGCGAAAGTGAAAAATATGCATTCCATATGAAAGCGAATGTTCACCTAAACCTGCCTGAAATGCCTCCTGTGACCACACCCCACATGTTCGTGGTTTGATTTGACCAACAACCCCGAATGTATACGCAAGTTAGATGGGCGTACCTGTCAGCACAATTGCTTTGGAACCTGATGTTCCAAATAGGTTAGAGGTGTTACATTTCCGTCAGACGCTTGCAGTATTCGACCAATCACTGTGCACAGGTTAACTGGCCAATCAAAGCACATCTTGCTTTTCAGAGCGATGAGTTTTGTAAAATATCTGTGCGTTTCAGAGAGGCGGGGCAAAGAGGAGATACAAACATGCACAGTATATGGAAATTACAGCATGTTTAAACCTTAAATTATGTATAAACGTTGCATTATATCTAAAATCAAACAAAAATTCTCAAAAAGTAAAAAAATAATCAGTGTTATGTTTAACATTTCTTGGGGCATTTCCAGGATTATGGATCTATTTCTTTTCAATATATTTAATCATCTGTTTAAATTTTACTAAACCCCTGATGACAGAGTCCAGATATCAGAGAAATATCAGTCTATACACAAGTTTTCTATTTTTAAAAGAGGAAAAATTTGTGGGATGTGACAAAAAGGATGGACGTTTTTGAGAGACGACATACTTTGGAGGATTTCTGTGAATTAAAGTGTAAAAACCATAAGCATGTGACACTTAAATATGAAATATAAACGTACAGTCGAAAACTTGGCTTAAAAAAACGTTGAAACTTCATGTGAAAATCTGAAGGTTGACATCTGCATGAAATTGCCCTAATACCACTTGTTATAGCATTGACAACATTCAAGGTTTAAAATATAATTTTGTATGTGAATGAATAGAGATTAAATAGGTCTGTCAATGAAATATAATGAAAAACTGAATTTAAAAAAGACAAGAATTAAGCTATAAAGTAACAGATGGCTTCTTGAAGAATTTCATTGTCACATGTGGGCAGCTCAACGGTATTAAACAGACGTCATAAAACCTCCTTACTACTACAAGCAAAACCTTACCATTGTGACAGAAAATGTTTCAAGGGCAGACAGTACTCCTTATAAAATGTAAAAATCTACTGTAGTGGAGTATGCGAGGCGAGACCGTGGTTCGAGGCCGGTAAGTAATTGTTAATTAGCGCCAGTGGTGCGCGCACCGGCCTCGCATCACGTAGGAGATTGGGAGCATACATATACACACAAGCTCGGGCCCGGTCCTCTCTCCTCGACGGTCCGGTCGCGTGTTCCTTTTATATGCTCCCAATCTCCTACGTGATGCGAGGCCGGTGCGCGCACCACTGGCGCTAATTAACAATTACTTACCGGCCTCGAACCACGGTCTCGCCTCGCATACTCCACTACATCTACCTTTCATTTTTATTTTAAAATAAAAGCACATGACCTCTGACACAACTGTCTGTCTCCACTCTGCCATAGTACATTTACAAAGCTTGTTCATTATTTTTAGCTATCTCCTCAAACTTTGCTGATTAAAAATGCATGACACATCCACGAACCAGCAGACACTGGATGCTGCTATTATATTTTGAAGGACTGTGGTTGAGATCTGTTTCTCTGCCATTTTCCACCCACTCTTTTAAAATCTCTTTCAACCCTGCCATAAAACACACATACAGCACCCCCCTACCTCTTAGCTTCCTTTCTTTTGTCTTCGGCTCCCTTTATAATGCCCTCAACTCTCAACATCAGACAAACCCGAGCAGAGTTTCAGCAAAATCCATTTCAACTGAGGTGTCCCTGATGTCTCAAGAGCATCTAAACGTGAGCTGGGTATCTGCGATTTATTTCTTTTCAGAACCCAGATGTAGACTTCTTTCTGAATGTAGCCAGCATCTTTTGTCACTGAAACCACATCACAACGTTACAAAACAATATATTTTTAATTAGGTAAACCTTGCTTTAGGTTTCCAAGCTATTATTTTAGTAAAACATATTTTTATATTAAAAAAAATATTTTAAATTCAAGATTTTGACACAACTGACATAACTCTATAAAAACTGATATCACTTTTTCTATTTTAGTTTCTGCTTGATAGGAAAACACTTGCAGTTTTGACATCTATACGCAGACTCTCTTTTCCCTTGCACTTTACATCAAAAAGCCATTTCCTGCCTTGATTACAGGGAGAGGAACATGACAGACTCATATTAGCTTTCACAATTAACAGGGGAGGTCTTTCTCTGCCTCGTTTCATTCGAGATCCACAGTGTGCTGATGGTGAACGTATATCTCCAGCATGATTGACTCGCCCCTCTCTGAGTATTTTTGCAGGCCGATACAGTGGTACGTATAGCTTGTCATGCCCTGAGACTATGACAACCTTCCATACTGAAACCTTTAAGTGCTTTTGGGTTACGGCAGTTGGGTTAAGTCAGTCAGAAAGGATTCCTATAATCATGCAGGATGTGTCCTTTATGTTTTATCGGTACCTGTTTGCACCAAGACCGTCATTCTTCCAAATAGTTTGATTTGAAACTTACAGCAGGTCTTTCTCACACTACACACACAAATGGTGCAGGGCTGTTAAACGATTACTCGCATCGAGAATAAAAATTTGTGTTTACATAATATGTGTCTGTGTATAATAGTTTAGTATTTATAACAGCAAAATCGCAGTGTAAAGTGTGGATTATATATACACTGTGAGAGTTCATTTGACATTTTTCTTACTGTGTACATGTTAAGGACAGAGGTCAAGTTAATTAAAATTTCTCTGTTATTGACAAAATTTTTACATCAGTGACGGCAAAATTTGAAGACCATCTGTCATTTTGACTTAATACAATGAGGGCAGTTAATAATTCCCCTTTTTGGCGAGTTGGTACCATCCAATCATTTCCTTTCATCAGAACGTGATTGCAGAGACACGCATGTTTCCCATTCATTACCAGTGTTGCCAGACTAGGCGGATTTGAACGGGTTAGACCGTAGAAAAATGCATCGGGCAAATGCATTGGAGAAAATTTGGGCTGCTTTCGAAATCAAAAACCCGCCCAAGCACCTTGCCTTTTCATTCCTTTTGATTAGTCAAGTATTTCGAAAACTTTTAAAAATAATGTGTATTGCCGTCATAAACACATATTTTGCTCTTATTGGTTCAGTTTAACCAATCAGGTCTGGGATAGGAAAAACCTCACCTGTCAATCAATCTACAGTTGGAAAATGCCTACTCAGCTTTGCGAAGCCGATTAATTATAGAGGGCACTTTTTGCACAAAATGTGTTTTTTGTGGGTTAAAGTCATTTGTTAATTTCTTGATTGTCGCTTTGAAGTGGAGACATTGGTCATATTTTCTCACTCCCTTTAATGCTATGTTTGATCCGTTTTACCTGTTGTCCTAGTTTTGTTAGAGTTCCGTCCTTCCTGTTTCGAGCTTTCATGCACTGTGGACGGGACCGTGACAGTACAATGTCTTGTATGTATGTTTTGTTATTTGTGGAGACACGTGGCTGTATGTTTTGATAATTCGCCGCGTGTCCTCCTGTCCGTGTAGCTCCGCCCCTTGTTTCTCTGTTAGTCTCCCATTATTGTTTTATCTCCGTCACCTGTCTCTCTTTAATGTTTAGCCTTGTTACGCCTCCTGTCTGATTATCCCTCGTTAGTATTCCCTTCATAAACCCTGTGTTTCCCGAGTCCGGGGTCGGTTTGTTGTATGCTTTATGCTGTTCGTTCGTATGTTTTATGCTTGTATGTTTTAGTTTTGTTCTGGTTCATGCTGTGGTTTACCTGTGCGCACTGGATTATTTTTTCCCGCCTTTTCGTGTGGGAATGTTCGTGTAGTCTTCGTGTGGCACTGTTACCTGCATGTTCTGGATTATTTTCCCCAGCCTTTTCGTGTGGGATTGTTCGTGTATTCGTCGTGTGATATTGTTTGTTTGCTCCTGTTATTTTTACCCCCTCGTGGGTTTTGTTTTCACTATTTTATTTATTAAACATTTTTACTCGCTGTACTGCATCTGGGTCCTGTTTCCCTATCACACCTTATTTCGTGACAAGTTTAATTATATTTTTTCATGTTGTCATAGTTCGTTTTAAGGAGACAAATGGTCAATAACATCGTTGATCGTTGACAAAATGAAAAAGTCTAGCGCAACCTCTGGTTTAGGAAATATTAACATGTATCTATTTATATTCACCAATGATTTAAATTACAAATAAATGTTTATTAATTTTTATATTTCAAGTTTTTTCCGAAGGTTTCCGCCATTTTAAAGCACTTTTTGTTTTCAAAGGATAGTATTCCATAGTCACATAAGTGAATTGTCACATCCATAACTGTCCATATCCCTCATAAATGGGCACATTAAAAAAATAAAAATGAACTATTTTGTAGTCTGTGAAGAGTCATCTCCGCTTCTGGTTTGTGCATTTTAATTCACAGAAATCCCACACAATAAAACATGTTATCATTTAATAACATGCTTTTTGGTCACATCCATAACACATGAATTTCTCTCTCTTTTAAAATAGATAACTTGTTTATGGACTGATATCTTGCTGATGTCTGGGCTCCATCATCAGGGGTTTAGTCAAATATAAGCAGCTGGTTTAATACATTGTTGATAAATTCATTCTCTGAGAATTTATATTTTTTAACTTTTGACTCAAAATGTCACATCCATAACGCTGCAATTGCACAAATGTGGCACAGCAAATGTTGTGTTGGGGTTTTACTGTACAAAACATTGAGTATTTATTTTATTAAATACCATAAATTATATAATAGGCATCGGGAGTTGGCTATTGTGAATTATTATTGGCGAGTTAGTCTCTTCACTACATTACATAACTTTATAAAAGCTTACATGGCAAAGCATTGTGTGAATAAATAGGTCTGTAGCAAATTGTCAAGGTCTTTTCTGCTGAGCTCAGCATGCCCCCAACACTCAACTAGACCAACCACTGCTCACGCACAGTGAAAACGCTGCAACCCTTTAATACGGGTGCCGAAATAAATACGCTCTGATAAATACACACCATTTGTGCCCTGTTTTTGCGTGCGGTGTGCTATACAGGCCTTAAATTTAAATCCTCTGTGGCTTTTTGTGGGTCAGTCAACATACAGAATTGTAAAGGCTTTGTGAGCTGATCGGCTTTATAACACGATACAAGACTGTTTAATTCCAAGCCAGAACCTTATTTTCTCTTTACCACATGCAAGTGCGGGGGAGAAACACACATCTTGAAATTAGACTTCAAAACCATAGCAGACAGTTGGAAAAAATACATAAATCAAAATACAATGTTCATGTTCCCATGTCTATCTCTCAACATCTTTCTTTCATGCTTGTTCTCATACAGGTCATAGCAGAGTGACAGATAATATGAAGTAACTTTTGCACTTAATAGCATCGTTTATAATAGAGCAAAACTATAGATCCCTAATTCCTATTTACGGCTAATGGCATAATTCCTGTGTGAGTCTCTTTAAGAGATGAGGTTTGTAACACTGGCATGGATGATAGAAATTTAATTAGCCATGCAGATGTAAGGCAGCGATGAATATAAATATGCAATTGCAGTGATCGACAGCAAACATCATGGTGGAATTTGTGCATGACTTTGCACATCAACCCCTGCGTTTGCATAAGATCCATTATTACACTTTGGGGTACAAAACCATATACAACCCTGATGCAACTGTTTTAAAGTGATGTTCTAAACTAGCGAAGACAAGACAGTTTCATCTTTTTACATAAAACCTATTGATGTCCCAACATGATTTAAAAATGCTATGAATAGAAATCTAAAGAATCAGTGGAAACAAGAAAATCTGTAGTGACCAACAATACATGCAAGTGAAATATTTCCTATTCATTGAAATCAGAATGTTTCCTTGTTCAGTTCTTTGTTTTGAGATTTTGAATGCCTGACTTCCGACGTAGCCTTTGATTCTTGGGCCCTACTGTATGCTACGTGCTTTCTTTGAACATAACAAAATACTAAAGCAAACTGTATCTGCTCAGGTAATTTGTCTAGCATATCAATTGTAAACTGAAACATCTTGTCACAAAGGACCGGACCTTAAAAAAAACCTCCTGCCTAAACAAGAACAACAGGGTAAAATGGTGCAGTCTTCCCAGGGAGTAATGAATAAAGCAAGAAATCCATAATAAAAGCAGGTCGTGGGATTTAGCAGACCTTCTCTGATTCAGTGCACTGCTGATTCCTCTATCTGTCAGATGTTCTAACCTGCTGAGGGTTTTACCGATGACTGGTGTGTGA
Organism: Triplophysa tibetana; assembly: GCA_008369825.1. Classification (NCBI taxonomy): domain Eukaryota; kingdom Metazoa; phylum Chordata; class Actinopteri; order Cypriniformes; family Nemacheilidae; genus Triplophysa; species Triplophysa tibetana. The sequence continues at coordinate 11,479,614 of CM017907.1, read as the reverse complement.
GCGGTGAATAGCTCTGAGTCAGTAGAGAGTCAGTGTATATTGATTGGTTGAAAAATTCAGAAATTAAAATCAAACCTGACTGTGGGAGACACAAGCGAGCTGGTTGTTTGATTCAGTTTTGAGGATAATTATTATGAGAAGCAAAGGGTGCATGGACCGGTCTCTCACCATGACGATGCCTCCCGACTGCTCGGCTGTACACATACTCATGATGGGAGCCATGCCTATTGTGGTGCCCTGGAAGTAAACCCCACTGCAATAACAGAGTGAAAAAAGAGTCAAGAATGGAACAGAACAAAATAACAACACACTAGTTAAGAATAGCGTGTGTATTGTGAGCAGTGTGTAAATCTGTATGCATGAAAAACGCATTTTTATTATAATAATTTCCATAATATTAACGGATGGTTTTTGGTGTGTCGAGCCACGCCGTGCCCGGTGGAGACCCGGTGTTAGCCTTAGCCTAAACCACAGTGTTCCCCGCACATTAGTTTGCAAATGTTTAGATGTATGAGATTCTAGATGAGATTGTGTGTGTACCTAATTAGTTGGGCGTTATCATGTGGCCGCTGTGGCAGCAATTTCAGCTTCCTCCAGTCCAGAAACTCATGCAGGGTGGTGAAGGGATCCTGGGTCACTGCACACTTATCAGCATCACTCCATACTTCCAATCCCACCAGAGCTACGCGAATATTAAGGACCCTGTAAAACTGAGTGAACAAACACACCCACACAGGCATGCACACACACAATATTAAATCCTTCTATTCTCTAATGTCTCATTTATCCACTGAGAAAACACCTGATACATCCATTTTATCATTCAATCATAATCAAAAAACATACAGAAAAGTTTACGTACAGTAGAGTCTTACAACAGGGGTTTAATTAAAAAGCTCATTCTTAACCTCAGAAAATACCACAGGGTTTTATTTTAGATATCCAATCAGACCTTTTAATTTACTTAGGCAGGGACTATTTTACACCTTCAGAATACTTTATACCTTGTCGACGTAATTGGCGATCTCGGCTAGCCTCTGCTTCACCTTCTCCACATCTTTTCCCTGTTTCTGGAACTGAAGAAGAAACAAAAGATAAGATTGGGACTTGGCCATACTGCAAAGAATATAAAACTGCAGTCAAGACAAGTTTTGAAGAATTCAGTATTGTCTGAGTGGCATCGTATTCGACTGCCATCTGAAGGGACCTTCCAATCAGAAGTCTAACAGCAGACACTTAAGAGCACTCCAGACCAATGCAGCATGTTACAGGCACTGGCACCAACAATCAAAGTAAAAAAAGTCCATGTGCAATCTGGACATAAGAGCCAGAGTCTTTTGCTCCACCATTGTTTCCCCCTGTGTGAATGCATGTTTTTGTGAGTGTGAGTGAGTATAACGTTGCCAAGAACAAAATGTAATAATTCTTATTCAAATGCAGTAAGGAAAGCTATTTTTGTTCCATGTGACTATACAGAGCCCGCCCCCCCCCCCCACACACATACAGAATGGTTTGAAATACAGACAGCTGTTCTGATAACACCACAGTTTTCTTGTTGCCCGAAGTTTCCTTCTTCCACCTCCAACATTCAATTTAAACAAAACACTTCCTGTTTCCCGCCTGATCATCTGGGAGAAATGCCCTACTTCCTGTCACATCCCTCCCTCTATGACCTGCTTTTGGTTTGGCCTCTCAAGTTGAAACAAAGAGCCAAAACTTCACCATAATCCTAAAAGCCTACTCTTCGGTACTTGACTACAAACAATTGGGTCAATGACTATTTCCCTTCATTTTCCATCCACAATGAGTAGGAAATGAAAGCAAAAGGTGTAGACTGTACAAAATAGTTAAGGTACATGTATAATGTCATATTATACTATCACAAAGTTCAAATAATCTTCCTGTTTTGTTTCTGACTTGGTGACCAGCGGACACAGGTTTGGCAAAGTGGCATCACAATGATGCTATAAAAGTACCTCTCTATTGTCTGCTACAATGATGAGTTCCACATATTTGGTGGTCTTCTGAACATCCCTTTTACGCTGCAAATCAAGAGAGAACATGGTGTAAGCAACACAAAGGACAAAACGAATGGAGCTTAACATTAAGTTAGTGGTGCAGTTGAACTCCTGTTATGTTATATATATACATGTATATATATATATATATAATAACAGGATCCACAAACCCAAGATTAGCTTCACTTTAATGAAGAGTCAAATAATTGGACCATAAACATATCGCTGCTGTCCTTCTGAAACTTGCATCTCCATATTTCCATTAATCATTATTATAAGACACCTTTATGTTTTTAAATTAGTCTTGCAAATATCTATAGAAAGTATTAAAACTCAACTTTGACAACACAGTATTAAATCATTTAAAAGTAAAATGTGCTTTCTATTCCCTGAAAAACAGCAAATTTAGAGGTTTATGAATGGACAGTGACAATTTGCAACATATTTATGTACCTTGTTGTGTATATTATGGCGTGTGTTCTATAAAATTCAGCGTGCAATGGTATGGCAGCCAAGGTTTCTTTGATGTGTACATCGGTACTGATGCTGTGAATCTTTCGATGCATGATATTACACAAACACATTTTCTCTTTGCTTTTATTTTAGTAATTGGTAGATAAGGTTTTTCTGTCTGCCTGCCCTCCTTCTCTGTAAAACATGACACTTCTAGAAAGTTTTGCAAGCCCCTGAAATTTCCCAACATAAGTAATTTACAACTTTGATCAGCTTTGTCCGGCTGTCAACAAATCAACATTCCTCTTCTCCTGATTTGTACTCATCAAATGGATGATGAAAGATTCAAAAGTTTTAGATGTACGTCCAGATCAGTGGAAACACAGATTTAGATATCATCCATGTGCTCTTATGTGCATTTAGAATAGCATCGTTTTATTGGCTACTATCTTTTAAAATCAATTTACTAGAGCTTGAACATCATATTTAGACACCAGCAATCTCAAGACTGTTATGGTTGAATCGTCTTTTAACCTTTGATGTCTTGTTCAGAACTCTAATCTTGTTTTAGCATGTATGTGAAGAGAGAGCAACAACAATCCTCTTATCTGAATTAACAAAGGCATCGTAGTGAATCATGCTGCATGCTAATTCATTCTCAAGACAAAAAAAGATATTCTCCAGACAAGAGATCATTAAAAGTGGGTACATGGACAGATGTTGACAGAATACATTCATACCCGTGTCTTGAGTGATCGTGTCAGTCCTCCATCACTGGTATGGCTGATGGTAGATATGTTGTGTCCATGGCCACAGGTTCCAGCGGGCAAGAGTAGTTCCTGACCTTCGTAGATCACATGCGTGTCGTTTTCTGGCTCAAAAGCTGGTTCCACCATCAGTGTTGTATTTTCAAGTAAGATAAAACCTCTGAGGATTTGAACAATAGTAATAAAAAGAATTTATGTTGAAGCAAAACACACTATCATCATAGGCAAGCGTGGTGTAACATTCTTGTACATGTTAAAATCTCATTTATATTTCATCTCACTGAAGACAAGCTTTATTATTTTACCTCTCAGAAGACAAGCTCAATTCCTCACCTGCAATAATGTGTAATTTATAACTGTCAAATAATTCCTGTGTGGCGCATGGTGATTTATCGTTTCATAAGCATTTAGTGTCATGCAAAAAGAAGGGGTGCACTAAATTGAAAAATGTGACTTCAGAAACCTTGAGGTCAGATCTTGGATGATATCAGATAATCTGTAATTATAATTGTATCAATTCAATGTAAATAAGAAAATTGGGAGATAATTAAAAGCAGATGACCCTCCACTCTTTAATAAGTTCTACTGTCAATAATTCTCATTTTAATAAAACCAGTTGTTTGTCTTTGTACCACTGGGAAATGGGTGTATATATATATTTCCTCGAGAATGACAGCAACTTGTATACGATTCAATTTCTCCACCCCATTACTCACCAGAGAGTGACGTGTCTATGTTTGAAAATTGACAAAAAATGATGACCATAATAATACAACCATAGGTGAAGAAACAAACAATCTTTTAGAGATATATGCAGCATGTGCAGGGAGCATGTCAGAGTTTTGCAGAACTAGGCCACAGTATTTAGAGAGAGTTTGCACTTTGCAATATACTGTAATAACAAGAAACGATAGACAAAAATAGTCAGCCATAGTGATAATTCCAAATGGGTGCTTGGAAAATAAATGCTAAATTAAATTACATCTGATGATACCTTCCTTGCGATTTTTAACTGAAAATTGTAGCTCCAAATATTAAACCACAGTATTGGACCTTTCAACATGCCAAAACCAAAATTAACAAATCTGTTATAATTTATTCACCCTTATGTTGTTCAAAACCTGTTTTTGATTATTACATCTGTTGAAGACAAAAAGAGAAATATATTTAGAGAAATGTCATGTGGTAGTAAATGAGGGTCAGTGTTGTTTGGTTACCAACATTCTTCAAAATAGCTTATTTTGTGTTCTGCAAAAGAAAGAAAGTCATACAGGTTTTGAATGACGATACAATTGTCGTTTTTGGGTGAACTATACCTTTATTAACCATCTACTGCATGTGCATTAATGCACACTGGTTTAGATGTGGTCTTAAAGGGACAGGGCACCCTAAAATGAAAACTGATTTCAGTTTTCCACACTCGGGTTGAACTAGGGCTGAAACGATTAGTCGACATTGTCGACAAATATTCTTGTTGTCGAATAGTCGTTTGATTACGTGACTTAATTTAAGGGCCTGCAATATCACAATTTGACCGCTACGGCACTGTTGCGCTAGAGTGTCATGCAGCCTTCCGAATGCTATCGCAGTAGAAGGACACACAGCGAGAATTATGGCGGGTTTAGAAACGAATGTGAACAAGTAAAGTGTGGGAAAGCTTTACCAAATTGAAAACAAAAAATGCATGCAAGGCGGAACTTGCCTTTCAAGGCAGCACAACCTGCATGCCGGAGCATTTAAAAAGGAAACATCCCGGAGCAGGAGAGGTGACTGTTCTCTGTCTAGATCTAACTAACTTAGCAGTAATTTTTTTACGAGAGAATGCAATAATAACAGTAATGATAATAACAACAATAATCATATAATTACAGTTATGTTATTATTTGTTTTGCAAAGTATAAAGCTTTGATCAAGCATAGGAGTCAAGCCTGTTTTGATTATTATAACACTATTAGGTATTACATAAGACGAAAATTATTATAAGAGAGGGACGTCGTTAAGTGATAGGAATCTTATATCTTGCCTTTATTTTTAAAATATTTTCTTCCGTTACTTTGTCTTTTTCATTAAACTGAACTTTGTCATATAAGTGCTGCTTAATGCTTCTGTGAAGAGATTCGAATACATTTATTAAAAACGTTTTGGTCTGTAATGTACCTGATTTATTTGTATTTGTATTTCAAAGTTTGTAGAGTATTTGTGTGATTGGAGTAGGACAGAATCAGCAAACTTAAAGAGAGTATCCAGTTGGTTCAAGTTCATTAAAACAAATTTCAAAAGCTGAATTGATTTTATTCATTATGTAAATTATGTACAATTAAATGTTTTAAGTAGTTGCAAAAGCTGAATAATCATTAAAAACGTACTGATTAGTCATTGGAATAATAGACGATTAGTCGATTAATCGGTCAAAATAATCGTTAGATTAATCGACTATCAAAATAATCGTTTGCTGCAGCCCTAGGTTGAACGCTTATGAACTTCTTTACAGAAAGTTATCTGTGTGCTATTGTTTGGTATCAGACTTGGCTACGCCTCATAAGTCATATGGATGATGGGTAATTCAATTATAAAGGATTTTCATCTAGGATTTTTTATCTTGAACAATTTTAAACAGCTGCCTGAAGGACTCCAAAGCTTGCGATATTGAACACAGTATTGTACAGTAAGCTTTCAGTACAAGTATTTTGTAATTATGAGCATAAGACCTTGGGGGCCTCAGTTTTTCTTCAGACAGAACAGTTCATGTTTACCTATTCTGCTTCTTTTACGGCATATTTACTGTGGCTAAATGTTCTTTCTAATAACATTTTACAGCACCACTAAAGTTTTTCACGACATATTAAACGCTTTCCATTGGACTGTGTGCTTATCTTCAGGACAATGAAGCATGGGATGACACTTAAGCTTTTATTGCTGTTTTATAGTTTCTTAACGCACCTTCACATACAAAGACTTGCGAAGTTCACTAGAAACACCATCGGAGGCAATAAATGTTTGACAACTTAGTGTGCCTAATAGCTTTCCACACTGAAGCACACAAACTACTCCTTTAAGTAGTTTTAACGACTTTGAAAATTGGAACTCAATATGGTTGACAATTACTGAGAACAGTTTATAATGGGATAGAGGGACATTACAGCGGTGATGCCATGCCTACCTGATCCCAGAGCATGTACTGAGGCTGACTTCAGAATGTGTGTGCCCTTGGACCACGCCGTGGTAATAGCAATTCATCTGCAAAAAACACAGACAAGGTCAAGCGAAGAACAAGTACATTTATAAACCAAATCATTCAGAGATTTAGGTAAGAACCTCTCCAGATGCAATTTAATGTCAGAAAATAATGGACCAATGGTCGGACGGGATTGCATAGCGCTGTGCCACGTAGTAACAATCACGCCAAAGCAGCTGTCTGCCCATGAAAACCACAAACGTTCTGCCAGTAAGTGTCTGCTGGTCTGTTTTACAGGGGAAAACTGTTCTCCTCTGTTATGGCTGGCCTTTCATGTGGAAATACCAATTGGCAGCCACAAGCCAGACGGGCTAACAGCCGTCACATACATACATTTTCACATAACGCAGACAGACAAAACCTCTCAAAAACATTCTGTCAAAAGCAATCAATGCTTGACAGCAAAAATACTTGCCATCAGAACATCACTGTCAGAGGGAATTCTTGAGGCTAACGTCCTCATCTACAAGCTTTGTCAGATCAAGAAATTGAAAGAACGTACCAGAAACAGTCAAAGATAGAGTGAATCTAAACAGCCCAAACTAAAACTTATGATTTGCTAGTAAATGGTTTCACTAGGCCAGTCTTGGGCTTTTTATAAGTGAAAAAGAACAAAAAAAATTCTTTCAAAATGTCCGGATTTTCGAAGTCAAAAGAATAAGGAAGCCTTTTCTGCATGTCTTCGAAGACATGCATGTAAAGTTTAAAAAGAAATCAACAAAACATTTGAAATAAAGAATGCTAATACTTTACATCAGTCATCCTCAACTGGCGGACCGCGGTGCGGATCCGGACCTTTGCTTCGTTCCATCCGGACCGCAAGCCTAATAAACCATTTAAAACATTTGACTATTTTGGTCATTTAAATTGATTCGCGTGTATACACAACGGAGAATCGCATCACACGCTCTCAAAAACATTCATGTAACTGATCTTTTGCCACTATATCTTTATCTAGCCCCAAACATGCTTCATTTCCGCTCCGCTGCTCTGCTTCTCTGCTTCTCTCCTGCAAAAGCCGCGCAGCATGAAGAGCAGCAGACACCTGCTTATTAAAACAACATATCACAGAGACGCAGAGCAGGTAAATGGACAAACAACAGTGAACAAAATGCATGAATATTAAAGGACACAATCTTTTGCTTTTTTTAAGGCTTTGATTATGTTTTTTGGGTGTCCATGTTTCTAATTAAAAAAAACGCTCTATATTTCAAGTCTATTGTTCATCGCTGTCCCTCTTCTAACAAAACGACTGGATTTCTTACGGTCTATATAAAGTCCCTTCTTCCAAAATGCTCTGATTGGTAAACCTGACCAGGTCTGTGGTGATTGGTTCCCCATATCAGCGAGATTCCGCTTCTCAGGCTGTTGTGTTTCCACAATGATTCCAGCCGTTCTCTGTAGTCCTTGAAATGCGAATTCTGTTAAAGACAATATCTCGCTTGGCACTGAACTATGAGCTTTATCATTTTGCAGGTATTGTTTATGCTCTAACAGCAACATTGCACACTAACTAAGGATACTTTACAAATTTGTAAAAGGAATAGGATCCCTGTTTCGAAACAGGGATCCCCACATTTGAAAAACAAGTTGGAGTGCTGGGGGAGTGTGTCAAGCACAGAAATACTACGTTATTCTTCAATCTCGATTTAAAAGTTGACCATGTCAAGCATGAGAAGCCAGCACGTTCAACAGTGTAGAGAAGTAAGAATGCATGACATATCATGTTATCCCGCCTTTAAGATGTTTATGATGTATACGTGTATAAAAAACTGCCGTGTATGTAAAAATATGTTTTTCAGATGTTTTAACAGCGCAGATGTTTTCCAGATCTTTAGCAGACATCTTACAGACGTCCCTTTACTATCTGTGATTGTTTCCCATACAATGCATTTACTTGGGCGGTCCACCAAGGTTTTTTAATGGCCTCCCAAGTTTATTTGGTCTCACATTTTGTAATTTTTATCCATCCAGGATAATGACAGTATCTGTGATTAACTAGTGGATAAACTGCGCTTCCGCTTCCATTCTCTTTAATGACTTGTTTGGTGTGAATGGCGGGTGGCCGCTTGTGGGTCCTACTCTTCCGTGTTCGCATGCGCTCTCTTCCAATGAGCTCCATGTGTGTGCAAGCACTCGGCCTCTCGTCCACGAGTGTAGTTAGCTCCGTGTAGAGTATTTAATCGTCACTAGCATTTAAAATCAAAGAAGCATTCATAATACAGCAACAGATTGTGGAGAAAGGGCACATAGTATTTAGCCGCTCTATAATGGAGATTTACTGTATTGTGATTTTGTCTGATGATGTTGCGTTTATAAATCAGGATTCTAGTAGCAGTTAAACTGACTGCTGGGGGCATTCAGTTGTAAAATATGGTGGACGTGATGACGTCACAAATATGCTAATTAGTTGGCGTCACCAGCCCCACAAGTCTGTCAAAATCCTGTGGGAAACACAGTTTTTTCAGCATTTATTAGTCTTTGTTAATGTTGGTAAACAGCAATACATTTGTTCTTGTTACTTTACTATTAACTAATTTTAACATGTTTAACATGTAATGTTAAAGTTACAAAATTTGATAAAAAAATGCTGAAATTAAATTGAACTTCAATTAATAAATGCTGTAGAAGTTGTGAGCTAATGCATCATCTAATGTTTATAAATATAACCTTACTGTGCGTTCAGATTGCCGCCATCCAGAGCGTCAAAAATCGCTCTGGCCGCCCTGTCAACAACGCTGTAGACAGATTAATGGACGCTCTGGCGTTTTGACGTAGACCAAAGTTTACAGGGCTGCGTTCTCTGGAATCCTCTCAAGCGGTAGACTTCTACGTTCCGATTGGTTGCCGCCGAACCGTGCCATAGCTCATTACCATAGAGTTGACCTGATTTCAACTCTCCTTGACGCTCTCAACGGCCAAGACGCGCCGGGCCGCTTCTCGCCGATGCTAGCTGCCAGCTCACATTGAAAATGAAGGACTTCAGGCCACTTTGACGGTCTCGACGACAGTTATTGTTAAGTGACACAAAGCAACTAATAAAAGATTTTTTAATTAAATTGTCAGTCACTTGACTTTTGATGTGAAATACACACCATGTGAATATGTCAAGTGACTTATTTTAAACGGTTCTTTCGAAGTTAAGCTTATCTAAGGTGTTTTATAATCTAATTGTAAACTGTTAAACTCAATGTGAGCCTGTCCTTCAGATTTCCCATAATCCATGTCTGTGCTCCTCATTTCCATTTACTATTAACAAACTGAAGTGCGTTCTTTCCACTTTGTAAAAACAATGTTGTCAGTCAAGTATCAATTTTCTTGTCACTCGCGCTTAAGTCTTGTCAAGCTGTTGTTACCTGTTTTTAACAAACTCATCTTTTACAACAGCTCAATTTTTAACTTCTCAGCATGAAGACAACAGACTGTACACAGTTACAAGGACAGGTTTAAAGGATTCAAAATTTGTGCTAAATTTGCCCCACAGAAACAATATAGCCAAGACTATGATTGAATTGGATGAAGGGGTGGACGACATGTTGTCAAAGCTGCCAGTTACGGTTCTTAGGCCTAGTCTAATTCAAAACTACAAAAGACAAAGTAGACAATTCAAATGAAGCCTGACAAGAATGTCAACATGTTGTCCGGGTGTCAACTTCATATCTCAGCAGGATTAATCGGTTTTCTGGGAAGACAGCCAGTCAGAATACACTAGTGCGCTAGTCGGAGCAGTTTAATGACTACAAGATAACGCTTTTAGACATTGCTTAACCATGGGTTCACTTTTTACCATTTACTCGCTATCTCACTACGGAATAACCTCATATAGCTAGTCTATGATCTGTTGAGCTGAATTAATGGTGTAGTGCACTACCAAGGGGTAAAATAAGTCATGCACTAACAGTTTCCTGTGCTCTAACATACCGTAGAGTTGTGAGCGGTGGTAACGGTTTGCCCATCTACCCCGTAGTGCGTCTCTTTGTACTGGCTTGCAAACAGGCCGCTGGAATAGAACACAAACATAAACAAACTTTTTAACATTTCATCCGACACAAGAAGAATATTGTACAAAGTGCATTTACACACACAAGCAAACACGTATCAAATATATCATTTGAAAAAAGCATCACTTGCAGAACTGTCATATTTTCACTGGCCCATATTTTCAGAGCAGATTATGGAAGTGTGTCACACAGGAAATTGAGAGTAAACTTGCTTTTTGGAGATGCACATAAACAGGATAAGTAGGGCACAGTATGTGCTATGATCACAGGAACCGATCAATATCTAGAGAGATCCAGTTAGACATAGGCCCACAAATAAAGTGGGGTCCAACACTTCAAGAGGACTTAAAAAACTCTATTTTTAAAACTCATTTATTATACATTTGTTTGTAGTTGGTCAACATATTTGCTTTAATAAAGCATGCAGGCAAGGTGACATGGACTGTATGGTACAATTTCTGTAAAATCTGATGACCCATGTTTACCCGGCATGATTTGCTAATGTGACCTCTTGCAGAAAGAACAAATCTGCTTAGGCAAAAAACTTTAATATATACCCGAAGAAAAGAGAGCGGTCTTGAATTTAACCGCCAGTGCTGCACGTTATATGGCAATTCTAGCCCAGTTTCTGTAAAGTTTTACCAGAAACAAACCTCAGGAGTGACATAAAGTCACCCAACAGCAATGTGAAACACTGAGAGAATGCAAAGATGCAAACAAGGCTTTTCCCATTTTCTTAATTGATTCTAAAACACATGTAAAGCATTAGTGTTGTGTTGTTTAAACATGACTATGAGCTTCTTTTCTTAACACTATTTAAAGGCAGGATAGGTGATCCTGTCCAGAATTTTTTTGTCATGTTGCTTGGAAATTTCTTTACATCCTGATAGCAATCAAAAAAGTATACTGGTCAAATAACATTTGTAGGACCCATAAAAATGTACCCGATCAAAACGTTCAGGCTGAATGCTGTGACTGGTCATGTGTACATTTTCAGCCAATGTATTTTGCATACTTTTGCGCAGCCTGTTCAGGCAGATATCATACGTCATCAGCGCGCTCAGGCAGACATCATACGTCATCAGTGCGCACACGTCCGCTGTGTCAATGTAGGGAGAAAGGGAAGAATATAATGGAATATAATGCTTAAGTTACGTGAATTTACAAAATACATTCATGTGTTTGGAGGAGGCGTGGCTTTGGACGACGATTCTCATAGAGGGTGGGTTTATCATTTCAGTGCTATCAGGCTAAAGTTAGTACCATTCCAAATCAACCACCCCACCTTTAAGATCTGCAGACATTGCATATTTTTGGTTATTTAAACTAGCTTATCCCGTTTAATTTTCTGCAACTAAATGCAAATAAAAATAAATTGTTTCATTTGCAATTTGGAAGAAATGTTGTCACTACATCAAAGACTGAATGCAATTCTTTACATCACATTTTTAACATTTTTAAAGAGTAAATCATTTTTGAATAAGTCTAATATCAAAATCCCAAAACTTTATGCTTCTAGATGTCAATACAATTCTGAGTTAACTGTAGGGTCTTGACATTTTGGACACCACTGTATATACAAACACTTTCTCACAGCGACCGCTAGAATTCTGTCCTAATTGAATATGTGCATATGTGAACAAAGCAGCTGAGAGCAACACAAGGTAGATTTGGAAAAATATTTATGAGTACCTGCAACCATTGTGTGTTTGTGTATGGTGGTGCAATATGTGGGTATGGTCAGACTGCCTTGACATTACTGACGTAGAAGTGGCATGCGACCTGATGAGATCATGAGGAAATCCAAATGTAATCACCTCAATGACATAAGCAGATGCTTAAGAAGTCAGTACAGTGTATGTGTTTGAGTGCCTGAGAACATGGGAGCAATAAAGCCTACATCATATGGAACACATATCAATTTTCCTAAATCATCCTGTAGGCCATAAAAATACGGAATAGAGAAACACTGGAGAACATCAGAAATGCCACCAAAAACCTAACAAGAGAATGTCTTTTTTTAGTTATTTTGGGACATTTTTTACCGGAATGAAGCTATTTGATCATTTAGAACTTTATTGATGTTAAGAACAATTAATCTAACTATAAAAAGAGTAATTGTTCAAAAATACTGTTTCCCATGTCGAACTAATCAGTAACTAGCAGAAGCTTCTAAATAAAATAAGAAAATCTTCAGATTTCTTCTCCTGGCCTATGCACGGCATAATTATCCTCTTGTATACAGTTCACATTCATCAACTGAACAACAGCATATGAAAACAGATACCGTGTTTGTTTTCTTCAGGCAAACCTCCATTTCGCATTTGCATCATGAACCTCCTCGGTTTAGACCTTGGGCTAACATATTAGTAGACCGCACCAGCTTGGCTCCCTTGCGTACGTGGGTTGTTGCCTCCATGGTCGTTGTGAGAAGAGCCATTTTTGTCATAATTTCATTAGACCATCCTTCAGTAATGATAGCACTCCAGTGCAATTTCCATTCTTCTCGATTTGATCCAAACACCAGTGGAGGAGCAGCTCGTTGTTTTGGAACAACATCAAAGAGTCCCGTTGAAAGGCTTTGATGTTCTTTGGGTAGAACTGGCGTGACAGCCATCTGAATCCGAATCCCAAACACGGCGTGACTCCCTCAGTGCCACAGAGCAATGAGCGAGTGAATGTGGGATTTGGTCCACAGGGAAGTGTGAATCATAAAGGAATGATGGCCCTGGTGTAATATGCCAATCAGGGATTAATGTTAGAAAAGTAAAGTCTGAGGTGTCGAAGAGGCCACGGGTGCTTTGCACGGGAAATGTCTACACCATTTTAAAAAGTTGTTGGCCGTGTAAAGACTAAATTTTGACGGATGTTGATAACCAAACAACGACGGTATTGACTTGCATTGGATTTGTGTCCGTACAATAGTAGTGAATGGGTATCGCTGTTGTTCGGTTACCAACATTCTTTAAAAATGTATTCTGTTGTGTTCTGCAAAATAAAGAAAGTCATACCGGTTTGAAATGAGAAGAGGGTTAATAACAATTTTTGGGTGAACTGTCACTAGAAAAAAATCCAAAACATCCAATGCAAAAATGGTCCCTATCTATTACAATAAAAAATAATCTGTATTTATTTAATTGTATCTAAAAATTTATATTTTTAAATGTTAATAATTGAAATGTTACATATGTAAACATTTTGAAATAGAATTTTCAATTTGTTTTTAATGTAGAAATAAAGGTTAATATAGTTACATATTTAAATGAACTATTTTTGTATTAACTTCTTTAAATCTTAAGTAATGTGTAGCATGGGGAAAAGCTGTTTCAGTGCAGCTTCCCCAACAAGGACTTGAACGATCATGACCTCTACAAGTCCATCCACCACTGAACTGACGTAGGTGTCTGTTGTTCCGCCTGAGGACATTCTTGTCATAAATGAGTCCTGAGGTGTGGTACACCAATAAAATATTTACAAACACACTTTTAGCCAGCAAAGTACCACTGACTTTCACCATTGCTATGTTAATATTTGATGTTAGGAACCATTTTAACTTGCTAAAGTAAGACATGACAAAAAAGTCACCTCATCACAACCCAGACATAAAGTTTAAACAACACACAGGCACAGTGTGATGACAAAGGGTGAAAAGGTCAAAGGGAATGTAAAAAAAAGGCTAAAGGCATCTTTACACGTAATATAAGATATTTTTATTAATTTCATATTTCTATATTTCTATTCACAATGTTATATTTCAAGTCATTTTTAGAGTGCAACGTTCACACTGACAGCAGCGAAAGCGTTTCATATAGTGCCATCATCAAATAAATTCTGCAGGGAAGCAAAACTTGTGGTCTGATGAACAGCACAAAAGGCCAGGAAACACTGCTATGTGTGTGCGTGTGTGATGACTTTGTGTCTTAAGATAAAAGACACAGAGTATCTCTAATCCTCAACTCAATCTCCTTTAAATCCCGCCCTAGAATACACAGAGCTGAAACGTGCTCAGAAGAACCAAAGCAATGATTGGAACAAACTTGTTTGCTTTACTTCAAGAGCTACTGAAGACACAATATAACAACTGCATCGGTGCTGTTATAATCGGTTAAGCTCGTCTCACTCCAAGGGGGATTCGAATGTCAAAACTAAGCTGGTATGGTAGTCGGCTGTGCTAACAAGGAGGCCCAAAGCCCCAGTCTCCAACATCAGTCCCTAGTGCGCCTCTTGCAGTCACTGGAGGCTTGTGGTGCGAAGACAGGAATAGCGATTACTACAAGGTACATTATAGAAAGCCGAATTACAATAGCATGTCTCCAAAATACTGTTCTGTGGTAATTGTACTATTAGTAATTTTCTTATTTCTTGTTGGTGAACCTCAGACTTTATGATCTCCTTTCTTCAATTATCTTACTAGACTCTTAATGGACTCAATATCGACATAATATGGTTTCAGCAGTCGGGGGGAAATCAGCTGTGAAACTGAGAAAGTGCGAGGGGGTCTTGAGTACCATTTGAACCCTTTAATTAAACACTTCTTTGCCCTGCCTGCAATGTGGAAATTAAAAATACCCATTAAGTTTTTATTCTGACAAACTGAACGGACACATAAGTGACAACTGCAGTAGAAAATGAAAAATTCAGCGAGCAATTGCTGTTCTAAAAGCCTTTTTCAGACAAAACCTTCAGATTAAGCTGTACGTCAGTCATGTGTCATTGAAATAAAGTGCCCACTGGCATGAATGTTTGGTTGTTAGCACGTCTGCCAACATTTAGAGTAGGATTTAAACAAAATCACTTAGAAATACAGTACTACATAGAATGTGTCTTATTTTACGGTATCCTCTGCTTATATTCTCCCTATACTCAGCTTTAAAGAGGTAAGCTTGTTAATTTTGTAGTTTCATTTATGTTGCCGAAGCAGAAACCATCACTAAAAAACTGAATTACCAGCTTTGGCTCTCTCTCTCTCTTTCTTTCCTTCCTCTTCTCTAATACAAGTGCACAGAACATGGCTGCTCTAAAGGCCCTTATTCTATTTCCACACACTCCTGTGTCTCCAATTGATTTAGCTTTCCAAACTAAAATACACAGTATTCACATAACAGGATGATGTGGGGGATGGTCGAGGATGAAGGACAACATGAAATCCTCAAAGCTAGAAATATTCTAGGTGCTGAGGATGAAATGTCTGTACGAGAGATTTTCAAAGAAGTTTTTCTCTCACATATGCAATAGAAAGACAGTAACGCATTTCTCCGTAATGAGGAAAGTTTATATATATATTTTTAACTAACATTAAAATCACCCCCTGATGCATCTCAATTAAGCCTAAATAGTAACGGTGCATTTACAGGTTTATATATGAAAAAAATATGTACAAATGTACATTATGCTGGTAAACATTTAGCCTGAATCATTTATAAAAAACAAAAGTTGAACATTATAAAAAAATATAAATTATACCATATAAGAAAACCTATATTGATAAATGCAAATAGTCTTTCTAACTCATACAAACACTTTTAGCACACTGTAGGCAAATCTTATTAAGATCACCTTGATATGTAACATCATCATCATCTAAGGGGCAAAACACAGAAAAACAACTTTTACTATGCTCTCTCAACATCTTTCTTCATCTTTTCCAACTCGCTCACTCCTGTATGATTAAACTTCCCCTTGTGGCTTCTGCCATCAGTGTGCATATGGAAAAACAATTCAGCAAACCTTTGGTTCAGCAAACCAGTCTTCTTCAGACTGCATGGGTGTTTCTGCATGGGAGTATACTGTATCAGCCTTTGTGTTTGTTTGTGTGTGCATCCTCTGAGAATTCAGTCAAGGACGAAGCTACATTGTGAAGATGCGCCTTTAGAAAGGTTCACCCCTGCTTAATCTCTTTATTCAAAAATCTACTGTGCATAATGCATTTTATTAAACAGATTCAAACAAGCTTGTGTGAATAATATAATGTGACTGAGTAATTTAGATCATTGACTCTGCAACGGTATACTTTAGTTCATATAATTTCTCAAAACTTGAATGCGCTCTGCACGCATCGTTCAGACCTTTCAAGTAGTATTTACAGAGGCAGTGTCCAGGTAGTGGGTCTGAATGGATAGTTCCACAAATACTCTCAGACTGGCAGACAGCGGTGGAGTTGTTACACTATAGACGTTTAATGTCTTAAAGATAAGTTTTAGTTTTCATTTATTGTCAATTAAAAACTTTAGTGCGTTAATATAAACTATAAAAATGTAATGTAAAAAATCAGTTTATTGCTAAGGCAACATTTCTAATTTAGTTTTCTAATAATATTTAAACAGACTTTTAATTTTACTTCAATTAATTGTTTTAATAGTTTGACTTCAATATAACGATCTTGACCTGACCGAACAATGAACCATTTGCATGTTGTTCAATTCTCCAATATCCTAACTTTTCTTGTGTTATTTCCTTGTGTCTTTTATTATTTAATAGAATGTTTGATCTCCTCCTTCCCCTCTGCTTCCAATCTAAGTCCATAAACAAGTCCACACCAAGTGTGTCTGGCAGACTACCCATCCATTTCAAGCACAACACTATAAGTTGTGAGAACTGTGAAGTTTATGCATATATTCCATTCTGTGATATTGCTGTGAAGCAAACCTGAGCAGACCATTGAACTGTGCATGTTAAATGACACTCAGTTACTAAAAGTGTGTCTCACTAGACATGATGAAACTCACAAATGACAGCCCTGTGACTTTATTCTCAGCAGGGATGGAAGTACACAATCATTAAGAACTTTCTTGAACCACAGATCATCTACTTCACTAGTTGGGGAAGAAGAGGATTCACACTTGAATAAAACCGAACAGAATTTCAGCTCTTGGCTATTTGTAAATTTGCTCTATTTCTCTGTGTCCATTTCCACTCCATTAACTGCCGTCTATTCTTTCTCTTGTTCAATCTCTCCGCGGACACACTGATGATTCTGAGCTATAATAGAGTCTCCTTCTCAGCTCATTAAACAGGTCTGATCAACCTCTTCTGCCTTATTTATGATGGTACCTCTGATCTGCTTGCGATTAGTCAGACTGAGAGTGCCGGCAGTCAGGGGACTCCAGGCAATGGCATTTTTTTTTGTCAAAAGGTAAAATAATCAAGTTCTTCATTAGCGCTGAGTCTACGAGCGGTGTGTGCAATGCTCACACAGCTTCAAACATCTGTGAGTAATGCAGCAGAAGTGTCTCTCCACTGGAGAGCATTCTTCATTGCGTTATCCAGATGTCTTACTGGAAAAACAGCTAGCGAAGCTTTTGTTTGGTCAGCCTGCTGTTCTGCAGACACCATGGGGTAAAATGTAACAAAGATGCATGAGAGAGAGGAAAAATATGCATAAAAACAAAGGAAAATAACCTTCATATTCGCTATACATTAATTCAT
This sequence comes from Triplophysa tibetana, assembly GCA_008369825.1. Taxonomy (NCBI): domain Eukaryota; kingdom Metazoa; phylum Chordata; class Actinopteri; order Cypriniformes; family Nemacheilidae; genus Triplophysa; species Triplophysa tibetana. Next base: position 11,461,715 of record CM017907.1, on the reverse strand, counting down.
ACATTATTTAACATTCATTTCAGGTGTTCCCCTTTTGTGGACTGGAATTAAAAGAGGGTGGGACTCAAAATGATTTCTAATCCAATTTGTCAAACCATATTCCGAACTATACAAATACGACAACAAGACAGCAATATTGTATGTGACAATGCGTTTCTTACCTGTCAATTAACAGCTGCACATTAAAGATGCACACAAAAACTGGATTTGTAAAAAAAAATATTACGATTTTCTTTTGCCATTTTTGCAAAGAGGGTGATTTTGGAGAGGATAGGAAGAGAAGTGGATGAGAGAGGGGGTGGGGTCGGGGAAAGGACCACGAGCTGAGATTCGAACTCGGGTCGCACCGGCGCCATATGTACAAGTGAATGTTTTGTATGGGCAAGTGAGAAAGAATTTTACTTGCCCGACTGGACAAGTAACTTGATAAAAAACAGTGCCACATATGTACAATAATAAGAATATGTGCATTAAACAGAGCTGCATGATGGTTGTGCTTGTTTGTGTATGACAATAATTCAATGGCACACCGCACTGCCAATCAATGGCAGTCCATGCGGACGCGTAACCTGTTTTTTAAATGTCATCTGGCTGTTCTGTGTGTCTGAGCGAATTATGTGGACAGATTAACATACAACACGAGTGATGGTCATGGATATATCTGCGTCTGCTCTGTATGAGGACATGAACATTTGAACTTCATCTCCAGAGTTTCTCTGAGAATTTATTTAAAGATCATTTTACTGTTAGAGTGAAGCTCTTTGCAAACACACAAAAACTCAAGCGTCTTCCCGAAGACCCGTCAAAATAAAGGTCCCGTTAAATTGAACACTCTGAAAATACTGTTGTGTACTATAGTATTTGTTATTCAAAATGTAAGTGCCCTTGTAGTAAAAACATAAACATTGTATACTATAGTAAAGCTCAAAAACATTATTGTAAGAATTTTTACAGCAGTCTACTATAATATACTACAGTAATTTAAGTGGACAAATATACCAATATATATATACACATATGTACAGTAAAAAAGTAAGAACACAACTAAGAAATATAAACTAACAAAGCGTCTGCCAAATGAATAAATGCAAATGCATTTCTGCCCGTGTTACCAAATTTTAGACCTCTCCAGCACCAGTACTTTGTGCAAAAAAGCTTAACTTACAGCCTTAACACTAATAATAATTACTGCTTGCTTATGGTTTATAGCAGTCACAGAGAGTAGCCCTTTAACCAAATTCAGGCGGCCAATGCAGTGGACACCAGTTAAAATGCTTAGAAAAAACCTTGACCAATCTAAACCCGAAACAATTATATTAATTATATCATATCATAATTCAAATGAAATCTACTTTTTTATCTTTGGACAGGTCATTTTTGTACACGGACAATTGAATAACAAATGTATTTGTCCAAAGGACAACCACTTGACAATGTTTAATGTCAAGCCCGGGATAAAGGATGTAACAGTATATTTTATTACAACTTAAACATTTCTATTAATTAAACAAATAAATAATCTGCCTGAATATCATTTGAAAAACGAAATGAAAATTTGAAATCTAGCCTTACCAATAAACAGTAATAAGTTAAAAAATAAAGTAGTCCAAGCGCGTCTGGTAAAGTTTATATGAATGACTATGGGTGCTCCGGAAGGGGCCCTTACTAGTAAATGAAAATAGTGAAATCTTTTATTTTTTTATTTGAAATAAAAAATAATATTTGAAATAAGTTTAAATTGAGTCACTATAAATATTAACTAGAAAAAAACTAAATCTGAAATAAAAAGAACAGTTTACTTACAGCACTTAGTAGCACTATAAAACAAATTCAAAATCACATAACAAAATAGCAAGAAATAAAAAACTTCGGAACAGATCACCCTAAGGAGGTTGTTCATGATCAGCTTGTTCAAGTTTTTCATAAGAAGAGAAGTTTGCTGAATCTTTAAGAACTTTCTCAAAATGCTCATGCATGAATCGTCAACACAAGAGCAAACATCACTCAAACTTTACCCAGCAGGTCTTATCAGCTTCATGTGAGAAACTTCCCTTTGGATACAATGCTCACATCATTGTTTGTCAGGTCTCTTGTGGTCTCTCACTTTATGAAAACCCCCTTGTTTTTCACTGATGCGTTTCCTCTGTTTTTGCTGTTAGCGCATCTGGTTGATAAAACAGGACCACTTCCAGGTTTGGCTGTTGACTTTTAGTGATGAGATCATGGAGAGGTCAGCTTGTAAAGTCTCTTGGGAAAATGAAGTGAGACGGAAAGCTGACCTTTTAAAGGTAAGCTGACTGACACAGCACTCAGAGAAAAAAGATTTGAATCAAGGAAGTTTTCAGACATAACTATGCTTAAGCCAGGAAACGATTGGGCCACGATTTTGAAGTTTGAGACAAATTTTGGGTGTTGTGAAAGATTCCCCTTGCCATAGTTAAATGAGTAGTTCACTTTAAAATAAAAAAAATATGGACTATGGACACTCTCACTCTTCACACACTTCCTGTTTTGTCTGTATTTAAGCCATGGCTTTGCCATGTATACTTCGCAAAGTATTGTCTGTTTAACTAGATACCGAGCGTCTCACTGTTTCTTGCTGTTATTCATGTTTATGTACAGTACCTTGTTATGACCATTGTGCCTTGTTTATTGGATTTCTGCTTTTGGATTACATTACATTTTACATTTAGCAGACACTTTTATCCAAAGCGACTTACAAAGAGTTCAGGGATCAATAAAGTGACATGTTTTACAGGAGCAATAATACAATAGGTGCTAGTAACAAGTTACTAGTTTCCACAAAAGCCAGAACAATACCTGTTTAATTTGTCTGTCAAGTATTCACAGAAGAGATAGGTTTTAAGTAGTTTTTTAAATGTTGTGATAAATGTGGTGGACCGCAATGAGTTGGAAAGAATGTTCGACCAGGAATGAGTTGTTATTGAGAATGAGCGGGAAAGCAATTTGCTGCCCTTTTGAGAAGGCAATAGAAGACGGCGCTAGTTTGCTGAATGCAGGGTCCATGATGGGGTGTAGGAGGGTGTGAAAGTATGCCGGTGCAGATTCAGTGATAGTCCTGTAGGCAAGCATAAGTGACTTGAATCTGATACCGGCTTCAACCGGTAGCGAGTGGAGAGTGATGAAAAGGGGTGTCACATGAGCCCTTTTGCTGCATTCAGAACCAGCTGGAGGGGTTTGACAGGAAGACCAGCAAGGAGAGCAAGGAGCTTTGCAGGAAGACCAGCAAGGAGAGCATTGCAGTAGTCCGACCTTGAGATTACAAGGGCCTGGACAAGAGTTGTGCCGAATGCGAAATACAAGGTTTAGACTTTCTACTGTTAAATAAGGCAAATCGGCATAACAAGTTGACTTTGCATGTGATCATTGAAGGACAGCTGGTTATCGAACATGACTCCGAGGTTCCTGGCTCTTTTGGAAGGAGTGATTGTGGTAATGCCAAGTTGGATGGAGAGAATGTGTTGCACCGTGGGTTGTGCCGGAAATACAAGTAGTTCTGTTTTGGCTGGGTACAGCTGGACTTCATGTCCGGGTGAAAGGAGATGTTGCCCTCTTTTTTAGTCGTTTGGTCGGACTGTCTCAAGGCTTATGGTTTTACCAGCCAGCCCTTGACTACGTTTTGCCGGTCGGTTTTTAATAAACAACCTGCACATGGATTGTCAACTCTCTGTAGTGCCTCTGTCCTTTTACCCCCATTGAAATCACTATGGAAAGTCAATGGGGGCTTATTTTGAAGTGAACTTCTCCTTTAAGAAATAGTTTTAACACGACATATTCACAGACTGCATAATTGATTGCCATTGCGATGAATCTTACTAAGAACAATCACAAGGGACCCTTAAAACCCTACAGTGCAGGTCTAAACTTGACTAGTCTAAGCAATACTTCACAAGCTACGTGCAGAGTAAAAATAGTGTGAAGTTGACGTTCCACAACCTGAACATTTAACCCCCGGTGCAATAACTCACTCTGATAAACAGCAACATAGGCAGCAGGTCATACACAGAAAATGCAACGCTGATCCAATTTACACACCACAAATCAAAAGCACAATCCTGACAGAACTGCATCTATAGGCTCTCCTCTGAGGTGAACTCATAACCTCTGCGACTGCAAGTTCTTAAAAAACGTCTTGTATCGTGAAGCACTATATATTTTGGGTATTGTGGGTTTTATAGAATGCTATAATAATAATAGTAATAATAGCTTTATATGCTCCCACAAAACAGGCAAAGCAGAAAGTATTTTTACATTTTAAAAACTTCACTTATAAGTGTTTAAGCTAACTGGAATAAACTGCCTTACAAAATTATTATATGCTCTTGGGGTGGCCCAGATAATATCATGTTTTGGAGATGCACACAAACTAAAGTCAGGATAAGCTGAGGAGCGGTTTCACAAATAAAATAATAAATGCACAAGTTACAGTTATTTCCAGCCATTAAAAACATATCTTATGGCAAGATCTTGCAAACCTGCATTTCCTCACTTTCCAAAGTTTAAATGACTTCTGTGAATAGGCTGACTTAGATAAATACAGCCAAGGACTCTTTTGAGCATTCCACTTCATAAAGGCAATATGAAAAAAATAATAATGCAGAAAAGCATAATTTACCACATACTTTCCAATGCTCTTTTTCATCCTAATGCTTTGTATTCTTTGTCACCTCAGCAGCCTGCTGACAACAAACCAATCCATACAATATCTCAAAGCAGACATACTGGCTTCATTGAGGGATGACGAGAAGCAAATTGCATTAGCATAACTCTTCCTGTTTTCTCTTTTTTATTTTCTCATTCCATGCCACCCGCTGTGTAAACACACGAAAACACACATACAAAAAACATAAAGTCCTGATGTAAAATTCTTCTCATTACTCACTGCATGATTCTGTACAGCTGACAGCCGACCCATTTCACAGAGGTCAAATGCAACCGAACCTATATCAGGTCGTCCTTGTCATATTCTTATGGGTAACTTGCATATTAAGCATTCAAATGCAAAAAAGCATGGAAAACATGACATACAAAACCCTTTTTGGGAAGTAATTGGGGAGTGGGATGGGGAGGAGAGGGATTCTGCTGGAGGCAACATGGTAGCCTGCACCAATTATAGCAGGTGACTTATGTATTCTGAAGGGTATCACTGAACGAGATTTACCTGAAGATCTTGAACAGTAAATACAAATTACATAAACATAAGTTGTAAAATCTGATTATATGTCTTAATAAATGTGTATTTGTGTAAAGTGGAAATGTGTGTGTGGGGATGCTTTGGAGGCATAACTATAATAATAATAAACACTGAATCTACGAGTAAATTACTGAAGAAAAATAACAAGTATGTATATGAATAACTTGCCACAAAAGCCTGGTTCTCATAGCAGATTTGTGCAAAACTTTTGCAATATTTTTTAATCTCACTACAATATGACAGCGTTCCAATTAACCAATGTTATGTGACTAAAACATAATTTTTCATTCATTTTAAAAACATTGCGAGGATCTTGGTAGGTTTACGTACATCGCAGCCACCACACCATTATTTTTAACCGCAGGAGACTTATAGCTGTCTTATCCAACCATTAATTGGTAGGAATGTAACCTTATACAGTACTTCTGTAAGGTTTTAGTACACGATTTCACATCTTTTATGAATTATCATGTCACTTTTACGCCAGGTGACCTGTTAATATGTAAAAAAAGGTTTCTATTGCAGTTGTGCGAAATATTTATTTTTCAAATGTAAAAACCAACTCATGGGAGCGCAAAAGCTTTTTTGTTTCAGATGGCAAAATTCTGCCAAAATGTACGTGTTTTCATTGGATGTATATCCAATAAGCAATTTTTTTTGTTTATTAAAATTGAATCTTACAACATTTCTAATAATTAACATCAAATAAAATACATGTCTAAAAATGATTGTATAAATCTAAACAAACAAAAAATGTAAAAGTTGCATCAGAAATAAACTGAAATATGTTTAAGTAATTAATAATAAATATTTAATTCATAATTAAATTAAAATACAAAATAAATTAATTAACTATATAGCAACATAAAGATGAAACAAATAAATAATAAAATGACAAAAGCATGAACCAACATTTAAAAAAAAGGATGGATTTGTAGCGTTTTGAAAAAAAAACTATTAATTTATAATCGACAATATTGTTGTTTCATTTCAATCATTGCTTGGCATGTTCAGACTGAGCCAACAGACCATTTTAACAGGATAAATTGAATATCAACAAAATGTCTGGGTCTAGGTAAAAAAAATTCAATTTCATGAAAACTATTAAAAAGGATTTATAGCGTTATGGAAAAGAGCTCTTCAGTTATTCAAAGGTGCAGAACCATTGATACTATAAGAAATCCAATTTGCTGTGTTCCTAAAATTTGTGTCTGGACCTGTTATAGGGTGTCTTTAACAGCTAAAGACATTTATTTACGTCTGCTTAGTGTTATTTTATTATCTTTCACTCTCTCTCCCTCTTTCTCGTTCTCCCACATTCATGCACTCTGCAACCTATGATTACATTCTGCACACCATGTTATTAATTTTAGCCTGAAGACAGAGGAAATAATTGAAGCCTCTGAGAGGAGTAATTTGTAACAGATGGAAAGTTCACAAGCGGGTCCACAAGTGAGTCCATAATTGAAAGTCTGCAGAAGTCCGCACACTATACACTGCATGCACATTTTCCCCTTTTCATTGTTGGTTGCGTCTCAGTCTATCTTTTTCTTTTGTTCATATGTTTCATAGAGCATCAAATAAATGTAAGAAAACCTTCCTCCACAGCTATAGATAGCCTATTGAGTACAACAGAACAATAATCAACAATATTCAGCTTTGTCTGAAGGTTAAGCCCCTCCTTAATTGACCATTAGTTGAAAAGGAGAAAATATCTATTTTCCACTCTAGAAAAACATTCAAAAGATGTGTATTTGTAATTTCATTCATTTGTCAATATCATTGAAGGTGTATGTTTTGGTGTGACTTTTTGTGACTCTCTCATCATTCTTTTTGCCTTTAACACCAGAATTGCAAGTGGACTCAAATAGTCTTGGAGTCATGATGCCATTCTCTCACAGAAATAAACCTTCATGCCATTCATTCATGCACTCTGAGTCTGAGTTTCTATAGCAATCTTTGTAGCTGTGACAGGTATGACATGTTTTGTGAGCTTTGGCTAAGCTCCGTCCTGTTTGGCTGCTTAAAAGGAAGCTTTGGCACATGGCACACGCTCTGATTCTTCCTCTATAACAGCTGTTTGTGTTGACCAGAATAAGCCACTTGATAAATCGTCCTACACAATCTGACTTTGATTGATTGGATGTTCAGAATTTTACCTTTGATGACATCATCAATATATACAGTCTGAAACTGCTGGATGAAAGGTGTAGGAATTGACAGCAATGTTAAGGCTCATTAGAATTCCTCAATGGCAGAACTAACCAAAAGTAATAATGCTGTGAATTTAGTTTTTCAGTATTGTGCTGGAACTCATCAAAGTGCTATTTCTCCAACAAGCTAACACTGTAAGTGCTGTTTTTTCATTACAGGCGGTTTTCTCAATTGGAAGAGCTCTATTTGGTTTTTTCATCTTATATTGTATTGCACATGCAGCCTTAAAACCGAGAGAGCTGAGGCGATAATCAAACACAATACTTCGTTCTTTTCCCTATCAAGTAGTACTGGGAAGTCCTATTTAATTCAGTCTTTATATTTTCACAAATCAATTCACTCCTTTATTTGAATCATCACTTAATAGTTTTTCCCAGTCTGTGCAGCGTCGCACAACTTCTTTTGTTTTTGAATAGTTAAATGAAATACATTTGGTTTACATTATTATTGGGCGAGTTTAAAGAATATGAAAGTCAGAAAATGTGTGAATGGAAGATGTCACATGCTGGACTTAATTACACATCTTCCACACGAGCTTCAGTGTGCAACATGCACTAACCAATTGCTTTTATATCTAATGTTCGACTCCAACTTACTAAAAGTGAATATTGACTGTAGTTTAATTCACATTTGTAGTTTGGTTATCTTGGTTATTTCGGACCAGACCGAAGCAGAAAATCAGATTTAATTGTGTTAAGTTTAGAGTTCACAGTGGGGTTTTTAACCATTAAACCAAAAGATACTAAGCTTGAAGGCATATGGATAAAGTCATAACCTGATAGGTCAACTTTTATGACATATGTTTTGCTATGAAACTTACTGGAAATCTAAAACTACACTGTGCTGCACTAAACATGCTCCTTGTATGCTTCCACATTTACGGGTTGAGATGTCACAATGAGGTTATGAAACGTTCAAAGTCAAAACAGCTCCCGGAGTCTTCTGTTGCAAGCATAAATGAAGATCATGACTGTTTCTCAATTCCAAGAATGCAAGGACCGGAATTCTGCTCTTGTGGAGACCGCTCTTGCGAGGCAGCCTCGGAAGAATGAACTTGGACGGACGAGCCGCAGTGACTTCTGGGACTTCAAGCTGCTTTCTTACGCGCGCAAGACTGCATTCACCAAGGTTCAACTAGCATAGTTTATGCATATTCAAATAAACACACTAACAGAACAATCATGCTAGAGTTCATTTTAACCCAGCAAATCATGTGCACGGGATGTAAAATAAAGAGAAGCTTGACGTTTTTTACAGTTTTAAAACAGATGCCCCAACTCTGCTAAATGAAATTGGATTTGATTTACACATGCACAAACTACACCTGCCTTCATGCTACGTGGCTCATTTAAACAGTTGCCCTGAGTGAAACATGTCCCCCAAGAGGACTGAGCAAATTAAGCACAGGAAAGCATCTCCTTCACTGGGCAGCTGGTGATTAGAAAGCATCAAAGATACAGCGCTCTCCGAATCTCTTAAGTCTCAATCACCTACACGATCTGAAAGCCATTTCATTTGCAATTCCTTTGAATGAACAGTCAGTTTGAGCTACACGGAGTCTGCTTTCCTGTGCATTATGGGTTATGTGGAGATGGTGTGGAGAATTGCCCAGAGAATACAGTGATAAGTAATCCACAGTAAAGAACAATGAAAATCAAAAATCATCCGCAGACAATAACCTTGCCGCTTTGTGAACTTTCAAGTGCTGTTTGTTTTTAAGCAGGTTTGTAAAAAAAACTTGGAAATATACAGTTCTGGGTTCAAAACCATACCGTACAAAGCTTGTTTGTACTGTAGCCTCTATAATTATGATTACTGTATTGATACACTGACAAAACTTTACGTTCTTCCTGAAGAATAAGAATCTGTCTTGGATTGTGTTTTATATATCTGGATAAGTGATGTTGTTTGTTGAGTGTTTTTCTGTGGGAAAGAAATGAACTCAGCTTAATGTACAGAGAAGGTCAGCCCATATTGGAAGTCCCTCGACACCAGTCCCTGGAGTTTCTTTGTTTGCTCTTTGGTCATTTCTTTCTGTCTGTCTAGTGGTTTTTCTTTTCTCTAACTCTAGAAACAGCAATGATAAGACATTTTTCACATTGTGTAGATTTAGGGCAACTTAAAGACACAATTGTGCCACAGACAAAATTTTAGAAAAGCGTCCTATTTGTATTAAGAATTTATATTTGAATTTAAATGAAAGAAGGATGAATTTACTAAACTGTACTTCAAAGAAAATTCAACAGTCCCATCACAGAAGGGTGGCATTAGACACAAAGCACAATATTAGTGAAATGCTGGGTCAACATGCGTTCATAACCCATTTTGCTTATCTAATAAATAGGATATCAGGCAAGGCCAATGCAGGATGGGAATTTTAACTATTTATGTATTTTAAATTTGATCTCTATTTGTTTTATATACAGGCAGTTGCATGCTAGCTGCTGAAAAGTTGTCACTGTCAGTCAGAAGCTACAGATCTCCAAAACATATTCTTTTCAGGATATGGAAGAAACATCATATTTTCGTAATAATAATGAAACACTGTGTCCACGGTGTTGACAAGCTCTTTTAATACTTTTTTATTGGTTAAATATTTGCAAACCCCACAACTAAACATGAAGGCCGTCCAACAAAATTCATTTATTCTAGAGATAAAAGGTTCCCACCTGACAGTGACAAAGTGCTTGCTGACAAAAGCCCAGAATGAAATTGTTTTAGAGGGAAAACAAAGTGAGTTCACTCTGTTGAAAAGACCAGATTAGACCAGAATGAAAATTTAAGGTGGTTCATGCTGGTGTAAACTGGTTTTAGCTGCTGGGTTTAACTCATAGACACACATTTAAAATTTTAAAATAAACATTCTTTATACCTTTTATACCTTATTATTTCATCTTTCTGTGAGTGTGTGAGAGAGACAGAAATACACAATGACACAAAATGGAAATGTGTTTCTTGCTCAGACGAGATCAGAATTTGGAAGCATTCTGTGACCCTGCTGGAGATGAGCATTGGTTTTGTAAAACGCAGCGTGACTGTGCATGTGCTCCGTTTCAAATTCTTGTTAGCTACTGCCTACATAGACAGCTGCATTCTCAGGCATCCTTGTGGCCAAAAACCATCAAACAAACAAATATCTAGCAAACACTAAAATTATTCCTTTTAATTAAATTAGACTACTTTTAAGTCCTGAATGAAATAGAGCATTCGTTTATTAATATGCATCATGGGATTGCCTTCTCTGTGAAGGAAACATGCATGCCTGGCAAAGAATTTGGCCATGATTAGATATAATAAAAATTCCTGAATTATGGCTTCGCATCAGGAGCGTGCTTGTCATGCTTTAAAATGCAGCCTACGCAGGCATCACGCTAGATTTTGGAGGAGAGCATGTGTGGTGATTTGTCAGTAAAATCTGTGTATATTCTGTTAGAGAAACTTACTGGTTCTTCTCCACAGACAAAACCAGCCGCTGTCCTTCTGTTTGGATCAGGATCCGCAGTGAAGCGGGAGGAATCTAAATAAGCGAAAGACAACAAAACAAAAACAATCACCTTGTGCCCTGTTTACCCGTTTCAGCCAATTTAAAATAAACCCTGCACCTTCCAAACAAACACACACAGTATTCAAACCTTTGTACAAGACAGACATTAATCCAGCCCAACATGTGTTGAGAGGAACCCTTCCAAATGTCTTTGCACATAATAAAGTGCCAAGCACTCAGCACAGGGCTAATGTGTCTATACTGTACTGCACATCTTCATTCACATCGAGACAGAAAGTACATAATTTGGGTATCGATTTATTTGACAGTCCTGTCTACATGTAAGCACTAACTGTGTAGCTATGTAATCACATACCAGCCCAGGTACATGCCAAGTAGTTTCCAGTATTCTGTTGTGTAAGTACTCAGTAAGTGCACTTACAGTTAAAAGAGTGTGCATAAAGTATGATCTGAGTCATCCACAAACATTTACAAACACAAAAATAAATATAGCTGCAAGCAGCAATTACGGGGTCAAGCGCAACTATTCTCTAAAGGGAAAGATTTTGGACATGTCTTACAAGTGCCTCCTATCTGTTCAAAAGGTTTTCAATATGCAGAACTCTCACACTTGAAAAGATAGTCCACTACAAGAAGAATCCAACTGGTTTTCACTCATTGACCACACTTTTGCTCTCCTTTTCCTTTTATATTAAAAATCCAATGCAGTGTTCATTCAGTCAATCAACCAGGTGAAAAAACTTCAACCACAATAACAAACAACACATAAGGGTAAGCACAAACGCTGCAAATAATAAACATAATCACATACTAACAGGATTAAGCGAACACAGGATTTAAATAATGAATTTAAAATGAATAAATTACGATAAGGCAGACCATTTAAATAGACAGCAGATATGTAACCACTTCACCAATAAATACATTTTTAAATTCTGATGGTTTCACAAAAAAAATTTGATAAAATGATTTGATATTTTTAACATGTCTAAAATATAGTATCATGCCCAGATACACTCTTAAAAAGATGTTGTGTGCAATTAAAAAATCCAGCTCCATACAAAAGGAGAATATTAGGGCTGGGAAAGTTTACTCGCTTTAATCCCATTAACACATTAATTAATTAAAACCAACAATTATTTTATCTTGCATTAAAATTATTTTATTTTGAAACTCCGTTGCTAACTGGTTCTGAAACGTACAGACATACCAGGGGACACAGAAGAGGTGGGATGTTGATCGGTACTGGTTGGGGAATGGCGTCACCAGGGCGTCTCAACCAATGAGAGCATTTGGGGTTGGCCTTGGACTGGTAAAGTGCGCACAAGGACCAGGAAAACCAGAACTGAATGGAAAGGTACCGAACTCTTACATGGACATTTCGTTTTAAATGTCTTCCTAACAGCGGAGTCGATAGAAAAAAACCCTCCATTTCGTCTCCCCACCTTCAGCCATTCCACCTTCGCTTATCCATCAGTGCCCTCATCCCACAAAGACGTTACGTTAATAATCGCGGGTATAAGAGGCTTATTTAATGCTTTTAATGATAAAGCGGAAGGAAATCAATAGCCTGCAGAATACCAACATTTACCTGGCTAAGGTACAAAAGAGCGAAAAACGAAATATTTTCGAAAACGAAATATTTTGCCTGTATTATATGCATGGTGAGGCTAATGCAGAATGCAGAGCTAAAAATAACATTAATAAGCGGATTTCTCATATTAGCAAGGGTCCATGTAAAAGTAGTCAGTTTTATGAACGTTAACAGCTTGGAAACAGACGTGGCACAGTTTATAAGACCTGTATATCTGTTTAGAGCACTCTTTAAAGGGCAGTAGCATAATAAAGATCTCTGTTTATAACATTCATCATATAACAAAGGATAGGTTCAAAACACTCACTATTTAGCTATCTTTAAAGGCATGTTTGTTTATTGCCTTATTGCTCAATCTTGTTCCACACCACTTGTGTAACATCAGAATTGTCATGCGTGAACCAGTGGGCGGGGCTATAGAAGTAGTCGTTGCTGTTAAAGATAGCTAAATATTGTGCCATCCCTGGTTGTGCAAGAATACAGTCGCTGCGTAACCTTCCTTCGGATTCCGATATTAGATATGATTTTTTCATTTCATATTTTTTTTAAGACGTTCCAGCTCATGTGGGAATATATGGAGTGTTTTTTCGTTTTCTTTAATTTCTCAGAGGATTAATTCGTGACAAAGCACAGGTCGACAGTGCTATGCAGTCAATATTGGATCCGATAGGAATGGCTCAGCAATCTTATGCGAGAAAAACATTTGAACTATGCGTCACTATTGCTTTGTTAGAGATTGCTTGATGTGCCCTGAGCAATATTCGCACGAGATTAGTATTACCTGGGGACCTCAAGTCATTTTTATTAATTGCAGAGGTTGTCTATGATCTTAAGCCAGTGTGAATCGCCATCTCTGTGATTTGGCGGGCTCATATATCATTTTTCAAGGTTTTATCCATGCGAATAATGGAGGCTGTTTTGAAGTGTTATGGTATTATTAAGGGTTATGGGTGATATCCATATGTTACCGGGAGTCTCCTGTTTGTTCATGGAAACTCTTAACATTTGAGACCCGCAATCATGGTGATCTTTTGTCCGGTTCTCGATCACTGGTCTCAAATGCAGACAGGTACGGCAATATATCATTAAACGCAATACAACTATAGGCTATACAAACTATATGCAAAGCCTTGCCATCACATCTGGGAAATAAGTGAGTACATTTGAGGAAAATCATCCTGAGCGAATGATTCACATGAAAAACTGATGTGGGGAGGTCATTTATAAATCACAGGAGGTCTCCAGATAATACTAATGCTGTGCAAAAACTGTGAATGGTGCTAATGTGTAACCTAACCTTACTACTCTAACCAAATTCACAGAAGGCTCCAACTACGCAAGGGCTATCCAATCAAAGCAGTGGGTGTTTACTTATAGTCTTCAATAAGACTCGCCTATTAAAATCCAACATTTTTAGAGCTGACCTCAAAACTATACAGGCAGTAGCCTGCCACAACAATGTCAGATGATCAGATTTTGAAATGTCAGGCCCCTGTCCCAAATGGCGCACTTCATGTGTGCCATTTCGGTGAAGCCCACAGTGATGCAGACTCCACTGAAGTCTCCTACCCAGGAATCCTTGCAAAAACCCAATCACAGAATGGATGGAATGAGTGTTGTGGATGTCAGACATTTACCTAAACATGACGGATACATTTTTAAATGTATGTTTTGATAAAATTCATAATGAACACGGCGCAGCGCAGACTGATCAGCGAATGACAACAAAGTACCGCGAGAGTGATTAAAAAGCAACGCTTTTTAATCACGGTGTGATGACCTCTAGTCATTCCCAAAATGCACTCCCTTGTACCCTTGTGGACCCGTAGTTAGGGCACTGTAAGTCTGCACTTCCTGACGTCTCCAAGTGTGGAATCTGAGGAGGTCCAGACCGGAGTGCGTCATTTGGGACAGGGCCCAAGTTTAAAAACAGGGAAATGCATATAAACACAATAAAATTGCTTATAACTTTTGACCACTTGGTGATCCTATCAAATTATTATGAGGCAGACAAGATGTGCCAGTGATGATACATACCAACTTTTGTGTCAATACACAAAAGTGTCGCAAAGATACAGCCACTTGACCCTCTGGCGCAGACAGCATAGAATTCATTGACGCTGTATACAAGAATCGTTTGATCAATAGAAAAGCTTTAATAAAGATGATTAGGGATATCTCTAGAAACCATACACAGGAGAAGTTCGAAAATGCACCTGTTGAGACATTTTTCATTTTTCATGTTATTAGCATTTTATTCAATTTAATTATATGTCTTGACCACTAGGGGACACTGGCCTATAAATCATGAGAACCGATTAGACAATCGTAAATCTTTAAATAACTTTTTGTCAGCTGTGTCTCTAGATGCGTCTAGGTGGAGTTAGAAAAAGTAGTCTTTTTGAAAAATTCGAGATTGCATGAAAATTTTCATGACACAAAATAAAGTCATATGACGGTATTCGAATCCGCATGAGCCAAGGGTTCAAAGGAAAAAATAATTTTAAAGAGGCAGAAATGTATGTGGAAGTTTGGACTGTTGGTAGCGCAAATGGAGTTCGGGTTAGAGAGATATTTGCCATGGTAACAGTTCAGACTGTCCTCTGTGTGTGCCAAATTCACAACTTTCCCATGAACATAGACTTCCATGGCAGAAGAAGAAGAACCAAAACAATAAGAACAATAATGGAAGCAATAGGTGTTTATGCCACTTCGTGGCTTGATCCCTAAATTATTGGTTACATTGGCCATTTAAAGTAACCACTGCATATCATGTCATTATCATCAGAAACCACAACTGCTTTATTCTACTAATTGTTGGTAATTTCTAAATCTATAGTTGTATCCCAAACGACATACTATACATTATGCTCGTAAACTATCCATATACACTCTACCATCTTTGTATGAATTTAAAGTGATAGTTCACCCAGGAATACACTATACACAAAAGAAGATATTTTGTAGATCGTCCAGATATCCAAAAATGGATTACTGTTCTTAACGGCTTCATCCTAACCTGAAGTATAAGCGGGTTCCAAGATGAGGGTAAATGACTTAAAGTGAACTTCTCGTTTTGAAATTTTCTATGTGAACATACTCTCACTATACTATGAAATGCCGTAGAATAGGTCTACTACCTAAAAGCGTGATTTGGGATGCACCTAATTTCTTAATCTGTATTGAGCATGTACTGTAAATAAAAACCACACAAACAACCAGAACTGCACATGCACACATAATTAAAGCAAATACTGGAATACATAAAAAAATTATATTTCGACCACATATTTGTACTGTATATAATAAGCAGATGGGAGAACATACTGTACAACCTCCATTATATCTCATTGAGAAAAAATAGCTTTGGCCCATCAGTCGACCCAATTGTGGTTCTGGCTGACTTTACAGAGGATTTCCTTTCTATAATATACTCCCCTCACCACAATGCCCTTCCACACCTGCAAATGTTTAAACACAATCGCCTTGGAAAGCAAAGCTAGCTGTTACTGTATAAGCCAAGCCTTCCAGAACTTTTTCCCAACAAAGAACTGAGGGCAGAAGTCTGGACTCTTCCAAAGACAGCAATGAAAAAAACCTGATTGTTCATTTTTTGATGCCAAAGCACCCAAGATCATGTAATTACACTGCATCAACTTGCACAACAGCCAGCAAACAGCCTCTAAATGCCACGTGCCAAGGTCCAAAGGAAGAATCGCTCTGAGCTACAACAGAAGCTTGACTGTAATATTCATTGAAGCTCAAGTGACTATGTACGGGGAGCGAAATCAATTTAGTCTTAATGACACAGGCCTAGTGACTTTTTTGCTACAATGTCGCTACAGCTTCAGGCAGTTAATCTAATGTAATGTACTCCACACAATAGTTTTGGAGATTCATCACCTCATCAGTCAGTCTTTGTGCCTCCGGTGTCATTTGGCAGCAAGGCCCTTCACTCATTTTCATAAATTACCCTCTGAGACCTGAAAGTCTGCAGCTCCAAATTATACTGACTACAAGAGTCATACATCGTGAACTAATTTGCACTGTACTTCTAGTCTTATCAGAGACACGCTTTTTTAAATTATGTTTGAGAGGTCTAATATCATGGTCTCGCAGACATATTTTAAAAACAGCACCAAAAAGAATTTTGAAGCCAGATTTTCGGCCTAACATATTTTTTTGTGGTTTCCCTTTGGCTGTTTTTTATTAAAAGAATAATTCTAACAATTAAACTGCTACAAAAAGCGTTGGTGATATATTTCAACCGAGGAGGAGCCTGAAAGATTCAAGTTAAATATGATAAAATAATTTAGAGCTACAGTGATAACAAACAAAATCAGCTTTTGCATACTAATTATTTAAAAGACAGAAATCATCAGAAACATTGAATATGACAGCGTGATTCTCAGGTAATTTTCCTCATCTCCACTCAATACATTTTCCATATAGAAAATAAATTAAAGATATTTTCTGTCAATTTCAACACAATAAATCAATATAAAAACATCCACTGGCAACATGACATTATGATGGGAATGCAAATTATTCACTAGTAATTAAAAAAAACGTAAAAAATTCAGCAGCCAAGGAAAATTCATGCAGTGCTTTTTCTTACCCTGGAGCGATGCCAACTGATTGGTCGCTGCTCTTTTCCGTCCAGGAGCTGTGGTACCATGGTGTGATAACGCCTCAGTTTGGTTAGCGTACTTTTCAGTTGTCTCCCTGTGACAAGAGACACAAAAGACCACATCAATGTTTCAGACGTACAATCTTAGCAACAGAAACAATCAGAGCAGCTGAACTGAGGCAAAACCTTAAAATGAGGAAAACTTAAAAGTGGAGAACAGTAAACAGACAGGAGAAGCTTAAGATGTGTTTACCAGAAAAAGTAGTTTTTTGAAAATAAAAAAGATTATTAACACCAGAAAACTAAACTGGAGTATGTTGATGGTTATTTTGACAACTTCATATCATTTGATATCTGTTTGCATTTTTTAAACAAATAAGTTTTCAAATTTGCTGACATTTGATCAATGACCTTCAATTAATGAAGAAATAACTGATTCATTATACCAGGGCGTGACATTAATGGGATACTTCAGCCAAGAAACAAAATTTCCCATGTTTTACTCACCCTTAAGGCATCCTAACTGAATATAACTTTTTTCTTGAAGAATAATGCAGTCGGAGTTATAAAACCACGTATCCTATTTATTCCAAGCGGTACAATGGGAGTGAATGGGGGGCAATTTTATGAAGCTCCAAAAAGTGCATAAATCGATCAAAGAACGGCTTGACACAGCTCAGTTGTCTTAAAGGTCTTCTGAAGTGAATCGATGCCTTTGCTTTAGAGAAATATCCGTATTGACAATTCTACTAACGATAATCTCTTACATCCGCTGCAGTCGAACGAGAGCCTTGTTTTTCCACCAAACGATGCAGGCATGTTGTAAATTCCTGTGACGAAAACAGCTTTTTTTTGTTTTTAGCAAATAGAAACATTGTCTGCTCTGGGCGGGAGCTTTCGTCACCATCATTTATCGGAAAAACAACCATCTTGTTCGCTTGCAGCGGTTGTTAGACATTATCATTAATAGTGTTGTCAATATGGATATTTATCTTAAACAAACACATCGATTTACCACAGAAGACCTTTGTTTTTTGCGTCTGAAATATCCCTTTAATGGCGAGACCTGATTGTACACAATGGTACTTTGTATGAAAATGTTAACCCTTAAATAAAAAAAACTCCCCAAATTCTCAGTGTCATCTTCATGGATTTCATTATTTTTTACACACTGGTTTGTAATGAGTTGAAGGATAAACTTGATGTGACTTATATTTGTGTATCGTAAGTCTAAATCAAAAGGCTTCTATCTCTCCCCAGTGAAATCCTGTTGCACCACAGGGCCAAAGCGTTCGATCCTCAGCTGAACCTCTAAACTACATCATCCATTATGAATGAGGGGGACAGACAGCGAGGGAAGGGAGCAGAGAGAGAGAAAAGAACAATGTGGAGACGTGTCACCTTAAAAGCATAAAGAAGGGGTGTGACAGACAGCACATGTTTTTTTTAAACCCTCAAGCTTTCCTGGCTTTTTTCTTTCTGCCTAAATCACACACATACAGCTCGCACACCCAGTTTTATAAATTATCTTAAAATGAACTTATTATTTTTCATGTTAATTTAACTGGTCAATTACTATATCTGTATCTAAAAGACACTACAGTTGCTGAATACTAAACAAAGTACTTTTACAGGTAGTTAAATATTAGCTTTAAAGTACCCAGTCAATTTCATAGTACACAAATCTTCTATTTTAGTAATGTTTTACTGATATCGTTGCTATACAGTGATCCCAACACAGAACCTTCAAAGATATTGGATTTTAAAAGTCACAGCACAACAGTTTGATCATCAAACTGCAGTAACACACAGTTCATAGCTACAAACGCATCAGTGACACACATTTCTCCACTCACCGCAATCTGGGGCTGGGGTTTTGCTCAGAGACCTCAGATTACCCACAATTCTGCAATCTGGGATAGACAGGATGTGGCACAAACATTGCCATGTTTTTTTTCTAACCACTGGGAAACAATCTTTCATGTTTCAATATGTGTTTATGTGCACATCCTGTCATTCTGAATATAATTCATACTACACACACACAGCAAAACACACAGACAAGCACTTCCTTTCCCTAGACCTAATTTCCTGTATGTCATTATCATTCACCCTCCCTCTCTTCTGCTATTTTTGTCCAACAACGACTCAATTTAAGAAGGGACCATACATACTAGGATAAAACCGGGTTTATATATTATACACACACACACAGGTAGTAGGAAACTATGCTTTATACATTTCTTTGTTCTGTTAAACATAAAAGAAGATATTTTGAAGAATGTGGGAAAGCAATTTTTTGACTATCATTGTCATTTTTCCTACTATGGTAGTTAATGGTGGTCAAGAACTGTTTGGTTACAAGCATTCTCCCAAATATCTTTCTCTCTGCTCATCAGAACAACAAAATTATACAGATATGGAACAACTTTAGGGTAAATGGTCACTAGGGGTGTCGCCCACTAAGGATTTACATAATCGAATCAGAATTTTCACGTCTTGCCAATAGTCGACTGATCATCATCATGTCGAATCATACGTGTGTGTGTATGAACGCACGTGTGTGTGGGGATGACACCAGGTGTTTAAGGGTACAGAGCAAAGTGCAACGCAACATTGATGCACTTAAAAACAATGTATGTGGGGATGACACCAGGTGTTTAAGGCGAACAATGCAAAGTGAAACACAACATTCTTTTAAAAAAACAACCACACATTCATTTACAGAATTTGTTTAGAAGAGAATATACCTTTACATTAAATAAAAAAAAGATATGAAACGAAATAAGCCAGAATCAAGTCCCATTGTGCAAAATACATGTGTTTGAGAAAAATATTTTAAATGCAGGGAACATCATTTTCAATTCCTTAAAAACTTCACGTGACAAAGCTGTGCCATACAATACTTGTAACGAACACTCAACTGTCTCCGGCCAAGCCGCCCTCACCAGAGCAGCTCCCCAACGTAACCCGTTCACTCTCATTGGACTATTGACACCTTCGACTTAATTTCCCATCATGCATCACACCCCGGCAGCCATCTTTGATTGTACCCTCACCTGTCACCCATTTCACGGACACTATTTATAAGCACACCCATCTTGTAGTCTTTGTCAGTTAAGTTGTTACTTTGTGTTTCTAGTTCCGACCCCTTGTTACGTGGATGTTTTTGCCATCTTAGACCCTAGTGGATTATCTTTTGTTAGGTAGATGTTTGTTGGAGCTTTTCCTGTGGATTTACCCTTTGTTCATTAAATGACACCTACTGGCTTTACACAACACCACTTGTGGCATTGTTGTTCATCGGGAAACTGTGACAATACTTGACCAGACCTCGCCTCAAAACAAATTTTAAAACTACTTGATAATAATGAAAACATTTTTTACCGAAGGGAATACAGCACGTTAATTACCAGTGAACTACCAATCAAGTTACTTTATTTACCGCATGTAAAGAAGGACTGCAAAAAAGCATCTTACCATTTAAACAGTCAAAAAGTCCTTTTCACCTTTTTCTTGCGCACTCTTTCTCTGTCCGCCTGACGTGTACGCTTGTTTCAGTGCAGAGATGACAAGTTCTGAAAGTCTGCGCCGTGCTTACTATATGCGGTGATTTAGATTATAAATCTAGTCTCAGAGCACAGAAGATGCGCCTCACAGAGACTCATTGCCAGACCTCGCGCTCATATGCACCGTGGTCTTTGGAACCCAACCCAAAAAATATCTATTTTCTTTGCATCATAAATAATATCTTTGACGGCGCAGTGTGTGCCCGTCTGCTAAGTCAAATGGCATGATCCTCATAGCATAACACTTATGCGAAGATTAGTAGATTACTAGATATATGTGTCCTGTCAACAATAAAACCCAGAAGAATCTGTGTGCAAGTGTGCACACATGTTTGCGTTTTATTACTAATAATGAAATTCCATTAGGGTCTCTAAATAATTACAGAAGTGATAACAGCAGACCAGACAATTTATCAGTGCTTTATTGAATGCTTTATAGCTGTTGTGTTGGATATATCTGGAACCAGACACAGAGGTCTATAAAACACCATAAATAAATTTGTGTAAAGTTGCACAGACAGATAATCTGATAATGCTGCTCAAGACATCTTTGGTTACATTATTGATATAAAACAACATTATTTTAAACAAACCACATGGAAAAAGTTGAATTTGCTTGGCTGCATTAATGTGGGTGTAACAACATATGGTAACATTGCCATGTGTGGGTTGTAATGTTAAACATTCAGTTCAATGTGTCATCTACACTTTAAACCGTAAAACAGCTTTACATTAAAGTATTGGTAACAACTCGGTAACAAACTCGCATGATAACTCTCACAGCAGTAATTTCTACCCTTCACAACTCAACACACCCATCACCAGTCAAGTCCAACCTACCTGAAGTTCAAATTATTATTAAACACATTCCTTCACCTATAGGTTAATAATAAATTTGTTGTTTTGTCTTGAGTGGATGACTTGCAATGCATTAGTTCTCTCCTTAAAGGCGGAAAAAGCCATGTCAGCGCTCAAAGAATCAGCGTGAGATAAGACGAGGCATGAGAGAGATGGAAAGAGGAAAGAGTGATGGCACGCAGAGGGAACTAGAGATTAAGAGTGTGATGAAGGATTTGTGTGTGTGTGGGTAGATGGCTAATGCGGGTGTGATGGTGTTGAGATGGGGTGAATGAAGAGAGATTACTGACCAAGAAAATCTATAGACATTACGACCCTGCTATAATAATCTGTCTCCCTCTGTGCTCATTGGTATTGATGTGTGATTTATGAGTTTGAGACTCCTTGACATGAGGACAACATTGAGAGAAGTCTACTTTGAAAGACAGACAGCTTAAATTGTTCTTTGTGACAGAGGTTAACTGTGAGTGACACTTCATGATATTAGCCTGTTAAAACACTGGCCCTGTGGTTAAGAACACCTACATGTGCCGTAGTGTTTCGGCTTATTTGTTCTGGGGCATTTCATTTCATAATCTACCCAAACAGATTAAATATCCAAATAAGATTAAAATAGCAAAAAAGACTGACCACGACTGACCAATCAAAATTCCCTAAGTGACATTTACAAATAAATATATAAAGGAGTGAATAAGCAAGCGGATATGGACACAGTATATGCATGAATTCCTAAACAGCCTGTCATTGACTATTTGTTTTTTATGGACTTTGAGTTCAGCACTGCTGCGAGAAATCATGATGCACAGGCAAAAATTCTCTTTTTTCAGACTGACGGTCTCAGTAATTGTTGCAGAAAATCTCTTGACATCGTGCTGACACTAACGTTATTACTATAGCAACCAATGAAGTTACCCTGACTATTGACTAGACTTTATAAATAAAAGGATCTGATTTTAAGCTTTGCAAAATGACAGAGATCCGTTTTTTAAATGAGAGCTTTGTGAACAAAGAAGTGAGAAAACGTGCTTGGTTTATTACGTAACCTCGGTTCCCTGAGATATGGGACAGAGTACTGCGTAGCAGGACACTATGTGGAAGACTGCTTTTTCACCGATGACTAAAGCATTTTCCAGTTATGAAGTGAAACTGCACAGCCATTGGTTTGTGGAAAGTGAAACTTTAAAACATTGGCAGAAAAGCTACACGTGGCGATGGAGCAGGCCAAAGGGGGCGGGGCTTATAGCTATATAAGTAGATGCTTCGCCGCAGTGTCGGCAGGTTACTTCGACTGAAGAGACGACCATGCAGCTTGTAAGCATGGCCAGGAACGCAGTACCCGTTCCCGTATCTCAGGGAACCGAGATTACGTAAGTAACCGAGTACATTCCCTATCGATAGACAGCCAGAACGATAGGACTCAAGAATCGTCTGTGATGGGGGGCTATCTGGATGTGGAAGTGCATGTCTTTCAGAACCAGGGAGAAGAACCAGTCCCCTAGGCATATTTTTTTGTTTCAGAGTGACCATGAGGGTGCGATTTAGAAGTCTGAGATTGAGGATCGGAGACCGCCATCCTTCTTTGGAATGAGAAAAGAGCAGCTATAGAAGCCTGACTCGGCCTGGGTTGGGGGAACCGTCTTTTTGGCTCCTTTCCCAAGCAAGTTCATCACCTCTGTGTGCAGGACGTGAGCGTCTGCGCACTGCACTCGGGTGGGTGAAAACGTGGGGGCCTGCGAGCGAACAGGAGTGTATAGTCTATTGCTATTATTCACAGAAATCCGATACCCAAGGAATGACCTGCCAAGCCTCGGCCTGTGTGGCAAGGAGTTGAATGTTTTGCGGGGGGAAACCACCTGGCGGGAGTTTGATTTCCATGGTAAGAGGAAGATTGTCTTCCCAAGCAGGATCACTGGCGGGTCTCTACATTCGGCGGCGTCTGTGTGGCAGGGGGAGCGACTCTCGCCGGCTGCTGTGCAGGCGCTGGCTTCGGCCATGTAGACAAGGACCTGGAGCACGGTCGTTTCGGCAGGAATTGTAACATGGCCTACGAAGAATTCTACGCAGCCGTGAAGCGTTCCGCAAAGCTTTCCACCGGGGGTCCGAAGAGGCCCATGGGAGAGATAGGAGCATTGAGGAAGGGAACAATTTCAGCCTACCTCGTCTCCTTGAGCTTCAGCCATAAGTGGCGCTCGAGCACCACGAGACTGGCCATGGATCTGCCTATCGCCTGGGCAGTTGTGGCGTGTAGAGAGAGAGGTCCGTCGCACTCCACAGCTCTTTGTAGGAGGCCGGATGCCCCCAGACTCATCCATTCCCTGGAGGAGTTTAGCCTGGCAGACATGGAGCACCGACATGGAGTGAAGCGCTGAAGCTGGTTGGGGGCGGACGAGAAAGAGCGTCCAGCGAGGGCCCAATTCATCTTACACGGCTTAGACAGGTGGGCTACTTTTGCCGTCTATCCATAGAATCATCGAGGGGAGGCAGCCTCTCGTAGCCTTTTTCCTCTGCGCCGTCAATCATGGTGAGAGCGGAGGAAGAAGAGGGTCGAGGACTAGGTGAGTAGGGGGCGGGCCATGACCTGGTAAGTTTCTCATGAAATTCCGGAAAGAATGGTGAAGTCCGCTGTCGAGGGGCTTGACGGCGCCCCGGCAGGAACCACTCCTCCAGGCGGCCACGAGCGGGTTCTTTTGTAGAAGACCACTGTAAGCCAGGCTTCTCCACAGCCATTGTGAGAACCCGGAAGAGCTCCGGGTCTACACCTGGCTAGGTCTCGCTGGGCTATGCAGATGGCAAGGGGGCAGAGTAACAAGATGAGCCCGACAGCTTCTCCGCGTCTGAAGCCGCTGACGACATGTTATCTTCTTCCTCCAATTCGCTTCCGCCAAATGAGACCATATCACTGGCTGAAGCCAAGGGATGCTGGTCAGGCTGAGAGAAACGAACCGGCTAGTCATCTCTCTGAGGAGAAGGCGAGGCATGCAGAGACGCTGTGAGTCCGCACTTGCTAAGTTTTGCTTTAAACCAATAGCCAATCACTGAGTTATTGGAAAAAGCTTTAGTCATAGGAGAAAAAGGAGTTTTCCCCATAGCGTCCTGCTATGCAGTACGAGTGAAGTATCGATAGGGAATACAATTCCTTCTTTTTGTAACGTACCTTCATATAAGTGTTATGTTACAGTATTATATTCTATAAGTGAGGACATGTCATGAACATTTAGGTAACGCTTTACATTAAGGTTGCATTACATTAGTTAAAGCATTTATAATTTGAACATTTACTAATACATTTTTAAACAAAAATTGTATCTGTTAATATTAGTTGATGCACAGTGAACTAACACTGAACTATGATGCACAGTGAACTAACACTGAACATTTGTCTTGGCACTAATTCACATTAACAAAGATGACTAAATGTTAGCCAATGCATCAACTAATGTTAACAAATATAATCTTATTGTATAGAGTTACCATACCCCTAAATCTAACCCTCACACCTACACGTGGATAATACAAAACATACTGTAAAAAACAAGTATGAAGTCAAACAGCTTCATTCATTTTAAGTAAAATCTTATTAGCTTTATGAATCAATTAAACTTAAATTATCTTGAACTGAGCTTAAAAAATCTATTTGTATTTTAAAACTTGATTTTCAAAGTCAGTCCAATATAATTAAGGTCAATTGACTCATGAAGCTAATTTGATTTAAATTTAAGGCAACTGATTTATTTACATTTTGTTCTATTTATGAGCATTTTGGCACTACGACCTAAAACCTCAATGTTCAGTTTTAGCCATCTTTTACTTTATTGTGCGGACGCTTTAAATATAGCCACTTCGGCAATCTAGCCAAACCTGAGAAAAGAGACACACACCAATAGCTGAACACTAATGATTAAGCGGAGCTCAGCCACGCATCACCAGCCTGTACAAACCAATCCCTGTTGTTAGTGTTAGAATCAATAACTGAGTATTTCTGTGAATGAGTGTTTGTGTGTGGAGGCATGATGCAAAGGGGAAGTTCGATCAATGGAGAGAACAACAGGGGTCCATTCAACATAAAACTGGTCATGGTACAGCTCCTTATACTCGAACACAAAACACTCAAAAGTTTAACTTAGCTACAGTTAAATTTGGACAAAGACAGACAAAGACGGATAAAAGTAGTGATTCTACAGGCTTTATGTTACAATCCCTGAGGAATAGATACTGAGCCAAACAGAATACATTTCATTATTGCTTACATACTAAATGTATTATGGCTTCAAAACACACATTGTCATTTACATCAGCATTTATAACAAAAATGTTTCTCTAGAGAATATACGATCTCTCTTCTCAGGACTTGATGATCGGCATCTATCACAGAGTAACCAGAGTTCTAATGAAAAGAAGTGGATAGAACCGTGCGGGTGTGTACCTGTAGATAACATGGAACACAAAAAGAGGAGGACAGCCAAGATCCTATTTCTCCCAAAGGATATGTGAACGCAGCACTCCTAAAGTCCCTGCCTTACCTCAATCCATGTGTTGCAATAAAAAGCATTTTTATTTATTGTTTGAAGCCCACCGTGAACATGTGTAGACAGGAATGACTGGCCTGTGTGTGTCACTCTAGGTGGTAACGCCAGACCCCTTCCATTCAGAAAGGATTGATCGTGAAAGCCAAAGCTACATCGGGGTAACCCACATGCCTGGTGGAACAGACCTGAACCTTTTAAAACATACGCACGTTAAAAAAAACACTAGGGATAAAACAATGTCAAGAGTTTTCTGCACACAGTTAAAGGGAACTCAGGTATCAATCGCAATTACTTTTTTATTTTCAAAAAATATTTCAAAGACTAACACCTTATTATAAGGATTTTAGCATTGCAAACACATGCATATACAGTCCCACTGCACAAGAAACATATAAGGCACGGATGGACGATCTTAGATTGCATTTTAATGACCCTTGGTCCTAATGTTCCTCTGTCATGTGTGATACAGTGAAATCATGTCATCCCGGCTAACTTCAGGAGTTTATCAGTTGCAGCGATTTTAGCTACATGTTAAAATAAGGATGAGTTTAACTCACCAAATAAGATTCTCCACCAGATCTTTCAGGATCACATACATGAAATGAGTTATTTAAAACATCAATTTCAGTCAAGGAATTAGTTTAGCTAAAGGAAAATATGTATAATAATCGTCATTACACGTACATATTTTACAATTCTGATTAGCAATATAGTAATAAAAATCCTATATGTATTCGTCCAGCTAATTAACAATGATTTATACACTAACGTTATCTCATGACCATAAGTAACGTAACTTTACCATACAGAATTAAGAGCAGCGGTAGCATAGATCGAAACACAGTTTAAGTGACCCGTTTGTGAGCGTGAACACAGAGAACCCATCACAAATGCCTTTATTGATTTTATTAAACTCTACTCTACATGGGAAACATAATGACGACAAACAAATACATGAAACACAAACCTGCTAGGAAGCGCAGAGAGAGAGAGAGAGAGAGAGACAGAGAAGGCATGGCCGCGAGGCAGGTAAAACATGTCTGAAAACCAATAAAATCATCTTAAACAAAGAGGCAAGCTCTTAACGCATCAACTCTGTATTTAGAAACGGATACTTGCAATCTCGGTGTTGAGGTTTTATGGCTTTTCTCTCAATGATCCAGTCACCACACAGTGCTGGAAGTGAGGTGCTAACAAGTGGAAATATGAGACACGTGTTCGCATATACACAGGTGACCGGGGTACAGCATGACGTCAATGAACTACCTTGAAAAGTGCTGTTTTTTAAGAACACTCCCTCCAGTGGCTAAGTCTGTGAGCTTGTCACTTTCTTACACAATAAACAGTACGCAGTGAATCAAATAATTACACACTCAGAAAACATACAAATAAATAAATAATGTGTCAACGCCATATTCCCAACTGTGCATAAGAGTGACTGAAAGAGACGTTTAAAAGGTTATTTTTATGTTTGCATGCTGTTGCATTAGCCGTGATCACGCTGTGTGTTTAAAACGTCCCCTGCAATCAAAGCTCAAAGACATATTATCATCCTGCCGTCGCTGTAATTGCTATCGTTCTGAACACTCACTAGCTCCGCCTGCATCACCGGCTTTAAGTCTGTATATGTGTGAATATGTGTCTAGTGAAAGTGAGTAGGGAAGATAATCACAGAGGTGAAGAACAGATATATCTTGTAAGTAAGCATTGTGATGTCAAATGATGCTACTGACTGGTAAAGAGTCAACACTTAACCCTATGACCTAATAGCACATGCATACAATACATATTCACAGTAGCGTAAAACAGAACAAAATCATAACCTATTTTAACGCAATCCCTACTTATAAAAACTTTGTTAGCTGTTCTGCACATTCATTCAACACAAGATAAACATCAGTAAATCAAGCCCAGAGAAGCACAGCTGTTCATCACCAATATCCATTCTTTACGAATCTATTAGTACACTTAGAAATTGTTAATGTTCCAATATGTGCATTTTAACTTGTTTTAATTTATCTTGCTGTCCGTATACCCCCTTGGACTAACGTTACTGCTTCTCGCATGCAGGAATGACATCAGCCTAGTTGTTTAGAATCGTATAAGGTTACTATTTTGAACAGAGCTCAACGTGATGTTATATTAGTTATGGAGGTCATATCTGGAGAAATAGGACTGCTCATAAGTTTGTCATTTTACCAATTGTAAATACTTTCAGGGCACTCATCTTCTGTAACGATAATATTTCAGTCACACGTGACGTGTACATGGATACTGTTTTATCCTATTATTCTCAACACAATTACCTCAGAAACTCTCGTTATTTTACACAACTGAAAAACTGTATGAAATCAAAATATTTCCAACTTTTAAACGGCCTTTTAAAACTTCTCTTCATAGCAGCATTGTAGCATTTTAAAGTGTTTAGCAGGAAACGCTTAACGTCACATTGTTTACACAAGTCTATAGGCTACTCTAGCGCGTTAATAATAGCAATAAAAAGTGCATAGACCATATATTTACACAGTATCTATTTTCAAAACAGTACCAGTATTTACTTTATGTATAAACAGAGATGTAAGGTGCGATTCTTACCGTCGGGTGAACAATGACCGGAGCTGTCAGATATCAATCCCAACAACAGGAGCACAAAAGCGCGCAGTGCGTTCATGTGGCACCGGCTCTCCAAACGCTGGTAGATGCCCATGATGCCCGGCTCCTTACCATGAAACCATCATAATATACCGACACAGAAACACACACCCAAACACGCACACACACGCCACAAGAGAAGAGGATGTAGGGGACTTCCTGCAATACGAATAAATCCACGGGGGAGAGAGGGGAGGGTGGTCTGGAGACCCGCGACAGAGCTGTCAAATAACTTTCCGAAGCCAATAGTGATGAAATCTCGTGAGCTAACGTATTGATACTATCACACGTGCACGGTTTAAGCAAAAGCAAAGTGCTCGCGGACACATTTGAATAGATGTGCTGTAGTGAGGTGCTTTTGCTAAAGTGTTATTTCTTTGGAAGAGCGCTGCTCGCATCTCCACGTGTTTGTTGAGCGGTTCTGCAAGGTCCTAGAGCCGCGAGGTCAACTGAAGTCAGGATTTGATTTCGGAAGAAAATACGTAATACAGGTGTAAAAAATTACATGTTTATTTATAAAATCTTGACTAAGCGATTGAGTATTTAATTGTAACTTTTATGTATCAGTGTTTTTAAATTGTCCTAATGTAAGTTTTGCATTTAAAGGAATAGTGCACCCCAAAATTTTTAAATTTGTCATCATTTACTCTCTTTTACTCTCCAAACCTGACTTATCTTCTTCTTCTTCTTCTGAATTTTTTTGACGGGCACCCATTCACTTGCGTTGGTTTTGTGTCTATACAATAGAGGTGAGTGGGTGCTTGGGCTGAGGAAATATCTTCTTTTGTGTTCTGCAGTAGAAGTAAATAATTACAGAATTTTCATTTTTTTGATGAACTATGTCTTAACAGTGATTGTTCTGTTGTAGTCTATTGTTTACTTGTAAGGAACTTATTCATATTCAAAATGGGGTTATTTTAACTTTTCTTTTTGGTATGCAGGTCTCATTAATAGCGATCTCAAGGCTTCCAGTGGGTAGCATATTGACCTCAGAGCCTCAAGGACTTGCTTGCCTTATTTGCACTTTTCTCTCCACACATTTTCCAATGAACACATCTGCTTGCTCTTCCCTTAAAAAGAATTCAAGCAAAGTCGAGTAGCTCTGAATTCAGATCAATGATTACATTTTTAATGCGCTTATAAATTACTTGTCTCTGCTTTATCATCGAGTCATCTAAGCTGTCATCTAAATACGTTCTCTCCTAAATTCTATTACCCCTAATTTAATGCACCAGAAACTCTGACACTTTCAGGGCAAAAGCAGGGTCAGGGAGTAGAAGAAATGCACCTCTGTCTGTCATATATCTGACACCAAATTAGTTGTTATGAAGAGCAGATCCACATTCTGAAATTGTGCATAGAAAAGTTAACATACAAATTATAACACGGGTAAAATTGCATACTTAGGTATAGAGATGGCAACAGCATTTATTACATTTTACATATAACACTAAACTCGTATTGATGACATACAGCAGTGGTTCTAAATCCTGTTTCTGGAACTCACAGCACTGCACATTCACATGAAGCTAATGCTTTAAATGTACAAAAAGTGCAACGACATGTTTCCCCATGATCAGGATTATGAACCACTGACCTACAGTAAACAAAATTTGTATACTGTATTGACTTTAAATTGAGATATATTGCAATAGAGGAACAAGGCATGCAATGTTTTTGTAATACGTTTAAGTTTTGTGCAAAGCTGATCAGCAGTTTTTACATTAAAGTCTCAATCCATTTTCACTGGAAAATAAATACTGGTTCATTAGAAATCAAATGCTAAAGCAAACTCCACTCTGTTGCTATAGACGGCAATCAAATCTAATATCCGAACGCCATGTTTTTTTTACATGAGGGTCAGTCGGATGGTGATCTTAAAGCGATACTTCACTTGTTCTGCTGAACACAAAATTAGACATTTTGAAGAATGTAGGGAGTCAATTGGGGACAAAATCTGTCTGGTTATAAGGATTCTTCAAAACATTTTTCTCTGTGTTCATCAGAACAAAGACATACACTTACAATTTACATTTGGAACAACTCAAAGGTGAGAAGGGATGACAGAATTTTCACTTTTGGGTGAAGTAGCCCTTTAAAGTGAAAGTTCACCTCAAATGTCATTGCAAAAGCGATGACTTTCTTTCCTCTGCAGAACACAAAAGTACATTTTGAAGAATGTTGGTAACCGAAAGATGATGGTACCCATTCAGTTGCATTGGTTTTTTGTCTATGCGATAGAAATGAATGCTACCATCATTGTTCGATTACCAACTTTCTTCTTATCTTCTTTTGTGTTCTGCAGAAGAAAGAAAGTCATACAGGTTTCAAAGGACAAGAGGGTGAATAAACGATGATTGCATTTACATTTTTGGGTGAACTATTTCTTTAACATGAAAATATAATTTGGGGCATCTGTTTAGGCAAATGACTGCCAGTGCCCTAATTCAGATATTCAGAGCTTGTGCCCAGCATTTGTTTACTTGGAACACAAAATATGATAAAATATTGCCAGATGTTATTTACTAGATTTTAATTACTGTAGATCTCGACACTATCTTCCACTATTTTTGTGTTACAGCAGAAAACAAAAAAGTATTCCTGACTTGACGGTCAGGTATAGTGTCTTGAAATTTATCTTGCATCTATCAATTTACCTTCCCTGAAAAAGTCTATTACACAGCACGCATCTTTTCAATTTCAGGTGATGGACACAACAGGGCACAGAAACGCATCTATATAGCGCACGGATTCATCTCAGGTCCGGTAAAAGGTGTTTTATATGTGGAACAATGCATCAGAAAACCATGCTGTGTTCTCGTGAGGGAGCTCCAAAGGTCTTGCTTGTTTTCAGTTCTTTGCCTCAGGCAAGGGGAGAGGATGTGAATCTTTTCAACATACTCGCAGTCACTGCCTTTGAAGGACCTGATCCAAAAGTTTCTGTGGACAACAAGGAAAGGGAGCATTAAACTACAGAACAGCCAGCTAAGCAACCTCCCTGTCTGAGGCACCTGTCCGCTCAGGTCAAGTACAGTAAAAATAAGGTGGAAGTGATTGTGTAATCTGCAGATTACCCAGAATTCTCTTTGTCAGTCCCCTGGGGAGGACATCTCTCCTAGGAGACATGATAACCCGCTATCTGTCCTCAAACCACATCAGGCTATCATGTATTTTTCCCTCTCAGAGGCATTCGTTTTATTTTCTGCATTCTTCCCTGTTCTTGACTACAGTAGCTTTACTACTAAAATAAAACATGTGATTTTGATTTTTTGTTTAATAAACTGCCAACAGTTTATGAAACAGTTAATTAAAAATAGTAAAAAGTCTTATTTATAATGTAACCCAAACAACATTCAAAAACATTAAAAGTAAAAGATGTACAAAAATATTAACAAAACTGCATATTCTGGCCATAAAAAAAATATAATGAAAATATTTAATTATATAAATTTTGCTTGTTCCAAGGATTTTTCTTTAAAGCAGTTTAGCAATAATACACATTAGCATATGCACTAAATAAAACTGAACTGAGATGAGCTGTATTGGCACTTTTTTGAATAGGTCTATCTGTCTTTCTCCCTCTTTCTGACAATCTCCCCAGCCTCACCTATCTCTCTATCTTTGGCCTGACTTATCAGTCATTTATCACTGTTACACAGAGCTGCAAGTTTTGGAAATCGAGGGGCTTCTTGAGAGACAATGAGCCAGACACTTCATAACAAACTATCAGCCTCACAGGAGCTGACACCCATTAAAACAACACACCTAGACAACAGATCTCTCCTATACACGTGGACCCCAAAACTCTCGTTTCGGGCATCCTGGGAACAGCCTGTCAGTTAAGACATCCGAAATACCAACGAAAGCTGTCCTGTTCTGCAATTTAACTCTCTAAACATCAAAACAGGGAAATAAATGTCGACACAACACCCCTATGTGCCATGAGCGAAGTATCAGAGCCACGTCTGTTACCAAGAAGAACAAAAGGAATTCATGAATAAATCACTGTGTTGAGTGGAATTAATCTGGAAATCAATAAGTGGTGTGATGAGTAAAACTCATCTGCTGAGTTATGCTGCCCTCTGCAGGAGGAGCAGGAAAGTACAATCAAATGTCTTCAAACAGCAGGTTTGAGAAGATGAAGTATTTAATAAAACACAGATAAATCAGAAGTATTTTGCCCTTTTTAGTTGTAATTAAAATGACGATATATACTATATTAGATATATCATTATTTTTTAACGCTGTGGATTACAACTTTCTGCAAAATATGCAGTTTCCAGTAGATTTTTAATCTATAAATGCCCTGACACATTGCTGTCTATTAAGAAGAAAGTCTAAAGAATCGTAAGTAATTTTCTCATGATACACCATAGAATGCTAAATAACCACTACTGAATTAATACCCATTACAAAAAATGCTGCTTCTGTCACAAAATGCATATTTAAAAGACATAAAGGAGCTCTTTACACCATTTATTAACGAATAGAACAAACATACAGACATAGTTATATAATATGTAAAAACATGCCAAAATCAACCTAACTTTTAAAATGGTAGTTGAGTACCTAAGTTCTTCAACATTTTGTTAAATGCAAATTGTGTTAATACTTAAGTACTAAATACTTTTTCCCTAGCGTCATACATTTTTGAAACAGAAAAATACTATTTTCTTTTATGGGGTCTTTGCACGTTCCCTCATCAAGAATTTATTAACATTTAAAAGTTTTGAAAAATGAAATTAGACCAATTTGATCACAAGTGAATGCAGATTTTTTGGGACAACAGGCTGGTTAAACTATACATTCTATATATACATGCCCACCCACCTGTGTCATTTCAAACTCATATGATGTTTTTCTTATGGAACATAAGTGGAGTTGTAATCAAAATGTAAAAGCTCTATTTTTGTCTGCGGTGATCTCAACTTGTTGCACACTAGACCAAGATATTGTTGTATAATACATTGTTGTGTAATATGTATAAAAAATTATCTCGCCTAGGGCAATTGCGTCTGGACCGTTTCTGGTGCTTTCTAAAAAATAGGTGCATGATGCCTCTAAACGTAATGGCTCTGTCACATATGATCATTTCAGCAGTGCTGTGTAGAACTGTTGTGTTCAGTCTCTCAGCATGAATCCACCTTGTGAGCCTTTATATCGCTTGACACCTCAGCATGGAGGCAAAAAGTTCAGCAAGGTGAGATCAGGCAGTCTGGCACCACCCAGCACCTGCTGTTTGTAACCAGGGGGAAGGTTTTCAGAGACCGTCACACGTTTAATCTCTGCTGGTACATTTGGGTTGACAGTTCTGGCAGAACGCATTACGAGACAAAAGCCTCAGGTGTTTTTCTACCTGCGGGGGTCATTAAAGGTCACTCTAGAGGTCATTTAAAGCTTCGGTTTTCAACTAGTGAGTCACAGCCAAAAACAATGGGTCTGTTCTTATAGGGTGGTGGAAAAACTCTTTCGACAATAAAATATAAAGAAAACATGCACATTTTTTTTTTAATTTAGTCTGAAATGTTTTTACTTTCGTACAGTATATTGCTGGACTACACGGAATAACAGCGGTACCCATTGACTTAGAATAGAAATGAATGTGTACCACCATTGTTCGATTACCAACCATCTTTAAAATATCTTCTTTTGTGTTCTGAGGAAGAAACAAAGTCACACAGGTTCAAAATGATAAGAGTGTGTTTAAATGATAACAGAATTTTCATTTTTTGGTGAACTATCCCTTAACTAAATCTAGATCTTTAAAAAAGGGTGATCATTTTTGACTGTTCTGCTCTATGTTCAACTAAAGAGAACCGAGCATGCTCTTATAAAGTTTCAATCTGTTCTGCACCAGCTTCTTTTCCAAGGTTCACCCAAGTATTTCAGTCCTTCACTTTCAATACATCTACAATGGCTGTAAAATCAACAGCTGTGCAATACTGAGCTTAATCACGCTTTCAAGACAAAAGGGTTTCCAGCTGCAACCTCTGTTCCCATGTGCCCTGTAATGCAAAAGTGGCCAAATTTGGATCTGATCAAACTGTCCCAGGGTTTCATACAAAGTTAAGTAAAATATCACCAGTGGAGCACACATTATAGTGATGTTTATGAAATATGTGATTAAAGCATAATGATGGATATTCTGCAACCTGTCCCCTATTTGGAGCATCCATAATTCACATTTATTAAACACAAAAAAGTCTGAGTTGCAGAAAAATTAAAATTCTTATGACTGAGCAGCTTGCTGAACTGGATAATGGATTTGTTTTTGTAAAATAGAACAGATGTTTAAATATAATAAATAAACAGAAATACAGTTTAGCAGGAATATTGCGCCACAGAACCAAACATTCAGATATTAAAGAGATAGTTGAGCCAAACTGAACATTCTTTCATTATTCACTCACCTTATTTTCATTTTAACCTGTATGACTAACTTCATTCTGCAATACAAAAAAGAAGATATTTTGGAGAATGTTGGTAATCGAAAACTGATGTTCCCCATCGACTTCTATTGTATGGACACAAAACCAATGCATGTCAATTAGGACCAGCGATTTTCTGTTACAAACAATCTTCAAAATATCTTCCTTTGTGTTCTGCAGAAGAAGGAGAGTCATACAAGTTTGAATCACATGAGGGTGAGCAAATCATGACAGAATTCAAACTTTGTGTTGAACTTTCTCTATAAGTTTAACAGTATTTCTTTTGTGTGACTAATAACACTCAACCTTTTTAAAGATCTCCGCCTTTATTCTGTTGGTTTGAGACACCATTTTCTTCTTCTCGTCCTCCTTCTTCTTGGTCACTTCTGGAAGTTTTTTATAAATCCTGCAAGACATTCAAGAATGATGGACATATAATTGCGGTAACAAAGCCAGAAAGGGTTCTGTGTGAATTTCATACAAAAGAGAAATAAACCAAGTTATGTGTCAATGTAAATGCTTTTATCTATTATATTTCGTCCGATCTGGGGGATTTTTATTCCAGTAAAAGATACCATAAACACTTCCCTTATCAGCAGGTCGTCATAATGTGTTCCTGTGCTGATAAGCATCGGTGTCTTATCCTGAGCATGTGCGATATTGTGTGTGTGTGTGTGTCTATTTCTCTGAATACAAGAAAACTAACCGTCTGGATCTCCATTGCATCTCTTTGCCTGAGATGACTCTGTCCCTGGGTTTGAAAAGGTTATCTACAGAACACATTAAGCAGAAGAAGAATAAAGAATGGAAAGGTCATTACAAAGCTTATTATCTAATTTTCCGTTTTTCTTCAGTAGCATTTTTCGAGAGATCATCACATTAGCTGGGGCGTAATTGACTTGCTTGGTTTGCTTTTATGGCCTTAACTCCTAAAACATCCTTCTGATGTAAGAGCTTATGAACTAATGGAGTTGCAATAAAGGCTATGAATAAGAACAAATACAATAAGTTTCACATTTTTAATTGCATCCCTATTGGGAAATCATATCATGGCCAATAGGGGGCGTTAGTTAGTTGCAGTGGCACCAATATAGCTGATTTACTTTTTAAGATGCACTGTGCATTCTCAACAGGGACGCGATGAAATATGCAGAGATCTTGATTGTATCTGTTAGCTTTCTATATGTCTGTCCCATCTCACGTTTTGTGATATTAATAAAGTTTAATGCACCACATTTCACTGTAGCCCTCAAGTATGTATTACGCCCCATGTCTCTCTGTGAATGCATCAACAATGTGCCTTGCTGCAGTGTGTTTGCTCTGAAACTGTGTGGTTGCTACAAATGTTTTAAGGCTACGTCCCTGTAGCAAATGTTGACACATTTTGCAGGGATTTGTCGCACTGATGCAATGTTAACAATTCAGTGTTACTGTGGTTGCCTGATTTGGGTTGCGACAGCTGCAATACTGTGACTGCATTGCTGCAGAACCACATCCATGCTACATCTCCTTCAAGTGCATGCGGTACACTAATGAAAATAAAGTACCTTACCGCTAAGCAGGTGTGGCTTGGTGCAGTTACGCCTAGGGTTAGCCGGCTCCAGGCCCTTAGAAGATTCAGCCCTTTGTGAGTTCTGCCTTTGCCTGGCCCTCTGTTCCAATAGCAGCACCCGATTCTGAGATCGTGAGATGAAATCTGGACGAAACAACTCTAGGGCCTCCTACGTACATTTAGATTTGAATAAAAGGTAAGATATGTTTTGGCACAATGGTGACATGGACTGTTCAGGCGATATTAGGAAGGTAAGACCAATTCGTGGGTTCTCAGTTGGATATGGTTTCCAGACCCAGATTTTACGCCGGAAAACCACATTTGTTTATTATGCAAAAGAAGATTTACATTTATGCATATGCCAGATGCTTTTATAAAAACAATACATTTTGGTTTACCTTGTGATTGAACACGTGAGCTACAGGAATAATCCAAAAATCCATTTACTCACCCTCTTGTAATTTCAAACCCGCATGACTTTCTTTCTACTGAAGAACACACAAAAATATATTTTGAAGAAGGTTGGTAACCGAACAACGGCAGTAGGCCAACCCATTGACTCATTGGTTTTGTGTCATCATTGACCGCTAATATTCGCTTACTAACATACTTCAAATTATCTTCCTTTGGGTTCTGTGAAAGAAAGTCATACAGGTTTGAAATGACAAGAGGGTGAGTGAATGATGACACAATTATCCTTTTCATGGGAAATATCACTTTAATGAACCCAAATGTCTTTCTAATCTTTCAATTCTAAATGTATAGATACTACGTCGAAGTGAATTGTTGTGTCAAAATGCAGAATAATCAATTTAAAAATAACAATTATAAAAAAAACTGATTGGCACAAACTATGTATATCCAAGCTTTAAAGGATTCTGCATTAATAAATGTAATACTTTTCAAGTTCTATTGCACATTACATAGTTTTATTCATGGTTTCTTGAGGAAGTGGGTATGTCATTTAACAACTTAGGAACCTCCATAACTTGGCAGGTTTTAATTGTAAACTGACATATTTTAATTAAAATCACAGCCTTTTAAATCAACAAAAGAAATCAGGAGCATTTCATCCTCCGTTTTAAGATCTCATAAGGCCATTTATTTTGCCATCCTAACTGCCCAATTATACGGATAGTTGCATTTTATTCTTTGTTTCTACCATCAGTCACTGCTGTCCCTATAAGTAAAGACCTGTGACCTGTTTCTGTGTAGCAACCCACCAGCTGAGAACCACCGGTCTTACAGACGATTAACGTGACAATAATCCACACTATTAATGGGCTGTATGGTTATGGTGGAATATAAAAGCATACCCTTAAGCTAAGCGACAGGAGTTTAGTGTCGTGCTGGTCAGGCCTGGACACGCAGGTGCAATGAATCAGATGAGGAGAGGCCGACCACTCTGTAACTCTCCTGACTTTCTCAGCAGTGTGGGAAACCTCACCAGGGGGACTTACACGTGCCCGAGGGACTCCTGTACGGACAAATAATGATGCTAGCTTATTGCCTTAGCATGCACACTTGCTGTTACACACGTTTACCTGAAAACACAGAAGCGGTGCAAGACATACAAGAATTCAGATGTTATACTAAAAAACACGCATCATAAAACAACTAGGAATACGCATTTAAAGGGACAGTGCACTCAAAAGGAAATTGAAAATCGCACGTCAAGGAAAATCTGTACGATTCTTCTGCCAAGCACAAAAGCAGGTCTTTTAAAGAACGTTGATAACCAAAACAACACTGGAGCACATTGACTTCCATTATATGGATTCAAAACCACTGAGAACGTTCCCTTAATATCTTCCTTTTGTTCAAATGAAAGAGTCTTAGACAGGTTTGAGGGTAAATAAATGATGACAGATTTTATTCTTGGGTGAACTATCCCTTTAACTTCTTTAATCTGACATTTGTGCGAGCAAAATGGGTTAGGGATTTGTTCGAACTTCAGTAAATTTGGGTTTTCTCTAGAGACCATAAGGGTGCAGGCTGCATAACACCATGGCAACCGCTCCCGACACCCAGCATTGCAAAAAACACATTTGTTTAGACAGTCTAGTAAAAATCTAGTGTGTCAACTGCCAGCAGCAAGGCACATATTTAACATGCCTGAATCATGCACATGTATTAAGCTAATAAGAGAAAAATAGGGTTGATTAGTTATTGATTTAATGTCACGCTGATTAAATGTTATACTTACTAATTTGTTTTCTTAAAGTGTTGGTTGAAAAGTAAGGGTGGGTTGCTTTACACTTGTGACCAAAATGCTCTACACTGATCGCAGATGAAATATTTTTGCATTTCCCAGTGGAGCCCACCATCTTATTTAAAATTGGTTCTAAAATAAAAAACGTTATTTTTCAATGCAATCTTTTCATAGGCACAGCAGAATCAGTGAGAGATAAACAAAGGGTTCTGCAAAAGTGCAGTAAGGAAAGGTATATAAATAATAGATACAGATTTTCCATGCCTCGTTGTGTGCTCGCTGCAGTGGTACCTGGTGTTAGTTTACCAGTGGCCAGTCATGCCATCACATGCCTCATAAAACATGCAGATCACAGTGTGCTGCAGTGAGGATGTTCTTCCGCGACTCGTCATGGGGAAATTTGTTTAACTGCAGAATGTGCACCAAGAGCCATACCAGATGAGCGAGAAACTGATAGACTTTAGGTGCAAGGTAATGTGGAGTCAATGATGCATCATCTCAGATGTAAGAAGATTGAAACTCATCCTATTTTATTTATAATAGCGCTCTCTCTCTCTCTCTCTCTCTCTCTCTATCTCTCTCGCTCTACTGCTTTCTCTCCCTTTTTAAAATCCGTGCCTGTTTGACTGTGCATCTACTGTTGTTCTAGGAGTCTGATCTTGAATGCAGTGAACAAGGACAGATTTTGGCCTATGAGGTCTCCGGGGCACCAGCCTTTTTTGGGGCAGCACTCCAGTCACGCTAACCATTTTCGCCAGGAAGTAAAAACAGGTGAAAGTGGAGCATATGGTACAGTATATCGCAAATCGTGACGGTATATTATGAAATCATGTCCTAAAAATATCTAAATTTAGAACTATGAAGTTTGACTTCTGCCACAGGTTTATATTTCACTTGTGCACGGACTAAACTGAAATCATGTAGTCTGTGTTACCTTACTGTCATGAATCTCAGGGGAAGACATGGCAGGATAACCCAATTGCAGACAGACCCAGATGGTTGAGGGGTTAATAAGACTTTAATGATAAACATAAAACAGGAACAAATCAAAAACCCTCGATGGGGAAAACAAGACAAAGGCAAAAACTGGAACGGAGACAAACTATACTAAACTAACAGACACTAAATATAAACTTGACAAGACCACAGTAAACTCACAATAAACTAGACTTACTTTGACAAGGGGAGACTCTAAGACAAGATTCAGCATACAGCATACAGCATCAAACAATCTCAAACAGCTACAATGAACGAGCACAGGACAATGAACATGAGGATGTTTTAAAGGGGACAAACATAGGATCATTAACGAGAAACAGGTGCTGGGGATTAAGCACTAAGGAGAGGTTGACGAGGAACGAGATGGCGGGAACAATGACGAGACACGAGAAAGAATCATTCTTTCTCACACAAAACCCTCAGGCTATGCCATGACTCCACTCAAAGAACAAGAATAAACATGACATGATAGTGGAATCATGACACTTACAGCATGATAATGTTTTACTAAATATTAAGGGCAATTGACCATTATTGAATGTGTAATTTTTTTGAAGGATCTCTTGACAGAAATGCAATATACTAAAACATAACTATGTCTTCAGATGTGATTAAAGACTGTTTTTATTACTCTAGAATGAGCTTTTCTATCTACATACACCACGGGTCCCTTTACATGAAATTCGATATGTTGTTGCTACAGTAGCCTAAACGGGCAAACTGCTCTACAGAACGTGTTTTGTAAATACGTTAAATCCTTCGGGAAAGATTCGAAAACATGATGACATCTTAGTCCTGTGAGAGCCACCGTAGTGCTTCGAAAGGGAGGGGTGGATTGAACTGCCTCACCGGTAGATGCTGTCAAATATCCCACACTGACCCAAACTTTTTAAGCAACGCGCAAAAGAATTAGCAAAAAATAAGTTTGTTGGTTTTCCAATTAATGAAGTGTTAAAGTGTCTTAGCCTGCTGAAGTGATAACTGACCTCATGAAGAGACTAAGAAGGTCTAACATTGTTTGGTTTCCGCTGCTACTTGGTTTGATTTTGTTAAATGACTCAATCAAATTTATATATTTCTTAAATTCATGACTAAAGTGCATAAACATCCATGCCTTTAAGCGCCACTGTTTTTCAAAAGAACATCAAAGCTGATGTGATTCATTCATACGGAGGTGTCTGGAACAAATTGCTTTTCTCATTTTATAAACAGCATTATGCCAACAGTCAATCACACACTTTCACGCACTGTTTGTCTACAAACACATTTGTAATGTTTTGTTTCGGAGTGTCAGGACATGGCCAACCTCTCAGCTTGAATCCGCTGCCATTTAGAGGCCTTTGGGCAATGCCCCCCTTGGTTTATGCTACAATCCATCCTTGTCTGTGCATAGCACAGTAAATCCTAGAATACCAGAGTCATCTCCATATCAAACACAGATAACACTATGATCCTCTATTTCGCTTTAGTCAAGAGGCATCTTATTATTCCTAGATCAAGACTCTCACGGTTAAAAATCCTAAATCCTGCCTCACAGCTAACTTACTAATAACAGTTTTCCTTCCCTTTCTAGATATCCTGGCGTGCACTGAAAATCACAGTATCTACACTAGATTAAATTTCCTTTGCCATTTTGTGCCAGTGGGTCTTTTTCATCTGATTGACCCACTTGAGCTTGCTATGTAATGTTCTATATAGGGCTGTCACAGATCTTCATTACACGATTATCGTGGCAAATAAGTCGCAATAAAAATACTATCACAATATCTATTAAACATAAATAAAAGAAGCTCTTAGTCATTGTAATTTTTATTTATGATCATTTTTATTACTTTTTTGGACAATGAATGACACCCAAAAAATTAGTGTAGAGAGGATGAGAGGGTGTGTAACAATTATGAAATGATCATATGTGTAGTTTAACATGACATCAATAATTGACTATTGTCAATCCCGCTATAATATTGTGTCAAAAAGGAAACCATTCCCCACACCCTACTAAGGTCTTTCAAAAAGTCTTGTTATGGCAATGCTTTTTTATACTGTAGCTTTTTTGCCTGATGCATTCTTATTCTTTGAAGGGAGGTCGTCTCACAATGAATGATTGTTCAATCCAAAAGTGCACAGCCAAAGTAGTAGATGTTGAACCAAATAGCAAGGATTTCACACAGTGTGTTCAGAATAGCCAAAGTAGCGGAAACGGTACAGAATAAAGGGCAGTAAAAGAAAGAAAGAGAATGAAGCGAAGGGAGACAGAAGAGATAAATTTGCATGGCTTCAGAGGAGCAGGGAGGTGATCTAGGTACCTGAACGCTGGCTGAATGCCTGTCTAGCTCTTAGATTGCTCTGCGGAGGCCCTAAGACATCATTAGCCTTTCCATTCAATCTGAAGGCAGCGGAAGATGAGTGGCACCTTGTTCTGAATGGCAATGATGTTAAAGTGGAATACTGCGTGTTGGAGGCAGAGCTCGTGTTATTCCCGAAGGCACTACTGTTGAGGGTGGGAGTATCCATCAATGGCTTGGACGGCTTTTCTTTTCCATCAACGCCTGTGCTCGATATGTCCCATTCACTGTAAGACCTTTTAGGTTGAAATATTACCCCCAATTTATCAGAAGTCTGATTAGATCTTCTGAGCGAAAGGGAGAGAGTAGATCTATGCAAAGTCCCATTGTATTTTTGAGGCTGTCCAAGAGGAATCATGAGGGATTTGTCTAA
The DNA here is from genome assembly GCA_008369825.1 of Triplophysa tibetana. NCBI lineage: Eukaryota > Metazoa > Chordata > Actinopteri > Cypriniformes > Nemacheilidae > Triplophysa > Triplophysa tibetana. The sequence continues at coordinate 11,419,043 of CM017907.1, read as the reverse complement.
GTACAGAGTAGACCTGGACAGCCGGGATGGCAAAACCTCCAAATGTGCGCAGGAGCGGAAGAGTCTAGCAGAAGTCTTTGAGGAGGACGAAGAGTCTGTTTGCTCTGTCTTACTTACTGAAAAATTTCCTGTTGGATCCTCGAAACTTGTAATGTTCTCGCTAGTCGAATGCTGTTCTGAGCTTTCATTCACCGTCACCACAATTGCTTTGCGTCTTGGAGAGACCATACTGACACTAGGCCTTGCATGTAGGGTTCTACTTTCACTGTGGGCTGTAAATGAAGGGGGTTTCCTAGACATTTTCACATGGCTAATTCTTGAGCTTGAGTAAGCCATTCGATCCCTGTTAGGAGATAAACTCCGGGCGGTAATGGTGGCTGAGGAAAATCTAGAATGGGGAATGGGGCTGTGTAAGCAATCGAGGGCTTCAGGGACACTACGTGTCCGGCTCAGAAGTAAACAACGACTAGGTGTGATAGTTCTTGATCTCCAGGGCTCATCATATAATGCATGAACAGATAAAGAGGCAGATGTATTCCATTCTCTCGATGGGTTATCCACCCCAGATCTAGGACTCCTCCATGGTGCTGTGGCATTTTGATGGACATTCCAAGAATGCTCATTATCCACTGCCTGTGAAGTATAAGACCTTTAGTGACCAGAGACATCAGCTTTAACAAATGCATAAACTCTCTGCAAACAACATATACTAAATTCATTAAAAGAACATTCTTGGATAAATATCACCCACTCTTACTAATAAAGGTCCAAAGAGGGTCCTCTGCAGTTATGCCATAGAAAAAAAATGTTGGTTCCCCAAAGAACCATTCAGTCGGGTTTTTACAAGAACCATTTTAGAACCTTTTGTTGTTAAAATGTCTTTACAGAAGCATTTAGCCATAATGGTTCTTCTATGACATTTTGTAGCACCTATTTCTAAGAGTGAAAGACCTTTTGTGCAACAGAGAGGTTTGTGAATATTAAAGGTTCTTTACGAAACCATATGGCACAGAAAAAGTTTTCTAATGTATGTAAAGCTACTTTTTACTCTCTACTGGAAATACATCCGTGGAAGAAAATAGGAGACTATTCCAAATTTTCATTTATTCAGCATTTCTAGATGTTTTGTGGTCATTCCAGTCCACTGTCTGTTGAATTTTGACAAAATCAAACCCCAGGAGTGAAGTCATCCAACAGCAATGTGAAAGACTGACAGCATGACAAGACACATGAAAACTGAGATAATAATTGCACATAAATGTTTTTTTAACTTTTCTTAAATAAATGTACAAATATTATTGTTGTAATTGCTTTATATGAATTATGAACTGGCAGTATTTACTTTGCAATTTTTAATATCTGAAAAAATATAGAGCATCTTTTCTGTTATTTTGACCTGTTTGTCCAGTTTTCATGTTCTGCAAATAAATGCAAACAGAAATTTGGTACGAATATTGTAGGTAGTTCACAGTATGAAACAAATATGATCCATTACCTAAACACATTAATAGTACATTTTTACATAAAAAGTACAAATTTGAAATGGTCTCCTACTGTTTTCCGCGACTGTATTTAGGATTTGTGCATAGTTGAAAACAAACAGAAAAAAAGTGTTTAGAATGAAAATCTATTCGAAATGAAATCATGACTGTCGATAAAGGCTGCAAACCACCTCTAAAGGTGCTTTGAATACATCAGATATATTTTTGGTCCTTTTTTACACCCCTCTATGAAAATGAATTTCACCCTGAGGCTGAAAGGCAGGTTTCTGTAGATAGGCTTTGTGATGAGGAAATCACAGGTCCTCAAAAAACAATCAGAAATTATGCATAACTATGTATTTAGAATGATAAATAAATAAATCTGTGAGACTTTAGTATTGTGACGCATATAAAAAAAGGTCTACACATCAAAAAGACAGTGTAAGACCGAAAACTGTGAAGAAGATTACACATTAAAAAAAACTCTGCATATTTACATTTACATTTACATTTATTCATTTGGCAGACGCTTTTATCCAAAGCGACTTACAAGTAGGGTGCAGTGGGCAACTATCATTGCAGAGCAAACAGGGGTAAGGTGCCTTGCTCAAGGCCACTTCAGTCATTTCCTGATGGCACTGAGATATGAACCAGTGACCTTCTGGCTACGAGTCCAACTCTCTAACCACTAGACCACAACTGAGCAGAAACCTTCAGCGGAGACACTCAGAACTGATATTCTAAGTAAGAAAGTAAACAGATGTGTCCAGGACATTATTATAAATTTACCCAGCTGGCATCTTAATTCCATTTCCAACGCATGGCTGCTGATTTACGGGAAAGGCCAAACAGAACGACACTAACTGTTGTTTTTCACTTACAACAGCCAACCTGCAAGTTTATTATAACTACCAGAAATTAAGCACACAGCGCGAGACCAAATATGTTTACAACTGATTAAGTTTTGCTATTGTATTCTGTACTATAGACTGAAATGATGAGCAATTCTACTCTCATCATTTATTATTGCTCATGTACAGCAATTTGTTTGACACACATGTCTTAAAAAAACAACAGTTAGGTAATACAGCTGGAAACTATGAACAGACAGGAAATATCTTTCAAATCCTTAAAAAGATAAATACAATACAATTGATCGAAACTGTTCATTGTTGGTTTAATTTCTCTTACCTCACAAATATTAGGTGACGACTGACAAGGGCATCTCCAACCTCTTAGGCGCAGGTTTGAATGCATTTCTCTAACATATCCAGCTGTGGGAAAAGCAAAAACTTCTAAAGAGTCTGTTGTCTGTTGATCACAGATCAAAGTACAGTATGTGCTTCAAAATGAAAACAAGCTTGCACGAAAGAGCATCGCTATGCAAACCAGAAGAAAACTTTAAAATGCCTACGGGCAAGTCGTATCATGACGTCTCACAGGGTATTCTTTTTCAGTAATGGGACCAACTCCCAGCTGCTTACCTTAAAATCAAATATTCATAAGTGGATGCTATTATCGTCTGCCCACGCCACTATTTGTCTGTTTTCCTGTATCCTAAACTTGTTCATCCCGTTTTGCAATGGCTTAATGCCACAGGTACATTTTCGTGGATATATCGCATTTACTGAACACTGAAATCCTCCGACAACACAGCATTTCTCCTTTTGTGTTCACGCTGTGGTTGCCATAACAGCTGTCATTATTAAATTATTCAATAGCACAACAGTGGACATCCTCTATCACAGTCCAGCAATAACTTCTGCCAAGGCAGACATTAAAACGCCATTCAAAGTTATTCCAAATGCCATAACTAGTTGTAAATTCTTTTCCAAGACTCGTACCCTTCCTTTGTCAGATATGTGATGACTGTGAACAACGAGGTCATGCACTTTAAACAAAGACTTATGCAAAGCACACTACTATGCAAACCACGCTTCTGAACGCTGAATATTCCATTAATTTCCCCACCCAGCTGCAAAACTCATTATATTATTCTCCTGTGCTGCAGCGCCACAACCGAAACACCCAGTGGGAGAAAAGGAAGAGAACCGTAAAACATTTTCTCTAAAATAGAAAATTAGGCATTCATTGCCTTTGTTTTTCTGTTGGTTCTGCTTTATCTGTGTTTAACCAGAGAGGGGAATTGGAATGAACAGCTGATCTGTCTCTGAAGAGCTGGGCAGTATTGGATGTGCTCCTCCACTATGACTGATTGGTATCATCAGAGGGGGCCGAACAGTCGCAGCTCTTGGCCTGATCTATGGATTCATATGAAAAATAGGGGGAAAGACTCGAGAGGTTGTATCTGTCTGAGAAATTGGTTCTGATGTGAGAATGCCAACTCATTGCTGTCCATCTGTGATGATAGGGTGTGCCACAAATTTAGAAATGAATGACTATTTTCATAGTTCTCCGTAGGAGTCAAGAAATTTGGCATAATGATGAGTTTCTTTCAATTTCATTTTAGCTTTCTCTATAACCACTAACATTTACAATATAATAGTAAAGTACAGTATATCGTATATAACCTACATCCGGGGGTTTCCAACTGGGGTCCGAGGACCCCCAGGCGGCCTCCAAAAGGTTATCAGTTTCCGACAAAGATTAAAGGAACAGTTTAGCCAAGACTGAAAATTCTGTCTTCATTTACTCAATTTGTACCAAATCTGAAAAAATTCTTTGTTCTAATGAACACAGAGAAAGATATTTGAAAGAATGCTTGCAATCGAACGTTTTTGGCCACCATTGAATACTATAGTAGGAAAGATTTCTTAATACATTATTTTGTTCTGTTGAACACAAAAGGAGATATTTTGAAGAATGTAGGAAAGCAAACAGTTCTGGGGCACTTTGACAACCATTTTCATTTTTCATCACACAAATTATCTTCGGCTAGCAAAGGTCCTTCGGCTTTACGTTGGATTAACATATAAAAGATTCCAAACACGGTGTCGGTAATGTGATACAAAGCATGTCGCTGGCTATTCCCCTCATACTGCCGTTCAGCTGAGAACACTATGTGGTCTGTGGAGTGCTGATTTTGTTCCACAGCTCATTGTGATAGGTGAATACACTAATTTACATGCAGAGGGAATGGGATGGTGCCATGGGGGCATTGCAGCTGGGTATGGAAACATCTCCAAGCACCATCACACACAAATAAACACATCACCAGCCAGCTATGACAGCAGGGGAGGCACAAAGAGAAGAGGCTTGCAGAGAGACTCTCTGATTGACTGTCTATTTGTGTCAAACCATCGCTGCTTTGACTCAAAGGTGTTTGATTATGATCACAGTATAGCCACTTGATTAATGTCTGTTGTAATATGGAAGTGTGGTTTTGTAATGTCTAACTATGTAAATGAAACAGCAGGTACTCATAATTGCTATTTAAAGTGAAACACTTCTATTTTTCATCAAGTTCTTTGCAGAGAGCATCAAACGTTATAAATTAAAAGTTAAGACATGCTAGACTAAATTTATGGTTTTGTTGTTACATGGGTTTATAGAATTTGTTTTTGTATACAAATCTCTTCATGAATATATTTACAAAAATACATAAAGTGATAGCTTACCCCAAAATTAAAACTCTTTCATCATTTACCCGCCCGCAGAACACAAAAGAAGATATTTTTCAGGATGTTGATGGCCCAAATTCACTTGCATTGGTTTTGCGTCCATACAATAAGTGAATGGGTACCGTTGCTCTTCGGTAACCAACCTTCTTCAAAATGTTTGTGTTCTGCAGAAGTAAGAAAGTCGTAGAGGTTTGAAATGACAAGAGAGTAAACGATGATAGAATTTTTATTTTTGTCTGGATCACTTTAAAGCTGCGATCCGTAACTTTTGCTTCTATATCACCATTTCTGTTTAAAACATTACATTGCAGATTATGTTGTGTATTTATGTTAGTGATGTCAGACAGTTTTAAATACAGATTTTTAGGTACTTGCTCAATAACTGTTTTTCAACCAAAAATGTACAGATTGCAGCTTTAATAAAAAGAAATCGATTTTTTTAGACTTAATAGTCAAAGAAATACAGCCAACACATACCCACACGGTTATTCTTTCTATGGTGTTTAATGCAGAACTGGCTATTTTGGAGAAGATTTATTTTTCAATACATTAATTTGCAATTTAATCAATTCAATGACTACACACTCTTAAAATAAAATGGTGCTTCAAAACATTTCACAGTTCCATAAAGAACCTTGAACATCTGAAAGGATCTTTGTGTCGAAAAAAGGTTCTTCAGATTATAAAAAAGTAAAGATGGTTCTTTAAATAACCTTTGACTGAATGGTTCTTTATGGAACAAAAAATATTCTATGGCATTGCTGTAAAGAAACTTTTAAGCGCCTTGATTTCTAAGAGTGCGCTAATATTCTGAAATGTGATAAAGAATAAGGTGTTTTCAAACTTTTGACTGGTAGTCTACTTGAATGTTCAGAGTTTCAGTAGTCAGAACAGTGCAGTCAAATACTTTAAAGTCTGAAGTTTAGTCACTTGATCAAATAATCTGCTGGAAGGGCAAATGAAAACATTTAGATGCTCAGGCTCAGAACTAAATTCCACTGACCCTTCATCGCACATCAGATATTTTTGGACTTTCATGAACTGCTGACACAACCATCTGCAGGCCGGAGAAACATCAAACGAAAGCGTAATGCAGAGTTACAAAGCAAATCTCTTCGTTCATCAAGATTTGATAATGTTTAAACCTCAAATCGTCTTCTCTTTTTAATCTCTCACTACATACTTATTGGATTGGTATTTAAAATTAGCCCGTACGGTTGAAGACTAGACCGGTTTACCAATGTGTTCTTGTTTTGGTTTTGCTTTTAGATCAGCTGACTTGGTACCTATATAATTCAGAAACACAATATCCAGCATTAAAATCCTGAACTCTTCTTCAAGATGTCAGTAAATCATGTAGCAATAAAATAACCCAATTAAGTCCCCTATGTCACCATTTATCTTTATCATCGTTATCTCATTCCACCATATGCTTACAGGTTCAGGAGAATTAATACAGCTAGAAGGACTAATGGCCACATGTCATATCTGTGTTGAGTGACTGAGTCAGGTTACAGTCATGTGCTGAATTTTCCCTGAGGCAGTCAGACAGGTAAACACACCTGCAGGGGGCTGCAAAAAAGGACAACATTCCACCAACAGTCTCATAATCTCATAGAAGAGGGGGTGTGATGTTTACAGTATGTAATGTTTGTGAAAAATGGATTTAGAGTCAATTTGCATGTTTATGTAAAGTCTGTCCAAGTAGTGCCTGATTTTTACCCGAGGCAATTCTCAAAAACACTGAGAAAACATTGTTTTGATAATAATTTTACTGTAAAATCATTACAAAAAAGTTGACATAACTAAAACAATAGTTAAAGGGGTCATATGGGGGAAACACGTGTACTTCTGTGTCTTTAGTGTGTTATAAGTTGCCCATGCATGTATTAGACACGCAGAATAGCAAAACTTGGAACAAAAGATGCATTCCGTCTAAAAGTGAATGCACACCAAGACCTGCCTGAAATGCCATGTGTAACCAGACCCCCATAAATGTCAGTTTGTGGTATAATTTGACTAAGACCGCCCAAACGTATACGCAAGTAAGGTGGGGGTACCTGTCAGTACAATTGCTTTGGAACCTGATGTTCCAAATATGGTAAGAGGCATTCAATTTCCATCACATACTTGCAGTTTTCGACTCACAACGCATTGGTTAACTGGCCAATCATAGCACACCTCGCTTTCCAGAGCCATAAAAAAGCTTTGTAAAAAATCTGGAGATACAAGCATTCACGGTATGTGGAAAATACAGCGTTTTTGAACCTTAAATCGTGTTGCATTACATCTAAAATAAAGGATAATATTCGTTTTAGCCATTTATGTAAAACACAAAATAGATTTTCATCATTTAAATATTTCATTTTTAGATCGATATATACGATATGCCTTTAATGTCCAAATTTAAGAAACACTTACTTTCTTTACTTATACTTTTACACCGTTTAGAATAATTCAAGTGGGAATTATGTTGTGACTAAAAACATCTAAAATGAATCAAAACTGATTTTGCATTTTCAACGTTTCCACCCTTTGATTAGAATTGTAAAATCGTCCTCTTATCGGCAAATTTTTGTTTATTATTTGGTATAATCAATCTACTGTATAAATATTTTGTTTAGTACAATTTTTTGTGAAAGAAATTGATATGATAGCACATTCAATTTTGTATGCAAATGTAATTTCAAACATTTGAGCATACCTTAAACACATCCTTGACATTAAAAGATTTCTAAGATAATTACAGCATAAACATTTCAGTCAAGCGTTTCCGAACTTTTGACTGATACTTTATTCAGTCAGGTTAATTCTAATTTTGGATGGATGCTATTAAAGGTGACATTTAAATATCTCTACAATCAATTAGTTACTAGTATAACCTATATTTAACCTTTAATCATTTACTAAAGATACCGACACTGTTAAATTGTTAACTTATAAAGAACTAATTGCAAGTATTTAGATAAATCTTATTAAAGCTATTTTCATTTCGTTTGGATTCATACAGTACCTGATTCAGTGTTGACATCTGGTTTCTGGCCAAGTGTAAACCAACAGCGTTATTTCTCAGATGCTCTATATTTAACCTATGATGTCCAACTGCATCTGCTCCCTGTTAGAGGTTTTACTCACTGGCGCTGCTTTTTTCTCAAATTGTTTCTTTGGTTTCTTTGCTCCAGTTTGGCCTTCAGGTCTCCCAGTCTTTCTTTGTGCCCACCGCTCAGCCCATTCTCAACATCCCAGAGGAATAGAATGATTCACTGTGGCCAAGTCTGAAAGGTTTCCCCACTTCTGAGAGATGTGCTGGAGCGCTGCTCATCAGAGGAAGCCCCGTTACAGGACTGTAACCCGCACACATTTTGGGCTTTTACGGCTGGGTCTATTCACTTTTTGTCCAAGCTCATTTGTACCTGAAGGATATTTGCCAGGAAGAAATCTCTGAAATGGAAAATTAGGTAAACCCTCTTGGGAAGTCCTGTCCTTCACAGACTTGTTTCCTATCCCATCCTCACAATGTGGTCGAACTTGGAAATCCCATGACGTCTCATTCTGGATGCTCTGTGTCCTGTAAGTCTTTCCTTATTGGCGAGGTCTATGTTATTCTGCCTGTTGCTGCCTCACGGTACGTTTCGTTCCCCAGCACAGGATCAGATGAAAAAGTGTCCAATTTCATCCCCTCCATTACACAACAAAGCTTTAACTTATTCATTAGTCTAGGGTATCGTTTTGGCACAACGGGAAATACTGACTGAGAATTTTACTTCTTGCTTTATACAGTTGCTTGTCTTTGGGTTTTGGTGACCTGGTTTAGATAAAAGATGAGAAGAGTGCAAATCACGATGCAAAATATACAGAAGGAAAAAAGTACAAATTTGCATGAGATGTCTAGAACATTCTAGAAGTTTTGGCATTTTTCTTGGTTGCTAATGTCTTTCAATATGCAACAGAGAAAGTATACTGTGTCAGACAACAAGTTAACAGAGTTTTTAACAAAAAAGAATAATGGGTTCACCTAGGCTACCTTAGTAGGTGAGGGAGAAGGTAGAAAGCTTACCTCTGCATTCTTGATGGACCAAAAAGCAAATTTAGTACCTGTGCCCTGAGGTAAACCAATCATATTTTGCACAACTGTTTATGTCTTTGCAACTGAAAAATGTTCCCATTTAACCTCATCCATGACAACTTGCATATAGCTTCTGCCTTATGAATGTATTTGTATTACAATTTACTAGAAAAATCATCCAAGTACTGTTAAGGGTTTTCCTGTTATTTTTGGCGTAAATGTGTAAATGTGTTTAGATTTCCGGTGAGCCCTAGCTAATTGCGAGTGAGACAAATGTACTGTTTTGACTGGCTAGTTAATAATTATTATGGAACTTAAACGTACAAGCTTAGGTTGCCATATTAGCCAGTAAAACGCAAAAAACGTCAACAAAACATTTGTTTTTCCCTTAATCCACTCACCAGAGCTGAATCTGGATGTCGCGCACCCTATGATCTGCATCCATTATTCATTATTTTAGCTCCTGAATGCCCTTTCTCCTGGACAATTCACCACCTTGACTACAATAACTAATAAACATCATTCAAAGGCAGACATTTATGGTGTGAGTGACACTTAATGTAGAAAAATATCATTATAAATATCATAGATTATACATAAACAAAAAATGTTTAGCACAACTCAATAAACAGCATGCAAACAGTGGTATAATGATAACAGTTAAAATTGAGCTGTTAGCATTTTCATATGTATTTAGCAGTTTAAAGCTTAACAGGCTAAAGCAAACCTTCCTGCCAGCGGATCGCGGCTGCATGACTAGGATAACAGATACAGGATTTTACATTTTTATTAATTTGGCAGACACTTTTATTGAAATCACATTTAACATTTTGTCAAAACGCTAAACAGTTGCCTACCGATAGCCTAGTTTACCAGGCCATTTTACTATGAGTAATAAAGCTGAAGTTAACAAGGGAGAGAATGAACAACATGAAATCATTTTTTTTTATAGACATCAAAACAGACAGTTATTGGTTAGTGAATTTTGATCTATGTTTTAGATGATGGATACTGCAGCTCGGTGTAGACCTGTGATACAAGAGCAAAAAGGCATCTCCATTCTTCCGTTATTAGTCGTAAAGATCCAGGAATGTTTGCTTCACTTTGACTAGAATTCACATCTGCTTTTAAAAACACAAATTCGTGGTCTTTATCTTGTAAACATTTTGACCGACTTTTCCATTTCTGATAACTTAATGTTACATCTCTATCATTTTATTGCTGTGCTACCCGTCAACTCCCTGTGAAAATACGAAATTATTGAATATATCACCATATACAGTACATCATCCCACTTCATCATCCCAAGAATACAATATATCACAGGTGTGAAAAGAATATTAACCAGAGCTGTTTAAATGGTATTTTGAGCATGCTCCCGCTCCACTGGCTGGCTAATAAAACCGAAGTCTCAATACAAAAAGGAAGTATGTCACATTGTTTACTTCCGTGTTCAAAAATATAGTGGATTATAATTTCAAAACGCTGCGGAGCCACTGCATAAAATTTTTGCATACATTAACAAAATAAAAAGAACCAACTTCTCATAAAAACACATATATTATAACTTCACCAAATTATGGATTGCTAAATTGCACTAAAGCGTGAAGTGTTAAGTGTTAAAAATAATTATATTTGATTTTCTCTTGAACTAGAGTTTAATTTTTTATTTTAGTTTGAGTGGACTTCATTTCTTTTTTAAATCCTTAAAGTTTTGTTAAAGAGGATTAATTTAAGATTTTGTTAGTTTTGAACTATGGTTTTGGAGGCCATCTAAAATCAAGACCGAGTATGACAGCTATACTGAACATTTCAGAAACTTACAGGCAGCCTGCCCATGGTTTTTTAAATAATTAAACGTTTGATTTAAAGAGGGAAACTTATAAATTGCCTGCAGAATCAGCTCCAGTGTGATTGTACTCTCCATGGTGCTAAGCTAATAAATTACATGGTGCTAATAAATTACATTTATTTCACTTACTAGCTAGAGAGATGGCTGGTCATCTGTCCAATCAAAAGTCTTTGGTCTTGACAAACACTTGCACTATACATTCTGTTGTGTCAATCAATACATTCACATATAGGCTACATTCGCCATGTTTTCAATGTCATGTGACCCGTGACGTTACGTTTGTTGACGTTTGCCATATTAACAAAACTAGCTAAAATAGCCTACACAACAATTTAACTAAGGAATTTAACAGGGAACACACTTCTTTGTACATACGTAATTTACACACCAGTGTTTTTATTGTTTACCTTTCTGATTTTTTTCCCCATTTTCTATTTGGCAGCTGCTCATTTCCCGCGGCCTCGTGGGATAGAAATTAAGTGATGCGTAACGTCACGTACGTAAGAATCTCGCCGGAAGTAGTATTTTTTTCTCGTCGGAAGCAGTCGTTCGGCATAACTGTTTTATGAGAACTTAGGATATCCACATAATATTAATTTAGTGCGGTGGTATTCTTATATTATACAGTATGAAAATAAGCATTTTTGAACGCAGCCATGCACACGAAGACGGACAGATGGTAAGATTGTAGCGTTTTTGTGTGAGTGTTGGATTCACGGTTTGCTTTGTATGTAGACACACAGACTGGAACGCGGAACCAATATTTTCTTAAAGACATAGGCTATCAATTTTTTTTCAAAATATTACGATATATATTATAGAAAAACAGCAGAGTGAAGCCATGCAGTAAATTAAATAATTTGCAGTAAATTAAAAAAAAATCGGTTGTCCAACGTCTTCGGCCAGTGAAGAATCATTTCCTGAAGCCATACAGTAGATCAAAGTTCAGTATGACTTATACATAAAATGCTATCAAAATAATTAAAAAAATCACTTACATCTGTAAATATACCAAATAAGTGACTCTCAGAACCAAATTAAATATACATTGTAAATTACAGTGTAAATAATTGTATGCGTTAATTTACCTGTATAGTGTAAGTGTATTACTGTTTGTTTTCTAATGCAACTTAAAATGAAAACAAGTGTTGATCAACTATCAGAGTGATAATAAAAACTATGTGTTATATTCTATAATTGTGAATAAAACGAGCTATAGCTTATAATTTGAATCAATTTGTAGTTTCAGGAGACAGATAACAGGCAATTATATCAAGACCTTGTATGGGGCGGCTAAAAAAAGCGTTTTGCCTTATTTAGGTCACCTTTTGCTTTATTTATGACCTTAACTGTGTGAAGAAGCAATTACTATTCAACAGCCACACCTTTTTCATAATAACATGACCTCATATTGTGACCTATAAGTAAATCCTATAATAAGCCCTAGTAAGATGTAATGGGACTCATTGCATTTTCTTAAGTGGTTCAGCTGATGTTGGTGTTTTACATTAATAATCTATATATTTTTCAGTTCTTGTGAAATTTTGATTGAGTTGTTATGGGAATTTCTGGCAGGAGTTTGTGCTCTAGGGTATCCAGGCTGTGCATCAGGGACCTTTATTATTGTTCCATCTTTCCAAAGAACTTTTATCAAACCATATATTTGCTCAGCATATATTTGTATTTCCCATATTTTCCCCTTGCTCCTTTTATCTCCTTTCTGTGTTTTGTCAAACTTTCAATCCAGCTGTCATATTTACGACCGCTTTTATTCTTCTGTGTACAACGTATGACAGAAATTCTTACGTTCTGCCTTTCTCCCTCTTTCTTTTCCATTTATTTTCCTCCGCCCAGAGGTTGTGACAGATGTTCAAGGAATTTATTGTTTTGGAGAGACCTAGATATTCAATCCTCCATCTGGTAATTAGGCGCATTTTGTAAGTTAACTCCACTAATTGTTTTTAGTTTCGCTTGATAAAGCAGTTTCAAGAATGAGCCCAGATGCAAAAATGAATATTTACTGTAAATTCCTCGCTTGTATTTTCCCATTTCTTCTACAGATTCGCCTTGTGAGCAAATCACCTTTTAAATTAATTTAGTCTGCTGCTTTAAAAGATAATGAATTGAGTAAATAGCGATACTGTACAGACATGCAGAGAAACAAAATGTTGTGTCTCACAGGAACATGATGTAACGCATTTCATGTTACACATTTGCTATATAAATATAACACATACCTGGCAAATATTACACAAACTCGGTGAAAAGACATTTAAATTAAAGACTTGCAGTTTGATTTCATTTAGCAGCCCTGAGTGCTATTTTGACAGAAATCCAATATTATACACATAACTGTTATGTGTATAATACCTTACCTTACCTTACCATACATAATCAGGCGTTATGTTTGTATTACCTTAAAATTAGCTATTTCAATTTTTCTACAGTAGCCCTAAATTGACAAACTGCACTACAGAGTCCGTAAATATGTTATCTCTAGGGTTGGGAATCCTTTCTCCTTTCTTTCTCCTGTTGAAAGTGGCCATTTTGCTGCATGTTTTACCACTCAAGGGACCGTGTCCTGATGCGTTCATGTAGGTAAATAACGTCAATGCATATCCTCTATTCCTTCATTCTTAACCAAACATTACACTACAGTGTGCAATTTTTATGTCAGTGACATGACTTCCAAGTGTGGATGACATATATCTTGCTGTAGTCCCTTTGATTAATATGGGATCAAAATCTGCTTGTTTAGATCGGCGATCACCAACCAAAGAAACTTTGTATTGAGGTTGCCAACTGCAGCATTCTGAACTGGTCAGATGAATCATGACTTGTTTTATAATTTTTGCTGCAGCTAACATCCATTCACTTATTAAAGGAATTAAGTAACAAATTTAAAGTCTTGTACTTCAAATAAATGAATGTAGCTGATGGCTCATCTTCAGCTGTGTCCTTGTCCATTATTCTCGCCTTTGATCTATTAGGTTTTTCAGGAAACCATTCGGTTGTGACCGATCGCACCTTTATTTTGAGGAAGGGTTTGGATTTATTCCTTGAGATGTTTTCCGGATCTAGGCTATCATGCTGTGATGGATGAGCCTGTGAACCTTCATCCAGAACCAACAATTTTGTTATAAAACCAAGTGATATTGAAGATGGGCTGTCGGCTTAGGTGGCAATGGCTTATAGAGCCTTTAGGAATCGGATGGAAGGATATTGTTATTATAGGAACATCTATTTTATGATCATCTTTTCTTTGCTACACCAATGCTCTGTGTGTTTCTGTCCAAAATAAGCCCAGTCCTTATATTTGGCACAGTCTATCTGTTTCTGTCCTGTTCTCTCTGCGAAGTTCTTCCAAACACTCCAGAAATGTAATTCTTTTTAACTCCCTTATACTGTTTTTGTAAAGGTAAGCTTTGTGCCCTAAACTTATCTCTACCTATAGACTATGAGGATTTCATTTCCGTCAAAACTCATGGGGCAAATCAATTAGAGATGCCTGCTACTTTTTGTTACCTGCAGCCTATGTCAGGGAATGTATTGCAGATGTCCTGGGCAATTTTTGCCTCAAAATAGGTTGACACTCTTTCTCTCTGTTATGTTATTCCTTGCTCAGTCCCTAGAGTTCGATGTAAAGTTGGTTGCTGTACCGCTGGTCTGGAACAGATGGGTTCACTAGATTACAGCACCGAACATTGACAGGTTGATGGATGCAAGTTCTAATTGTGTAATTCTATAAATTCCACCCATTGCTTTAACCCTGGGGTGAAGCAGTGGGTTGCAAAAGGTCAAATAAATAATCGACTTTATGCTGTATGCTTATGTGAAAGGAATATTTTGCCAAAAATGAAAAAATATATAAATTCCTTATTGAACAATAAACATATTAGGCCCCAAAATGTTGAAGCTCCACGCATTGCCACATCGTATGACAAAATCACCATACACAAAAAAGCGGTTATTTGACCAATATTAGTGCATTAGTCCTGTGCCGAGCACCCAGCACCTCCATCTGACTAACAAACTTTGCATATTTACAGAAGTATGTTCATATTCTCAAGTCTAACTGCCAGGTTATGGTTAACGCTATTTTGCACTTACTGACAAGTCAGATGCCGTATAATGCTAGTAAATTTAATGCATTGTTTTCCCCTGCTGCTCACTCACTGCACAGAGCAGATGCAGAGAAAGACCATACTAAAAATGTATTTCGTTGATCTTGCAGTTTAGTCCTACAGGGCTGAATGTATTTGGTGTTCTCTCTTTTTCTGTAAATTGCTCCTATGTGTTCCGCTGTGTTTGCGCGTAAAAGGTCCGGGTGCTGCACTGCTCTTGCAGTTGACTTCCGACTTATTTGTTCCAAAGACGTCACATTATTATATTTAGTAACGTTTAAAAAATATTGTGAATTGGATTGAATCAATATTCATCGAGAAACTATTTTTTTCTCCCGACCGTAATATCTATCACTTCTATGATAATTTTAATCATTTTGATATCCCTTGATCCCTTGATATCCCGTATTTCATTTTTTAGTTTGCTGCTTTATAAACTGTTGTTCTGGAACAAATGTAAATGTAAGTCTCCTAAGAAAACAAAAACGTGTTCAGTTGTGTCCAAACTTTTCGTGATGAATTTGCAGACCCGACAGATATGTATAGTAGAAATCTCATCAAATATTGAGTTTGATCTGATGTTAATTATGATCCTAAAAAAGTTTTAAAATGTATGCACTTCTTATATTTATTCTCACCATTTTGTTGAAAACCAATTTTTAAGGAGTTTCAGTCTCTGTTTTGTTGGAAAGTACTACCTTGTGAATATTTATGGTCTCTTCTTGACATTGGAGATGGTATATGATGTATATATATGATATATATATTATGCGAAAGCAGCAGTACGCAAACCGGTGAAGCATAATTTCTGGCCTCTACTATCCGGCATCTTGGGACAGAAAAAGCTTACGTTTACATTACTGCATTTGGCAGACACGTTTATCCAAAGCTACTAACATTGCATTATATTATACATATGTTTTTAAGTATGTGCAATCTTGGCATCAAACCCATGACCTTGGCCTTACTAGCGCCATGCTCTAACCATTGAACTACTGTAGCTTCAGGCTACTTATTTATTTAGGCTGTAAAGAGCATTTATCCACCGCAGTATAACTAGCCTTGAACTGCTGAAGCATGAATTATACAGTGTTATAACGTGACTTTTCTCCCTGGCCTTTTGTAGTGCTATAAAATTGGCCATAAAACTATCCATGTCCAGTTTGAACACATTTAGATGGAGTACTGACTGTATCAGATGTGAAGTGAGCACTGGTACATTAGGATGGGTTTCCACATGTTCTGACACGCCCTCCGGTTTAATATTGATTTCAGACCTGGCTGGTTGAACCCAATCTGTATTACAACCTTCGTTGTGGGTCTTTAGTCCGAAACTGTTTGGAGCCATTGGTTGCGACAGAAAACGTTGTCTTTGTGGGCTTTATATGATTGTCTCCTTGATTTGCCCAGTCTGTATAACTCACGCTGGGACTGTGATCATACTCCATTAAGCTTGATTCCATAAATATAATATATAGTTGCAGCATGCACTGGTTTTATTGCTGCTTATGCAGCTTGCATAATTCATAATATGGGTCTGTGTTTTCTATAAAAACATTGCCAAAAATATCACTGCTTTTAAATGCCCCAAAGATGCCAGGGATAATGTTATTGCTCTTTCATAGCTCAAAAGATTTAATGCATTTCTCACATATATCTAGTAAATAAGTATAAATTGATTTTCCCCTTGAAATCACTTAAGATTAACAAAATGGAAACAAATGAGACAGTTGATGATATGTATCAGTAAAAGTGTAGAGAACAGTTTGTTAGATTTCTCAGTACTCAGTACATTAGCAAAAATTGTCCCTTTTTTTCAAAAGACAAATCTGAGAAGCCAAAAAACTGCTCTCTGTTTAATCTCATTGCTGTTTAGGAGAAGCAATTGAGATGTTAAAGAGATTTCATTTATGGTTCTTTATTACGAGAGGAATCTTTTAAGATTGTTAAAATTTCATTAATCCGCCTTAATTCGTTTCATAAGATGGTTCAGAAAGTCATTGGTACATTTTAACTAGCACATTATGAGTGAGGGAACTTGGTGTATGAATGCACAACGGTGTAGTCGAGAGGATAATTTTCTTTCAAATAAACTCTACATTCCCTCTGTAAATTACATAGAATAATAATATCATTCAGCCGGAATATTATAAATCATTTTAAATTGCTCATTATTTCTCTCTATTACTGGATCCAAATAGAACATTTAAATGTAATTATTGCCTTCATTCAGAACTCATGGATGGGAAGCCCTGGGTGAAGACTGGCCGCCTAAATCTCTTCTCCTGGCTCTTTGCCTTGTGTGTATTTAGCTAATTAGATTGGCTCTTTGCCTTTGGTTTATCAACATTGAAAAATGTTGCCAATTCTTCCAGGTCCAGTGCAGACCCAGAGCACTTCGCATTTGTTATTTGTGTATTATATAATGCAGACAGAACCACTGGGTTATTTCATAGTTTAAGTTGCAAATGTTACTCTATTATCATGCGGATAAGAGAAGGGTCCGTATGCAGCTGAGCAAATGAGAAAACATTTTTTTTTTAAGACTGACACAATTAAGTTTTTTTTAACAGAAAGTACTGTTTAGGCATTAGTCAAGGTTTTCCCATCACAGAGGTACAAGATTAATGCTGAGAAGGAACATAACGCACACACCTTGTGAAAATCATCTCACATCTGAACAACTTCAAAAAATAGGATGTTCAGAAATTCTAAAAACTAAAAGAAAATCTGCTTCTGTATGTCCCTCAGATGTGACACCAATCCCACTGTTTGTTCCAGTGAGAGGGTCTGCCGCTAGATGTTTTGACATCAAAATGTGTTTAAAGGATAGGGAAGAAAAATAAAACTATTTTGGCCTGTCACCGGCCAAAATAGTGCGACTCCAGCAGGAAACAGATGCAGAGCTTGTGGCACTCACACATCATACATGTTTTAACCGCTCCATATATCTTATTATTTTATGTATATAAGGAGTTGAAATAGGTTTTAAAAGCTGTCTTACCCATTAAGTACCCATGGTAAGTGCTCTTGACTTGCGACCATCATCGGAGGTTCGGGTCTTGATTGAAGCGTTCATTTTTACACCAAAAAGGTGAAAATCTGTCTCTGTCCGGGAAACCGCCCCTTAACGTCTGATAACTGCATGAGCCTGGTTTTGTTAACTTTAGGCTCTTCATTCATTGTAAATGATATGGGCTATTTTAGCAGTGAAAATGAAGATGGGCCTATCAAAGAAATCAAACCACATGTCTCACATTTTTACACAAAAACATTTTTATTCAAAACTATTATTTGCTCTGTTGTTGAAGGACTTAGCCTACATCTTTTTTTTTTTTTTACATCAATTTACATATACCATAACTGTGTACTTCAGTCATGTATTGTAGGAAGTACTTTACTTTATGCTGTGTCTTAACAGATGCCCTGAACAGGGGTCCGTTCAACCAACTAAAATTTGAACTCCGAGCTGATTTGAGTTATTTCTATCAACTCTGGGTAGGCTTATCTTGAGCTAAGCGCTTTCACCACGACTTCGACAAGCCATGATCAATGGAGCTCCGATATTACGATTGACCATGGCAACGGCACCAAAAAAAGCAACATGGAGGCAGAAAGCGATTGAGAGCTAGGCACACTTTCGGCTCTGCATATAGTGGATTTACTTATATGTGCCGAAAATGATCAAAATTTTATTAGCAAATAGATAAATGTACCAATAAACACATAAATTAATCAGTAAATGAATGGAACAAATTGATCAACAGAAATGATAATAAAAAATGTTGTCACTCCCCATCAGTGCTCAAGTTATAAATGTGAGTCGTCATGGTGTATAAAGCCCTATTCATATGGGATTAGTATTACCTGGAGACCTCGTGTGATTTGGAAATTACCTCCCCACACCTGTATTTCCTGTGGCGCATTCGCACGGGATAAGTGAAGACTGTTATTTTACTCAAATTTACTGACTTCTTTCCCGCATGTGTTGGCTTTGCGCATAGTTTGTATAGCCTAGTTGTATGGTGTTTTATGATAAATGACCTACCTATCAGCATTTTAGACCTGCAAGCCGGACAGAAGATCACCGCGATCGCGGGTCTCAAATTTTACGAGAGTTTCCATGATAAATGAACAAACGGGAGTCTCCCCGCAAAAACGACAGTGTTGGCTAGAGATATGATCCAGCACCCGAAATAATACCAAAACACTTCAAAACAGCCTCCATTATTTGCAAACAGTATATAAAAAACCTTGATAAATGATATATGAGCCTGGCAAATCACAGAGGTGCCGATTCGCACAGGACCAATATTATCACAGGACCTCGGTGTTCGTCTAAATATTTTTGGTAATTTGTGGGGGGATTTTTACTTTACAAATTACAGACATGGCCGATTCGCAAGGGAGTTAAGATCACAGACAACCACTGAAATTATAATAAATGACTAGAGGTCACCAGGTAATACTAATTCAGTGTGAATAAGACTCTCTTGTCCATCATCGAACCCTGCTCAGAGCAGATTTTGGTAGGAATGGCTGCCCGTCTAAATTAATTGTTTATTTCCTTTATCCCTGCATTTATGTCTGTATTTTTATATCCTTTATTCATGCACTTTATATATATACTATATCAAGTCATTTTTCACCGTAAAAAGATATATAATACATGCACGATGGCTAATGTTATTGATGTAATGATGGATGATATGTTTTGTTATATCTTATTCAAAAATGGTTCAGTTTTAATAAAAATGCTACGAAAAATGTCACAATTCCACTTTCCTGAAATCAAAGTAAATCCCTATGAATTAGTGCAGCCCTTTTCTTTTCACATAGAGGATCCTCTATAAAAGCACATATGACATATTGTCACGGAGATGGTCTCTGTGTGATCAAAATGTGTGCCATGGATGACTGTATAAATGAATGAATGGATGAGATACAACACTGGCGCTTTAAAAAAGGGGAGGAGATAGAAAGAAACTCTAGGTTAACAAAAGAAAACCTGCTCCCGACCAGGTTAGATTGAGTGGTTGCTATGGTTCCTGACTCGGAGTATAAGTTACCTCTCTTAGTGTGACCCTTCTTTCTCGGGTTTGACATACCTCGCATCCTGAAACGGAAAACCCTGAGTTCCCCTCATTTCAGGGTTAATATACTCCGAATTTTAACTAAACCTCTTTTTTGAAATGGACCCCAGATGTATTGGCTACACCTTTGCCCATCCATTAAGGCAGTAATGTAGGAGTGCTGTATTTCAACATTAATAAGGTGTCCGTAGTTATGATTTGTCATCACACACCTCACCAGTCTGTTCTCAAAACGGTCTCGTAGGCTACAATTGACCTTTGACTTTTTACTGCACTCATCTTATAATAAGTGTATGTCAAATGGCAAATTATCCAACAAATATCAACATATGGCTCTGTTTTTTTAGTAAAATTTTGTTAGATTTCACATTAAGTGATAAGTGTGATGTTTTAAGTCATTTGTGAACATTGTATATACACTTGTATAACTTAGATCACTTGTTTGTCTCATCCTTTTAACTGTTTTAATCTCATACAGTCTGATCTGAGCCCATTTTAATTTTTGTAATTTAGCTGATAAATCTGATTGATACAAGCTTGACATTACCCTTGCTCAGTTTGTGAAGAAAGGTCTCAATCTTTCAACTAGATCAGGGATAATTCTAATGTTGTTTCTGCATTGCTTACATTGGTTATTGGTAAGTGTGTGGTCTGATTGTCCTTGCCTAACTAGATAACCCATAAACTGATTTGCAATGCTTGTGACAGTCTGAATTTAACTTTACGTTAAGGTACAGGCTTCATTGCACCATTGCAATTTAAGTGCACTTCATTTAATGAATAAATATGTTATCCAATGACCCTAGTTTCATTTCAAGTTTCTGCCCTGTTTATACGGATTAACAATAGTGGACATTTAAAGCGTTTGAGCAATAGAGGCACATGATATGTTTTATTAAGTTTGTAATATAAAACATATCATGTTAAATGTATCAATGCATCAGTTAAAATCACAACAATGCCAGAATTAGTGACTTAAAGGCACAGTTCACCCGAAAATAAAAAATCTGTCATCATTTACTCTCCCTTGAGTTGTTACAAATCTCTATAAATGTCTTTGTTCTGACGAACACTGAGAAAGATATATGGAAGATTGCCTGAATCAAAACAGTTCTTGGCCAGTATTAACCTAGTAGGAAAAAATACAATGGTAGTCAAAAGTGCCACAGAATTGTTTGATACACTATATTCTTCAAAATATCTTCTTTTGTGTTTAACAGAACAAAGAAATGTTGAAAGCAACTTTTCTACTATGCCAGTAATGGTAGTAATTATAAGTACTTATAATAAACATAAATGAAATGTTTATTTATTTAATTTACGCATATGTAAATAATACATGTAAATATTAAATATATTGAATACAAATGAACTATGGTCTCTGATATGACTTAATTTAATAAAGCTTTATTAAAAAAATTGGTAATTTTACATTTTTATTTACTTTATTTAAACTTTTGTTTACCAAGTTTCAATGATCATTTCCTTATTTATTGCTAAAGATAACAAACCAGTCATACACTTTGATAGTTCTTATTTTTACTAAAAATGATTCAAAAATGCCAAACTGATACTGCATTTATAGTCCTTTCATGTAGACTCCTAGCCTTTAACCGCATTTTGCTCCAAAAGTTCATCTGCTGCATTGACCTTCCTACACTAGATAACAAATCCATTCAAAGTCATTAACATACCTTCCTATATATATCATCTTCTGTAGGTTTTATTAGAAAAACTCATCCCGGCCTGTAGTCGAGTGGGCAGTGGGCAGTAAACTCTGAAAGCTGATTAGCTGGAGTTTAGAGGTGATGTCTTGTGATTCCCATGAGACTTCATTAAAAGCACATTGGTAATTACCTCACCAGATACCATTCAAACCACATGCATTTACACACATTCTGTGTACACAGCAGTCCTCAGTGCCATAATTCACTCATGACTTTAGAATCTCTCTGCTAAAGTCTTTGATTTATACTGTATGACTCATGACCTGAATTCAAAAATGCCTTCTTTATTTAGCAAATCTGCAGTTATGCTTTTGGACTGTTATAGTCTGATTTCTGAAAGGACAATAGAATAAGGCGGAGAGAAAGTGACAAGTAAGAGAAGAATGTTTTTTATATGATGAATGTGTTTACTGTTGAAAGTGGACAGTGTCTTCTAAATGTATTTATATTGTGAAATACAGAGATTACAATGTGGAGTGCTCGGGTAGTTTTACTGAGAATCATAAAATCAAAAATAATTTAATCTGACATAAATATTGATTAAAAAGCCTACTTTTAATTAGAGTGACATTATTTACAGTTTATTGAGGCCGTTAGTCACAATTTAATCATGCGCTTAAATGGATAGTCATGAGCATTTTTATATAAAAAAGTTATAAATCATTTTCATGACGGCAGACATACAGACATATAATATGATTTTTTTATGTTCTAAGGAAAAAAACTGGATCATTAATGCCTCGTTTAAAAATAAGTTTTGCCTAACATAAATCTGTGACAATTCTAATGAATGTGTTTTTTTAAATACCCACATTTTCATCTTTGTAGTGCTGACCCAACATTTTGCAATACACAGGTATGAAATCTTTCTATCTTCATTTTTTTTACAAATTCCTTGTCCTTGTCTATAATGTCCCATCGCTTAGTTTGTTCATATTGCTATAATGCCAAGGTCATGGGCTTTCCAACAGATTCAATTGATCAAATGTGCTGGTTGCTTTGGATCTAAAAGTCTGTCAAATGTAAATAACACCTTGTTGATCTAAAAGGTTGACCTTCTCTGTTATCTTTGTATATTCCCCCCGTTCTCTGTGTTTGACATCGAAGGTCAGGGTTTATATCTCGGGTATATCTATACGCATAGCAAAGTGAAGCAGCACCGCTCACAGCATTCATATTCATTTGCTTTTGTCAGGTGCTAATAAGCTAGCTGTGATGCTATGAGAAATCATCATGCCGCCCACTGATGAGGATTGATTTATACCTGAATCATCTCAACAGCCATTCCATCCATTACAGACGGGCGCATTATCATACTTCACCTCTCGATATTTCACCAGGAGGCTTAAAGCCTGTCCACGTGTGTTTTATCGAGCAGTTAGTAAATCAAGTAAACTGCAACAGGGACACGCCCTAAACGTCATTATGGGTCCAAGAACCATAATAATTCATATCGGAGGAAAATAAAGTGGAGTTGTTGCTAATAGTACACGGCATGTAGATGTGTTTGTGTACAAATTAGCCCCATGCATTTTTTTATTTACACTACTTATCATCACAATTGTCATTCTCTTGTGAAACTTTCCTGTAGCTCACCTGGTAACCTTCGTTATGTAAGGTCTTATAAACCTTGTAAGACATTTTTATGTATGTATATTATATTGCATTCCTGTCAATAGATCCTCCAGAAGATACATATTGGACCTTTAGGTTGCCTGTGTTTTGGAGAAGGCTTTGTTGCTGACCTCTGTGAATTTTAGACTAAATAACGTTTGTTATTCTGTAAATACGAGTGTACTGGGTACGGCGAGGAATCTATTACAGTAAATCGTGTGCACAGAGGCTTTGCACCAAAAGTTATTTCATCAAGCTAATGCATTGTTAATTAATGCTAACACGGGAGAATGAATAGGCCAGATTGAAGACTGCAACCGGTTCTCTTTTGTCATGTTGTCATGAGTGCGTGTGTAATTTGATGGGGTTTCAGCTGATGGTGATGAGCATTTAGAGAATGAAGAAAAAAGAGAACGAAACACAGAATAATGCATGAGAGGAAATCTGATAAGCTTGTCTGATAAGCTAATGGCTTGTTTAATCGTGGCTGTGTATCATCAGACTAATAGAGCTACACTTTCCAATCACTATCCAGAAAGCATGTTTGCTTGAAAAGTGGCCAGACTCGCTGAGGGAAACCGAACATTGACGGCGGGCGTGCCGTTGCTCCTGTTGTTGCTAATTTTGAAAGCAAGTCTAGACTGAATAGAGACCAGCTGGCAACTTTGAAATGGTTTACGAATGATAAAGACGGGCTGCTTTTGTTTCCCTCTGGCTGTGAGTAGAGTGTGATGTTGCAGGTGGTGCTCTTGATTTCGCAAGAACACAAGCTACTGAAGCTCTTGTGATTTCTGGATGGCTTGGAATACAAAGACTACAGACACCACAGAAATGTGAACCAGCGTTTAATCCTGACCACCTCTGAGTGAATACGCCTTTTATAGAGTGCTGTTTGGGATTTATTATGAAACGAAATACAAATGTAATATATGTAAACGCCCACTTTAATTGAAATTATGCATTTTACCCCAGTTCTATTATGTTGCAGATTATATAAAATGCTAAATTGCTCAGGCAGCATGTATTTTAAATGACATTGTGGCTGCACTAAGCTGCTCCATTATGTTCTATTGGTCATATAAAATAAGTGTTTATAGTCAGCAGGTCGCATGTTGTTAAAGGAATAGTTCACCCAAAAATGAACATCCTGTCATCATCAACTAACCCTGAAGTTGTTCCAAATCTGTTCACATTTCTTTGTCCTGTTGAACTTAAAAGAAGATATTTTGAAGAATGTATGAAAGCAAACAGTTCGTGGGCACTATTGACTACCATTGTAAGTCCTCCAACTATGGTAGTCAATGGTGGCCAAGAACTGTTTATTTACAACCAATCTTCCAAATATATTTTTCTGGGTTCATCAGAACAAAGACACTAGTTTGGAACAACTCGAGGGGGAGTAAATGATGACAGAATTTTTATTTTTGGATGGGGAAGGATTAGTGACTTTCATCATATTTCAAAATATACACTGACATTGTAACTTTTTTTTTTAAGGGTTTATATACTCTTTACAACTGTTTCAATAGTGGCGATAGCACCATAATATTTTGTTGTGGGTATCTCTCTGTTCTGTGTTTGGGACTGTCCATGGAACTTCAATTCAGTGTTTCACAACACTTTAATGAAATTGTTTATTGCCGGACTAAAAGTAAACAACGTAGCTGGCTGTATTACGTCTAAAATATGATTTACTCACCAATAATTGATTTTATAGAACTGTCCAGCTGTGATTTGTCTGTAGCCACAAGGCTTGATTACAGTCAATCTGCCATTTATTACAACATCAGTCTTGCTCATGTGATGTTGCTGTGATGCGGGTCATGTTGAAGGGTATACAGGTTTGAATTGTTTTTGTCATTATTCATATCCAAGAACCAATATGTATTTAAACATCAATTCGATCGGCAAGCTTTTCCCTTCCAAACTTTGCACATGTAAACATTTGTTACACATCTACTGGTCATTTCATGCCCATAAGGATCTATGTGTGTACGTATGTTCAACTAAGCCGTGTGTAAACCGGCTCATAAATCATGCATGTTTTTCTCTTCTAAAGTTTTTGCACACACCGGTGTCTTGTTTAAAACAGCTCACATACAGGAGTTCAATTTGACGGATGACCTTTATCAAACAGTGGCACACAGCTGGACGAGGTGCCTCTTCAAATGAATGATACATTTAATAAGACAACAAGGTCTCTCAGCATACAAGTGAACAAATTTCCTTAACATCTCATGAAATTGAAATGCAGTAACGTAGCGCATGTGCCTGTGAGGTCACGTCATTTATTCCTTTCCCGAACAGATGAATGATTATTTATGACCACGACTTTTCTGCCGGATCTAAATGTATGCATATGGAGCACCACATAGCCTCCTGTAATCATAAATTCTAAATGCATGATCTCGTATTGAGATGTGTGCCCACTTCTGACTCAGACACCTCCATAGGCCAAAGACATTATTCGAGACTGGGAACAGAAGCGAGCCCCGGTTACTCATTCGTAAGCCTCGCTTCAAATGTAGTAATGAGGGTTTGGGTTGTTTCTCTGCAGTTATTGAAGTACACAGGCGTATGAGTGTCACAGATGGGGAGAAGCAGAGAGATGAAGCGGATGTGTGAATCTGCATCTGTCTTGGCTCTCATTAGTGTTGGGCAGTAGCATCACTCAGTTGCTAACATTGCAAATTTTAGTGTAGACTTTACATACAGGGTTAAAAGTTTATGTATCATTAGTGTTATAAGTTTTAGGGTGTAAAGAACGTTTGCCCAACGCTCGGCCAGAAGAATATATATTCAGAATACATAGTCAGCCTTTTTAAAAATTCTCTTCTCTTTTTGTGTTTGTGTGTCTTTGTGTGTTTTTCTATTTCTGAGGGGCCACTCAGTGAACTGTATCTGTGGGCATACAGCACAGGCTATTTGATTGACACCTTTAACAAAGGTTAGCAGGTGCTGGAAGGTGCAGCTCTCACCCACACCTTGTGAGTCCGCGTGTGTGTCTGTGCGTGTCTGTGCCTGTGTTTGTGCACCTCTACACCCTGTCTTTGTTTAGAATTCCATCTTCATCTCAGCTCTTCCTTTACTTCATACTACTGTCTGGTACAGCGTGTTCATGTAAAACACTCCCTGGATTACTTTAGCATTCTAATAAGAGTTGTGTACCTGCCTGCAGGTTCTGCGTGCTTTAGAGGGATTATGTAAAACTCTCAATTGGGCTATGCAATTCTTTTTATCTTCAAACATTGCAGACTTAGATTGCATCTGTTTGGGCTTCAACTTCCCTTCCCCGACGAGGTCATAAAAATGATGTAACACACTGCTATGATCTCTACAGACAAGCAACCTTTTCTGCATCTAAACGACTGGCTGCTCCAAGCAGTGCCATCGGTTTGAAGCAGTTTGGAGCCAATAGTGTTTAGCGTCACTCCATAAACACTGAAGTGATGTCACTGCAGGGTTCATGGTGCTTATCACTGCAAGCCTGCTGTTCGCTGTGAGAGCCGTGGTTAATGAAACAGTCAGACGATGATATAACATTTACATGCGCTTGTTCAATGACATGTGGTAAGAACATGTTGTAGGAAAATAACATGATTACACTTAACCGTTGCTGCGATACGGGGTAAAGCTTGTGACATCACACTGTGCGTAGTCAGGCGGTCATTAAAAATGTAACTCACATCTCAGTGAAGCAGTGAGATGTTTCCACAGCCCCAGACTTCATACTCCGTTTCTTTCATCTTTGAATAGGTCGTCTGGCCAAATGCGTCACACTTTTTCAGTACCTCTCCACGCTAACATGCATTTGATTGTTTTCTTTTTTCCACTGAGGCTGTGCAGAACAAAAAGATGGCTGAATGTATTGCTGAAATTTGTACCTTTGATTAGGGTCGGGCGATTTCTACCAATTGCCATCAGACAATGGCTACAGCGAAACATTCTGATGGACGATGATATCACCCTGCGGCATTTTAAAGTGAGGCGCGTCTGGTACGAGCTTCGCAGAGACACATCTTTAAACACAGCAAGCGGGGCAGTTATCAATATCATTCTGTACACGTGGCACAGAATCTCGGGCCCTGTGCAAAGGCAATGTGTGAGGCCCCTCCACACTCAAGTAAATTGTTATGTTTATTTATAATACAGCGCTGAATCTCATTTCTTTATGAATTGTGATATACTTTTACATAAATAGATCACCTCAGTCTCCCTTTAAACATGAATTGACAATTGAACTATATTTTATTTGAATTGTATTTCCTTAATAGAGACACTGTGTCGTGTAGTCCATTACATAACATATTTAACTTTTGAACAGTAATAATAAAAAACGAATAGGCTAGCACTGCCTAATGGTAGTACTGCCACTTCATGACTGTAACTGAGACTGCCAATTAATATTCCTTAAAAGGTTTATGCCAAGTTGAGAATATCAAGAAAAAACGGCTCCCCTCATATTACTTTTTATTAAAAATAAAAAGGCCTAAATACACTAGGACATGTTTCTATTACTTACATATTTATTGACCTTTTTAACTGTGGCATGTTATTATTCTAATAGAATGTTTATATATATTTGGGATAAATTAAAAATTTCATAAGAACTGCCTCAATGTCATACATATCCAAAGTTTACCTCAATACGCAGATAAAAACAAAAAAGAACAAGTCGTTTGTCCCTTCATGCTCTCTGTAGTCCGGTAAATTGTTTTCCTGTGATTGTTTTAAAGTTAGCAGCTTGTCCTGCATATTCACTTCTAAAAATGTTTTGGTTGTTTGCTGAATATAACTCTTAACAGTTTCCTGCCTACAGAACAGCGAATTTGGTGTTAATTTAGACCCCCGAGATCGATTTCCATCACTTCATCAAGGTTCCAAAAACCTACCACTGCACTTATACATTTCCGACATAAATACTAAAAACAAACTACCCACATACTACTTTATCGGATCAAGCACCAGCTGTAAAGTGTATGTACTTCATCTACCTATATCGATGAGACCATCCATCATCTGCTGTGAGCGGAGTCCGTGAACACAGACTGTGAGCGGGAAATAGAAAACCTAGAGCCAAATGAACAGGGGCCGCATTCTTAAAGCTTCTAAAAATTAGCATTCTTAAAGCTCTTAATTTAGCTTAAACACTTTTACGTAGGAGTCTTAGTTTAAAAGTGATTCAGGATCAATTTGAGAGCAACTCTAAGCAAAGAATAGACAGAAAAGGTTTGGCTTAGTGAGGAGGTGGGGGACCCCTTTGCTATGTCTTTTGAAGACTGTGATTGGTTGGTTAGTCAAGAAGGAAAAAGGAGCGGTTTTAAGTATAGGGTCATTAGTTTGAAATTGCACATTTCATTTTTTTCTGTTTTACCATACTCACGCACACACACATGTAATCATTATTTTTTATTTACCATGCTGTTAATGTCAACCTATTTGATAGAAAATTAACAGTAACACAATAAGTTTCTGTAAATGCTTTAATTGTTTGTGTGATCCCAGAGAAGGTTGTTTCTACAGTTGATAATATGTTAATGCAGTGATTATTTCTGTTGCTATTGCATTTCTGCGATGTCTTGGAGATGTTACCGTGCGCCAGTGAAGAGAGATGAAAAGGGGTGTCACTTGAGACCTTTTGGGCTGTTGGAAGACGAGGCATGATGCTGAGTTCTGAACCAGCTGGAGTGGTTTGATAGCCTTTGCATGAAGACCAGCAAGGAGAGCATTGCAATAGTCCAACCTCGAGATTACCAGGGCCTGGACAAGTGTTGTGCCGCATGCCCCGTGAGATAAGCTCTAACCTTTCTAATATTGAATAAGACATATCGGTATGACCAAGTTGTCTTTGCAATGTGATCACCGAAGGACAGCTGTTCATTAATATGACTCTGAGGTTCCTGGCTGTTTTGGAAGGAGTGATTGTGGTATTGCCAAGTTGGATTGTGAGATCGGGTTGCATCGTGGGGTGCACGGAAGTCTGCCAAAGCTTCTCTAAATAAGCGGAGAACAGAGAAGTCGCACAGACGCATAGTACAGGCGCACAATTCTAAAATGTAATAATAATAATAAATCATGTAACAATAATTCAAAATTTCAGGGACTTCAAAGCCCTCACATGCCAAGGCCCTATGTACTCAGTCACTTTTTTCCCCACACTTGCTATACCACTCTCTGTACAGTGCAAGCTTCACAGTTGTATATTGAGGCTTGATTGTATTGTTATTCTGATATCACATTTACATTTGAGCATTTGGCAGATGCAGTGTTTCCCATAGGTTTTGACAACTTGTGGCGCTGGTGACCTCACAAACTAATTCGAATATTTGTGACGTCATCATGTCGTGTTAGTATTAGCCCTTTTTTGATGTCACAAACAAATAAGCATATTTCTGACGTTCTGACGTCATATTAGCATTTTATTTGGACAAGAATGTGAATTACTTGTTCTGTTAAACACAAGAGAGATATTTGAAGTTGTTTTGCAATTTCCAGTTCTGGGACATCATTCACTTCCATGGTAGAAAAAATATTGTATTTGTTTGTTTTATTTTGAAGAATTTAGGAAAGAAAAATGTTCTGGGGCACGATTGACAACTATTTTAATTAGGGATGCACGATAAATTATCGGCTATATCGGTATGGGCCAATAAATGGTATTTTTATTTTTATCGGTATCGCCGATAATAAAATTTAGGCCGATAATTTATAGCGGATAAATAATTTCCTCTGGCTAGACATCTTCACTGCTCACAGTTAAAAATACAGTACAGTACTGTCTTTTTGTCATGATCAGTCACTTACTACTGTAAGCAAAACATTGTTGAGCAGCACATTGAAAAAGTTCATTGTTTGAATCTGTCTGACTGCTGTCTGAATGCTTTCTGTCTTGAGACTTATTAGACATGTGGCTATTACGTAAGATATATTTTTCTGGGTTGCTCTGGAAGACATCTCTATATTTGTTTATTAAAGGGGTGCTGCAACGATGGCTTAACATGGTCAACTTGTCAAAAAATGTTGGGTGTATACGCAATATTTCTGTGCTCAATAAACACCGCCCTGCAATCGTAACATGTTTCGGAAAGTTTTTTCCGCAAAATATAAAACTGTTTTGTAAAAAAAATATTTAGTCCCTTATTAAAAAGAATGGCTGGAAAGAGCGCGGCACGCCCACGTGCCAGCATGGAGACCAGGGGAAGGAGCATTCACAGACGTCACTTTTTCTTGTGTGCAGGAGAGAGAGAGAGACTCGAACACATTAACAGGTTCAATTTGCTTTTGTGTGTTATATTCAATTACTAAGTTCTAGATAAAATTGTTTGTTCAGAAATGTGTATTCAGAAAACACGTAGCTCTGGGCAAAAAGCCAATGCAAAAAAACACAGGTTCTTGACCC